>OX388201.1:16840700-18090700 GCA_947578815.1 Epinotia ramella
CAAGTTACGCAATTGTCGACAAATCTTTTAACAAATTTCGACATTCCATCAAACCAATAATAATCATAAAGTTTTTCTAATGTTTTGTCATACCCAAGATGAACAAGAGACTGATGGATATTACTGACCACTGACCATTTTAGAGCCCTGGGAAGTATTGGTAAACACTTCGTTCTGCCATTACGCTGAATTTTACGATATATGCCTGCTCGAATCTCATAGGAGTTTGCCACAGAACTATATCAAGATCACGTGTTTGCTACCTCGTCATTAATTTGATCACTATTCAGATCCGAAATAAGTTTACAGATCTCGCCATCACGTTTCTCTTCAGCTAGAAGCCAGTTAGTTACCTGAGAGCTCTGTGATGTTAATACGTCTCTGCTCGACTTTACTAAAATCTTTTCTAATCGCAGACTGCGTTACCTCTGATTGGGAAGAGAGGGGTGGTTCTGAACCAGGCTGCGCCAATGGTAAAAGGTTTCGAGAGAAGAAATCTACATGTGCCATGTCCTTGCCTTTGTTATAAACAATATTAAATTAAAAACACTGTAAATAGGCCCACCACCTGTGGACCCGCGGTGCGCGCGCAAATGTTACGGTTTTTTTCAAATCATTCGAAGCAACATATTTTAAAACTGCGGATCTTACTCTTCGTAGTGAAAGCCTGTCGCAAAGTAGTAGGTACTAGAGTGGTACCATCATAGAGTAGGTAATAAAGCCAATCTGGGTTCATAACATCTAGTAGGTAGGTATATGTAATAATGTACAGAGAAAAGGTATACAGACAACACTATTTAATTTTTACAATGTATACAGTAAAGATAAAGACCCCTGCAGTTTGAATTAACATACTATACCTATTATACCATCTAAACATCTAATACCGCAATAGGAAACCCGAATCAACGCTCAATTTACCTGAGTCTTCACCCACTGAACTCGCCCGCGGCTGTGTGTTAAATTACCTAATGGATCCGTTTCATTAAACATTTGCATAGGTTTGTGGTTTACATTAGTTCTCGATGTTCATTTTAACCGTACCTTATTCTCATTATCTAAATTTTGTTTTGCCCCTTTCTTATAAACACAAATGTCACAGCGGTAAATAAACATAAAAGGTTTTAACAGAATTTATCTAAAGGTTTAATGAACTTTTATGAATGAGGGCATTGGTGTTTAGTTTTACGCACATTTTTTTTTAATACATCGCGGTGCGGTATTTACGACAGGATACATTTAATACGAAATTAGCGGATGGACTCTTCGTAGAATAAAACGAATCTCAAAATTATCACGTGTCCAATGTGTTTACGTAATTTTAATGATTTGACATGTACGGATACCCGGGTTTCTCTTACAATTTAATATTAATTTATTTGTGCTATAGCATAAGGTACAATATGTCACTGCCCACGTCGCACATATCAAAACCATTTAGTAAATGTTTAATGATCGGTACCCGCAATTCAGCCAAATGGAAAATTATTTAATAATATTGTTTACAAGTTAAATTCAATCCATTAGAGATAGTTTTGGTTAACATTAGACAAATTGTGCCTCGAGGCGACACCCTGTTTGATATCCTCCAGTTACCGACGATCGATGTTAACAAGGGGATTTCCTTTTGCTAGTAATGTTAACGATTATATTATGTCTATTATAGAAAGTGGCTCCTTGTAAATAATATCTTACGTATTGCAATTTTTACCTGATGTAACCAATGCAAATCTTCAAGGCTAAGAAACTTGGTTGGTAGAAGTACCACAGAACTTCCCCCGAGAGCTGGGTACCTGGTCTGCAGGTTTGTCCACGGAAAAAATGGTAGGTATCTTCAAGGCAAGAGTATACAGATTATTACTGAATGAGTGTTTTAAATCTTGCAGCTTGTCGTCACTTTTCATTAGTCAACTTAGGTACAAGAAGCAAGTATCCTGACATATTATAGACATTAGAGATAGGTATATTATAAACAAGGTGCTCGCGAGGAATTCAAAAGATTTAACCACACATTCCTGAGGTCATTAGGAGTAAAAAAAAAATAACCCGAGTCAAATTCAGCAATTTTTTTTTTCTTTTTCGTTACTATTGCTTCTCTATGAAACTTATCCTTTTTAATAAAATGTTGCCGATCATTAAAAAGGATGTATTTAGTGAGTGGTAGCTGTCACTTTGATGTCTGTCAATAGCGACGCTAAACTTAACAACATAGGTTGCAACGACGTCGCGATCAAAAGAGCTTAATACACTTAGTAATCACAATAAATAGTTTACATGAAAATGTATAATATCTTCAAAACTAAGCCGGGTTTGACTCCGGTTCTTATATATTTTTTAATCCAATGACCCAAGGAATGCGTGGTTAAAATCTTTTGGATTCCTCGCGAGCACCGTGTATACTTATAAACGCGGTGCCCATTTCCATTACTCTTCACTCATTTAAACCGACAGACGATTAATATTATACCTATAACAAGTTATACTGTCAGTAGGTATATGAGACATTGTTATTATATAATTGTATTTGTATTGTATTATTTGGTACGAATGTCTTAAACAAGTGTACAGCCATCGGGAAATACACAACTGAGCAAAGTATCACTTACATCACATTGTACAATACATGTTCAGCTACGGAAGACAAACAAAAGAGTAATAAAATTCCTTATAGCAAATATAATTCAATTCATAGGAAGCCATCAGCGAAGATGAAACAAATGACAGGCATCTATCCCCTTCTGCGATAGAGGCTAATGCCCATCACATTTGCACACCGGTACTGTCGAACGACAGAAAGTAACTGGAGTTGGTATGTTTGCTTAAGCTAAAAAAATATTAACGAAATTTTCGCGGGCTCTATTTGACTTGATCTATTGAATTGGGATTCTTCGCAAATCATCTTGCCTTTTGACCGACCGGGAATCAATATTCATTTGATAAAGGCAATGTCATTTTATTAACAAATTTGATAAGAGGTTTAATAGCATTTTTTAGGGTTACGTATCCAAAATGGAACCCTTATATTTTCGTCATGTCTGTCCGTATAATAAATAATAAAACATTTTAAGTAAGTCCACGAGTGGCACATAATTAATAGGCCTTTTAAAATAAATATGAGGTTTCTCAGTTTTATTTTTGATTTAGTGAATATAGTCGGAGATAGTCGACCCCTGAAAGTCACAAAATTGTCCATATTCCATTTAAAATACAAGTATTTTCGAAGTATATTTATCATGAATCAAATACCGCATCCAAAGACAATAGTTTAGCAAATCCCCCTATTTATACCAAACAAATATCTTCTCATATTTCAGCCGTGTATCTCACAAATTATTTGTTTTCATCGACTGAAGCTGAACTTACATATACGTCTCCTTATGATGTATTTTGTCTGCTTTATTTGATGCCATTTATCACTTCCTTATTACTGGTACTCATTACACGCCTACGTCGTCAAGAAATGTATACAAATCGAGTATACACACTCTCAGTATTTACAATTTTTTGCCAATGCCACAACTTTTAGTTAAGTTTGTATTTATACTACATTTTACGTGTAAGTGTTAGTTAGTTGTCTCCAAGATTCATGATATACCTATGCATAGATCGTTTAAAAAACAAGTAGACTTAGCATGCAAGTTTGAATGATTACTTTATTGGCATGTTCTTGCCTCGGCACAAGACTCTTGTTTATCCGTTTCAAACAAAACTTACCCGTTTCTAATTGCTCTTGAGCATAGTACGCCGTAAGAAGGAGCTGGGTGGCTTTTTGTGAATTGAACGGTTTTATACAGGGTGAAATAGTATTCACCGTTCAAATTTTGGGAGGTGATTCGGTGGGTCATCTCGATCAAAAAAAAAACCAGCTGTTCCATACATTTTGGCGGCTGAGCTCACACCGTTTGTATGGAACAGCTGGTTTTTTTTTCGCGATTTGGATACAACTTATTATCCAATTTTGATCGAGATGACCCACCGAATCCTCTCCCAAAATTTGAACGGTGAACACTAGGTATTTCACCCTGTATATGAACAAATAATTATATTACGGTGGAATTTATTTTATAGGTGACATTTGTCTCCCTTAAATATGGAGTCATCTAAGATACGTCACTATAAATCAGCCTAACGGCTAAAAACGGGCCAAAGACCTCGACCCCAACTGGAGGTAGCTCCATAAGTCAACTTAATGTATCATTTTATTGCTTGCTCCTTTGAAATAATAGCATTACGTTCGAAATCGAAGGCCTCTATTGATTTAATATTATTTACGGTACCTATCTAAAGTAGGTACCAAAAAGTAGGTACAGTCATCCGCAGCAAATATGTGACTATGAGCAACGCTGAAAAAATATCTGATTATCAATTGAAGGTAATTAATTATATATGACGATACATAGCCGGTAAAAATATGTGATGACTTTGACGACCGGTTTAGCCTAGTTGGTAGTGACCCACATGCCTACGAAGCTACAGGTCCGGGTCTAATCCCAATAAGATCTAGTTTTCCCTCTGAGTTGGAAGGTCAGATGGCAGTCGCTTAAGTAGAAATAGTGCCTACGCCAAATTATGGTGTCATTGGATGACAAAGCGGACCTCGGGCTCGTTTGAGCTCCACGTAGAAAAACGCTAGGAGGATGATGAATGTTAAAATATAAGATGTAAAAAAACATCGCAGAACAAAATCAGAATAACAATAGAACATCGTGTTATTATGAGCGCAGGTAGGGTAATAAATAATGTATGGCCTGATGACATTCGGGTGATATATTCGCGTCGGGCGCCTGCAACGCGTAATCTTTCATTCCCGGAACTTTGGATCAAGGGTGATACGTTTTTCATTTTTCCGTCACAATCTCAAATACGTTTTAATCCAGTGTCCTGGCCCAGCGCAGTGTTTTAGAAATCTCAAACAAGTGGAATAAGTATGTCTTTTGTACCTATACCTATCATAATTGGCTGTTACTTTTTAAAGGCAGACTTAAGGTGATTATGCAGCAAAGATGTGCGTACTTAGATTTGTTTTAGTATACTTAACTCATACAACCATTTCTGGTCGCAAAAATTCAATAGTGGTCACAATTTCCTAGAACTAGTCGCAGAGTAGAAATGGTTCCACCACATACAAACAGTATGAATCTGGTTACAATATGTGGTAATATTGTGAACACATTTCGAACTGTCAAGATTTTGGTTATATTGTTACGGCACAGTCTCTGCACGTTGCGACTTAATACCATATGATAATTTTTGGGAACATAGTGTCGAGTTTGTGACTGTGCTCACTTGGCATGTAAATGTTCGGGAACAAAGTGTACACATTGTTACTGGTAACCACTATTTGGTCCCAAAGTTACGTAACTGTTCCGTAAATGTGTTGACACAGTGGGATCAAACGAAACATCATAATTTCATAATTGTGTCACTAGTTCTCAAAGTATGGTGCGGTATTTTCAGATTTAGAGTAAATTATTATTAGTAAAAAAATAATCGTAGAACAAAACCCTTAAGCCATTCTTCAATATTTTATCGAAAACTCAGTAAAATCTCTAAAACCACTAAAAACAACTGGAGAGACATAAATGATTTACTCACATACAAACGATTACATAGGTACTAATCCATTTAAATTATTTTTAATTGTAATAATAGTGCTCATGTGTGTCCATCGTACAGCAGTGATCACCACGATATTAACTCAGAAATGTCCAGTTCCAATGAAAACGCTGAGATTAATAATGGCATCCTTTAAATAAAAAGTTTGAGAATCCGTAAGTTCTAAGATCATCGCCTCAATTTTAAAATCCAAACAAGTTGACACAATGCGACACAGCATTGGAACAATGTGAAGAGATTTTCCATATGGATGAATCCCCGTAAGATATTAATAAATCCTGAATTTCTTTATATTGAACAACTGGAAGTTAAAAATACTAATAGTATTTGAATGAAAGTGTAACAATGATTTACGCTACAAATGACATCTGATTGCTATTTCATTTAAAAAAAACTGCATTGGCATTTTTACGTAATAATTTTAATTATCTTTCACAGTTTCGAAGGCGCGTTGTTAAAAATCTCTTTTCCAAAACTACAGGAACTTAACTCCCACTTGACTTCACTAGCTTTATACTTAAAAAAAAACTTAAATTGCTTGTCATACAAAAGAACGAAATCAAATTCATAAAAAAAATATGAATGAATTAAACTCTCATTAAAGTAGACGCAATCGATCGACACGGTGTCGACTTAGTGTGGTAAATTAGTTACCTACTTAAGTGTAACCATTTTAATGTATCAAATATTCCCCACTTTTGGTCGACGCGACGGAACCGCGTGTGTGTGTGTGTGTGTGACCAAAAATGTTACCTGTGTCGGCACACTGTTACCAAATGTTACCCAAAATGGTTGTATGGGAATATCTCGCATGCTTGACAGCCAGGTGTTAAAAAAATATCTGAAAACACAGCTCACATCCTGGGCGATTTTCGGTTCCACTTTCCATCGAGTGTACTTTATGTAATAGGTAACATTTGGTAGCATCGTTAGTTAAAGTTCCGAGGTAGTTAATCTACCTACTAGTTACACGAAATCATAAGGTTTCTCGACAGAAAACCGAACCCGTTTTCGCCGCATGTCACTTTAACTAGTTACCTAAGTGTAATAATACTACCGACATAAAATTGGTATGATAATAGTGGTAGGTATTTTACAATTTTGATTTGGTTTGCAGTGTAGACACATAATAAAATGGTACCTAAGTACTCCAGTAGGTATCGAACGATACGGAGCAGCCTGTGACATACCGCTGACAAAAGCGCGTATCTCCGGATCTGATGCCGCGGGCGCTGCCTAATATGCTAATGCTGAGTTGGCTACGCTTTAACAAAACGGCACTGACGAGTCTTCCAAATAAACTGAACCATTTTGTTCAAGGGATGTTGTGCCTACTGGGAAATATTGTACCACTCAATGAAAGTTTAGGGAATCGATTTGGAACGCTTTGTTTCAGATGTATATTATTAGTGGATTAGGATTGTGCATTCTCGCATGTCATGTATTTAACGCTGTAACAAACACAATGACGAATAGTTAAAGCGTTTTTTTGACAGTAGGTAGGTGCTTATATAATATTCTTTTCACCTCAGCAGCTCGAACAAGCTTATTTTGCTGCGTGAAAACAGTGTGCAAAATGCGATTTTGCTCACTCCGTGAGACAAAGTAGCTTTTTAATTTTGATGCGGAGCACTGACATTTCGTCGTATGGGGTCTATTACAAGTTCAGAATATTTAAACTCTATCCCTGTAGCTGTCCCTTTCATTCCATTACGAAAAAAGAAAATGGCAGACATAGGTCGATCCATAGTTCGACCATCGAATTTCAAAGTAGACCCCCAAAAAGCGCAAAACAAGTAACACGTTCAAAAACGACCAAATTAACAAGTTTAAATTACCAAAATAATTATACAAAGGAATTTACAATTGAAGAATATTTAAATAAAAGATCTCAGAATAAACTCCGTTTTTCATAATAAATAGGTAAACATGAATTTTATTACGCTAGCTAATTAGTAATTCTAGTTTAAACAATCTTAAATTCTATGAACTTCCGAAGGCAAGCGCGGGGCCTCGCCCCTTTTAAAAAATTGCGCACTGGTTAATTTGTTTCAGATTTGATTAGGTATATTATTATTCATTCTTGCGTTATTGATATTGGTTTTAAATATAAAACTACTAGGATAATTCAATTCTCTATCTAACTAGGAAATATAGTGAAGTCAGTGACGTGACGAAGGCAGTATTTTAACAACAGTACGGCTAGTTTTTGGTGTGCACGCGAGATACACGTAATATTATGCTAATGTGTGACCTTGTGATAATGATAAATATCTCAAAAACATCTCGAAGACATTAGTAAAATCTGTGAACTTTAACAATAGTACGGTTAGTTATTAGTGATGTGTTAAGTGTCACGCGACACTCGTATAGATACTGAAATATCCTTTGGTTTCTGGCGCCTTGTCGCGCCTTTCTATAGTATTGACTATCGGCACGGCCGGCGCTGAGGAGTTAAAACAAGCAGTAACGAACGCCTAATAAAGTTTTCTTCCTGAATAATCTTGAGACTAATAGGTAGGTGAAATATTTTTAATCTGAATAGGTATGTTCTCACTGCTGAGGTGAAAAGTTGTATGTGTCACTCGAGAGCAAAGTATTTGCATCTCGTGCTTTTGAGTTCGCATCAGCACTCGCAGCAAAAACAAACTTTGCTCTCTTGTTGCACAAATAACTATTATTGCACCGCAACATAAGAAAAACATGTTACAAGAGTACATTAAATAAATAAAGGTAACAACAGGCGGTCTTATCGCTTTAGAGCGATCTCTTCCAGACAACCTTTGGGTAGCAGGAAATTTCCAAGAAGAGTTGTAAACAGGTAGTGCAGGAATACATCATTAAAAGCTTACTAACACATACATCACATTATATGACAACAGCACTCAAATACATACTTTCACAAATAAGCATAGTATAAATACATAGATACATACATACAAACTATAATACAATTATATAAATATATTACAGGACAACAAGGCAACTTAAGGTAGGCACAAGTAATATTGTTTCAACAGATTTTTGAAAATTTGAAGTGATTTTGCACATCTTATATGCAACGGCAAAGCATTCCACAGCCGAACAGCCTGAAATGTGAATGAGTTGTTATAGAACTTGGTGGATGAAGGCGGTGGAGCGAGAAGATGACTATGTGAAGATCTGATGGAAGTGAGGTGATTAAAACGCTCTTTGAGATACGGAGGAGATATAGATAGATTAGATAGATTATAGATAGATAGATATAGATTATAGATTGTTGTTGTAAGCTAAATTTTAAACAAATTCTATTTTCATAGTACAATTTGCCTGCTAAAACGAAAGCATTTTTAACGACATAAGTCAATATAAATAAATATATATATGTCGCAGGGAAATGGCCAAAACAGAGATTTGAACAAATCTCTAAGGGATATGATCAAATCACGCAGGATGTTAAAATGGCGAATCCATTTTATCATTTGCCTAGAAAAAAACAGTCATTTGATCAAATCTCTGAATCTGTTTAGTGAAATGACGAAAGCGGCCAAAAAAGGCAACTCGTTTTTTCATTTCACTAGATTAGTTTAGTGATTTGATGAAATCCTTGAAACGCGGCTGTGAGTTGACTAAACTAACTCGTAGAGTCAACTCGTTTTATCTAGACACGTTTAGTGAAATGATAAAAATCTCAACTCTAGTACAGATTAAGTCGCTCGTGCGGTCGTGTTACCTCCCTCCTGCACCTTACCGCTCCCCGGTCTCACCCTTGCACCGGCCGGCTTAGACGCAATTTATGAAAGTTTTGTTATATAAGTTTCTTAAAATATCACGCCGTTACCCTGCGAATGTCAAAGAACGTTTTGTATGGAAAGCGAACCACCTTAAAATGATAATATTCCGGTATACAACCACCTATTCTTGTACTCGATTAAAAAAAACTGATATAACAAGCAATTTTATTACCTACTTTCGACATTTTATTTTACCACTTCACTAAATCATGTCAGAGATTTCAACAATTATCTCTAATAGATATGACCAAATCAAAGTCAATCATCTTAGAGATTTGTTCAAATCTCTGTTTTGGCTATTTCCCTGCGACATATAGGTACATATATGTATATGCGTAAAGATCTTTTTTCGCAAGTTACCGATAGCTTTTTGATAAATAAAACACCCTCAATATCACATGTGCATTTATTTTCATCGTATCACCCAGTAAGAAATCGGAATAACAATTCCCGAATATAATATCGTACGGTAAATAAAAACTAATACGCTTGGAACGTAGAAACGCTACCCGATTTGCCCGGGGCGAGTTAGGGGGAATGTGATTTTAAGTGTAATGCTACACTTTACAAGACCGTACATTTAAAGTTTATTTGCCATAGCTACCTGCTATAAGCGGCTTACAAATAAGCTTGATTTTATCAAATAATACTCTGTACTGTATATATCTACACGTTCCTTACTTTGCAAAGTCAGTCCTCAGTCACCTCCATATAGTTACTAGTCTCAAAAGGTGCACGGTAGTTACAGAGTTTCATTCACCATTATCACATCACCAGTTCTCGTATTATTTTAAGCGCAAAAGTATGTGAGGATGTTTGTTTAGCGCAAAATCTGCAGAACGATTTTTATCTACATTTTTCAATGATAAGCTAACAGCGCATATAGTTACATACATCAAGGAGAGTAAAGTGTATGAGATGTAAGTTTTGCAAAACATGAGCGCTGTAAGACACGTTAGTTCGGCGAATTTAAAGTAAAACACATTGTGATACGAAGTGACAGACTATAATTGGCTTCTACGCATCATGTGCATGCGCATCATGCTGTATCCGCGCGCGTAGTACTCGTAGATACCTACAATGCCTCTACGCAACTTATTTGCTACGGGCTACGACGTAGCACTCACTACGCTTAGGAGTTACGTGTTATACGAACACTTATATAACTTAAAAAAATAAGCAGATAATAAATAATAAATAGCACTAAAACCTAGACTGGGAAATGAGCCGTTCAGTCATCTTTCTTTATTTATTACAGCTTAGGAGTTACGTGTTATACGAACACTTATATAACTTAAAAAAATAAGCAGATAATAAATAATAAATAGCACTAAAACCTAGACTGGGAAATGAGCCGTTCAGTCATCTTTCTTTATTTATTACAGCAGCAAGTTCCCAGCAATATGTAAGCGAGCATTAATATTAAAATTAGTTTTCATTTAACCGGGTTCAGCTCTGACGCGGCTTGGACACTGAGAAATGGCAGTCGGGCGAGAATTTTTAAATTTATTTTACTAATATTGCCAGACGCGAACATGAAACATCTTCGTGGGAAAACGAACAATTTACACATTTAATCGTTGGTAGCTAGATAGACAGCTGCCTACTCACAGCACATAAACACAATCGAATTCTTCCGATTTAAATTTGTACAGTACCTATTGTTGTAAATATTATCTCCACGTATGTAGGTATTACTAGTCTTTGATGTTTTTATTACTAAGCAGGCTACACTTTAATGTAAAAATAGACTTACCCCATATAATAGCAGCATGGCAGACGTGACATTTTCAGGTGCACTACACGAAATGATACGAAACATTTTGTATTACGTACTTAGTACTTGCTTTTCATACATAACTATAGGTAAACCAGAACTTTGGGAGTATTGTCAAGAGGGCGCTCGTTTTGAATTTTATATAGCAACAATTTGTATAGTGGGGACAATGGAAATTGGCAGATGATTTTTGTTTTATTCCGACAACTTTAATAAGTGCGAAGTTTGAAGTTTGGATATTTCTTCGGTTTTTACGCTATAAAATTCGTGAATTTTACGACGCACACAAATCAAAATCATCCAAATCTATTTTCTTTTTTTTAGGTTTGGTCGTTTAATTCCGCCCTTACGCCCTTCGCTAGCAATTCGTGATACCGATGCATGCGATACACCTAATACACAAATCAAATTATTACAAGACATCAACCAAATCGTGACGACCTGACTATAGTGACATTTGTCCATAAGTTTGAAACTTACCCGTCAATTCAGATGCTAATTTCGTTATGTTTTCTAATGGAAGAAATTTCTCTCCCGCACGTTTATATCCAATAAATAACTATATACACTATTTACAACTTTTTTCTCTGTAAAATCTAAAACTTTCGGCATGATTATTGCAGTCTTATAATAATTCACACGAAACTAGACAAAGCAATGTTTACATTGTCAATATTGACAACTATCATAGAGGGTAGATGTTGTCTATTATTAAAATTGTTGCCATTGCTAGAAATTAGTACCAACAAATTTCCGTAACATGGCGCACCCTCAATAGATCCTGGTTCACCTTTACATTCGTTCTATTTTAATTCACGTGTTTTCAGTGCCTATATAATGTATATTTAATTAAAAGCACATTTAAACCGCGTGCGTACGTGACGCATTGTCATCTTCGCAGAGACCAAGCAGAGACCGTCAACCACCGTATTTTGTTTTTTTTTTCTTCTTTTTCTAAGAACAACGAATTTGAGTCGGGACAGCTTTGTACTACAAAGAGGTTCCGACTCGAACTTGGTGTGCTAATTACTATGAAAGGCTGACTGGTAGAGAATGCTTACAGCATCGAGTCAGCCTTTTGAATAATATGTTAAATTATACCTTCACCCTATCGGCTCTACAGCTCTACAGCTCTGCTAATAGATATACTCGTTTAAGATATTTTGGAGCCTCTTGTTGCAGTTAACTGACATACTTGTAGGTTTTTATCAACAATAGATTAGTACTTAGTAAACCAAAGCTCTAACAAATACCACTACCTTTCGTCACCAGATTGGTTCTTAAAACAATACGTATACCCGTGGTCAACTACCTACAAGTTGATATTTATTATGTAAGGGTTAGGTAGATACGATTCTCCGTCTACGGCCAACCTGGGAAATAGAGCAAGGCAAGACGACATAAAATCTATCCAATGACACATTTAAATGTGCACAAAGGAAATCACATTCTTGGCCAGTTCTCAAAGAAAATTCCGAATTTATCATCTGACATACGAGTAGTGATTTGAGTAGACATAGACCAATCAACCAAATGATTATTCAATCGTTTACGGACAATTACTTCTCGTTTCGATATTTAAACCCCTCATAAACATGTGCACTAAAACAATCATAAAAATCGAATTTGAATCAGGTCGTAAACTTTTTAAAAGATGGCACACAGTCGGAAAGGCTCAATACGAATATGACAGTGTTTTTTAAAGGGGCTTTATCTGAGTCGGTCCGGCTGAAAAAATGTTATCTGAAAAAAATGTTATTCGTTAATATAAATTGCTGACTGAAATACTATGTTAAGAGTCCGCAGTAAGCTCGGCCGAATTTCACCTTCCCATACAAACGTTTTAAAACTACGTGTTGGATTGTGACGAAACTTTGCATATACAATAACATGAGATATATATATGTCTGTAATTAGTCTATATGGTTCAAGTTTATAAAACAAACGAAATACAGCAAAAACAAGTTTTGTATGAAAAACTTAAATTCGCTTTATTTTTTTTACTATGGTATCTGAAGCGACATAACAAACTAATTACATACATAGATATACCTCATGTCATTGTACATGCAAAGTTTCGTTACAAATCCAACTCGTAGTTTTAAAATGAGAGCGTAACTACGTTTGTACGGAGAATCGAGCTAACTGCAGACTCTTAAAAAGAACTCGCATGAGGCAGTTTTCAACTAGAAATTTGCTACTGCTTATAAACCATAAGTGATATTTTGACACACACTCATCACGATTTTGATATCACTAATACTTAGAACGTGATAGAACACTGACGTAAGCACAACATGTTATTATTTGGTCAACTTCCTGGTCATCGTTGTTGGCCCGTTGTGTACGAGTATGTCGTCTTGATTAAACCATCCCAGTAAGTTTAGTGTATAGAATAGTGATGTGTAAAATCATGTCAATTTAAACAAGACCTTAGCGCGGAGGTATCCATAACGGATTTTCCTTCCATTACAAAAAAGGTACCTATAACGAAATATTCAGTGGAAATCTACCCGCTAGCGCCACTTTTTCCTATTCAAGAGTTTTATGAGAGACAGCTCGTATAAGGTATGCCATTCCTTTCATTGGTCGTATAGGTGTTTCCTAGACCATCAACAAAAGCTTTTGTTATCGTTTCTGAATCTTTTGTGTCCGATGGCCTCTCTTCTCTAAGAAGATATGTGCAAGCATTTTCGTGCAATTCGGTTGATTCGTTTACGGCTTGTAAAAATTCTCTTAGTATCCGTCTAATGTACGTAGTTAATAACGACATTTTTATAAGTCCAGATGCATCAATGCCGCTATATCAGGAACAGTCGATCTGAAAATTACTGTTTTTGTACGTACCTCTATCTAGCTAGCAGCTGTGTTAGACCCAGGAACACGTTGAGAATAATAACCTTGGCTTATTTAAAAAAAATGTATCAAAGTATTACTAGTGGACGTAGAATAACCCATTCAGCGCTAATCCCGACTCGATTTTCGCTACGTATAGACAACCCAAGGAATAAAAGGCTTTTTTATTTTTTATTTTATTTATTATTATAGAGAACCCATTCCAGGTCACGGAACGCAACGTGTGCCACATCCGCGTAGCAGCATTTTTCCGCTTCGTAGCGGTAATGACTCATACTCATTGGTCTTGAATAAGTTAACACTTTCACTGCCAGGAAGCGGGCGCCTACGCTGTAGTCGCTTCCGCTACATATTGGGAAAACCACGGCATCGGCTGCAAGCGTAGCGATTCTTGGCAGTGTATGTGTTAAGCTGCTATGGGCTACGGCGTAGCGCTACGAGCGTAGCTTAGCAGTGAATGAGTTAAACGAAAAGGATCGAGTCACTGTTGAAACAGAAGCTTCTAGTTAATTTCAAAATTTACTTAGCTTGCGCTTGTTTGGATCCTTCTCGCTTAACACATTCACTGCCAGCAATTGCTACGCGACACACTCGTAGCCGATCCCGTGGTCTTCCCGCTAAGCAGCGGAAAGCGCCTACGGCGTAGGCGCCCGTTAGTCGGGTTCCCGGAACTGAATGTCTGAAATCTAATCGAGATTTACTATGACAAATTATTGTATTTAGGAAGCAGATCTGTGATTTACTGTCGGCAAAGTAGTTAGCTGTTATCAATTTGTCCAGTCTATGTTCAGCAGTGGACACATGTTGACATATAGAGTGCGCAACTACTTTGCTCACTGTACATTTTGCATTCCCGATTGTTTTAACGAGTTTCCCGCGCTTCACGCTAGATATCAGAACGAGCCCGAGAAACAGATTGAAAGCTAATGCGAAACGTGAACTGACTCCTAAAGTAACAAAGCGAATGAAATGTTTGGCCTCAAAAATAAATTAATTGTTGTATTAGGTTTATCAACCACTTATTCTACTGCAAAGGGGTTGGGGTTAATATATAGCTTTATTAAAACACATGAAAAATAACTACTTTTTTATTAATATAAAATGTGTCATAAATGAGTGAATGCATAACGGTGGGGAATGAATATCTTATTCCCCATATTAGATGTGAAATCTGAATTTCCAACAAGAAAAATCCAGATATAAAACTTAGAAATTCAGAATACCACCATATTGTTTATTCGTTTCTTTTAGCTACTTTTAAATTGCTATCATAAAACCAGCTTATTTCATATCGACTTAAGTTTAAACCGGGTCAAAATATATTTATTCGATGATGGAAGATGAAAATTGGGAGTATAAGAAATTGTTTTTAGCCTTAAGTACACACAAACAACCACAGTAGTTTTAAAGTTGGCAGATTAACATTACCGACTAATTGTATATATCAACTTGGAGCCGTTTACTTCAGAATTGATATCTATGAATAAGAATATTAGACAACCAAAATCGGTAAAGGAAAACTCAACATTCTTACTACTACCTATACAATACCATTGACATGTTTGCTTCAATGATGTTTCTGTATTTAGCGTGTTTTGAAGAGTATGATACGGCAAGTTATATTAAAGCTTTTACCTTGCTGCTCCTGAAAGTTAAAGAGTTTAAAGGCATTTTTTTTGCTTTAACACATTCACTGCCGGGGACCCGCCTAGCGGGTGCCTACGTGTAGGTGCTTTCCGCTACTTCTGGGAATGTCTGGAAATTCTGGGAGGTGATTCGGTGGGTCATCTCGATCAGTAAATCTCGATAAATAAGTTGTATGGAACAGCTGGTTTTTTTTAATATACAACTTATTTGATCAATTTTGATCGAGATGACCCACCGAATCACCTCCCAGAATTTGAACGGTGAATAATATTTCACCTTGTATATAAATTCCGCACGGTACTTGACACTGCACCGCAACTCAGTCCGGCGAAATTTGTATGTAGCCGCACGCCGCAGTGGGACGCGGCGGCAGTGTGTGATGCGCCTTATCGGGAAAGACACGACATCGACTCCGAACGTAGCGTGTAGCGATTTTTGGCAGTGAATTTATGTTAATATATATTATGATTATCAGCATCCGAGCGCTAACCTCATAGTTTCAATCGAAGCAAAAGTTCAGAAACTTAACATTTGAATTATTTCAGTTACTGACGACTAACGGCGAATTGGATTCTTCTGCCGTCACTCATTCAGACATCGGACATTTAACATAATGTAACAAAATTGAACTACTTACAACATAAACTATTGTCTATCATATTTACATAATAGCTGTTTAATTCGTATTATTTCTTCTATAAAATATACATGTACATAAACATATACTCTGCTTCAACTTGCAATTCCTTAGAATGCAACTCATTCCCATGGTGCGGTAGATACAAAGTATCAGCTATTCATGACACTATAATAGGGGCATTTCACGAAAAAGTCGCTTACGTGACGATATTTTGCCTTCTACTTCAGATAAATCAGATAATGCATGGAAGCCGGTTTTTGAACTCATAATATTTCATGATTTGGTTTTAAAATTCTCCAGCTTAGCGATGTTTTCCTGGAATGCCCCAGTAGAGTATCCTACCATGTCTTCGCTATACCCTAATGTAGTCTACCTAATTAAAACTTAAAAGAAAACCTTTACCATAGATTACCATGGGACTATGGTACATTATATTGAGAAACTTAATATTGAGAGGTTTTATAATACATTGTATTTTGGCAAACTTAAAGGTTAGCTGATGTACATAATAAAACCATGGACGAATCACTTTTAATACGAACATTGCATTGTTAGAGCATTACTTATCGTATCTTAAAATAATTACATTAAAATACCCGATATACACGTAAAAAATATAGTTAACATTGATTACAAATAGAGTTTCGAATAATAATTAGGAGTTTTAGCGTTCCTTACGACAGTTTTGATATCCAATAGTTTAATCCTCGAGAGATCCATCTCTTCCTATATATTATGGTTACAGAAATAATAAAACAGAAGGATTAATGCGTACATTTTTAGACTACGCAAATTGAGCTATTGATCTGCCTATTTTAATTGTTTTAATTTTTTGACTATTTCCCAAAAATAAAGAGTTAAATCGGTATTCAATAAAAAATACGGCCATCTTTGAGTAGTCAGCTGCTACCTATCTCACGAAATTTTAACGCCTCTTTCATAAATCGGGCAACGATGCGTCTCCTATTGGAATTAAAATAAGTAAACACATAAATTCAGTTCTCCTCCTTATTCGAAGTTACAGCCAATATTTTCTAATTATAGTCGAATTCGTTATTATCTGACGGGGGTCTCGGATTGTTCATAACAGACTCTAAATTTACCGAGTGCACTGGCGCCGGATTCATAATTCTATTCTGTGACATCCTGGAAAGATCTAGAACCGGTAATCTTAGAACGTAATCTTGATCTAGCGATCTGTCAAATTGTAACCTGGACCTTTCTGACCACGGGATGACCCGAAAGTCGGCGGAGGCTCCCGAAGTGGACTGTCCGGACGTGCTGGCTACTATGGGGTTGAGACGAGGTATCCGTTGGGCTAAGGCTCGAAGCCTGGAGTTCTCTGGTCTCGGCTCTGGCACAAAGTTCTGTCGGGGCGGCTCGGTCCTCTCTCGGGACGGGTTGTTTGTGAACATGTGTTGGTACCTGGAAGTATTTGTTCATATTATAAAACTGGAGATTCTTTTATCTCACGAAAGGCGGTTGTTCGTACCCTGCAGGCTAAACTAGGCAGGCGTAAGTTTTTGTGCGGTAGTACATTGCGAGTAGCTAAGAAGTTTGACGAGGGATGCATAATATATTATAGAGAATAGCCACATATATATACACTTAGTATATATATGTGGCTATTCCTGCGTTGCCTGGCGTCACTGCCTCTGCACCGTTATCTGCCGCTGGCGTTGGTCTCTGCATGGGGGATATGGTGGTTTCCGCAATCTGCGAAGGCTGAGCTTTCGGCAGGCTCGGCTAAGGGTGGTATTCCACTTGTCCAAGATCTTTGTCCAATGTGCATTGCATCTCACTCACCCTTTAAGCAAACTGTGAGACGCAAATACGCATTGGACAAAGATCTTGGACAAGTGGAATACCACCTGAACGGAAGTTCACAGCTAAGTCCGGCAGAGGACACATAGTACGAGTATATTAGGATAGACGTATATACCTGGCTATTTCAGACTGGTTAAGTGGCCTCGCATCCCTGCCTATCCGCTGCACCGTTATTTGCCGCTGGCTCTGCACCGGAGACATGATCGTTTCCGCAGACTGCGTGGGCGGCGGCGTCGGCTGGCTCGGTGAGGGGAAGTTCAGAGCTAAGAAATCCGGCAGAGGGACGCAGTAAACGCCCACTTCCTCCTGGAATTGATTAGTGATTGGATAAACTTTCTTTAGTCAAAACCCTGAAAGAAAACGACTAATAGCAGAGGTGTAGACTCAAAATTGATTATTACTTCAAAAGAAAGGAGGCAAAAACATCTAGTGACGAAAATCCCATTCAAATATTTAAAAAATTACGAAGCTACAACAGAACCCTTTATAAGGCAGAGGGGACTATATTCCCACCATGAATGAACCTTATTTCTTTGTGATAGGGTTCAATTCTATCATAAACCGGATGCCTTTATGCCCGTTAAAGGGTTAATGTTGCTTGTTAGAAAGAATACGCTAGGGGACCGTGACGTCACAATCTTCGAGATTCATAGTAAATCAGAATCGTATCATATGAAGGTGCGTTTTGCGGAAGGGGCAGAACATACCTCTTAAAACTTTGGACACTTATAACTTTGTGATAAATTCCTGAATAATTTAATTAATTTAACATGTCAAGAAAATTTATTGAATGTGACAAAAGTACATACAAAACATTTCCACAACGCAGGTTTCGTCAATACAACCAAACAGCATCTGCAACATGCTTCGTCAATTATCTACAAATTATAAATCCACCGCAGGTTTCGTCACCTATATTTAACATTGTGATTATTTAGCCTCTTGCGTTTTACTCCATTTGACGACATTTTTAATCCTTTTTGCGAAAATACAACATTATTGGTTATTTTATTTAGTGTCTACACCCCTAGTGCTGCTAACCACTGTTAATCTAACTAGTGAACAGTGGCGGATTTACAAATTTTCAAGGTATAGGCTGTATAGTTTTTGCCGCCCTTGCCTCTACAATTGTCATGTCCTACATTATTTTTACATTGCCACAATTTCGTTGAAATTGCACGTACAATTTCGTTCTTTTCACTCGTACAAAGTGTGGGCAAAGGGCGCAGAGAGCGATTACTGGTTGAGGGGCGGCGAACTAGCTGTTTACTCTAGAATATCGGAGTTTGCTACTCTCGGAATTTGCAATAACAAGTGAGAGAGGAAAGGAAGGAAAGTCATCGGCAAAATTTGTTGCAGACTTCTATCACCCCTGTAAGACGTTAGAAAACCGTCATGGAAAAATCTTTTTGATTTCTATGACGTAAAAAAAAAGTCGGTCCCAAATTTGCCGCCCCCTAAATCTGCCGCCCTAGGCTCGGGCCTACTCAGCCTGCTGGTAAATCCGCCACTGCTAGTGAACTTGGGAATTCTGGCAGCCTCGCTCACCACTAGAGTCCGTCAAGCTACAATTTTGCAGGTCTAATTTGGGAACATTGAGGCGCTTGACGGCGCGCAATAATGGCCATTTAACCTGTCTGGCCTGTGTAGACTTGTGAATTCTAACTTGAAGCTCCGTGAGACGGGCCACAGAAACACGACACTGCAAACGTGTCCCTCTGTGGCCCGTTATAATAGTAACTGTAAGCAGTGCTACCTGGCTGCAATTTTTAAAAGCTGGAGAGTTGCGAAAGATAAAATTCCGCTCATTCTCCTTCAAGCGCATCCTTGGAAACTACGGCGGAGTAGTGTTATGAGGGTTGCAGACGACGGCTATTATAGTTGGGATACTCCAGAATGCTTTCCGTTGGTAACGGCCAGGGCAATGATAGATTGTCTATATGAGGCTAATGGCTATTAGTATGCGGGGCCGATAGGTGTAATAATGATAAATATCAAGCGAAATTTATTAAGTAGCCTAGGGACATCATATTGCCAAGGTGAGGAGGATAAGCCTTTACCAATCAAAGCTACTCACACTGGCAGTCTGCACTCTCTCGCCCGCGCCGTCCGGCACCGGAGTGAGAGCCTTGACCTCCTCCGGTTTTTCCTTCTCTTTCTCCTCCTCCAGCGCCACCTCGGGCACCACTTGCAAGTCGTCGGGGATGTTCGGGATTATCACCGAACTGGCTATGATGCTCGATAGCTGGTCTAACACCTGAGGAATATGATGGTTAGTGAAACCGCTTAGTACAAGAGTTATTGCATTTCACGAAGGCGAGTAGATCTGTGCGTTCCTATTATTATGACATTGAAGTCTAAGTTCGTCGCCTTCGTGAAATACTAGGCCATAGGACGAATTGTACCATGGCAACAATATCTGTGCACATTTTCGCGTGAAATCATATCGGTGTAAAGCTTAACAGCAACAGCTTAGTAAAGTTGAAAAACCCCGACATCTTCATTTCAAAGTTCAATACATCAAAACCGGCTGAACCGATTTTGTTGAAACATAGCTAAGAACTACCTTGATCACGTCCGCTTTCGGGCAAAAAAACTGCATTCAAATCGGTCCATTCGTTTAGGAGGTACGATGCCACAGACCATACAACGACACGGCATACTTATAAAACCCCTCTTTTTGCCCGATATTTGCGTGTGAACCGCGATAAAAGTTACGGTAAAAAGCTACGGTAGCCTAGTGGTTCAGGCATGCGGCTGTCAAACGGCGTTCGTATTTTTCGGAACTTATGTACGGAATATTTACCGTTAGCTTTTTGGTGAAGGAAAACATCGTGAGGTCTAATCCCAATAAGGCCTAGTTTTCCCTCTGGGTTGGAAGATCAGATGGCAGTCGATTTCGTAAAACTTAGTGCCTATGCCAAATTTTGGGATTAGGTGTCAAAGCGGACCCCAAGCTCCTTTAGGGCACAACCGGGAATAACGCTGGGAGTATGATGATTTGCGTGTGAACCGATTCTAAGGAGATTCTCTATTCGTATTCACGTTTGGTTTCAATGTATGTATTATGATTATTTTAGCTGGTCCCATATTAATTCTTGCTCGATGTTTTGACGATGATCTATACTTCTTTATTATTATCGGCTCCTATTTGTGTATCTCCTGCAGTATGGGTATACATTTTCTCTAGAAAGGCATTTTATGTGGTAAGGAAATGTAAAAATATGCATGTATTTTTTTTTGGTACCTTGGTATGAAAACATTAAACACGTATTTTGAATTCTTACGTCATCTGCCAGCAGTCTGTGTTTTGGATCTTTCACTAGCAACCTCTGGATGAGAAAAACGGTGTTATCCGAAACTTGTACAGAGTTGCCATCACTGGAATAAATAAAATATCTTTAATTAAATTCTTTAAGACATAGTAGAGAAAGAGATTCACTGGTATTTGGTCATTTCAAGATGTACATTTTGCAACGTTCCTAAATATGGTTGTAACATAGGTCGCCTCATGAAGATAGCACCACTTTGTCGAATTTTGTATGGATTGCCTAGTTGATATAAGACCGTCATCTAATGAAACACCATTTAGCCCCTTGTTCATAAAACTTAGCAAACCTCTGTTAACTAAATTTGTTCCCTTTCTGACAAACAAATGTCAAAGTGGCAGAAAGGACTAACGAATTTTGGGCATTTTAACTGAAATACAATTATGAATAAGGACATAAGACGATAAGATTTTTACAAGCTTCTATTTAACTTGAAATGTATGTAGGTATGTTTATTCGGTGGAATCTTGCAACTCAACTTAGAAGCAGATATCTTGAACCGATTGAGCTGAATTGAGCTGATGATGGAGACAGAAAATGGCCATGGGGATTCAGGACTAACTGATTTTGGGCTTGTTACTCGTAGAACCTTCTCAACGTGACGACGGCGTTGATGACGGTATACAGAAAAGTGCAGTTGGCAAAGCTTGTAAAGTAAAGGATTTTAATTGTTGAGCCATTTAGAGCTCACCTTATACTGGACACTTCAAAGCTACTACTAAAAACCAAAATTTGTTAACACAATAACACTCAACAATTAAAGACCTTGACCATACCAAAAAAAATGGTTTGACAGAAACTTATTACAATTATTTTCGGACCATACTAGTATTTACTTACGGCGGTATGTTATAGCTGGCCGCTTGAATCCTGCTAAACAGCTGCGCGAGACTGGTGTCACAGAATGGGAACTGTCCATACAACATGGTGTACAGCACCACTCCCAGCGCCCACATGTCTGACGGCTTGCCGAGATACGGCTTGCACATTAGAACGTCTGGTGATATGTAGGCCGGGGAACCTGGAATAGGGGTGTAGACACTAAATAAAATAATCAATAATGTCATATTTCCTCGAAAAAGGATTAAAAATGTAGGAGGATGAAGAAAAAATCAACGCAAAAGGTTAAATAATCACGAAGTTATAAGTGTCCAAAGTTTTAAGAAGGGGTATGTTCTTTCCCTTTTTCGCAAAACGCAACTTCATATGAAACGATGACGCTGGAAGAATGTGACGTCACTAGAAGACGGCAATGTGCCGTGCCCATCGTGTTCGGCGCCGCCGTCGACGCGGCCCCCCGGCAGCATCCTGTAATGTGACGTCACACACTGTTTGCGTTTTCTCTCTCTAACAAGCCATATTAAAACGGTTGTAGCTTCGTAATTCTTTGAGATATCTGAATGGGATTTTCGTCACTAGGCGTATTTTTTTCCCTTCTTTCTTTTGGAGTAATGATAATTTTCGAGTCTACACCCCTATTGTACATGTAGAGCTGTATGTTAGTTAGTTAATTCATTTGTTTGTTTAGGTCAAATCTTGTAAGTCCAATTAGCCATAGCAAATCCTGAACTACCCGTCGTCTTAGGGGTCATTAGAATCATCTGAATAAGTACTTAATATTGGTGCAATACAATACAGTCGGAAATGAGAGCTTGCACCAAAAAAATAGTTATTATCGTAAATAAATCCTGCTAATATTATAAATGCGAAAGTTTGGTTGTTTGTTACTCAATCACGTTTAAACGGCTTAACCGATTTAGATGACATTTTGCACGAAGATAGTTTATAGCCTGGATTAAAATATATGATAGTTTACATCCCCGGTCGACGCATGTGAAATCGCGGGCGGAAGCTAGTATCTTACAAAATCAAAATAAAATAACCATGGTGTGTTTTAGTGGAAAAACTAAGTGAAACTCGGTACCTAAATACAACCCTATGCCAGATTATCAATAAATAAACAAAAACACCCTGTGGCACTTGTGTTGTGCTCAAAATACACAACAATGATATGTACTTGTGATACTTATTGGTGCCATGGTAATTTTCACATTTATTGCCTTTTTTCAGGCATCAGGTGTTGTCGTGAATAGTCATGATTCACGATAGTATTTACATTGATGTTAATAATCATGTCTCAAACAGCCGATTTATTTCATGTAGCAACACCCACAATCTTTTTATAACAATGTTGACGGGTAGGCGAGTTGTCACAGTTCTTAACGGCTATATTGCGTACGAACAGTTAAGTGCAGATTTGTAGTGTTAGATTTGGAGGAAAACCAGGGTGAGCCTTTCCATAATCACTTTCAATGCATCCTATGACATTGTAACGATTTGGTTCATTTACACGTGGGTTCACGCGTTTACACAGCTCGGACGATGATTGTTCATGATGTGATGTATTTATGTGCGTCCACAGGTCTTATTCTATTTGGGAGGCGTGACGGTATATTATGTATATGAATAAGGTTTTCCTACATATCACGTACATGCGATAACACAGTTCTTAGTCGTGGAGTTCTTTAGTGTGAAAGGATTAGTAACAAGTGTAACAACAAGGGTCTCAGGTTCGGTAGTTTCAGCCTCAGACCATGTCGTCATCAATCAAGGGTGCACCCGGGTAATTATAACTGGAACAATATAGTGTGTGAATTGGTACAGTATCAGTCGTGTGGTAAGGGATGTCTGTAAGGGGAGGTGGAGGACATTCTCGGGGACGAAGGTCCCCACATCTCAGATGGAGCTGGTACGCATAAGGCGGCAGCTCATATGTCAGATATATGCTAATACAGATACCTAAGCTAGAGTGCTATAGGTACTATTTCGCGGCCATGAGAGTGACCAGAAGTGGCTTCGCGACAGGTGTAAAATGATACCTCTCTGATCCTTGAGGAGGTCCCTGTCGCTGCCAAGGTGTGTACCCAGACAGAAGTTGGTGATGGTGATCCTGCCTGTTCTCTGGTTCAACACAATGTTCCCGAGTTTCAGATCTCTGTGTACGACATTTCTCTGTAATAATAAAAGATATGTATATAATCCTAATCCTACTAATATTATTAATGCGAAATTTTAAATTTTGGATGATTAGATGTTTGTTACTCAATCACGCTTAAACGGCTCAACCGATTGTGATGGTAGCCCGGATTAAAATATAGAAGAAGATGCTAGTTATAAATAAGGCTAAAATAGGCTTTGCTAATAGTCTCTACTCTTTCTACATTTAATACAAATGTAACCTTTCACATGTTGTGTACAAAATATATTTTATGATCTGTTCTCTAATACATGTACCAAAACAACAGTGTAAGAGACACTGTATGTAGAGCAACAATATACTTTCAATAAAAAATGATACAATCATAATTTAAATTCATGTCTACACATAATACTTACACATAATGAAATCAAAATTCTATTGCAAAATATTATCAATTTAATGAATATTAAGGGATATTAACCACAGATATGTATAATGCTTCTGGACAACATAAGATCTCATAAATAATAAAAAGTAATACATGTACCTTATGCATATTAGCAACAACCCGCACAATATCATAGAAGATCAAGAGGGCCTCTTTCTCCGGGACTTTCTTGACTTTTGTCACATACTGCTGCAGATTGATGAGCTCACTCCCCTTTTCACTGAACTGGTGAGCATTAACACAGTCAAGTACTAAAAAGAGCCTCTCCCGAACACGACCGGTGTAGATGCGGCCCGAGCCACTGCCTTTGTATGCTCGGTTGGGCCCAAAATAGCTTGGAGCTTCTTCTAATGCATAATCCTAGAAATGTACATATATATTGGAAGATTTATTTTCCTTTCACACTACTCTTGTCAATGTTCAAAAAAATATCAACACAAGCAACATCTTATTTCAAACTAAGCTTTTGCTACTATTTGCCAAAGTAGATACATTTATTTCCTATTTCTGCAGATGAAGAAAACTAAAAATGGATATCTGGTCAACTTTCTTTTGTGCCTTTAAGAGTCCGCAGTAAGCTTGGCCGAATTTCACTTTCCCATACAAACGTAGGTACGCTCTCATTTTAAAACTACGTGTTGGATTGTGACGAAACTTTGCATGTACAATGACGTGTGGTATAGGTATCTATGTCTGTAATTAGTTTATATGGGGAATTTTATAAAACAAACGAAATACAGCAAAAACAGGTTTTGTATGAAAAACATAAATTCACTGTATTTTTTTGTACTGTGGTATCTGAAGCTACATAAACTAATTACAGACCTGGATATACCTCATGTCATTGTACATGCAAAGTTTCGTTACAATCCAACAGGTATAGTTTTAAAATTAGAGCGTAACTACGTTTGTATGAAGAATCGAGCTTACTGCGGACTCTTGACTTCTTTGATTAGTTACTGAAAGATGTGTATTTGATTTAAAAATGATTTTTATAGCCAGATAAACAGTCTAATTGAACATAACATTGAACATCTCGCAAAAACACGAAGGGTGGGTTGCACCAAACTGTCTGTAATCATAAGCAGTGTTCATTAATATCTGAATGTATGCAAAGTTTGTCAAGTCTCTATGGAATGTCAGCCGCTGGCGCCATATTTAACGTTGACCGGTCTGTAATCGTAAGTTGGTGCAACAAGTTCGAATACTACCAAAAACAGTACAGAAATCAGTATTAAAATTACATTAAAAAAAAATATCTGTTCGACTACCAGTGAAATTCAAGGCAAATGTTATTTTAAACCATTGGCGTAGATTCAAAACTACAATGAATTAGGCAATAAATACAACAACAGCAGAAATCAAGATTTCTTGTAAATTCCTTTTAAAAACAGCAACTTGTCGAAAACATGGGGAAAATAAAGAGTTGATTGGATATTTGTTGGGATCCCTAAGATATGATGTAATTAATGTATCAACCAATCACCGCATCCACATATCAATATCTCTCTTAACAAATTCACTACCAATAATCACTAGTTTTTCCTCGTATGTAGCAAAAAGCAACTATGGCATAGGCGCCCGCAGAGCGGGTTCCTGGCAGTCAAATTGCTAAAGACATAGTGGATGCAGATTATTTGGCTGTACATTATAAGTATGAATCCATTTTAATAAAAACACTTGCAACAAGATTGAAGGGTCAAGTTTATTTTATAAAAAAATATCAAAAGGGATTAAGTAGCCCTCTTATTTCCCTTCTCTAATTGGAGATGTTTGAATGTTGTACAAATGAAGAATTTAACAACCTTATAATGACTGCAGAGTACAGTTAATATGTATAAGTAAGAAGTTTAGTAATAGTTACAAGATTTACATAATTAATCGAAGTCATACATTTCTCATGGAACACTCATGTTTATACAACCTCGAGATTGAATATTAGGTATTCCTAGTCCAAAATATAGTTAAAATTGGTTTGCTTATTATTGCTTTTCAATGATGCAATCAGTGGATGTATGTTAATGGCTTTTCTGAGATTCATACCTTATAAAGTCCATGATGGTGTATGACTCCATCTTGATCTTTCAATAGGGACAATAAAGAATACTCTGTATGCAACAGCATCTTGCCCTGTCTATCATCTTGTGTCTCTGCTTGATCTTCATGTCGTAAAGTCAAAATTTTTATTTGATAAAAGTCGTCAGTCTTTTCTTTCCTTGCCAAACATTGGACAATACTTTTCACGGGACTAGGACCCAGTTTAGGACCTAAAAGATAAGGTCCTGCCTTACGAACCCGCTTTTCTGGCACGGGAGTGCCCGAAGCTGGTACATCACTTATATTGTATGGAAGTATCGTCTTCTTTGGCACACTCGTCTTAGGACTTTTCTGACAGTTTGTAGATGGTTTGTCGTACATGGACAGTCGAGCGATCTTTGGACATGGCTGTAGTAAAAAAGGTCGTGGCCTCTTTCCAGGGTTCGATGCATTCGAAGAGCCCTCAGGTCTATCTTGATCCATAATGACAATAACTTATTTTTATCGAATATACTTATTACACACACTGTTTGAAAAGATTTGATGAGTTAATATCATAAACCTTTATGTGAACGATTAAAACACATCACTAAATTCATTTACCCGTTGTCAATAGTACAATTAATAAACCATATTATTTACTTGATATTTCTTCGAAAATGAAATGAAATTGAAATGTCTGATTTCCGTTTAGAAATGTAGAGAAGTATTTTCCTTCATTACGATTTTATTCAAGTTCCTGAACGTAAAGCTTGACCACACCAAATACGGTTTTACCGATTAATGATAATCTGTGGTTGCACTAAAAAATCGTAAAAAAATTATGTACTGACAAGAAATTTCTAACCGTGTTTGTCATAAGTCATTTCACACAAATAATTATTGTTATGACGTTGTTCTTATTTAACTTACAATAACATTGTGAAATAAAGATCATTATTCATCAGTGTAAATAGTCATTTCTATATATCAACATGTGGAAAGGACTCAGGTTAACTCAAACTCAGTTATCAAAATTGCAGTTCAATGGCCATAAAATTCAACCAGTCAGCGTTGCAGCTCTGGATTCGGTACTGAACCAGTGGTACAGGTTTTGTCAGAAACCTCCCAAGGGCTTTGAAAAATATTTTGAACCTGGTACAAGCCAAAAGCACCAGAAAAAGCCCGACAAAGATGACAGCCCTGCGCCGTCAAAAAGTTCACCACCACCATCCAGACCCGGCTCTTCAAAAGATGACAAATGGAATATGAACATGTTCTCAAACACAGGCCCGGGTAGCGGCGGCGGTCGCGGCTCCTACGAAGGCGGCGATAGGGAAAAATGGATGATGTTTGGTGCCTTGGGTGTCGTAACCTTACTCGCCTCGATAGCCTACTTCGAACTAAGATATAGAGAAATAAGTTGGAGAGACTTCGTGAATATGTATCTAAATAAAGGCCTAGTGGAAAAACTCGAAGTAATCAACAAAAAATGGGTGAGAGTGAAATTACAACCAGGAGCAGCACTTGAGAGCAAGGTCATCTGGTTTGCTATTGGCAGTGTAGATTCTTTCGAGAGAAACTTGGAAAACGCACAAATTGAAATGTCTGTTGACCCACCAAACTTTATTTCTGTGATTTATAAGACAGAAGTAGAAGCTTCTAGTTTAACTGGCATGTTGCCTACTCTGCTTATAATTGGGTTCCTAATTTATATGATGCGCCGATCAGCTGACATGATGGGCCGTGGAGGCCGCAAGGGAGGTGGCCTCTTTGGAGGTGTGATGGAATCAACTGCTAAATTGATAAATCCTACTGACATTGGTGTAAAATTCCAAGATGTTGCAGGCTGTGAGGAGGCCAAGATTGAGATTATGGAGTTTGTAAATTTTCTGAAGAACCCCCAGCAATATCTGGATTTGGGAGCCAAGATACCCAAAGGTGCCTTGCTCACTGGGCCTCCAGGTACTGGTAAAACTTTGCTGGCTAAAGCCACTGCCGGGGAAGCTAATGTCCCATTCATTACTGTCTCTGGCTCTGAATTCTTGGAAATGTTTGTTGGTGTTGGTCCTTCCAGGGTTAGAGATATGTTTTCAATGGCTCGCAAACATGCCCCTTGCATTTTATTCATTGATGAAATTGATGCAGTAGGTAGAAAGAGAGGAGGCCGCAGTTTTGGAGGTCATTCAGAACAAGAAAACACTCTAAACCAACTCCTAGTAGAAATGGATGGGTTCAACACAACCACTAATGTTGTAGTTCTGGCAGCTACTAACAGAGTAGACATCCTAGATAAGGCCTTACTTAGACCTGGAAGATTTGACAGACAAATCTTTGTGCCAGCACCAGATATTAAGGGCAGAGCCTCCATCTTCAAAGTACATCTCCAACCATTGAAAACTACTATAAACAAGGAGAATTTGGCACGTAAAATGGCTGCATTGACTCCAGGTAAATATAGCATTTAAAATTATTCATCAACCAATCCTGGTGTTGTCGTTTTTTCTCAGTAGTCATAGTAGTAATGTATCTTTGATTAGTTACTTCATTAGGAATATGCTTTTCCTTTATTAAAATGCAGTCAATTGATTTTTACAATCATAATATTAAATAAAAATATTAGGTGTCAATCTTACACAAATCGAACTAGCCCCATAGTAAGCTCATTACACCTTATGTTATTGGTATTTGTTTAATAGATACACTCAGTATCTGTTAAACAATTACTGGTAGACTTAAATACATAGAAACCACCCAATACTCATAAACAAATGTTCTTTGCCCTTACTGGATTTTATAGGCAGGCTCACTAGCCTAAATATTAAATGAATCAAAATATTCCATAACTCATTACACAATGGATAATAAATAAACATGTCCAATGATGGCTATGATGAATATGGCAATTTGCATACAAATCAAAATCAGCTACACAACAAAGACGTAATAGGTACCTATGCAAAAACTAAGATCAGAAAAAAAAAAACATTTAATTAAATAAAAAGAGCAGTATTATCTTATTGATCCTATTAAGAACATTGATCATATATTTTATTTTAGATCTTCCTTTGTAAGGGTGACTTACAGTCAACAGTATTGGCATTCTGCTCTAGGCTGCCAGAAAGAGAGCCCCTTATTGCTACTAAACATGCCTGTTTAAGTGCATCGTTATGAGCCAGCACGCAAAATTCGTGTCACTTCTGAATATTTGACTGTATTTCCCCATTTCCTGAACTAATACAGGAATCTAATTTTAACAATATGTATTTTCTTTCCAGGTTTCACTGGTGCAGACATAGCAAATGTGTGCAATGAGGCTGCCCTGATAGCTGCCAGAGAATTAGCAAATAACATCACACTGAAGAACTTTGAACAAGCTATTGAAAGAGTTGTAGCTGGCATGGAAAAGAAATCCAATGTACTTCAGCCGGAAGAAAGAAAGATTGTTGCATACCATGAGGCAGGGCATGCTGTCGCCGGCTGGTTCCTGCAACATGCAGACCCTCTGCTCAAGGTCTCCATCATCCCAAGAGGAAAAGGTCTTGGGTATGCTCAGTATTTGCCCAAAGAACAATACCTTTACAGCAAGGAACAGCTCTTTGATAGAATGTGCATGACTCTTGGTGGAAGAGTCAGTGAAGAGCTCTTCTTTGGCAGAATCACAACAGGTGCACAAGATGACCTGAAAAAAATTACACAAAGTGCCTATGCCCAAATAGTCCACTATGGCATGAACGCTAAAGTCGGTAATGTGTCATTTGAAATGCCACAGCCTGGTGAAATGGTTATAGATAAGCCCTATTCTGAGAAAACCGCTGAGCTCATTGATACTGAAGTCAGAGTGCTAATTGATTCAGCGCATAAGTTCACAACGACGCTATTGACGGAACATAAGGACAACATCACGAAAGTTGCAGAGAGATTGCTAAAGCAAGAAATTTTGAGTAGAGATGACATGATTGAGTTACTGGGACCTAGACCTTTCCCGGAAAAGAGTACTTATGAGGAGTTTGTTGAAGGCACAGGATCTTTAGATGAGGACACCACATTACCAGAAGGTCTTAAAGATTGGAACAAAGAAAAACCAATAGTACCAGGTCCAGAAAGCATAGGTGAAGCCAAAACAAGTCCTAGTAAAAACTAAGGTGTGAATAATGATGTAGATTGTTGAGTTGTTAGCCAGTTTTATGTGAAATAAATATTTTAATTACCTTTTAAGACTAAAGGTTTTTTGTTTACAGTCACTAAAATTGTTTTAGTTTTATTTGTTGTAGATGAGTGAATCAAAATCTGGAATTAGATCAGTATTCAGTATGGACGCGGAGACAAGTTAAAATAACTCTAATGCATACCAAATGAATCTTGTATGCGGGGCAGGCAACACTGCTCAAAAAATAATTTAATTTATGTATAAGGGACATGCTGCATTTATTTCCTAGTTCGAGGAACTATAGTAAGCCCCTTGCGTAAATTACAACATTTCACTTGCTCTCTGAAAAGTACTCTTGCAAGATTTAATAAAGAACCCATTTATTTATTACGCTTTAATATACATTGTATACACGCTTCTTTATAAAGTAATAAATGGATTCCTGTGTATTGTTGTTTCACTTAACCACGGTATTCACATAATACGTTAGATAAGACTCATGAGCGATGACTCCTTATATTCAGAGCAATGATGCGAGTGTCCAAGAGGCAACCGGATGGCTCGCGGTATTTGAGCTCCCGAAGTGCTGTAGAACCGCCCTGTGCAACCCAAATTGAGCCAACTTAGGGCCCCCCCACATTACGGCGTCTTGTGAACGTTTTTCATACAAAATTGTGCGTTGCGTCGACGCAACGCACAATTTTGTATGAAAAACGTTCACAAGACGCCGTAATGTGGGGGGGCCCTTAGACTGGGGCGGAAATAGAAAAAATGTATAAAAAGAAACATTATTGTTGCGAGGCAGCTGTTTGAAACAGCGGTTGCCTGAAAGTGTGTACGCTGTTTATATCTTATATAATGAAATGCGGGTCTAAATCGAGTACCTGGCGACATTTGTTTTTTTTTTCACCCCTAGCACGCTAGCTAGCGCGGGAGTTCAAATACCGCGAGCCATCCGGTTGCCTCTCGGACACCGAAATTACGTGTCATTCCTTTAACTATTATACGCCCACAAACGGTTTAATCTCTCGCGTTATTTCGATAATTTATATGAACAACTGCTTTCTTCTAGGTTGTTAACTGTACCTCCTACTGCACTCTATAACCTCGAGCGCTTCACTCTAAGCTGCGAGTCTGCCATGCACCTACCCACATCCTATAACATGCGTATTGGGTACTAGAGGGGTGTTCTGTGGTATTAGGTGTAAAACCATAATCACAATTTTATCTCGAACTTATTTAAACAGGGCAGCATGGCCATGACAAGACAGCGCGCCAACTCTCGATTTTTTCTCGATTAGAAAGAGGTATAGTGCCAGGAAAATCGAGAGAGCTCGCGCGCTGTCTTGTGATAGCCGTGCAGTTAAGGAAAATCTGAAACAACAAGGAAATTATGGTCTTAAAAATCACGAGACCGATTTTACAAAAAGTTCAAACTGCATTCTAAGATTTTCATGAAAGCCTTATGAAGGTCGGGAATCGAACCCGATCAAATCTGTCTAAAATCGGAGTTCGTTTTTGAAAATGCCGTATTTCAGTTTTATGTGCGGAAATGGATCTCCCCGTAACAAAACAGTGCCTACCAGGTACCTACCCTACCCGCTATGGATGAGTAGGTATGGTATTTTATTCCAGGTTTTGAAAAAACCAACATATTTACCTATTTCGGACGTCACATACTAACCCTCACGTAAAAACTATTAAAAGCTGAATTTTCCTGTGATTGTGGTGTGGATACAGGATTTCATAGCGATCATTGTTCCCTACATCCAGTACCAACTATTTAATTTACGCAAATACTGAATTTTCGACAGATTTGACTGGTTTCGATTCCCGGCGTCGTTTGAGGGTTTTGAAAATCATTGAATGCAGTTTTTTTTCAATAAACGGTCTCGTGACTCCTAAGAGCCAATTTTCGGTTCTCTTGTCGTTTCAGATTTTCCCCCAATGCCCGATTAAATAATACATCCTGTATAAGTAAGTATGTAGTAAACGACATGCCATCTGCAATTTTGAACTGTGACTGCTTTGGAATAAGCACGAAAGTTAACCGCATGCGGCCGACGTTCCTTATATGTAAGTATACAGATCCTACTCTACTAATGGGGAAAAACGAATGGGAAAGTGTAGCATAAATAACTACAATTTCGAGTACCAATATATTTAATTGGCCACTGGCTAAAATCAAAATTTACATTGCCTCCCTCTTCAAGTACCTAATTACTGATGATGCTGTACATAAAAAATGGAGGAACAACTTTAACAAAAAAAAAACAGGGTTATATTAAAATTATAATATGAAAATATTATTCAAATATTAGCTGAAAATACATCCAGCCTTTATCTGTTTATTTAAATATTCACTACATTACATACTTTATACATCACCAATTTCTTAAGTAAATTCAGTTTTTGTACAATATAAAAAGAATCTTATATTATCATCTATGTTTATTACACGCGAGAAGTGCATAACACGCCCGCACGGCGTCCGGCCGACCGACCGACGGCAGTTAAGAGAAATCGTAACAAAATATTAAAATTATGGTAATTATTACGAGTAACTACACTATTTTATGTTCAACATTTTATGTTAAAATTCTTCAATTATCATCTATACTTATTCTATCCTATCAATTAAATTATAAATGATGAAAACATTTTTCTCATGATATCATTCAACAATAATCCATTAACAATTCACATTTCAATTGCTCATTTACTACCGAACTGAAAAAAAAAATTATACCTAATCTCAGTAACAACGAAAGGTCCGTATCAATTACAGTCTCTGATTTTTTCTCCTTTTGGTTTTCGTCCGCGTTTCTTGCCGGAGTTAACGCCCGCGAGCACCATGGCCTCCCGCTTCGCGAGGCACGACTTGCAGAACCAGTCCTCCGTCGCGCCTGGTTCCTCCGTGATGCCCACACACACCCAGTGGTACCAACCGTCGCAGCCGTCGCACCCTATCATGGGCGATCCGTTGTCTTGCCGCCCGCAAGCCGGACAGACCCAGATCTTGTTACCTTGCTCGTCCATGTAGAAGGGCGTTGGTAGCGGCCCGCTCGGCCTGTCTACCGGCACCGGGGCGGGCGCCACCATCTCCGCCGTGGATACTCCCTCATCGTCCAACTCTACGTGGCCCTTCTTCGACAATGGCTTGAACAATATCCGCTTGTACTTTGTGTGACTCGAAGGTGGTCGGTTTTTCCTCGCGGGTGAGCTGCTGGACGGCGGCGGCGACCCGGGCCCTTCCGGCTCACCGACGTGGTTGTGCTTTGATTGCTTCTGCTTCGGTGGGCCCGTCACGAGCGCAGATATCTGTGCCAGCTCCGGCGATCGACTGTGTTCCCGTTCCCGCGAGACGGGTTCTTCCTTTAGCGGCGAGCTTTCTTCATCCTCCTTTTTAACCACCGGTTTAATGTTAAGTTTGAAAATGTCCGGAGAGCTAGGCGGCATCGGGGAATTAGAGTTGGATGAATTGAGCTTCAGAGTCAATTTGGGTACCAAGCCGTCGGCGGTTTTCTCTTTTTTCTTATCTTTCTTTTCTTTTTTAATCTTTTCTTTGCCATCCTGTTTCTCCTCCTTGTCCTTTTTCTTTTCACTTTTATCTTTCATTTTGTCCTTCTTATCTTTCTTCTTCTTAATTTTGATGCCATCTTTATCTTTCTTTTCTTTTTTATGTGATTTTTCCTTTTTCTTTTCCGATTTGTCAAGGGCCCGCTCTTGCGAAATCTCGGGCTGTGGCGTGTCGAGTGGTCTCGGACGCGGCTCGGGCTCGGGCGGCACCGGCGCGGCGGGCGCGGGCGCGGGCGCGGGTGAGGGTGAGGGTGCCCGCAGCGGGGGCGGGGGCTCTCTCGCCGGCTCTTGCCTTATCGGATCTACTTTAGGTGGATTTAACTCTATCGTAATATCAGGTTGTATAGGGGGCATTTTATACATATTCGATTTGTGTTCTTTATGTGATTTTGTTTTATGTTTTTGAAGAATATTTGGAATGGTCGGTGACTTGTGCTTATCGTGTCGGTCCTTGTCGCGCGACATGGGAGACTTATGCATACTTCTATCTTCATCGTTATCTACAGGAATTACTTCTAAGCTAGGGCGTCGTAACATGGGAGGAATTTTACTTGAAGAGGAACGCGAGGTGTGGGGGAAGTTACCCAGTGGCATGAGTGGATTCATGCCAGGGCCAAGAGCACCAGGCAGAAAACCAGGGCCGGGAATTAAACCTGGGCCTCCTGCACCTAAAAATGCGTTTTGTAGCAAACCTGGAGGAGGTAAACCTCTCAATGCTGGGTTATTAGCTAGAGCAAGAAAATCACTGCCCGGTATGAGGTTGGAGTGTGGTATTAGTCCTGGTCCCGGCATCAAGCCCCTACCAGGTGGCATGGCTGGAAAGAATGGAAAACCAGGATGCATTTGTGGCATTTTTGATTCATTCTTTGGCCTACTTGATTTTGGTAATTTCATATTGCTTAATTTCATTTTCTGTTTCTCTGCTCTAGCCATTTCATATGCTAACTGCTGTTGTTGCTTTTTTATTAATTTTGCTTGCAATTTTGCTGCTTTTTCAGCTGCTTTATCTTTCTTTTCTTTGTGTTTCTTTTCCTTTTTATTAATTTTAGGACTGACACTAGCTACATCTTTGGGATATGGTAGTTGAAGGGATTTATTAATTGATAAACTTGGGCGCAGATCTAAGGGCATAAACCTGGGGTGGCCCATAGGACTTGCTTCCATTGAATCATCATCAATGCTTATCACTTCATTTGCTCTAAGGTCCATATCTTTAGACAAATCTAATGCACTACTATTATTATTGTTCACAATTGCATTTTCAGGTTTAACCCTAACATTTTCATGTATAACACTTTCACTTGGGTTTTCATGTGCAGCATTCTGCATCTTTGAGATCATACCATCAGACTGTGTTTTATCAGTAACAACCTCTGGAGCATTTTTATCTTCTTTTGATTTGTTCGTAATTCTTTTAAATATATTAATTTTTGATCTGTCAGGTTGGGAAGCCAATTTCTCTTCTTCATCAATGATTTCCTTTTTAATTTCTGCTTCACGTAGGAAAGAATTGGATGTTGGCTGTTTGTGGATTGGCAAAGAATTTGATACAAGAGGTGATTTGTGGATGGGTATTTTTCTTGGTACTGGAATTGAATCTTCAGCTGTCACAAAATGTTTGGGGACTGCTGGTGGTGGAATATCAATTGGTTCCTCTTTAATGACCGGGCGGATAGGCTCCATGATAGTGGCGGGCGCGGGCGGCGGGAGTGCCGCTCGCGGACTCAGGCTCGAACTAGGACTTGGACTATGCAGCGGAGGAGGCGGCTTGTGAGGGGGAGCTACCCTCGGCGCTGGCATTGTCACATGATTATGATGTGTTGGATGGACATCTTTACTTTTCATTGGGTACCCAGGAGGATATTTATCTGATTTACTACTATCTCTAGATTTACTACTCTCACCTTTATGAGTCTTATCTTTCCTTTTACTTTTCATAATTTTACCATTCAATTGTTTATTCTTCTTAGACTTCTTATCATTTTTTTCCAATGTTGGTGGTTTAGCAACATTTGAATGATGAGAATTTGCCTTATTTTTGTCATAGTGTTTTTCTGATATAATAGTAGGAGGCCTGGCTTCTGGCAGTTTGCCTTCCCTAGCAGGAGACAGGAAGCCAGACATAGTCATCATGACACTGCTGATTTCTCTTGTCCGCTCTTCCTCATCCAACCGTAACCTTGGCCTTTTACTGTTAGGCAATGAGACAGGGTCAATTGGTCGTTTGAAAATATCTTTAGATCTCTTTGGACTATCTGTGACTGATATTTCCGGGCTAGTGCATGTTGTACTAGTGGTCTCAACCATGTCAATACCATTTTGTTGAATTTCGATTGTGTCAGCGACAATGGGAGTATCCCTTTCTTTTTCAGGGTACATGGGAGGCAGATGTTCATGCACATGCATTGGCCTTGTAACAACTTCATGGCTGCCGGGTTTCAAAAAATTCAAATTAGATTCTTTTTGTTTCGGGAACTTGTCAACAGGGACTGGTGGTGGCACAGGTGGAACACTGCGCGTATATTCTGCTAATTCGGGCAATTGCACGTTTAGATCTCGAAACACTAATCCTAGGTCATGTAAATTTGGTTCAGTCCTATTAAATTGCTCAGCATATCTGTTGGCTTGTGTCCCAAGTGTATGGATGTACTTTTCAAGCACATGCATCAGAATATCCAGTGGTGTTGAGTTTATACCATTCCAACCGATAGTTTGGCATATTTGCGCAACATTCCTTCGCAGTATCTCACGGGCGTACGCCTCTGACATTATGACACCAACAAAGTTATCTGGAACAAGTTGAAATACCGGATTTACTAAAACCAACAGCATATACATGATCAATAAATAAATAAACTGCCGCATTGTTAGGTTCTAATGCTGTGCACCAGCATGTGACACACGGCAAGAGGGCTAAAACAGTAATTCTCAGGACTCCTGTACCTGCAAGTGTCTAGTAGTACAGAGGTGAGACTGCGAATGGACGTTGACTTGAGGTTTGGGACACACATGTATGCAATACTACAATCTTCAACTGTTACGGATAATTTATAAAAACACTTAAATGGTTAACAAAGCAAAATAATGAAGTGTTTACGTAAAAACTTCTCAGCATTCTAAAAACACAGTGCCCCGTGCGCCATGATTGCATTTTGGGTTGTCAATGTTTGGTGTTGCTAGACGAAATTATAAAAATGGCGGTCTCATGACGATGCGTTCAGTAATAAGTGAATTCTTAAGTACGCCATTCATAACCGACAAATGCGTCGCCGCCCAACCATACACTACACGAGCAATCTCTCCCACCCGGGTGCCGTCCAGTCGCCATAAAAACAAAATGCATAATTTCAAGTATCATACGTACGGACATCTTAACAAACTACAAACTATTATGATAACATAATAAAAGTAGTGGCTCTGTTAGAGCTGGGTCGTTTCGAATCTGTTTATTCAATTATCCTCAAATCTGGGCTCAAACTTATACTTTTCTTTCATGTTACTGTTATTCAGAAATGAGTAATTGTTGCCCTCTATTGAGGGATTTTTCCTGACAGAATTTGTGAAAAGCAATAAGTGGAACTGAATTTATTTTGCTACCGAGTGCGAGTGCTAGCAAAATAATTGCCATTGCGCGTAAACATTTGAATCCCTCGTTACGCTCAAGATTCTACTTAAGAATCCATCGCTTCGCTCGAGATTCAATATAATGCCCTCGCCGAAAATACCTACGTAATATTGCTCCGTTGAGACAGAATCTACTATTCAAATTAAGTATAACAGTATACTTTCGAAATTCCGTGTTTCCAAGAATTCTTACATGACATTATGAATGTATTGAAATTATTGTTATACTCGTACCTGCTACATAATTCAAAAGAAAAGAAATATGATGTAAAGCCAAGTCTGTAAAATATTATTTATTTTAAAGTTTAAAGTTTGAATTGTCCTCATCCAGAACCACAACTAAAGTTTCTTGGAATCCCATTTTCTCCAATAAGTGCAGGGAAAGGTGGCCTACCTACCTACCACTCTGAGGGGCTACAAAACGAAAACGATAACTTCGTCCTCCCTCTCTGTCAAAGTTCGTTGTCGTTTCGAGGTAGGCCCTATTTGACTTTTGTCAAGTACCGTATGTATTGCCATTCTGAGGGCCTACCGCGAAACGAAATCGAACTTTGTTCATGTGTCTCCCTCTCTGTCGCACTTGCTAGTTCGAGCGACAAAGACGGAGATACACGAACGAAGTTAGTTTTCGTTTCGTGGTAAGCCCTCTGACTACGGAACCCAAAACGTACAATGCGGCAGTGTTACCAGTGTAAAAAAAAACATCATGTAACGTAAACTAAATGGTTAATTTGTCTATGGTAAGTATTCTGTCATGGCATGTCATGTCATGTCAGTTTTGTCAAAACTGCAAATGGTCGACTGAAGTGGTTTTTGTAAAAGAAGTTCATAATTTTGTCGTATTTTGTATGAGCATTTATTAACAACGGAATTTCAAGAAAACACTCTTTATATATTATAAGTAAAAGTATACTGCACTATTTTTGATGATACCCAGTGTTGGTCTGCGATCTTGAACTCTAATTGTCATGGGCCAATATTTTTACCTGTTTCGTTAGTGTTACTAATATTTTTGGGTTAAGATACCGACTGGTTATAGACACATAGACAGTAATAATGACAACGTCTTCAGAAGATGTTTTGCTTAGCGTGGGCTACGTACGGTATAAGAAAGGTGACGGTACACTGTATGTGATGAACCAGAGATTGGCATGGATGCTGGAAAATAGAGACACTGTCGCCGTTTCACATAAGTATGCTGATATTAAAAGTAAGTACATATTTATAACGACGTTGGTTTAGTATAAAAGGTTTATAATAAGTGTAATTTGCATGATTTTCTTTATCAATCCCTATGCTATGCATTGAGCCTACCCTGAATATTTGTAGATTCTTTCAAAGATCTGGAAGAATCTTAGCATTATTATATGCCAGTCTTAACTGACCACTGCAGAAAGTGACCAGCAAAATAAAACAAACAGTGACCAACAACATAAAGTTAATATCAACTGACATTAGCAGATTGAATGATTGTGATTGTTGATTTCTGCATAGCTATGCTTTTTCCAATCACTCCGCCTGCTTTCTTTTTAAGACGGGTTGTAATATAAGTTTGGGATAAAATATCACAAACTCACAAACTTCCATACTTTACTTCTTTATTAACCACCCTCAAAATGAAAAAAGGGTAGTGGTTTTCAATTTGTTGAAATCTTTTATTTTTTATGTATGTTGTGTATGAAGTGCCGTGTTAGAAGGTCCAATCTATATGCTAGTGACTGATTTTTATTAAGTTATATGAGAGATTACCTATAACACTTACAAGACTGATTTCTTTATAATATTAGTACCTATATAGATGTGTTTAAGTAATTCATATATCCTGATATTTGTTTGCATAAATGTAATTAATAAAAATAATGTAATTATTACAATATATTTATAATTTTTTTAGCCCAAAAAATATCTCCAGCTGGTAAGCCAAAAGTGCAACTTCAAGTGGTGTTACATGATGGCACGTGTTCCACGTTCCACTTCGTCAACCCGGGTGGCCCGGAAGCCCAGGCCAATGACAGGGATCAGGTGAAGGGCCTACTGGTAAACCTGTTACCGAAGTTCAAAAGGCAGATTGATGGGGAGCTTGAGATGAAATCCAAGTATGAGTTCCTGTAAATTTAGTGTTGAGTTGAGACTGTTTGAGAGGAATCTGGGGAGACTTGCACTTGTTAGTTTTGTGCAATTAAGTATAAATATAAGGTGCTAACAAATTAGGTACCAATACTTTTAGAGCTGATAGTACTAGTCTCTAGGAGTAGAGTTAAGTATGAAACATTTAAAAGTGTGTATCACTTTTTGGAGATAATTAGGGATACAACGTTACTGCGTAAAAACACCCTGTTAATGAGATAGTCAACAATCAATCATTGACGTTTGTCACAAACGACGATGTTCACTTGACAGATAGTGTTTTAACATCTCGTCAGTTGAATGCACAGGCTGATTATGTTTGGTCGAAATTTTAATTTATTTATTTTGTACCGGAAATTAAAACAAAAATATCATATGAAAAGTTTTCTTAATTTCTATTTAAAGTCAATTGTTTTGATGTAATGTAACACCTCTTAAAATATTGTTACTTAATTTGTTAGCACCTTATATATGAATATAATAATGATATTTGTTGCAACAGCTTTTGAATAGTTGTGATGGACTTAGTAGTTAAATTGTCCTGACCATACTGTACTACTATACCCTTAGAAGATAAAATTAAAAATATAGTGCATTAATTGTCATGTGATTTCAAGGAAAACCATTTTAAAACTCAAAAACATTCTTATTGTTACTTTTATGTTTGAGAAGCACTTAATTAACGAAATAAATTAAACTAGTACAATATTTCCCAGTGATATCCTTGATAAAAGAAGAAACGTAGACGTATTTGTATATTACAATTCTAATGTTATATGGAATGGGATATAAGTGCATCACAACTAAAAGGGTCAATAGATATTGCTATAAGTCAAATAATTATCACTTAATGAACACTAGGATATTTAATATTCCTTTCTCTTACAATTTTTATACCATGATGATGGCAAACAAGCATCCAACAATACATTCTGCCTGATGGTAAGCAGACACTGTAGCCTATGGTTGCGGGCCACTTAATTAATTTGAGGATTCATTTGTTAACAAAAAAGACAAGTGGAGGTCCCTCACTCTCAACACAGCACAACCTTTTTGATTAATCCCAGTAAATCATTTAATGGATTCCACTTAATTTTCTAGGTTGTTGTCTCTCCATCCAACACTAAAGCATTTATATGAAGACTTAGTGATATCAAAAGTGATTAACAGTGAAGAATATTGGAACACACCCACTCTTAAACATTATACGGAATCCAATAATATTAAGCAAGAAGCTGGTAAGTAGCATTAAACTATATTATACTATCTATATTAGATCAACCCATGCAAGGTTCATGATGCACATATGAGTCATGCCTCTACAAGCGATTTCCGCTACAAGGCGGCGTAGCACGCGTCGCGTTGTTTGGCCTCAAAGGGTTAAGAAAGCAGGGTGTAAAATTAAAGCATGTTTGACCTATAAATATCGAAGTCGCTCACAAAATTTGACGAGAATCTGTTGAGAGATGCGACCTATAGAGAGAGGGGACAGCCGGACAACCGGGGACATACGAAATCATTTTTCATGGCGATCGCGAGCTCAACTAATGGCCGTAGGTAAATTCGGCCGAGCCGATTTGGCCCGTGCCACACCGACCGAGCGGCCGAGCATTCGGAGAGCTCGCCCGAGCCGTTCGGCCGAGCGTTTGGACTGGCTCGGGCGAGCCGCGCGGCCGAGCCGTTCGTCCGGTGTGGACACACTTAATGGAGTAGTGCTTTGATCACACATACCAAGCAAAACGGGCCAGACAGTGCTACTCGGCGTAAAAGCGGCGAGACAGTAGCTCGGCTCCCTTTCTATCTACTAGGCCGAGTACTGTCTCGCCCGTTTGCTCGGTACGTGTGATCAAGGCATATGTAAAGAAGCTTTTTTTATTTATTTCCAGGTGTCTCTGGAGCTTTTTTGGCAGACATCCAGCCCCAAACAGATGGCTGCAATGGCCTCAAATACAATCTCACACAGGACATAATAGACGCCATATTTAAAACATACCCTGCTGTCAGAAAGAAACATGTGGACTATGTGCCCGATAAGATGACGGAAGCTGAATTCTGGACGAAGTTTTTCCAATCTCATTATTTTCATAGGTATGTTTTGATTCATCCCATCTGGGGGCACAACACACAGCTGGCAACCACTGAAGAAGAAGAGCACGAGACAGAACATGGTGGAAGATGATAGCGCACTGATTTATGATGTGATATGATATAAATAGAGTGGAGTTTCTGGATGGACAGGCTATGATTTATCAGGCGGATTTGCCTGCGTTCTTAAAAATACGCGGCCGAAGCGCGGGGCGCCTAGTTCAGAATAAGATGGCTTAGTATTATATTATTATAGGGTTGTAGGCTCCTGTTAAAAATGATAACGCAGCGTAGTGTTGCTAAATGGATAGTAGATCATCAAATTATTATAATAAAGTATAAATTAAAAAATATGATTAAAACCATAAAAAGATATGGACCTTGAAATTTTAGAAACCTACCAATAGAGTCCTTATGCTTTTACAGAAACTAAATTGTATGACTACTATGAAACAGCATACCTTTATGTCAATTCGTATGATGCGTTTCGGCTGCCGCCAACAAAGTCCGACTTTGTCAATTTTTGAAGTGAAAACTTCTTTAGCGGCGCTGAGCACTTTTTGGGATGGGGAAAAATTGTTAAATACGCGACAGAGTTTTGTGACGTCAGATGTGAAGGAGGTCACTTTTTGCTGCTAGCCGATTCGACTTCATTCATAACTGAACGCTATTCGTAAGAGTATAAAGCCGTTAAACACTTTTTGCAATAGAATATTCTGCAAATAAATTTGTAACCAACGCGTCCTTCACCGTTTTGCTATTGAGAAAATTCGAATAGTTCGAATTTGGGCGTTATTTCTAAAGCTTACAAAAATATTTACCGACGGCAAAAACAAATTGATATTTTGGTCGCCACCGCCGTCTGCTGTGCAAATTCGAATACTTCGAATTTAGACGTTATTCCTAAAGAGATAAAGCTTTGAAAAATATTTGGCAATGGCAAAAACAAATTGGTATTGTGTTTGCCGCCGCCCGTCGGCGCGCCGGACCCGGCACCGTTGCGCCGCGGCGGCGCGTTGGGCCCGTCGCACCCAACGCGCCCGCGGGCCGTCCGCCTAAATAATTGATAATTGTTTATAAATTTGCGTCAAATTCATTTTTAGGGTGACACCGTAAGATGTCACGTGACCTGATCGGAAAACTGTTAGAATGTTATTGATTTTTCACTTCTGCCGGCACTCCCAGAGTGCAACCCGCTCTTGTTTTTTTGGGTATTTATGTTTGTTTAATTGTAGTTGCTCCCATACAAACATTTGTTCTTCTCCAAAAGCTAGTACGAATGACATTAATCCGATTTATGTGGAAACTCAAATCTGTAGTTGCTTAACTTTTGGGTATTTTTTCACAGAGACCGCATAGCATCATCATCCAGCAAAGATTTGTTTGGGGAGTGCGCCAAACAAGACGACCATGCCATCGCCTACGCAATGAAACACACCACACTGGACCTCACGGTTTGAACATTTAAACATAGTTTTTAAAAGGCGGAGTCGTGGTTGTGAATCAATTGCACGCCATTTCCAAAAAAAATTGATGCATACTTATTTTAATGAATTCAATCCTTGCATCTAAGCTACTTTTATGAACCCATTCGCTGCCAGTGACTTGAACTCAAGTTTGTCACCGTTGCCACCCACCTGCCGCCAACTTCATACGGAGTCCAAAAACAATAGACTTAAGACTTGTGTGGCGTGGGGGTGCCATTAGGTTAACATGAGAGAAAAAGCGGGTCAAAAATCACCTGAAAGCCTCAGAATAAAGCTGTGTTCAAATATATTCTGCTAGAAAACGGTTGTTTATTGTCTCATTCAAATGTATATTGTTCTAGCTATAATTATTGTATTATGTTCTATAAATGTATGTTCTTAAAACAAACAAAACATATTACGAACAAAATTGTCCGCCCTCTACACATCCTAATATAACCCGGGGCATTGTTCCCAAAACGCTCGCTGTGTTTCCTTGTTGGATGGCCAGGTTTAGTCTGCGGGCGAAGTATAAACCCCACCCTGAGATCGCCTGAGACCCCGATCAGTTTCCGAGACATAACTATTAAAAATGTTTTCAGGTGGATCTGCCGAAATTCACAGAGCCTATCCCCCTTCTACCCACAGACGACGACGCCCCCACGGTAAAGGACAAAGGCGACAGTACTTCCATACACCGAAACATGATTAAACGATTCAACCAACATTCTATTATGGTAGGTTCTTATAAATGCCAGTGTTGGTTGGTTACCTCTTCACGATTAGACCGCTGAACCGATTTAGATTAAATTTGGTTTAAATATACTTCAAGTCCTGGGGAAGGATATAGGATAGTTTTTATCCCCGAAATCATCTCCCAAAGGGGTGAAATGAGGGGGGAAACTTTGAATGTTGCTACGATATAAACGAGTTCTACGCGGACAGAGTCGCGGGCATAAGCTAGTCGGATAAAAAACTGTTATAAGTAAAGTAGTGTCAATACACGAAAACGCGCTATACCAATAATGTTATAGGTTTTGAGAATCCATTCGCAAGACTGTGGCTAAAGGTGAAGAGAGAATAATTGTCGAAATCAAACAATCAAATTAATTATGTTTAAACAGGATTGGTGGATTTTGATCCCAAAATCTCCCACCCCTATGGGAGATTACAGTAAAAGTTAATACAGTAATTAGTCTGTACTAATACACACCTTTTACTGTAATCTGTGCTCTTAACCAAAGAGCTTCAAGTAGGTAAGTGAATTACACTTTCTGAAAACCCCTCATTGGTAATTGTACTCATAGCATACGTTGGAAGTGGGATTTGAGATGCTTTCATGTAACGAAATTACTGGTACGAAAATGCTGGTAACATGAAACCTTGGACAATAAAGTAAAATTTTAATTTATTATAATATTAACAACACATAATTTTACAGGTGCTCAAAGCTAGTCAAAAAACAAACTCTAGTAGTAGTGATAGCAATAGTAAAACTACAAACAATAACAATAAAGTGGTAGAAAATGGAGTTAATGAAACAAATGGCACTGCAGAAAAGAGGCCAGCAGATGAGAAGAGTGCCTCAGAACCCGTGGACAAGAGAAAGAGAATATTAGAGAAGATACATTATGAGGATCTAGAAGATTTGAATAGGAATGAAGATGCACAGGAGTTAAAATTATCTAAGGTGAAATAAAAACAGATACTGTCTTCTTAAATTGGATTACTGACTTACTTTTTCGCATATTTTTATCTCAAGAACGCGATAGAGCCACGTTACTCGAACCTACGCACACGCAATTATTAAAGAGACAAAGTGTTTACACAATCATGGCTCAACCACTTTCTTGAGATAAAACAACTGTATCCATTCTGCTATCGTTTTTCCCGGTTTTACCTTAATGGAGCCCGGGGTCCGCTTTGGAACCTAATCCAATAAAACAGCCGTAATTTTGTGTGCGAAAATCATTTAACTGTCTTCAACGTTCAAACAACTGTATTTATTCATAAAGTGTATTATCCTTTGCAGATTGAAAGGTATCTATTAGGGCCGTCATCGCAAGTAAACCAATCAAGTTCGAATACCAGTCACCCACCTCCTTTATCGGCGCTAGCTTCAATATGTCAGGTAAGAGCTCTGCCAAACGAATATTTCTATTTTTATTTAAATAACTGTTAAAGGCACCTCACACCTAGTATGGGATAAAAGCTCCGTGATTTTTCCTAAGTATATTTTTATAACTAAAGTAGATTTAATTTAAGAAACTGATGGTCTGTACAACTTATAAATCTTAAAAATTATAATTATACTTGTGTAAAAACTGGGTCCTGTAACACAGGGTTTCCTAGCTCAGGACACAGGGTCATGATAAGCATATTGTATTTCCTTTTTATCCAATAAACTTTTTTAATTTTTTTAATTTTTCTTTTCCTGAAAAATACAATTTTTTGTATTTTAGTGTATATTCAAAAATAGTGAAGGGGCAAAATCTATGTACTTATAATTTTTGGGAATACAAATATTTTGTGAAGATATATCCAGAATTCAGCTCCATAGAAATGGGGAACAAAATAAAAGTAGTCAGATTCCAATAAAAAAAAATTATTATAAATATTGTTAATTCCAACAAGTATTAAAAAAAACATAACAAAAATGTTTTTGCTTCCCAAGTAAAGCCACTGAAAACAACCAAAACCTTCCTTCAGGAAAATACGATTTACGGTACTAGTGCAATATTATTGTTCCACCCGGTAGTTTACATCGAAAGAATAGTACATTATTGCAGCGGCCGGGAAGTAGCAATTCGCGGATGAGTTGATTTTGTCGGATGAAGCGGAGCTGAATCCGACAAAGAGACGAATCTACGAAGTATGTACACGGCATGACTCTTAGTGCCAGTTTCAATTGGCACACCCACATAAAAAAAAAATATCATTAGAATCGGTCACAATATTAAATGTTTTATGCAATTAAAATTATTAAAGATTAAGGGACCAGGGTTGAAGAGTGTTGTGGGCGATGGGCTAGCAACCTATCACTGCAATATCATATTTTGTCGATTATTTATACCCACATTTGTGCTAAAAGTGGCGCTGGAACATGCGTTTCATGTGCTCTGCCTATCCCTTTTGGGAATAAAGGCGTGAATGTATGTATGTATGTATGTATGTAAAGATTTCAGTTCTCACTCACAACGAGTTTTATTTCGATAAATATTTTGATTTTTTCTTAAAACTATTCATTTTTAAAAACGTCACTTCGATCACTTTCAAAAGTACGCGTTTTGTCTATGACCATTAAAAAAAAGAAAACTCGAGAAAACTGTAAGCAGGCTACAAACGGGCGTAATTTATCACAGCAACTTGCAATAGTTGGAAAGAGACAGCCATACATACTAACCAGTCTAACTATAGCAAGTTGTTGTGACAAATTGCAAGGTCTTTAATTAAACGTACGAGCACTTGGCTGTTTGTAGTGATTTGTCTTAGTCAAAGCATATTCCTAGTTAAAAGGTAAAAAAGTATACAGTAAAGGAATTTCATACACTTTCCTGGCCGCTAAAACTGTACAGTACTTAAGGAAGCCGTTCCGATTGTAATTCCTATCGGGGCATATCTTTACTGTCGACCCCGGGCAAGGTATTTGCCAGAATACTTTTAAATCGCCTACTGCCACTATCAGAATCCATTCTGCCTCAAACCCAGTTTGGCTTCCGACCAGACAGAGGGACTTGCGAAGCCATCTTCTCAGTCCGCCAGCTACTTGAGAAGAGCCGTGAGCAAAATCAACCAATGTTTCTGTGTTTCGTTGATCTTGAGAAAGCATTCGATAGTGTCCCTCGGAAAGCCCTCTGGGTAATACTGTCTAAGCTGGGATGCCCTGACAAGTTCGTAAAACTACTACGGCTTCTGCATGATGACATGAAGTGCTGCGTATGTGTCAGCGGTGAGCAATCTGAGCTTTTCCCCGCTACCTGTGGGGTTAAGCAAGGTTGTGTCCTCGCACCAACTCTTTTTGCGCTGTATTTTGCTGTGATGGTTCGAGAGTCTTTGAAGGGTTCGTCAGAAGGCATCGGCATTCGCTTCCACATGGATGGAGGGCTTTTCAACATCGGTAGGCTTAAATCCCGTACTAAAGTGTCTCACGCAGTAATGACTGAAATAATGTACGCGGATGATTTATGTTTTACCTCAGATACTGCGGAAGGTCTGCAAAGCTTAATCTCGAATCTTGACGATGCTTGTACTAGGTTTGGCCTTAAAATGAATGTGAAAAAGACGGAAATCATGGCCAACATAGATGTCTCTCACAACGTGCCAAGTAGTATGAGCATCGGCGGAGAAATATTAACAAAAGTGGAAAAGTTTAGGTATCTTGGGAGCACAATAACAACTAAGTGCGACCTAGAATCGGAAATAAATAGCAGAATAGGTGCTGCGGCTGCCGCCTACGGCAAACTGCGAGCCAAGGTTTTTCGGTCCCATGATCTAAAACTTTCCACAAAAATAAGCGTGTATATGGCGGTCGTGCTACCAAATCTCTTGTACTCCTCCGAGACGTGGATCGTCTACCGCAAGAATATCCGCATACTCGACAGATTTCACCTCAAATGTCTCCGAGATATCATGAATATCAGATGGACGGACCGCGTCAGAAATACGACCGTCCGGAGGCGTGCAAATGTCGGAGGCATCGGGGTGTACCTGATGAGGTGACAGCTGCGGTGGTGTGGACACGTGTCGCGAATGTCGGATGACAGAATGGCGAAGTGCATTTTCTTTTTAGAACTGAAGGATGGTAAACGTAAGTGTGGTGGCCAGTACCTTGGTTACAAATATGTTCTGAAAAGACACATGAAGAGATGCAAAATAGAGCCCTCTGAGTGGGAGGAGAAAGCAGCACTGCGGCCCCAATGGCGACGGCTCATCCATGAGAAGGTTAATAACTTCGAAACTGAGCGTCGCAATGAGCTCGATAAAAAGCGAGACGAGCTCAAGGCACGTCCACCAGCAGCCATCATTTATAACTACGTCAGTGGAGTGTTAACTTGCACCAAGTGCGCTCGCACTTTTACGAGAAAGATAGGGTACGTGAGCCACCTGAGAGCGCAATTGAGAGTAGAAGAACAACATTGTTAATACCAAAGCCAGAATACGCAGTCGCTGTGGCCGAAATCGGTCAGGGTGACATCATCATCATCACAGTACTTAATGACTTAACTTTTTAAATTTGCGTTCTACAGTAACGAACGAGGAACTTCACGTACTATTTTTGCTACAGTAAGGCGAACATTTCCGAGCATATTGGAGAAAAGATAGTTTAAGCCAGTTTTTTGCTATAGACAAGTTGAAAATGAAAGCAGTGGTTTTTTCATAATTATATTATAACAAATGATTTTTTTATCAAAAAACCGTGTTTAACGGTATTTTTTCAAAAACTGATCCGTGAAAGTTATTGAATAAATTCGCGGACCGCTGGGACTCCGCGCTCATGCGTCGATGGACACAGCTCCGTTTCCTCGCAACACTTAGTTAAGTAAGTCAACATTTTTATGTTGCTAACTATAGATTAAGATTTTATTGTATTTTACGAACAATTATGGGTACAAACCTGAAATAAATTATTTAAATTTGAAATAAACCCTGAAATACATAAAAGGGCGTTTTTCAAAAAAAGTGTAAGTACAAAACTTTTTTTTTTGTTTTAGTTTTATTTTTTGTTTTTCTTACTCAGAATCGTTTACACTATCGATCGTCATACAAGAAAAAAAGTGTCCCAGATTTTACTATGTAAGTTTGTTCTTCCAGTGCGTCACGACAATGTAAATAAAAAAAGCCTGCATACAAAAATGTGACGATCTGGAAATTTTTCACACATATTTCCTTGTATGAGGATCGATAGTGTCAACGATTCTGAGTAAGAAAAAAAAAAAAAAATCTGAAAAAAAAAACTTTGAAAAACGCCCAAAATAGTTTTTTTTTTCAGGAAAATTCACCGAGCTATTTTTCCCATACTAGGAGCGCGGTGTCCTTTCATATACATAGTGATTCATTAATGTGACATAGGTAATCCAATCCATCCATCCAGCCTTTATTAACGGCTCGCTAATTTGAGGAATGGCGAACTCTTGTTAAAGCCTTTTTAACAGAGGCTTTTATGAGGGTTTATGTAATGTGTTGATGTGTAGGTATTAAGACCTGCGTATCGGTTCGAAACATGTCGTGGTTTAAATTACGTCGTTAATTAAAGGGCGCTTTGTCGTGCGGCAGTCATGGGACCTGTTTTATTTGCACTGAGACGGCCTCGAGCGACATGCGTCTCTTAATAAACCCCTGACTTTGCCTGCTCAGTTTTGATTCGGGTTATAGATCGGTTAATGCACGACCACGCGTCCATAAATAGACTTACCGTTTAACTGAAACGGTGCCTGGGACGTCACAGGGGTGCCAGGGGAGACGCCAAAGGGTATCGGGCGGGTAGCGAGAGGCAGTTCCCTGTCGCTGCCGCCACTGCACCATCTCATTTGAGCGATCGACCTATTGTTTGTGTTTTGGTTAAAGACTAGGTAGAAGCGGGCGCTTCTTTTGGGATTGAACTGTCGATAATGAGTGTTTGCACAGGCGTGGTCGAGCGGGCAGCAGTGCGCGCGGCCGGTGCGCGTGGGCGCGGCGGGCTGCGTGGCGGCGCTGGGCGAGCTGAGTCCCGGCGGCGCGCTCATGCGGCAGCACCACGCCGCCGCCATGGCGCGTAAGTGTACAGACAGGCGGGTCGGGCGGACTGTAGCCAGCCACTACCAAGTCAGAATTAGGTTCTCCGGCAGGCCCGCAAGTATGTGAAGTAGGAGCCCTTCCATGGCTGGACAAGACGACCAGCTGACTACGGCTTTAACTGTAGAATTCGGACGAATAGAAACAAGAACAGCGACCCAGGCCGCCAGTTTTCATGTTTGCGAAGTATTGGTCTTTATTGACGGTTTAGTTAGTTGACTCGAGGGCTCGTCGGCCCCCGAAGGTTTTGCTCCCCAATGGACCCTTAAGAGCGTCAAGCCCACACAACATTTTATTCTCCACAGAGCTAATACCCGCTGACGTGAAAGCCGAGCTGAACCGTCTGTACCTGTCAGCGGGGGAGCTGCTACGCGAGTTGTGGCGCTCCTTCCCCGCGCCCGCGGCGCCCGCGCAGGAGGCGGACAACGCGCGCGCGGAGAAGTTCTACGAGGCGCTGCTGCGGTTCAGGAACGTCAAGTTGAGGCCGTTCGAGGTGCGTGGCAATACTGACGACATGCTCTAACCTTTTTTTTTTCACGTCATCGCAAAATCGTGCAATTCGTGCCCCTGACGCCAGAGCCATAAAATAAAGATAACAATACCAAACATTATAAAAGACTTCTAGAAAAGTGCTTTTTTTTTGGGTTTTGGAAGGGTGTCATTTGACGTCGGTGGCCATAATATTAAGATAATAATACCATACATTATAAAAGAGTTCTAGAAGTGGTTTTTGAAGTGAAAACTTCTTTAGCGGCGCTGAGCACTTTTTGGGATGGGGAAAAATTGTTAAATACGCGACAGAGTTTTGTGACGTCAGATGTGAAGGAGGTCACTTTTTGCTGCTAGCCGATTCGACTTCCTTCAAAACTGAACGCCATTCGTAAGAGTATAAAGCCGTTAAACACTTTTTGCAATAGCATATTCTGCAAATAAATTTGTAATAATACCAACGCGTCCTTCACCGTTTTGCTATTGAGAAAATTCGAATAGTTCGAATTTGGGCGTTATTCCTAAAGAGTTAAAGCTTAGATAAATATTTATCAACGGCAAAAATAAATTGATATTTTGGTCGCCACCGTACACCGCCATCTGCTGTTCTTGCAAATTCGAATAGTTCGAATTTAGACGTTATTCCTAAAGAGATAAAGGTTTGAAAAATATTTGGCAATGGCAAAAACAAATTGGTATTGTGTTTGCCGCCGCCCGTCGGCGCGCTGGACCCCGGCACCGTTGCGCCGCGGCAGCGCGTTGGGCCCGTCGCACCCAACGCGCCCGCGGGCCGTCCGCCTAAATAATTGATAATTGTTTATAAATTTGCGTCAAATTCATTTTTAGGGTGACACCGTAAGATGTCACGTGACCTGATCGAAAAACTGTTACAATGTTATTGAGTTTTCATTTCTGCCGGCACTCCCGGAGTGCAACCCGGTCTTTTTTTTATTGTTTTTTGGACGATCGTCATTTGTCGTCGGTGGTCATAAAATAAATATAATAATACCTAACATTATAAAAGAGTCCTAGAAGTGGTTTTTATTGGTTTATGGACGATCGTCATTTGTCGTCGGTGGCCATAAAATATAGATAATAATACCAAACATTATAAAAGAGTTTTAGAAGTGGTTTTTGGACGGTTGTCATTTGACGTCGGTGGCGTCCGTGGCACGGCAAGTCACTTCGTCAGCTAGCGGTCAATAGGTTAAGGTACAGAGTCAAGTTGGAACCTGTATCAAGGAGAGGCGGCGGACTAGTGGGGGTTGTTCGGAGAGCTGTCATGTGGTGCTACCTCCCCGCGGCGGACAGCGCGCGCACGGATATATACTATGATGCTACCTCCCCGCGGCGGACAACGCGCGCGCGGATATATACTATGATGCTACCTCCCCGCGGCGGACAGCGCGCGCGCGGATATATACTATGATGCTACCTCCCCACGGCGGAAAGCGCGCGCGCGGAGATATACTATGATGCTACCTCCCCGCGGCGGAAAGCGCGCGCGCGGAGATATACTATGATGCTACCTCCCCGCGGCGGACAGCGCGCGCGCGGAGATATACTATGATGCTACCTCCCCGCGGCGGAAAGCGCGCGCGCGGAGATATACTATGATGCTACCTCCCCGCGGAGGACAGCGCGCGCGCGGAGATATACTATGATGCTACCTCCCCGCGGCGGAAAGCGCGCGCGCGGAGATATACTATGATGCTACCTCCCCGCGGCGGAAAGCGCGCGCGCGGAGGTATACTATGATGCTACCTCCCCGCGGCGGACAGCGCGCGCGCGGAGATATACTATGATGCTACCTCCCCGCGGCGGATAGCGCGCGCGCGGAGATATACTATGATGCTACCTCCCCGCGGCGGACAGCGCGCGCGCGGATATATTCTATGATGCTACCTCCCCGCGGCGGATAGCGCGCGCGCGGAGATATACTATGATGCTACCTCCCCGCGGCAGACAGCGCGCGCGCGGATATATACTATGATGCTACCTCCCCGCGGCGGATAGCGCGCGCGCGGAGATATACTATGATGCTACCTCCCCGCGGCGGACAGCGCGCGCGCGGATATATACTATGATGCTACCTCCCCGCAGCGGATAGCGCGCGCGCGGATATATACTATGATGCTACCTCTTCGCGGCGGACAGCGCGCGCGCGGATATATACTATGATGCTACCTCCCCGCGGTAGACAGCGCGCGCGCGGATAGATACTATGATGCTCTAGCTGATGACTTTCAAAACCGCATTAGATAATCATTGTATGCCCATGCCACTATCTACCACTCACTCCACTCCACTCCACTCTATCACTCAGTTCTATTAGAATCTTCTGGCAAGGAGATAAGGCTGATAATTCTATTAACAATTATTTACCATCTAGCTTCCGCCCGCGACTTCGTCTGTGTGGACCCGGGATAAACACTATCCTATATTTTAATCTAGGCTATAAAATATATTCATGCCAAATTTCATCCAAATCGGTTGAGCCGTTTAAGCGTGATTGTCTTACAAACATCCAATTTATAATATTAGTAGGATGATCATCCAGATGATCTGTCAGTGTTGACAATAAAGAACGCTCACTTCAACATGCATAAAACTACACAATCAACAATCGCCATATTACTTTTCTAAGTCCCGTATTGTATACCACGATGGTAGCAAACAAACGTACGGCCCACTTACCCTCAAGCGGTTACCGCAGTCATCCTTCATTACCTCGTATTGCAAAGTGACTAATACTTAGCCTTTATTAAATGTAATTGTTATTTCACAGGACAAAATGCTCCACGACCTGACTCCACTAGCGACATCACTCACGAAACACCTCAACCAAATGATAGACATGGCTTGCTCGAAATACGCACTCTGGCAGCAAAGGCAAGCGAAACTCCGGTAGTATTATAATACAAGGGGGGCTATTCTCGGCGCCATCACGATTCGCATGGACTGCGAGAGTCGATACGGCATTCTAACGGTCTTATTCAAAAAAGTTAGTCTAATAAAAAATGATCTTTTTATTTCAATAGTTTTGGCACAAAGTTATATTTTATAACTTGGCACAATCTTAACTTTTAAAGATTATTAGCCAAGTTAAGTCGCCGACAAGAAAGTAGGACCAACATGGCGTCATTCGCGCAGTTCAACTAGTGCCCATGCTCACGCAGCATACGCGCATCCTGTCCTACCAGCACAACTGACGCCGCGCCGCGACGCGAGTCGAGAAAGGTCTACCCTCCTCTTTGGAATTTGCACGGTGCGAGTGAGACTGGAGTAACTCCGTCGCGCGCGAAGCGACTTGTCAGGAAGTTGTGCTAGACGTGCTGAGATTATTTCCGACCCTATCGACTACTGCGCAGGTAGTTACATACCGCACTGTTGGCTCGTTTCAAAAGACATTTCCTGAGCGAGAAATAACTGAAACTATCCACTAAATGTATCCTTGTCCATCTTAGAACTAAAATTTGCGCAAACTGACGTCATAATAAATCTAATCTATCAAATCAATAAAGTCCTTATCGTTCATCAAACCTATTTTAGTTAAAATGCCATTCAAATTCGTTTGTCTTATCTGTCACTTTGACATTTGTGTCAAGAGCAAAACACATTATAGCTAACAGGGGTTTGCTATGTTTTGTGAATAAGGGGGAAAATGTTTATCAAAGATTTATGAACCAACATTTGTAACGACAAAAAAGTTAAATGAGCACCTTTATCTGAATCCTCCAAACAAAGATATGTTAATGTTTTTGTATGAATAAGTTCGTTCAACTCCATACAATATCTCGATATGTATCAAGATGGCGACGAGAATAGGCCTGAAATATGGTTGAATTAGATTAATATCAGATGTAAATTACCTCTAAACTCTATGGGCTGAGGCCATACCTGATTTTATTATATTTTCAAGCTTATCTATTAACAGTAACTGAAATCGAACCTAATTTTTAAAAAAATGTCTATTGTACCGTAACACAGGAAAAGTTGTAATTGTTTTTTTACCAAAGCAATAATTTATGAATAGCACATGTTGTTTCTTACTTCATCTGTAGTCAAGTCAAGATTATTCAGTCGGCGTTTAAACCATCCCCAAGAACAGACCAGGGGGCTGATTTTTGACTTTTACCGCTCGAAAATTAAATAAAAGTAAATACGATTGTAGTGTCAAAATTACAGGCATTTACTTTCTATCGATACAATTGAATACGAGTGGTCAATATCACTCGTTTTTTTTTATTTTCTATCGCCATTTAAAAACAGCATTTCATCATTTTTGACAAATTTCGAGTGAAAGAGTCGAGCGCTCGAAAGTCAAAAATCGGTCCCCTGTATGGAGGAAGATACTTGACCGGGCCAACGCCCACCCGGGGCTGTAGAACCTCGGATGTTTAAACCATTGACGTTTTGACATGTCTATCAAAATATTCAATCTTAAACCGCAATCAGTTGTAGATGCTTTTTTTGTTTCAAGTATTGCAGTTCAAATATGATGTTGCTAACCGATATATAACCCGGTTACAATATCTGTGGACCTGGCGTAGATGACGTCACGTCGGCGCTCTGGTACGGTGCTGGGCGAGCGCGGGTAGGTAAAAGAGAAGGGGGAGGGGCTTCACATTCCAGCGAGGCCCACAGATATTGTAACCGAGTTGTAATGTGAAAATTCAATGAAAAAACTGAATGTTCAAAAGATGCGATTATTTCATTTTCGATTTTATTATGAGGAGCAAACAGTCTGATTTTGATTCGTCGATATAAATGTTTGTTTGACTACTGCTTTAGTTCGGATCTAATTATTGTAGCCATTTGCTTTCTTCTTTTTGAAATATAAGAAGCAAGGCTGCTAAACTTAACAGGTGTAAAACCCAAAAACAATACAATAAAAGCAATAGTTGATGTTATATCTAATAAATAAGTTTAGTGTCTTGTAATTTGTTTGAAGGACACGTTATGATGTTAAACGAGAGAACTGAAGTTTGGTATATCATTTTGTACACAATTAAAGAATGGTTGCCAAATATGATGTTTTTTTTACCAATTTCACCTGTCGTATCATATACACAAATTCATTTATAATACGCTTTACTATCTTCCTTTCGTATCTACACGTCAGCTGTATGTATTTTGCAAGATTTTATTTAACTTGCAATGTATGTATGTAAGTCAGCGAACGGTAAAACCATAGAAGTCTAAGTAGCGCCCCAAAATGGCCCCACAAAATGGGTGCCATTGCCATTGACGACCGCTTTAGCCTAGTTGGTAGTGACCCTGCCTACGAAGCAAGAGGTCCTGGGTTCGAATCCCGGTAAGGGCATTTATTTGTGTGATGAGCACGAATATTTGTTCCTGAGTCATGGATGTGTTCTATCTATTTAAGTATTTATTTATCTATATAAAAGTATGTTTATCGTCGTCTAGTACCCATAGTACAAGCTTTGCTTAGTTTGGGACTAGGTCGATTTGTGTAAGATTGTCCACTAATATTTATTTATTTATTTATTTATTATGCGGGCGGGGTGTCAAAACGATGCCCGTTCGAATATGCGCATACCGGGTTTTAGGCACGTGTTTGGGTAGTGAGGAGCTCGCATACTATGTTTTTTTCGTTCGCTGATGTAACTGTTTGTTCGGTTGGAATCTTGCAACTTAATTTTGAAGCAGATATCTTCAACCGATTGAACTGAGATTTTGGGTTTAACCCTTAAATGCATAATGATGTATATATGCATCGTATATTGTATATGTTTTATTAAAAAATATGATTTTTTTCTTTATTTTTCCCTCAATCTATACAACATGACACATCTATTTCAATTTATTAAAAAGTTATACAAAAAATCATGCATTTAAGGGTTAAGTATAGTTTGGATGACAAATCAATATTATGGTACCATCAAGCTGATCTGGTGGAGAGGCCATGGGAATTCAGGTCTTAACAGAGGTACATAACCCCGTTGAGTTTGGACTCGTAGAATCCCAATCGTCTCAACATGTAGTTGATGACGGCATACAGAAAAGTACTAGAGTTGTATACAGTAAAGTAAGTAGTTGGCAATAAAAGTTTGTACAATGTCAGTGTTGTCAGAAACTTATTCGCAACCTGATCATTGACACAGTAATTTTAGATGTACCTACTGGCGTATTAGGCACGATTACATTACGGTGTAGTGAAACCAAAGCCTCCCAAGGGACACCAATGGCTTGTTCTACGAAGCTACAACTTTACAAGTCTTAACACTTTCGCAACCGGACTAAAAATGGAACAATACACCAGAAACCGACCGAACTCGCTAGGCGTTCCACGACGTGCAACGCAATGCCGGACGCCGCGTGCCCGCCTCACTAGGCGGACGCTCAGGGCTGTGCCAAGTTAACTTTCGTATACGTGAATAAAATACCATAACAGAATGGCTCTGATTGTAATTTTACACAGGGATGGGTGCTAGGGTATGTTTGGAAAAACCCCGGGTTGCATTCGCCAACTTCAAATAGATAAGGAATGGTAAACACGATCTCCAGGGTTAAGTGTATGATCGCAGTAACTACATCCTTTTGTCAAAAAAGTTGAGACTATTCTATGTACACGACCGTTACTATAATTACAGTAACTGTTCAAAGCTACTTGTTACGTTTTGCTTCCATGCAGGTGCAGTGCAGTGCCATTTTATGACAGCAATCCTGTTGTCTTTTGCTGAGAACTGCCGCTTAGAAGTTAGAATCTTGTTGCTTGGTTTAATTTCTTTGTATATTTTTCTCCGAATGTTGTTTTACAAATCTGCCTATGAGTATTGACTCCAAATGGTTTTAGAAATAGGTTTGTAAATATTCGTAAACACAAATTAGGGTTTACGATTTACCAGAACTCTAACTCATATTGATACATACATACCTGTGTATGCAATTTAAATGTATCCAACTGATAAGAATTTTTATTTTTTAATCGCATTAGGTGAAAAAAACACCGCCTGTGTATTCCAAAATCAACTGTATACCTACTTTTCGACCACATAATAATCAGAAGTATTAAAACCTTTCTGTTAGTGTCAACCCTTACTGTGGTGGCGAAGATGTGTGCCCGCCAGGCGGGCTCTTTGGCGTGGCGTGTAGGTTTATAGCTACTGCCCGCCTAGCGGGCTGAGCCGGCATCTGAGCAAACATTACGAGTTCCCGCTAGGCGGGTTCTTGGTTGCGAACGTGTTAACTTGCACTGGTCAAATGCTCCAAAAGTTTGTTGTTTAGCCAACTCTAAATCTGTTATTTTAACTAAAAAACGATTTAAGAAACCTAATAATGATTTTGGAATACCTATTTATCGATACCCAACATGACATAGCTCATCGACTATTTTTTTTCTTTTTTACAATCCATTTTGCCATTTTGCAATGCATTTTGAATTTTGATTACTTATGTCTTCAATGACACTTGCAAGACTAGAACCAATCGATTGATGTATGATTTATTAAAATCGAACAACGCGTTCGATCTCTAGAGTGCCACAAAGGAACAAACATATACATACATAAATTACATTTGTGCCTTTGTGGCACTCTAGAATCGCTAAAAACGCCAGCTAAAGGTTAGATTTTTTAAAATCATACATCATTCAATTCGTAATAATCTTGCGAATTTAACAGTAGTCATAATTCAAAAGCGGCCACAAGACGCCATATTGTATTGTAAAAAAGAAGAAAAAAATAAGTCGAACTAAGTACCTATGTTATGTTGGGTATCGTTAAAAAGGTATTTCAAAATAATTATTAGGTTTCTTATATCATTTTGTTGTTACAATAACAGTAGGATTTATAACGATTTAGAGTTGGCTAAACAACCAACTTTTGGAGAGCTCTATCTCGGTAAGTATTGCACCCACAGATCTGGTTGTGGTTAGGGAATGCAATAACCGGTCAAATTCCATAACCGGTTTCGGTTACGGTTATGACCGACAAATAACCGGTTTCGGTTATAACCGGTTATTTTTAATTACCGAATAAAACGGGTAAATATCACTAAATAACGGTATAAACTAGGTATCGGGCATAGGAAATGAAACAAAAGCTTAATTTTGACTTGGTTTATCAATTTTAAAGAGATTTATGAATATTATTTAAAATTTAACAATCAACATTAGTAAAGTAACCATATAATATAATATTAACCATATAATATATTTTTTTATATAATATTAACAGTTCAAATCTACATGTTTCATATCACATATCGGTGTATAAAAATCTTAACTTGCTATATTAATTAGTTTACTACTACTGTTTAATAATCAACAAAGGGTTAAGTCAACAAGAGTATACATTGGAGTTTGGACTTATATTTACGAACACTTAATCATTAAATCAACAACTGTGACGTTTTCAAGAAAAAGATACAGTTTTATCGATTGTAAATAAGGTGCATGCAAGTCTTGTTAATTATCTTAATGGTATTCGCGAGTTTCACAATTATATGGTTTGCGACAAAGTGGTACCTTTTGCTTGAAAACGACATGAATAATGACCATTTTAAATCTTGTAATCTTATACGCCAATTCAAATGGCAGTAATGACATAATGGCATTTATGGCAGTATTAACGATCTTTTAAAAGTAATTTACAGTTCAACAATTAAATATTATAAACTACACTAGTGGGCTTTATGGACAATAAGTGTTGGTATGCTTTAGACAAATACTTGCCCCGTTTTCCTCCATTCTCGTGTAGAGCCATTTCGAATAAAATCATTTCAGGGGCGCAGTCGCCTTCTGAAACTAAAGTTGATGTCTCAGCAGAGGACGATGACGCCGCGGTAGTTTCGGCTGCCAACTTGTGAAGTAACTGGTCTTTAAATGTTCCTAATGGTTGAGACTGCGACACTTGCCCATCTGTTGCAGACGTTGCAGTACCAGTGTCTACTTCGGTCTGACTGCAGGCTAGTTTGCTTGTTTGTGTGGCCAACGATTGAATAATTTTTATTATTATGTCTGGCGAAGGTTTTTCAAAGATTTCTGATTGAGGCTCCTCAATTCCCATACTCAAATTCAGGATTTATGTGTCAATGTCAATTGGTATTTTTTGTAGCAAATTATAGGCAAAAATGTCATACGAGAAATAACCGATAATAACCGAAACCGGTTATTTTAAACTCTCAATAACCGATTATGAAAATTGGCCAAATAACCGGTTATAACCGATTATTTCGGTTACGGTTATAACCGGTTTGCATTCCCTAGTTGTGGTCTCAAATTGTATCCATTTTAGTCTTCTTAAACAAACATAGATTTTTATTTTAACACCGCATACTTAGTTTAGACTAGGATTTATATTGTCAATACCGAAAAGTGAGAAAATTTCGTAGTTTTTCTAAGCTGCAAACTTGGATATAAGGTACTCGTAGTGGTCCTAACAACATATTAAAAAATCACAACTAGCCGTTAGCTTGCGATGTTAGCGATTTTTCTGGTCAAATATGACTGGCCTACAACTGGCATTGTGAGTTTCAAAATAAAACATAATAATTCAAATTAAAAAGTTTATTAAAGTTATAATTTATTACATCAACTATGAATTCCTAACTAGAATGGACTATAATATTTAACATAATTATAGTTAGCAGAAAACTATACAGCAGATTGCACAACTTGATGCCTAACCCTTTGACTATTTGACAACTCTATCAATAAATTCAATTTTGAACCGTAAATCGGTCAGAATACAATCTTTTTTATTTCATCTATGACGGCAAATATGATGCCGGTAACCACTTAAAGGTACATTTAGTTTTCTGCTTTCTACATAATAAAATTCTACTTTAATTAGGGCCTTATACACAGCTATATAAATACGGAATAATGTCGTTTATTACATAAGCTGATAATACTTACAAATTGGAATAAACTTAACATTTCATACATTGTAAATGAATTAATGCATAATTAAAATATAATGAAATATCACTCATAGGACACACATTTGGAAATATCCAGTTAGCATGAGGTATTGGAAAATAAGCTCTATAAGTAGTATAACAGTGTATATAATCAGAAGATGAAAGCAGTGTTCTGATGGGATACCTACTCGTAGGTACCTCTATTATCGATTATTTACGTTTGTTAAAACATAAAATAACAAAAAAAACATAAAAAAATCACTTCATTTCATTATCTGATTTATCCTTCATAGTAAGTAGTAGATAAAAACGACATACTTAACTAAGGATTCGCAGGTTTCGAATCTTGTGGATAAGCGCGCTTCAGGTTACTCACAAAATACTGTGAATGCCTAATACAAACGCATTTTTAAATAAAAAATGTGTAATAAAGCGATTCAATACGCAAATTAAATATGTGAGGACATTATTAACATTGTATTTTACATTTACCCCTATTATTACATTTATTCAGATATTTTTTAACTCAAGTGCTTTTCGGGGTAAAACGTTACGCAATACGCATGATGAATAAACATACATTGGCGCATGTACGAGTAGGTTTGGAACATTGTTGGATATGAGTGACCAAACTTCTGGTACGAACTTGGCTATAAAATGTATTACAAGTATTACAACAAAGTATGTTTCAGTTCACGCAGTAATCATGCAAACAATCTTTGATTGATTAGATACAAGTAATATTTAATGATGATTATTGTATCCATATACAAGTCAAGCCTTTATAGTCATAGCTCGGAGCAAGATTGATTTAATAAATATATTACAGAAATAATTAAATATTAGTCTTTCTGATGCAAAAGGTACCGCTACGTCGGCAGTCAATAGCATGCAATGGCATAAGAATGTAATAAAAAATCGGCCATATTGACAACCAACAAAGAGGTATCCTTTACCTGGGAACACGACTCCCGACTAAATGTAAGTTAAACAATTGTTTCTTTTTAAATTTCTAAATAAAACGTTTTTCGTCTGGTACACATATAAATCAGTCGGAACCACGAATATGGGAAACCTTAAGATTGCCAGTGCAAACTTTGGAGAACAAAATCATAGACAATACTTAGCTTATCTGAAAGCTTTGATGATCCACACGATGAAGATAATGCCGACAATGATTGCGATAATAATGAGGATGAACATCTTTCTCCTGTAGCTCCGTTGGTGCTGTTCGGCCTTGGCCAACTCGTCGACGCCAGACTCTACGTTGGAACTGGCCGCTTCCATGTGACTTTCAATCGTGTCTAAAAAGGTTAATACTGTAGTATTCAAGAAAAAAATTAAACAATACTGTCCTCCAGGTTATAGTTTGTTTTACTTAAAATGACGATAATGCACTTAACATGAAATTTTACATCTTTTGTTGCTAAATATGAAAGAAAAAGATAACGAAGAGATCTCATAAACTGACCGAAGTGTGGCACGTGTACTGGAGTAACTATTGTTTGTTCTATTTTTCTTACAACCCTATGATAACAATTGGACAAAAGATGTCGGTAATGGGTGGTTTAAGTACATATAGTAATTTTAAGTAATACAAACTATGTATAACACTGACTAAAGGTGACATTGACGGTCGGGTATAGGGATTTCAATTGCTGGATCCAGCTGGATTGATACCGATGCAGCAAAAATCCAGCTGGATTGAAAACGCTGCTGGATTGCAATCCCTAGTCGGGTAACAAGGTTATGAACGGAAAAAAATGCATTTTTTAGGTTAATTTATAGCATTAAAATGTATGATTACATTCAAGTTATTTTGGCCAGGTTTATGCACTACGCCACTGCTACACACGTTTGGGGCTCAAAATAAGAATTAATGCTTGCCCCTCGAGACAAGGTTCTTGTCCAATAGGTATAAATAGTACATTAAACGTATGCCACTGACGCTGATGACTGATACAATATTTTGAATAGGCTTAGCGATGGCTACTTATTCACTGCTAAGCTATGGTCGTAGCCCTACGTCGTAGTCCTTGATGCTCGTATGCAGCGAAAATCAGCCGTAGCTTTCTGACGCATTGTGTGTCGTAATTAGCAGGTAGCGCTGAATGGTTTAACAGATTGGTTGCCGTTGACGCGATATCGCGTCTAACTGTATGGAATATTTGCGCCTCAGCCACGAATAGGTTATGGTGTTTGTGTTAATTTAGCTACTTACCCACGGTCTGCCCCTGCTGTTGGACGAGGCTGGCCAAGTCTAGCATAATCTGGTTCACGTCTAGCACGTCGGCTTCAATCTTGTGGATATACTGCTCTCGCTCTAACAGCATGTTTGTCTCGAATTGAACGAGACGCGCCTGGAAACCACATCGAATTTTATGCGTTACGTGTTAATTAGTTTCCTATGATAGGATCTGTATGATTTTACCTAAATAGTAAGAGCAAGAGAACTTCATTCGAAGGCATTTGGAAAAAAAAAGCGAACATTCGCAACATTCGAACGGCTCGCCGAATGCATTTTTTTTAAGGCAAACAAATATTCTGTCAATTCAAATTATGGCAAGTTAAGTGTATGGCATATGAATAATTCTGGCATACAACAATGAGGAAAATAATAATATGTCAAATGAATATTATGGAAAATTAAACATTCTGGAGTACAAAAAACAAAATTTCATATAGTATAATTTCATTTACCATAAGTAAATGAAATTATACTATATGAAATTCTGGCAAACGACAGACAACCGTAGTTGTAGTACAAAGTGTAGACAAGTACCTGTGCTTGCTGGTTGTCCAGCAAAGCCGACTCCTCATCGTCCGCGATGGCTTGACGCTCCAGCGCGGACGGGTCCCCGCGAGCGCGCGCCTGCTTCGGCATGTGGGCCGCCATCTTTTCCGACACTTGCTGCAAATTTATGGAAGCTTTAGATACAAGGTCTCTCTCTCTTCCTAGCTATGTATCCCACGTGGTGGTGGGGTCAGCTTTCTTCGACTTACTTCTCCACTTCGCTCTGTCCTCGACATCTGTTTCGGATAACTTGCATTCTCTCACGTCTCTTTGCACTACATCCTTCCATCTTGTTCTGATCTTTAGATACAAGTTAAGGAATTTAAATGTCCAGATAATGAACAGGCTTTGGCACAGGATAGATACCTAGATGTACACAAGGCAAACAAATAGTCAAGAAAAAGACGTCACCGAGGAACACTAATATGTGGCCACCAATTTCGCCAAGTCGGCGTGGGCGGGGCACATAGCACGTAGAACCCATGGCCGTTGGGGCGGAAAGGTTCTCGAGTGTCGACCACGTACCGGAAGGCGCGGCGTGGGTACAAGGTGGACTGATGACCTGGTAAAGGTTGCGGGAGTCCGCTGGATACGGGTGGCGCAGGACCGGTCACTTTGGCACTCTTTGAGGGAGGCCTATGTCCAGCAGTGGACGTCTTTCGGCTGATATGATGATGAATTTTGCCAATCGTGGAGATAGATACTGAGTGCTGCAGATAGCCGCTCTTACCAGAGGCGCGAAGTCGAGAAACACTCATTCTATTCAGTCCACGTTTTCGATGTCGTGACATGGTAGAAGTTTCATGACAGACCTTCTGTACTATGGAGTCCTTGGTAAGTACATCCTTAAAGGCCTGCGTCAGCTGCTCCACCTGTAGTATCCACGGCTTGTCGCCGCGCCGCGCGACTACGCCGAGCCGCTGGACGTCGCGCGCCGTCGCCGACACAGACTAGTTCACGTTCTGCTGGGTGTCGTGACATACGAACCTTCTGCACTGACGAGTACTTGGCAAGGGCATCCTTGAAGGCTTGCGTGAGACGCTCCACTTGCAGCTTCTGCGGCTTGTCGCCGCGCCGCGCGACTACGCCGAGCCGCTGGATGTCGCGCGCCGTCGCCGACACAGAACCGTTCACGTTCTGCTGGGTTTCGTGACTACAACATATATACTGCTATTAAAATACTTTAAAAAAATAAGGGTTTAAATTGATAATGATAATTATTTTCTGATGGAAATTTAAGTGTGAGGTAAGTAGACCATACATAATTTGGTGATCTGGTTTAAGGCATGACACTTTAAAATAATATTGCGAATATGTTGCCGTATTAGGTGCTAACTCTGAATATTAAATCTTTGTATGTGACATACTATAGTCTAGGTTATTTCTTCTATAATATTGATGTTATTTCAATCATCAGCGAAATGTTTACATTTTTTCCCTTAGTTGCAGATTGTCATTGGGACCTCCAATTTGCTTCGTCATCTTCTCTAACGACCGCAGGCCACTGTTGATGCTGTTGACATTGTCAGCGATGCCTTCACTCAGGTTATACAGCTCTGTGGGGCTGAAGTCAGCAAACCCGACCGTTGGGGGTGCGGCGATAGCGCCGTAGTCTCGGCTTGAGCCGCTTATCGGATCACGTTCAGCCATTATCTGAAAAAAATTGTATCTTTGAACAGAGGCGTCTCTAGCCCATGTAGCGCCCGTGCAAACATTACTCTATAGCGCCCCCTAGGACCGCTGCGTCCGTGTGCAACGCACACCCTGCACCATAGGTAAAGACGCCTGTCTTTGAAGACGGAAGTGACAAATCCATTTAAAAAGTCAATGACACATTATATGAGATTGGATAAAATTACATTGCTGTAGCACACATATAATTAACTTCTTTTTTTTAAATGCAGACAATCTGCCCTCGTAGTGAAGAACGCAGTAATCGACAAAATTACGATTTTGACTTTTTATGAAAAATAGCAAAAACCTAACTAACCTAACCTAACCTAACCTAACCCTACCTGGGTTAGTAGTACTTGCTCCAACTATGGCTCAATTTTTTTTATATCCTATAGTTTTTTCACAAATAATTATATTGCAAGAAGTTAAGTAGTAGTAATGGTTGTTCTGAGGAGTTAACAAAACATTAACCCCTCGTATGCGGATGTCAAAAATTGCTGATCAAAATATGACCTTGAGATTGAAAACTGTAGGTTCAAATGCTTGGCACGGATCCGTGTCTAAGCATACGACGGGTTAATCAAGTTAGTTAACGAAACAATAATTTGAGTAATAAGGTTCCCTACATACTTGAATACACAAAAAGATTCCTACCTATTGAGAACCTCCTCCTTTTTTGAAGTCGGTAAAAACTGTGTAACTTATATAACATAATTATAGCATTATTAACGCAAATAAGTTCGAATACATAGATTTTTGACAAAGTTTGTTTTTGTGCAAAGTGAAGCATTACCATAAGTAAGTAGAATATCAAATGGATTATCACCATAAGTCAGTTGTAAAATCATCCAATAGGTCGTTTTTACAAAATAGTGTGACCTATATTATATTAGGGATAATCAACATTTAATATGGTATTTGACAAGTCAAATTAGCTTATTTATTTTGATGAAACCTCAAAAAGCTCTGTTAGTATGAAATTTGCAGGGATTACTTGTAGTGACATCACAATCAAACAATGTCCTTATTGTTAGTATATATGAATTTAAAAATCTTAAAATTGCTAACATAAATGAGAGATTAATACTATAAAGTGGAAGGAAATGTGGAAATGTTCATGTGGCTTGGCGGAGTACTCAATTGATTTTTGTTTTAAAAGGAAATTATATTTTATATGGGCAACTTTTGAAAACACAATCGAAAAAAGTTAAAGCAATTTTACACAGCAAACAACCTTATCAGTCATGGTCACACAAATTAACGCTTAGTTTATTCTATAATATTAAGTATCCAACTTTCCAATTAATCTTTACAATAAGCATTAATCAAGGTCAACATAATTATTTTAATAATGATGACCACAAACTTATTACTTATAAAAACACATTTAGCTCAAAACTGGTTACTTATTGCTAAATTTACTGACACAGAAGGTTTTGCTCAGATGAAGGATGTAGTTTGATGAAAAGGATCCAACCCACATGGGGTCGCCATTGAAATGTACTTTTATTTTTAGCCAGTAGGTTCCAAATTCAAATCTTACTTACATCGTGTGGGATCCTTTCCGTTAAACTACGTCCGATTAATGTACGGCTATTTACTTGAATATACGTACTAAAAGGAAAGGGCACTAAACCACCGTTTACTTCTGTACTCAAGCTTGCGAGATAATCAGGAAACGATATGATTCAGGATCGCTTTGTTTGTTATGATTGTCACTACTTACGTTTGACTGACTTAGTCACTGCTGCGTATAAAAAAACGTAAAACTGATTAAATGAAAACCTGGAATTTGACCCGATTGCTCAATATTTATGCATTTGAAGTAGTAAACTAGCTCATTGCATAACAAGTGGTTATGTACCTGGCTCTAAATTTGTATTCAGCCTATTAAAAATCTGGTTTTAGTAGTCGGGTTTTAAAGATTTTCACAGAACTTGATCGACGCGACGTCAAGGGTTTTGAATTGTCAATAGAGTACCGTCACAAATGACAGCTGTCAGCTGGGTCTGGGTGTGTCCACAGTAGGTGCCGTGAAGAATGCTCATGAATAAATAATTGTCGATTTTTACTCTATTGACGATAACTGTTGTCACTTTTTATTAGATGTGTTTGTATGATATTATTATTTTAGTACATAAGATAGATTTTATTTAAAATATTTTTTGCATTATGGCTAGCGACATCTTCAGATTTGTTATTGAGTATTAATGTTCGCAATCGATCATAGATGGCGATAGCAACCAGCCATATTTTGGAATATTCATTAATGTATTTCGTAATTTTTTTTTCTTGCTCATCACAACTTTCTCGACCTGCTGCCATGCATTTTATCATCTTTGGTTTTGTTACTAAATGTATGCGATTTACATTGGCTGTCGGATTAGACGTGACTTTTTTAAACATCACTTTAGTTAACCTGCCATATTTTTGAAACTATCTCTAAGTATTTAGAGTATTGGTTCCGTTCCGAACCTGGCGGTAATAATTACCCCCGTAAAACAGCTATTATTAGGGGTTATCAGAGTTTGTATCGAAAACGGATGAATAGACGAGATTATATTCAATTCAATTTCATTTATTCAAGATTTTTAGGGCTCCGTAGTCAACAAGGAACCCTTATAGTTTCGCCATGTCCGTCTGGCCGTCCATTACTACTCGATATTAGTTAGTTAAAAATTACTATACATATGTACATAGTATAAGTTACTTACCTGATTATTGCTACACCCTTCCAGGTTCCATGGATCTTAGTTTTACCTAATTACTTGGTTGCAAATAAATCTTATCTTAATCTTATCTTACTAGAAAACTGTAATTCGGCATGTATAAATCAATCACGCCGACAAAGAAGAATAAAATCATAAAATCATTTTCTTTTAGTGTAGGTACCTCCCCTACACCTAAAGTGAGGTTGTATTTTTTTTCTCGTTAAACCCATAGGGTATCGTTGGATAGCTTGTTCAAAAATATGTTAGGTTTTTTAAAACCATTTTCAGTTTTAGTGATTCGTTTGCGAGATATTAATTGGGCTTTAAAACCCTGATTTTTGTTTGAGTCATGTGGGGGACACATGGCCTGGGCCTGCCGGCTAAATGGCTACTACATATATATATAAAGAATTTAAAAGGAAAACTATCACGGCTATGTAGGCATAACTAGTTACCGAGTAATAGTCGACCATGATATGGTTAAAATGTACTTAGAAAGGCCAACTTTCATACAAATTCGGCTTATCCCCCGTTCCCACAATGTCGTCTGTCGGGACGATTTTTTATGGAGTGTCGTCGCCTCATACAATTTTGTGTTCGACAAAAGTGAACAGTATAAAAATCATATAAAATGTTCTGCCTCTACGACACACGATAAAAAATCGTCCCGACAGACGACACAGTGGGAACGGGGGGTTACGCATTTGCACCATTTAGTTGGAGCGCGCGTGTCGATGTAGCTTAGACAGACAGGCAATTACGGAACCCTACACTGCGCGTGGCCCGACACGCACTTGGCCGATTTTTTAAATAGTTGGACAGGCGAAGCGTGCGCCGGCACTATACGCGTAATGAGGGCTGTTATTCGCTAAGCGCTGATGCGGCTCACCCCGCCGGTCGCCCGTCACGAAACTAGACCCTGCCTATGCCTACGCTTAGTTGCTACGCATTGCGGTGTCAAGATATATTTGTGGGTTAGCGTTGACGTGAGCTTAAAACAAGTTACAGCGGCGCTACCACGAAAATCCAATGTCGAAGTTCGTATGCATCCCTGTCACTCGAGTAATGTAAGTGCGATAGAGATGGAAATACCCAAACTTCGACCCTCGAAATTCGTGGCAGTAGTACCTACATATATGATGAATTTAAAAGGAAAACTATCACGGACAAGAAGGAAAAACTAGTTGCCGAATAATAGTCGACCATAACATGATATGATTAAAATGTACCTACTTAGAAAGGCCAACTTTCGTACAAATTCGGCTGACGCAACTGCACCATTTAGTTGGAGCGCGCGTGTCGATGTAACTTAGACAGACAGGCAACTACGGAACATTACACTTGGCCGATTTTTGAAGTGAAAACTTCTTTAGCGGCGCTGAGCACTTTTTGGGATGGGGAAAAATTGTTAAATACGCGACAGAGTTTTGTGACGTCAGATGTGAAGGGGTCACTTTTTGCTGCTAGCCGATTCGACTTCATTCAAAACTGAACGCTATTCGTAAGAGTACAAAGCCGTTAAACACTTTTTGCAATAGCATATTCTGCAAATTTTGTAATAGTACCAACGCGTCCTTCACCGTTTTGCTATTGAGAAAATTCGAATAGTTCGAATTTAGACGTTATTCCTAAAGAGATAAAGCTTTGAAAAATATTTGGCAATGTCAAAAACAAATTGGTATTGTGTTTGCCGCCGCCCGTCGGCGCGCCGACGGGCCCGTCCGCCTAAGTAATTGATAATTGTTTATAAATTTGCGTCAAATTCATTTTTAGGGTGACACCGTAAGATGTCACGTGACCTGATCGAAAAACTGTTACATTGTTATTGAGTTTTCACTTCTGCCGGCTCTCCCGGAGTGCAACCCGGTCTTTTTTAGGGTTCCGTAGCCAAATGGCAAAAAACGGAACCCTTATAGATTCGTCATGTCTGTCTGTCTGTCTGTCTGTCTGTCTGTCTGTCTGTCTGTCCGTCCGTATGTCACAGGTATTTTATTCGAAAACTATAAAGCGTATTTCAATAAATTTTTTGAGGATGTGTATTTTGTTAACCGCGACATAGTTTAGTAATTAAATTACTAAAAAAAATGTTTTAGGTGTGCATTCCATACATAAAACTGAAAGTCAAAAAAAAAAAAATATTTGCAAGCCCACGTGTGGCACATCAAGCGATAGGCCTTTCAAAATAAATAGAAGGTTTCTCAGCAATTTTATTGATTAAGTGAAAAGAGTCGGAGATAATCGCCTCGAAAGTCACTAAAATTGTGTCCCCCCCCCCCTCTAATTTTTGAACCGTGTATATTAAAAATATAAAAAAAATCAAGCTCATAGGGCTTATTCAATTCTTTCAGCGAAAATTATTTCGAACAAGATCGGTTCAAAGGTTTTTCAGATAATTCTAAAAAACTGCCTTCCTTAAAGAAAAGGACGTAAGTGTCATAAGATTTCAGTAACGATACGACCTTTTTAATAGGCACGGAACCCTCGTTGTGCGTGGTCCGACACGCACTTGGCCGCTTTTTTAATAGTTGGACTGGCGAAGCGTGCGCCGGCACTATACGCGTAATGTCAGGTGGTGACTATGAAAGCGCTCACGCCTCGACATAAATACTCCTAAGCAACTCCATTAGGTAGGTACTTATGCTGGGCTAGCACAACAGCACAAGTGACGGCACGACACGAACTGCACGCCCATCACAGCGGCGCTACCACGAACTTCGAAAGTCGAAGTTCGGATATTTCCATCTCTATCGCACTCCCTTAATCGAGTGACAGGGATGCATGTATTACGAACTTCGACTTTCGAAGTTCGTGGTAGCGCCGCAGAACGGCCCGTGAGCTGTGTCGCGGCGAGACAGACTATCCGTCTCTTAGTAATTAGATCGCTTAGAAGAGACGGATAGTTTATATCGCCGCGACAGAGCTCACGGGCCGCCTTGTGATAGCCGTAATGAGACGAGAAAAATGTACCCTCCTCGCTCTAATTACAGGCGCAATACTGATGGTTGAATGCAACACATAAATTGTAGCCATGTTGTCGAAAAATGCAGTATCGTCTCGACATTCAGCAAAAAAAGTGCATTCAAAGACGCATAAAATTGCCACAATCTATGATAAAGGCCCTGTGTGTAGGTAGGTATGCGGGTACTATCTAAACTAAAATCTCAATAAGAGAAATAAAAACCATTTGCATTTTTATGAAAGAATGTTCTCACCACCTTCGCGGTATTGTCATTGCGCGGACGCATAAAGCAGCGCACAGCGACGATTAAAAATAAGTACGGAGAAAAATACCGAGAGCATGGAATCCCGATGTGCGGAGAATCACAAGTACCTACGGTCGTATTTTATTTAACGTTCATTTTTATCGACTGTTTATCCAACGACTCTACTATTTAAATACTTATAATGTCTACTTATTTCAGAGTTTGGCAGTTTATACAAAAAAGGGTTCCGGTAAAAGTACCTATTATTGATTTTTCAGGGAACATTAAACGTCATTTTCAGCAGAGTTTTAAAATCAAGAATAATAATAATAACCAATTGACATTCTTTAATGTTACAAAGTTGTAATTTTTTCACTTTATAGTTTAATAACAATAACATACACCTACCGAACACAAAAATAACCAACACAAATTAACTAATTATTGTGAACCCAAAATAGAGTGAAGCTAATTATAATGTAATCTGTCAGGCGATGAATATTTATTATACCCACTCCGCGATGAATGTGGCGACAGAGAATAACTAACAATCTAAGTATTTAAGTATGAATAAGGAATCAGCTTTGTCAAATAAAATGAAAAGACAAAGCAAAATAAACGGTTTCTGCCAATGCTGACTCCTAAGCGTACGAAACTACATCGCGTTATTTTCATGTTTTTAAACATATACTTCGTTAAAACTCTTCCATAAAGTAAATTTAGTTTTCAGTAATTTTGTGATGCTGATGATCACGTACTCACGTCCTTTGAGCTTTGAAGGTATAAGTTTTTCTACTCGCTAACAGGAATATAAATTCCACCTTAATTAAACTTCGTCAATTAGCAATCAAGTACAGCTACGCACCTAGAGCTAAAGTTTCTTCTAATGACGAGATTGTTTTCCATTACCAGTAATTATTTCTCCATACAACTTGAAAAAGTAACCATTAATGATGCTCCTAGATTCCTAATTACAGGACATGTTAGGTAAATGGCATTCTTGACGATGTATTGCACAGGTACAAGAATAGGTCCAGCCGCATTAGACGGCATGACAAAAGTCGTTGCAGCTCGCTGCCCAACGTAACTTGCTTCATCCATATTGGCACTTTGCGTACGTCGTACGTATTAACAGACGATCGAATGGTCCGGCGGACCGAGAGGGACACAGCTATCTGAAAGAATCAGAGAGATATATGACTATCTGATTCTTTCAGATAGCTGTGTCCCTCATGGTCCGTCGGACCGTTCGATCGTCTATCCATACTTTAAAATCTGACGTTGACGGTGCGTGGACGTCGAGCCTACTGCAACGACTTAGGTCGACGCATCTGGACTCTGGACCCACATTAAAGCCGAAAGCTATATTTCCGTGCAGATGGCACATAGGTACTTTACTTGTAGGTAGTAGGTTGCTTGGCTTGGTTGATTTGGATGAAAACATGCTTACGTAGGTACTGTAGGTGAAAAAAGCAGTTTTGGTCACAAGTCACAACAGCTCTTAACTTAGGTACTTTTATCAGCTCTGCCCTGATGATAGAGACGAAAGGTGATCAGGGGCACCCGCAAACCTACACGTGATGAAGTACTCGTGATTAAGGGTTCGTTAGAATGTTAATAATGAGTAGGTAGCTACTTGCTGCCGGTGCAAAAAATAAGTGCAAGAACATCTCGTCTGAAAGATGAAATTAACAAAATCTTTTTCTATAGGTACCTACTATAACGTATAGGTAACTACACAAAATATATAGAAGAAAATGAGGATATTTTTTATAGATATACTTACTTTCTTTGTCATTAAGGCATAAGCACTTTATTGTACACAATACATGTCACACAATAGATCAAAGTACAAAGGCGAAATAATAATAAATGCTTAGGAAGGTGCAAATTTTGGCGATTTTTGCATAAAAACTCGTTATGCGGCATTGACTTGTTATTTAAAATACCTTGATATTGAACACGAAATATTCCGTCGACAAAACGTGTGAGCTACAAGCTTTATAAGTAGGTAAGTATACTGATGTGCCGAGGGAAAAGTTTCCTATATTGCGAAATGTTTCTGCAATTTAACATAGGAAAATTTCGGAATTTTTCTTCATTTTTGTATGGGAATTGAAACTTTCCATTTCCAACATGGCCTTAATTTCTTGTGAAACTTTCTAGAAATTTCCGACAACTTTTCCAACTTTAAGGAAACTTTCTTTCTTTTCTTTAACCTGCACATCTCTAGGTAAGTATACTTATTCGCAAGTTAAAGAATCTTCTTAATAAAACATAGGTTTCTAACGAGGTGCAGATAGTGCAGAATGCCTGCGCCTGCGCTCGCATGCATGCATAAGTCTGCAGCTAATTGGTTAAGTGCTTTTTGTTGATTTTTTCATTTTATTTTATATAATACACTACGCATCACGTGACTTAATGTGCTGCGCCTTTGGATATAATTGAAGCTAAACTAAAGAAATGCTAAAAAGCACGATAAAATTTTAATGTCACATAGATACTCGTATTACTAGTGGTTCTCTGTCAGCTGTAGTAGGTACTCGCGAGCCTGTCTTTCTTACCATTTATTTCCTTTTTATTCTTTGAAATACTGAATCGAAAAAAAACTATATAAGTATCGAACCTGCTCAGTTTCATGAGAATCTGTCGAGAAATGCGACCTGTAGAGGAGAACACCCGGATAGACGCCATACGAAATATTTATTGGCAGCTTGGCCAAAAAATATTTCGTACCTATGTCCGTTGTCTGGATAACGGTAACGGAAAACTTCGTTCACTTCGCTCGTTCTTTCTATTATATTTACATCTACATAAAATAAAATTTACCTCCTAGATAATAAAACATAACGAACGTTTTATGTAAAGTCAAACAGGTGTATTTGATATATATGTAATGGCAAGGTTTTACCCAGTTTAAGTTCAGTAGTGGTTTTGTGATTAAGGTAGGGAGCTATTATACCCTTAGGTACTATCGTTTTAAATAGTAAATAAAGGCCGCAGCAGAGAGTACAACTTTGTACCATTTTGCGTCGAGACCCTCGATCCGTGGGTCCCAGTGCGCAAAAGTTATTTGCGCAAATCGCGAAACGTCTGGTTCACGTAACTGGTGACCGAAGAGCTGGCGGCTTTCTCGCGCAGCGCATCAGCATTGCAATTCAGCGAAGAAATGCCTCCAGCATCCTCTGAACAATGCCTCGAGGGCCTTTTTTAGATTTTCAGCTAAATTTTAATTTAATTTAGTTAATATTAGTTATCATATTGTACGAGTATATACCTACTTAAGAAAATAAATATTTAACTTTAAAAAAAGTTTTTTTCACTGTTAATTGCCATTTGACATGTAAAAGAGCTCTACCTATCTGCTAAATAAACAGTCAATATTGATTTCGATTTTACATTAGTGGGTAATTCTCAAAATAGTAGCATCGTACCCTGCCATCACGTTTTTGAATAGAAAGTATGCAAAATATATAATTTTCACATATAATTAAAATTTTCATAGATATACACTAACATGACATATCGAGGCCAAAACATTATTTCTCTAGAAAACACATACATTTGTAAAAAAAAAAAAAGAATACCGTTTTTCACTGTGCCCTGCCTTGTCCAAACTCGACACTGCTCCAGTTTTAGCTCTTTATATTATTGAAATACAGTTCTATGATAATAAAACATAGTTTTTTATAGAAACTAGACTATTAATTATTAAATATACGTTGCACGGGATGATTAAGATTACTTTTTAACACAAATATTCACGTTCGAAGTTTGTCCAGCGATATTTTCTCCATATCCTGTGCGTTCGCGGCATTGAACCTCACTCACACATAGTAAAGTCTTATTGAGACCCTAATACACGCAAAACACGGAGTCAGTATGGTTCTAGCCGCCGGTGTGAAGGCTTATGCGTGAGGTGCCGCGGTCTTGAGGCGACAAGTTTTCGAAGTGTGACGTTCGGAGTTTGTAACAGGTATGTACACTTTATTCTGGCATGATTGTTTTAAAATATTAATACGGCAGTTTTTTTACTAATACCATTTTAATATTGTATTAAGGTATAACTATTTATACTAAAATTATGACAGTTGTATTATTAACAGTTTCGGAGATAATACGAGTATATAGTTAATCGGCTTTTCTCTACATCCTGTGTAACTTTATCCTGCAATCATTCTGCAGGGTAAAGTGACTGTTGACAGGATAAAGAGATACATGTCCAGGATAATGTTTCTTATGGCAAGATAAAGTAAAAAAAGCTATTTTTACACACTCGGTTTGTACTAACTTGCAATGTATGTATGTCTGTATGTTTGTTTGTATGTTTGGGTCAAATCTTGCAACTCAATTTGAAGTAAAAATCTTCAACCGATGGAGCTGATTTACACGCTTAGTTTGAATTACAATGCATATATTGGCGATAAAAGCTTGAATCAAAAATATTTCTTTTGACAAAAACTTATTCGCATATTAAAAGCTTATGATTATAAATAATTGAAAATATTTGAATTACTATATAGTAGGTTTGGTTCGGCTTGGACTTGGACTAAGAATACGGTTTACGTACCTACTCTGAACTATTGTAAATGTATAGTATAACACGAGGACTTTAAATACTTTAATTGTTTGGCATTGTATTTTACAATGCATTAGCTCGGAAAGTGCTCTTTATTAGCGTAATTTAATTAATAGAAAGCGATTCTTTTCCGCACACGTGCAAAGTACTTTTAAGTCCAACATCTGGCTCCGGGGAGTGCTACTACGCCTACTCCTCTGCCCAGTGCTACTACACTACCGCTAATAATTATTGCTTATTTCCTCGCATAATGCATTGTAAAATGTTGTATGACACACATGTAGAAATGTAGACTTCTTCCCATCTCGTGTCGATTTAAAACACTTACTTCGTTGGTGTTTTAAGATCACCGACACTCGTCCAGAAAAAGCCTTCTTTCCACACTTGTATCATAAATAAAATAACTATTACCTATGCCACGACATCTCATTGCTGACATAAAAATTCTTACGTATTGCTTGTCACTACACTTACGATTCTAACCACTAGCTACGTAACCCAATTATGATACGCTCTAACACATTAAAAAAAAAAACGTAGATAAAAATCAATTTTTATACGGTCATTTACCTATTTTCCTTCGGTTTCTTATCTATTTGCGTATAGATTACATCTAAGTTTTTGATTTTAGGGGTGAAATGGTTAAACCAAAGAAGAAAGTAAAGACGAGAGAAGAGCTATTAGCTCGGAAAAGAGAGAATGAGAAAAGAAGATACCTCAATATCAAGAAAAATCCCCAATTTTATGCTGAATCCAAAAGAAAAAGTAAAGAAAAGTATGAGCGAAAAAAACGTGAAGGAAAAATAAAAAATATAAAGAATTTGCCCCCAAGAGAACAAAGAGCTCTAAGGAAAAAGTGGAGAGATCAATCCAAAAAGGCATATCAGCTATGGAAAGAAAAAAAGGCAGCAATACAAGTCTATATGGCTTCTAACAGTCCACCAGACAGCGATATTGAAGAAGCAGCTCTGCAAGATTTAGGTGATTTACGCCCAAATGAACCTGAAAATCTCCCCGGATGTTCGAGATCTGTACCACAAGTACAACAGCCATGCAGCCCCGTGAGCTCGCCAGTTTCGTCACCAGGTTCAAGTGTGTGTGCATCTCCGCGAGCTCGACAAATACTCCGTAAATTTAGGTATAAAAAAGATAAAGAGATTGTGTCCTTAAGAAATCAATTACAATCAGTTAAAAAATTTAATGACATGTATCGAAAACAGCTATCAAGACAACAAAAAAGAAATGTAAATTCATCACCTGTTGCACAGCCTACCTCATCACCCATGGGTAATGAATCTCAGCTTGATTTCTCGGACAATAATTTAGACGATAGTCGTGCTTCTGCACTTTGTAGAGGTATTTTGCAGTCGTACAAAAACATTACTTCTAGTAAAATGAAGAGTAATGTATCAAATATATTAAAACCTAATTTACAATTTCCAGCAATTGACAAAACATCACAAAAACAATTGAAAAAGATGTATAGAAGAAGGTATAAAACCATTAAATTTGCAGAAGCTAGTAAGAAAAAAAAAGATATTTGTAATTTTCTCAGTCAGGATAATAATAGCAGTCGTGCAGCAGGGAAAAAAGAGTTTGTAAAACAAAGAGGAGTAAAAGTGCAGGTTCGGTATCTAAACGATTCAATGAAAAATCTTTATGATAAATTTGTTGCCGCCTACAGATATAGGGTGAGTTTCGCTACTTTTTGTAGATGCAAGCCGAGTTGGATACTGTCAGCGTCCCGAAGACCTAAAAATACATGCCTCTGTGTGATTCACGAAAATTTTAAGTTGTTGATATCTGCACTTTCAACATTCAAAATAATAAATCATGGAAATACAACAAACTTACTTAAAAGCATTTGTTGTGATATTGAAGACCCTAAGTGTCTGCTACGAAACTGTGGGAATTGCAAGTACAAAAAGGTAGATTTTTTAGAATTCGATAATTCGAAAGAATTTCATTATTGGTCTTGGAACCATACGACAGAGGATATTGTGACTAATAGAATAAGAAAGACTATAAGAGTAGTTAAAAAGGAGAAAATGATAACATCACCGAAGCAAGCAATTGAAATATATGAAACAAGGATTGACGTTTTTCTAAAACATACCGCAATGGTGGTTAGTCAGCAAAAAGCAATAAATAAAATAAAAACAAATTTACAAACGAATGAAGCTTTAGTACACATTGACTTCTCTGAGAATTATAAATGTGCATACAGTAACGAAATTCAAGCAGCTCATTTTGGAGGTAGTAAACCTCAAATCTGTATACATACAAGTGTACTTTATTTCTTTGATTCAGAAGACAAACGCCGCACACAATGCTTTGCATCAATAAGTTCTAACCTGAGACACGACGCAGCAGCTGTAGGAGCTCATATGGAACCAATTTTAAAGTATTTACGAACAAATGCTCCTCAAATAAGGAATCTTTATATCCTCTCAGATTCTGCTACGGGCCAGTACAGGAATTATAAGATATTTTTTTTCATGTCAACTTTTAGATGGTCTTTTCCTGTACTACGTTCCGTAACCTGGAACTATTCTGAATCTGGGCATGGGAAAGGAGCTGCTGACGGAGTAGGAGCGGATTTGAAGCGTGCAGCTGGTGCGTTCGTTAATCGGGGTATAGATGTACCAAATTTTGAAACGTTTTATAACTTGTTAAAAACCGATGTAAAAAAAACAATCATTGAAACCGTTACAGACGATGACATTCTTGCAAAAGATTCGCTTTTACCAACAAATTTAAAGACCTTTAAGGGAACTCTTCAAGTTCATCAAGCAGTTTGGGAACATGAAAAATCATCTGTTGCTCTCAGAAGAGTAAGTTGTACTGAAGAAACCTGTTTAGCAAAAGCATCATTATGCCAACATGGTACACATCTTGGTTTTCATTTTGTCAGAGAAGGTGACAATGACAACATTTCTGAAAGCAGTGATGCCAGTGGTTCTCATTTCGTTAGAGAAAGTGACAATGACAACGTTTCTGAAAGCAGTGCTGCCAGTGAACTAGTCGCAAATCTCGAAAGAGTCAGTATTTTTTCTGCACTTTCTGAGATAGAACTGCCTTCTGTGTTAAAACGTACTGTATTGGACAATATATTAACCGAAGATCCGGAAAACCAAACCGAATCTCCACTAAGCAGTCGTACAAGACATAATTTAGATAGTGAGAGTGACGATTCAGAATTCAATATCTTTTGATTGTTAGGAATTGATATTTAATTATTGCGTTGATCAGTATTACGTAAGAGTTTTATTTATTATTAATAGAAGAAGACATTAAAAATTACTTTAAAGTTATAACAATACTTATTATTTTACGTTGACTTTGATTAAAATTGTAATAGTAATACAAAAACGAAAGCTAGCTGTTTATTATTATAATTTCATTGAAAAGGAAAATCGAGTCACTTGTTTGTAATAATTATATATGTTTTAGTAAAAGTAAAGCCAAATATGATCATTATTCATTGATTTGCACGATTTGGGTTAAAGCAATACGATTTACGTATAGAGCAATTATTTTGATTACGTCATAGCTATAACTTTTATATTTTTGCATGGCTTTGGCTTATGTAACTAGCCTAGACATTATTTCATAATATAAAAGATGTTTAATATTTTGATAAATGTTGATTATTATTAGGTAAACATAAGGGTGATTTGCTACTTAATATAAAATACTGTGATCATAATCATGAGACTGTGTAATAGTTAGTGTCTTTTAGTTAGGGCTCTTTAAAATATAACAGATATTGTTTAATATTACGATAAATGTTGTTTATTATTAGTTAAACTTAAGTGATTTGCTACAATATAAAATACTGTGATCATAATCACGAGGCTGTGTAATAGGTAGTTAGTGTCATTTAGTTATTGCCCTTTGAAAGTAGCGTACTAAAATATACTAGTTAGGTTTGATATCATTTATTATAATAGTTCTGTGATTGAACATTACAAGTAGAACATTGTGAATCATGATTCATGCTTGTTATTTTACAAGACTGTGATTATATTTAGACTGTTATCAAAAAAAAGTTGATTATTGTTTAACTATTTTATTATTGTACTTTTTGTTTCTACTTAAAGAAAGTTGTCTGAATCATAACATGAGAATGTTAGGGCGTAAAATCATGATGGTCGGTATATATTAAGTTTAAGTTCAATAAAACAGTTGAATTATTATTGGTAAACTTGTTTTTTTATTCAAACTCTCTTTAACCTGCCACATTTTCCCTACTACCCTGTCTATTGTCACTTTCTCCTGTATCTCTGAAATTTCATCTCGCCATAAGTTCTACGTTTTTACGACGATTTCGTTCCCTTTCACAAATTTGGTATCATTGATGCACTCAAAAACATATTTAAATCTAAAAAGTAAAAAAAAAACACTTTTATTTTTTTCATTTACTTTACCCTGCCGATGCCACTTTTATGAGAACAACCCTAGTAGCTATAATAATAGATGTAACCTTACATTCAATAAAACGCGTCTAATTATATAATGTCAAATTCCATATATTTATCTGCACCCGACTTTGTTTTATGCACGAACTGCTAATTCCTCAACCGTGTCAAACATCCTCTCATCCATCGCTCCAAAATCACTTAACATCGGAAGTTGTTTGTAGAACATTTAGCCATAAAACAATGGAGTTTGTTTAGTCGACTTCGATCTACTCGGGTTATTGATGGTTGAGATAATAAACATCGGAAGTATGATCAGGAACACTGACTTACTTGCAGACAAGCAGAAGGAAGTAACTCGTGTGCTTTTCCTAATTAAATAGTTTCTTCTGTAGAAGAACTAAGACTGAAACTAGTATTTAAGTAGGTAGTTGATGAATGAACGATTTCACGTGGGTTTGTCAAAATTAGTCTTTAAAGTTTAGACTATAAAGCCGTTGATATATGATCGCTTTTGAAATAGGACTGCTGTTTACTGCTATATGCTGTACGTATTTCTTCAACTTTAACGGAAAAGTGGTGTCACGAGCCTTAGGCGCGGGGCCAAAGAAAACATGTAGAGTCCCTTTTGACAGTTTAACAGTAGGTATTAGGTACGTAAAAGGGGTACACCAAGCGGATGCTGTGTGATGGGACGGCTTTATAACTCCCGACGCAAAGAGAGGGGTGTTATAAGTTTAACGTGTCTGTCTGTGTATCTGTCTGTGGTATCGTAGCTCCCAAAGGGATGAACCGATTTTCGTTCAATTTTTTCATGTCATAGATAATTTTATCCCGAGTGTTCTTAGCCATGTTTCATGAAAATCTGTTCAGCCGTTTTTGAGATATTTGACTTTGAAATGAAAAGTCGTAGTTATGATGAGATCTAAAATGTAGAGTCTGGCAAGCGAGTCGTGTTACTACAAGCATTTTTATAAATTCTTTATTTGGAAACAATTATACCTGTGAAACAAGCGGTCAGTTGTTAAACTTATAAATACCAATAACGCTAGTATTCATTTTGTGGTAACAGCAAGAGCTTTTTTTAGCTGCCTTTTTTAAAAGTAAAGTCGCTCGTAATAAAGTTTGTGTTTAGTCTAATAAATAACTCGAGGTCTTAATCAAACTATAGTTTTTTTATTAGCACCATTGACATAATTTATAATATAAGTAGGTACTATTTTATCAGCACCGTTGATATCATTAATATTGATACTATAAGCACTAATTAATCTCTAAACAATTGTTACCACCCTTTAGGAGCTATGAATACCTAACACGTCACTTTGCGGGCTCACATCTAAATCGAGACAATTTATGCGCTATTCGCCAAATAACTATGCGTAGATTCATCCATGCTCCATTTATTCCAGAAAGTAGGGGACCTAATTAGACCGTGGCTAATAAGCAAAGTATTTGATACCCTTTTACACAGATGTAAGATTTAAATTGAATCGTCTTTCATTCAATGCTTGCATGCATGCGCGTAATTTGTGATATGAGTACAATATGATTAATTTTAGTGCAATGTTTATTTCGTTGCAGAATGTAGGATAATGATTTCATTGAATTTTGACGAAGTAATTCATAAGAACTGTACAGGGTGCCATCGGAGACGTAATCAGAAACCACTTTTTCAGACCTGGTAATTGATGGTCATTTCAACATAGTAGGAGTTACATGAAATTAAACGTTCTTTTTTTTTGGTAATTTAGTCCTAAATTAAATCGCTGATTCACCAAATTATGGTTACCCTATTTATTTAATCAAAACCTCTTCGGTTATCTTTCTTACGCATGTGAAACAAGTTTATCTTTGCATCTCTTTCTTGGTTATAGGGTGACCACGCTGTTTAGAGGACATAATTTAATTTTAAAGATTGCATGATTAAGTTTAAATAATGCAACTAACCACCTCCATTCCTGTGTCATTGTAATCTCAGTTTAATGCTTAATTAAGTCTTGTCATTTCTGATTACGTCTCCGATGGCACCCTGTATATTTTTGTGATTCAAGTAATGTTATTTTATGTTGATTTTAACTTAACACGCAGAAATTAAGCTTTAGTCAGTATTTCGACTTGGCATTACAATTACAAATCAATGTGTTTCGCGTGCTATCTTCCAAGCACGCGCAGCCAATGTACCTATTAAAACGCGCACGGGACACACCACACATTCTAATCAACTTGTATTGTAAATAAAACGTAAACTGTGTCCGATCAACTCCCCGGAGAGACCAGTTTACTTTTTGCGTGTCTGTAAGAACCATAGATATCAATCATAATAAAGATTTTTGTGCTTTCAGTACCTCCTTAAGGGCCGCGAACGAAATTGCGCGAACTGCGGCGTCGCAAGCGTTTTAGCTGTTTATTGCGCGGTAGAGACGCGCAACGCACTGTGGTTAGTTGGGATCACACGCAATGAATTAGAAAAACCGCTGCCGCAAACGCCGCCGCTCGAAGTCGTGGCCGGGCCGTAAAGCTATATTGCGCCACCTACAAATTAAATTTGCGGCTAAATTGATAATGTTCGTAGACAAAATGACACACAGCCTAGCTCCTATAGTTAGCAAATTATGTGCCAGAAAGCAAGAATCGTCTATGCAAGCTGTTACTCTACGGTACAGTTGTGTGCATATTAGAGAATCGTGCAAGTCATGAGTTCTTCGTAGCTACATCTACTTCTGTTGCTGACTGCACCTATATGTGAAGTGAACAAACGCCTCGTTAACGAACGACGCGCTAAGCCCAAGCGCGATCTAATCGCTGGCGCACGTCGCAGGAAGTTTACCGGCGCGCTTCCGCGACTCATGCGCAGCTACGCCATTCACAACCCAACTTGATTCAACTCACCTCTCCCTAGTATAACTTGACACCTGGGCTGTTATTCGGAACCCGCTAATGTGCCTTACCTCAGCCGTCACGCCTAACGAAACTTACCTAGACCTCCACCACCTACGCTTACTACGAATCGTTGCGTCAAGATATAATTGGTGCAGGTGATCATTAAGGTGAGCTTAAAACAAGTTACAGAATAACGGGGCTGTGGGTTGTCATTCTTTATGCGCTCACTGCGGCTCACCCCACCCGTCACGCTTAACACATTCCCTGCCAAGAATCGCCCGATCCCGTGGTTTTCCTTGTATGTAGCGGAAAGTGACTACGACGTAGGCGCCCGCTAGGCGGGATCCTACGCTTAGTGACTACGAAACGCGACGTCAAAATATACATGTATTTGTGGGTCAGCGTGAGATGAACTTAAAATAAGTTACAGAATAGCGGGGCTAGGCTATTATTTGGAACGCGCTAATGCGCTTCACCTCACCTAACAAAACTAGAACTCTACCTACGCTTAGTAACGCTACGCGAGTAACTAATCGCGGCGTCAAAATATATTTGTTCACCCATTGACGTGAGCTTAAAACAAGTATCATAATAGCGGGGCTGACAGCTATGGTAGTCGTCGGTTAGTACGTATACTGGTTCGTCAGGGTTGATATTAATTGTGAATGTAGTGGCAGGATGTTTTGCGCCTGCGCCGTTATAGTATAGTGCACATAGCGCGCGGATTTAGAACTAGGTATGCCTATTTTGGCACGGTTAATTCCGTAGGGTTAGTGCTTGATGCGGTTATGTATTGAATTATAAATTAGTATTCGTGCACGAGTTCTGGCCATTGGAGTGAGAGCGATATGGAAAAGCTGAAGTTAACGTGAGTGGGCCCCTGTTTGTGTTCACGAATGCATTATTTTACTTTTTTTGTGTGGACTGCGGGCACCCACTCGAAGTCAACTATGACTGCTAAGTATGTATAGGTACTTGAACTTTCTACGGCTGATTTTATGAATTTTGGTAGGATAAAAATCAATTCGAAATTTCAAGTAAGATAAATAATGTAATGTACTTACTATAGTGAATTTAAAATAAAACCTCGTTATTACATTAGGTAAATGAAAAAATAGTTATTTTGAAGGGTCCATATCGGGTTGCATAATATTTGTAGCCATAAGGCCGATAGGCTAGGCATAACTACTTGTGTCATAATCATCATTACGCATAAACGACATTAGTCATAAATTAGTTCGCATACATTTTTTTGCCATAATATTTGAGAGCATAAATAGCAAATGTCATGAATTTATTGTGCATTATAAAAGCTTTATGCATAAATATCAATCGCCATAATATGCTTGCGCATAACGCTTTCAAGTCATAGGTATAAACAAACAATACAAACATTTTTAAACATGTACATTTTTTTTTTCAATAAATTGTCTCTGTAATCTAAACTTAAGAGGAAACACAAGGGCCGTTTTTCCATAGAAACGTAGTCCCCTGTTTTCTCCCTGGATAATGGCAGTAGGGCAATATTTTTTTCCATAAATCTATGGCTACTATTGACATGTTCCTATGTTTTCCTTTTTTTCATAAATTTATTCTTAAAAGAGATATTAACGTTCAAAAACCTAAGAAAAATGCCAGATTTTCCGCTGTGTTCAAACATCCAGAAAACAATTGTGACTAGACTTACTAGACTTTTTAAATAAAAAAAGGAAAACATAGGAACACGGCCAAAACCTTCGTTTGATTTTTAATAAAAAAAATAGTTAAATAGGTCAAGTTTTGGAGAAGAAATCAAGGGACTACGAAACGTTGATTTCATGTACTTTTTATAGGTATTTTCGGTTCAAGCTGCAGTTGTCTCTATCGCGCTCTGCGGGGGGAGGCTTGAGGTGGGCGCGACAGAAATACATTTTACAAATACCTATTTCTCAATTATCTCGCCCTTAGTGTTTCCGCTTAATCCAACTTTCTTTTTTTTAAACAAACTCCCGGCAATTATTTTAACCTAACCGCCAGCGTGTCGACGCCACCCCGCTTCGCGGGGTGCCTATTTCCGCTCTAAGGGACACAAGATAACCATAACCTAACCTACCAAGAATATAATTGTTGCGATTGTTTATGTTTTTACTGTGGGGGGCCTTGCCGCCCAAGCCCCCCTTTTCTAGCTCCCTAACCTAATAAAATGCTAGTCAACTAATATAATAACTTGTTTTTCTTTGCGAATCAATCATAATGACAGCCTATTGTCATAAGTTATGCATAGCAATTCTTATGACTAAAAATAATTATGATCTTCAATATAATGACTAAAACTTGTATGCTGATCAACATCATGGTTAAACAAAATATGACATAGTACAGTTATGACAATGAAAGTATTATGCGCAGAATTATTAATGACAAAAGACTTTTATGCGCAACAACTTTATGCGTAAAGTTGTATGGCTTTCGAATTTATGACGAGTCATTATGCGACTAGATGGACACCCTATTTTGAATTATCATTATTAACACTTATTATGTTTATATTTATACCAAGTTGAATAGTAAGCGCAAATGCCTTGTCTTTGCACACATCTATTAACCACGATTTAATTTTTTTTCATTATCATTTTCAAATGGCCATGAAGTAGCACTTACCCCAGAAACGTGTTTCCTTAACCCCATTCCATCTAAAAGCTACACAACCACAAATGCAACATTGACCTTGCACCGTCAGAGTGAAGGAACACACCTGTTCTCTAATATTAGGTACTGGAATGGCAGCACACTTTGACTAAGCAAGTATTAGGATAATGTTTAGCGCCGTTAAATAAAACAGAAACTTTATTATCAAAACCTTACTTTCAAAAAATAGTACATTACTTACCAAGGGCTGTAAAAGAAAGAATGCCCAAAATCGCAGGTATTTGTGACCCGAGCCGTAGGCGAGGGTTGTAAATATGCGATAGAGGGCTTTCTTTTTTACTGCCCATGGTGAGTACACAATTTTACGTGTTCACCTGGCGACAATGCGAGTTTTACCGTACGCGAAGCGTGCGGTAAACACATTATGGCCAGGTGTGACGTAAAAAATCGTTTACTCGTTTACCAACTAATACACTAAGCGTGTCTTTTCACAACTAGTATTCATTTTCCGAAAGCATAGGCAGATATTACGGATTTCCATTGGCTACGAACTTCACTAATACCTACCTAACGTTCAATTTATTCCACACACAACAATATTTATTGTTTATAGAGTTTGGTAGGGCACAGCGAAACGTCATCTCGCTCATATTTGGAGCAGCCCAACTGCGGAAGTACCTCCACCTTCCCGGCTGTACACATTGGGCCAACGTTGGCGCTTGAGCAGAAGGCAGCTATGCGTTAGAAAGAGAGGGCTATAATTCGATCTCATTCGTTTACATAGCTGCATCCCGCTCACGCGCCAACGTTGGCCCAGTGTGTAGAGCAGGCTTTACAGTAGACCGTCGATAGTATTCGTTGTTGTGTTGCTTTTGGTGACCCTGGCCCTGAGCTCCCGAGGGTACGCTGTGTTGACAGTATTGTCTCGTCTCTTGCTGTCCACACAACTACTCCTCAAATCAATAAGGGGTCGGCAGTGTGCTTGTGATTTTTCTGGAGTTGCAAGCGTTCATAGGCGACGGTGCCTGCTTGCCACCAGGCAGGTCGTATCGTTGTTTGCCACAGTCGTAGTATAAAAACAGATAATATAATATATATCATACTTTTTCTTTGCGCCTTTTGTAAATCTCTGTTTAGCCCAATGGTTAGCATTAAGCTCGCCATTATAAGTATAATAGTACATTGTGATACAAGTGAGGTATGTTGATAATTACATCAGAGGCGGAATTATCACGCGAGCCACAAGTGAGCGTGATAAGAGAGCCGAGGATTAGGGGCTATATACAAACCGAACAAAAAATTCACACAAGCCTTCTTAGACCACCTATCACTTCAGTTAGAAAATAAAAAGAAAGGCCTAATATTCGGAAACTTTAATATTGATTTACTAACGTTAAACAACGACACGATCAATTACAGGACAGTTCTGGAGGAGACTGGTTATGCTGTACTAAATAAAATTGATTAAGAACACTGTACGCGTGAAACATCTACAAAAAAGGCCATCCTAGACCACATTAGTAGCAGCTTAACTGAAGAACTAAAGAACCTAACACTGATTGATGCACCGTTATCTGACCACAAACAGCTTACGTTAGAACTCTTCAAACGATCACATCCCGCAAAACAAAAATATCAGTACAGAGCCATAGGCTATGAAGGACTATACGACAGTGTCCGTAAAGATAACGTGGAGGCACCAATTAACAACTCGTATTGTGATTTGGAATGTTTCATTAGGCAACACATAGATAAAAAAAGACCGGGTTGCACTCCGGGAGTGCCGGCAGAAGTGAAAACTTGAATAATTTTAATATTGCAAAAAAAAAAATCCCTTCCTCCCCCCTCTCTCCCCCTGCGTGCTAATATATCTAATAAAAACCTTATTAGTACGCTATAGTTCAACTTAACTCAGCAAAATTGCTGAAGGAGACGAAGAAATAAAATACCAATTTGTTTTTGCCATTGCCAAATATTTTTCAAAGCTTAGGAATAACTGCCCCCTACCTCCCTGGTGCGCCGGGTGCGCCGCAGTCCCAACAGCATTCTGCGCATGATAGCGGACAGGGTTGACTGTCCCTACATGTCGCACTGCGAGGGATTGCACTCCCCTGTCAGTGTTGTTTTGTTTTAAATATAAGTTTAGATGTGCCAACTAACTCCGTAGTTTTGTAAGTTCTACTAATAAAATATGTGTCCATGGGTACACGAAATAAAGATCATTCATTCATTCATTCATAACGTCCAAATTCGAACTATTCGAATTTGCTCAATAGCAAAACGGTAAATGACGCGTGGACAAAATTACAAACTTATTTGCAGAATATGCAATTGCAAAAAGTGTTTAACGGCTTTATACTCTTACGAATAGCATTCAGTTTTGAATGAAGTCGAATCGGCTAGCAGCAAAATATAAAAGTTTGATAAAACCAAATGGAATTTGCATTTACGGTGTGTTACGACCTTATACTGTTAACAATAAAGTACAAATTAGAACTATGTGCCCCTAGTCAAACCCCCGTTTTCTTCGAATCTCTCACGGTGTCGAATCCTTCACATCTGACGTCACAAAAATCTGTCGCGTGTTTAACAATTTTTCCCCATCCCAAAAAGTGCTCAGCGCCGCTAAAGAAGTTTTCACTTCAATAAATAATAGAGTAACGAAAACAAAAATTATGAATCTGCCCAGAGAAGACTGGATCAATGAAGAAATATTAGATGGAATAACGAAAAGAAATATAATTTATTATGGCATGACCAAAAAGTGAATGAAGACAAAAAGGATCAGTTTATTACTATAAGAAATAAAGTTGGTGCATTGATCAAGCGCTCCAAAGAATCATACTATCTTGACACCTTCAAACGTTGTGAGGAAGACTCTAAACAAATGTGGGATTTGATCAATGCACTATCTAAAAACAAATGGAAAGATATTTGTGTTCCACCTAAACTTGTAGTAGATTCTCAAACAATAAAATATGGCAATAAGGTTTGCGAAATTTTTAATGAGTTCTTCTCATCCATTGGAACAAAATTATCCAACGACATACAGCAAATAAAGGAAGATACAACCGAATACATACACACATATATACACGATAAGCCTAGCTCTGAACTGAATGCATTAAAACCTTGTTCCATAGATGAAGTAACTAATATTATTAACGGTTTTAATGCTAATACTAGTACGGGTATGGATGAAATAAGTACAAAATCGTTAAAATGTATTGCTAAGCTCATAGTACAAAACCTCACTAAAACGCGATAAATAAAAATCTTATTACCGGCGAGTTTCCTAACAACCTGAAAATAGCAAGGGTTACACCCATTTTTAAATCAGGTAGTAAAACGAATCCGGAAAACTATCGACCGATATCAGTGCTTTCTGTGATATCCAAGATCTACGAAAAAGTACTGTATAGCCGCCTCGATGAACACCTTACTAACATAAACTATTTAACACCACAACAGTACGGATTTAGAAAACAATCAAACACTTTATCTGCAGCCATGGACCTAATTACAAAAATAAAATTGAATATCGATGATAGAAACTTTAGCTTAGGTGTGTTCATAGATTTCAAAAAGAAATTTGATACAGTCAGCCACGTTTTGCTATTACAGAAACTTTGGAACTTGGGTATCACAGATATTTAAATCTTACCTCACTGATAGACACCAACTTGTTAAAGTGGGGGAAAATGGCAATAACCCGACGTTGGTATTATGTGGAATTCCTCAGGGATCGATTTTAGGCCCGTTGCTTTTCTCGATATATGTTAATAATGTCACAAGTGTATTGGACTATCAGGACACATAACTTTATACGCGGATGATACACGTCTTTTTTATTTCGGCCGCAACCTGGAAGATCTTATCCACCAAGCACAAAATGATCTTAACCTCTTCAACCACTGGTGCCAGTGCAATCTACTTACTATTAATACAAAGAAAACAGCATACATGATATTTAAAGCTAAAAATAAAATTGTCCCGTCACACATTAACCTTACAATCAGTAGCCAACAACTAAATCTTTCCCATCATGAAAAGTATCTTGGTCTACACTTAGATGACAAATTAAGCTGGAAAGATCATATTCAACATGTACGATCAAAGTTGTCCTCAGTAACAGGTATACTGCGTAGAATTACATCATGCATCCCTCGCAAAGCTCGCTTGTCAATACTCATTAATAAAATCACATTTAGATTATTTGATCGAGAAGAAGAAGAGAAGAGGGGAAGTGCCGCCAAAACAAACCAGCAAACATTACAAAGATCTCAAAATAAATCAATAAAGGAATATATATAAGGGTATATTTGAATATGATTATAGAATTAACACTCAATTACTATATAAGAAAGTAGAACTATTTATACAACTACTCAACATGCATTTTTGTAAGAAAGATCCTCACAAGTAAAATACATTCAGACATCTATTTCACGCAACGAAAATTCAAACACTGAAATACAAATAAGTTAGAACTGCGAAAAAATAGAACAGGTTACGGTAAAAGTAGCATTATGTATGAGGGGGCCCGGATTTATAATGAGTTACCAAATAATGTGAAAGATTGTGAGTCTTTCAATGTATTTAAAACTAAATTGAAACAACACATATATAATACTGTATAACAAATCTCTAACGATCATGCTAAAATGTTTAATTTTAAGAAATTTTAATATGTAAGCTCATTTTAAGTGAACTGTAGGTGTAGTGTTCTTATGAGTTAATAAAGCATCTCTAAACCTAAAGCTTACGCGTTTCATACGACGTTTTTCAACACATTTTGCGAGGAAAAAATCCTTTTCATAAGATGAAAATATTATAGGCCTGCCAAGTTATTTTCTTTACTTATTTGATGGCAACAGGTTTTTACTCAAATGTTGTATACATCATTTATACTAAACTGGACTTAATCGCGTATAACTAACTTATTTTATTTACCTCACTGAGGTCTCCCGACGTTTCGGATGTGTTGCAACATCCATGGTCACGGGACAACTGGCTTGAGCGGGTATCAACATCTTCTTGCTGCGCGGGTTTTCCGAACTACCCGCATTTGGTCTTTATTAACCACTTGTACACTAGGGTTGTCACCCGGCCGACACACAACACTAATAATATCCGGTGATATAACGGACGATGTTTTTTGACGCTGGCATTTACTTATGATAGGATTCTACGAAGATGAAATCTTAAAACCGTCGTCCCGGTTGAAATTACGATGTTTTTTGATTTCAACGGCTTCACGTATTTTTCTACTGTATAAATGACGTTCCGTAGACAGGACTTTCGGTTTATGAAGCTCAATCCAGTGGTTTGGTCCTGACTCCAACAAATGCTCGGCTATCGGCTAAATATTTTCGTTGTAAAATGTTATCTTTACTAATTCATGTAAAATGTTATCCAAAATGATTAGTTGTACTAAATTAATCGTTTCTATATCATATCCAAAAAGAAATAGTCAATTCATTAACAAAAAGCCTGAGGGTCCTGGCAGAATATCAGCGATGTGGCTCCTGCCGCATGATTATGCTGAGTCAGCGCCCATTCTTTGCCACGACACATGGCTCACTTATTGTACTTATAGTTTTTATTTGCCGTTTTTAGTATGTTAGTTCTTAAGTTGCATGTTCTCCTGAATTATACACTTACGGTGAGTGTATTAAATAAAAATGTAGGAGTCCTTTGTTTAACTACATTTAATTAACATTTTCTCAGTTACAATGTTACATGTTCAAATAATATGTTAGGACTGAATTATGATCGGCGCTCTCACGGTCGGCCAGGCTGGGCGCATGTCGCCGTGGTCGCGGCTTATCGTATAGAAAATGCAAGGTAGCGTCTGGCTTGGCCCGCTCTCGCTGGAACGCTGATGTTTATAAAATGGTCTTATGCCTAGAGGTTCGTATTCTAATACAGCTATTTAACCTTACAATATTACTAGTGATATACCATATAACACCTCCCCGAACAAACTGAGGTCTTTTCTTTAGATCAGCTCAAGAAAGACCGAGGAAGGTTTCCTATTTGTATCGGAGGTTCCACTTCGGCTGCAGCTGTGGCAGTGCCAGTCTCTGTATCGGTTCTTCGATTAATTTTCTTCACCTTGACATATATGAGGTAGCAGGCGACCAGAAATATGATAATGTAGAGCGGTGTAGTCCAGTATAGATGCTCTTGATGAGTTATATTTTCCAGCTGGATGGGTTGCTGTTCTCGTTCAATGAGTCCAACTGTTTTGTGAAGTTCCTTCAGGTTCACGTTTTCAAGTTTCAGGGGCTGAAGCCGGTTCGACACGTTTGTTTCGAAAACGTTAAAGGTAAAGAGCTTAACAGGTGTTCCATATATGCGATTGTGAATGTTCGTAAAAGTGACCTTTTCGGTAGCTGCGCTGCAGTTTTCAGGAAGCTTCAGTAAATGTGCGCCATTTATTTTCAGGTATTCGTCGTGGGTGCATTGTATGTGCAGTCTTGTAGATTGGGGACTGATTAAGACGTAGTACTCGTCGTTTATTTGTTCAAATATGACGTGATCTATTTTAATTTGGTGGTATTGACATTGCGGTGACGACTGCTGGGTTCTGATCAATGTGTATACGCAATCGGGGTTTCGCTTTGGGTCCTGAATCGATGCTTCTTCTTGGCAGTAGTGAGTATTTCCGACTCTATTGCATTTATTTTCGAGATACTGGTACTCATTTTCGTTCATAACTAGGTAGGGTTTATTAGGAATAATAATGGTGTTATTAGATGTGGGGATTGGGAACAAATTGTAGTAAGTAAATATGCTTTTGAAGAATATTGGTATCTTAACTACGAACACTAGCCTATTATCACTAAAATAAGAACTTACATCTAAGAAATTATAAAAGATGCGTGATTCAGTCACGTCGGAAGTTATCAGTTGCTCAGGACTGTAATATTTCCGAAGAACCGAAATAAAGTGTTCAAGATTTGAAAACGATATCAAATTCCGGTAGGCTATATGCTTGGTAGAAAGAGATGTAGCGCTTTCAAGATCTGACAGAGTACCGAATAAAATTTGTACATTAATTTCTAGTAATTTGTACGCACTGTCTAGTTTCACAAAGCCAATAAATTCCTGCTCTGATATATTTACTTGTCTTATAATTTCAGATATTTTAGAATTAAGTTGATTTTGATTCGAGACAATAGCCGATAATGTAGCATTGTAATTTTCTACAAATATTTTATTTAAGGTTATTGCCTTGTTTATGTGGTGAGTTATCTCATTTTGATTTTTCTGCAAAGTGTTTATTGCGTGGTCGTATCTTCTTGCATCCTCTTGATCCAGGTTGCCTGTAATGCTGTGAATTATAGTTCCTAATCCGTCAATAAGACCTCTCTTCAACCGGTTCTTACTTAAAGAATTATATTTCTCCGAAATAGTGTGATATTTCTCGGTTATGTAATTATGAAGAGCCAGAAATCTTAGTTTGAACTCATTATTTAGGTCTTTGACTAATGCATCTAGGGTGATAATTTGATTTTCAACTGATTTTATGTTATCTTTTATTGGTTCAAGATCAATAAGGTGTAGGAACACATGGTCGGATTGTCGAATTTTGGCTAGACCCAATTTAAACGGTAATATTCCGGGGTTATTTGCTATTGGTGCCAGGATTGCTTCGTCGGCTTGTGCCAGGTTGGCCGCCGTCATCCTGTAACAATGAATGTTGCATTTTAAGAGGTCTTCGTATGTTCCGTTTATTAATTTCGTTTTGTTTAACATCGGTGACTTTTAATCTGTAATTTCTACTGACATTCCTTGTTACATAACGCGGTTGTTCTTTATGTCGAGCAGCTAGAGGGTTTGTGGAATAAAATGCATGTCCTGCTTCGTATTCTAAAGGGGTTTCTAATTTTTTGTTACGATTATTAATGGTGGTTGTTTGTCTAGAATTAAGACGTTCGTTGATTTTTGCATATAAGTCGGTTGATATTTCTTTATGTCTATTTATGTAATTTTGTAGACACTGTTTTTCTAAATTAAGGTCAAACGGGTCTCTGTTATCCAAATGCCCATTAATGATTTCGAGTGGTTTTTTATCTGTGGCTGAATGAATCGAGCTATTGTACGCTAATACGGCGAAAAGCATTAATTCTGTGATTGTCGATTGTTTATGTTTTTCCTGAAGTAAGCGAATGTGCTCCGTAATGGTTGAGTGAAATCTTTCAATTGCTCCATTAGACTGGGGGTTGTTGACGCTGGTAAAATGCAGATTAATTTTATGCAAGGCGGCGTATTCTTTCAAGGGAAGGTTTTTAAACTCTGTGCCCTGATCGACCGTGATGTTGATAGGTAAGTTGTGGTGGGTCATCCAGATAGTGAGTGAATTGATGACGCTAATTCCTGTCACGCTTTCCAAGGGATAAGCTTGGGCATATTTCGAAAATGTGTCTATTATCGTGAGAAATTTTTGACCTTTTATTTGGAAAGTATCAAAGTCAAAGTCAAAAGTCAAAATTATTTATTTGCAGAATTATGGTACATTACATTGATGGATTTAGAAATAATATGTTCAGCATAATTCACCATTTTAGTGGCATGCAAATTACAAATTATAATCAAAAATATCAAAAATTCTACGTTCTAAAATGCATAAACTCATTCATATTATAAAAACAATTGTCATGGAGCCAACGCCGAAGTTTTGACAAGAACAATGTATATGGCAGATTTCTTAAGTCTATGGGAATATTGTTGTAAACTCTCACAGACATCATGTAACAGTTTTTGTTGTACAAGGCTGTCTTAAAAACGGGTTGTTTAAACCTGGACAAATCCCTGTTGCGTAAACGTGGATGTTGGGTTGTTTTTTCAAATAGCTCAGGGTTGTTTCTTACAAACTTTGCATGCTCATAGATATAAATTCCAGTCAATGTAAGGACGTTAAGCTTTTTAAAAAGCGGTCTACAAGATATTTGAGATCCAACTCCACAGATAGCACGAATACAGCGCTTTTGTGTCACAAACACTTGGTTAACATTTGTCGAGTTCCCCCAAATGATAACTCCGTAGCGGAGAACAGATGCAACGTAGCCATGATACGCCGTAAGAGCGGTTGACTCATCTGTTACACTCCTCAGTCTTTTTAAGGCAAAAACAAATTTGTTTAACTTGTTACAGGTGTTAGTAATTTGTTGCTTCCAGTTAAGACACCTGTCAAGTGTGAGACCCAAGAAACATACGTCATCACAACTATTTATGGGTTTTCCTTTACAATTCACAGCTAGAGATGCTGGATTAGTCCTATAATTAGAAAATTGAACCCAATGTGTTTTATCTATATTCAATACTAATTTATTATTATTTAACCATTTTCCGATGTCATTAACTGCATTATTTACTCTATTTTCAAATGTCAAAATGTCCCTATTATCTGTTACAATAATTGATAAGTCATCAGCATACATAATAATTTGATTCGATGTCACTTGAGGAATGTCATTTACATAGAGTACAAAAAGTAACGGTCCCAGAACGCTACCCTGGGGCACGCCGCTTTGTGTATTTTGAAACGTCGATCTATATTGTGTCAATTCATTTTTATTGTTAAGTTTACTAACTTGTACACATTGGCTTCTATTTGATAAGTATGTCTGTATCCAGTTATAAGCACCGCCGCGGATACCATAATTATAACATTTTTCCAGTAATATCGTATGATCAACGAGGTCGAATGCTTTCGACATATCAAAGAATACAGCTACTACAGAATTATACTTATCAATATTTTCAGTGACGCTCTGCAGTAATGAATATGCAGCATGTGTTGTCGATCTGCCCTTCACGAATCCGTACTGTTCCTTCACCAATATGTTATTTTTGTCTATAAAATTGACGATCCTATCTCTCATAATCTTCTCAAATATTTTAGAGAGAATTGGAATTAATGTAATGGGACGATAATTATTCAGGATTCTTTTGTCGTCTTTTTTAAATAACGGCTTTACAATGGATCGTTTTAATCTTTCAGGGAATAAACCTTGCTCAAGAGATTGGTTAATCAAATGACTCAGTATTGATTTTATCTCCTTTGCAATCGATTTTAATATGCGAGTAGATATTCCATCGATGCCTATTGCATTCGTATCACGCAAAGATTTGATTACTTTCTCAATTTCATCCTCTGTGCAGGGTGACAGAAATAAACTATTGCTGACACTATCAATACTAACAATGCTGTGGCTCCTGCTCTGTTTTGAGGTGTTATTGGTTATGCTGACAAAGAAATTATTGAAAGCTTCGGCTATTGCTTGTGCATCTTTAATGTTTTTTGTATCTACTTGTAGGGATTCTACACATTCTACTAGCTTAACACTATCATTTTTATCCTTTATTACATCCCATGCAGCTTTACATTTGTTTTTTGCGGTTAAGAAATATTTACGGTTAATATTTTTCCGAGATTGCACAATGCACTGCTTTAGCAATTTAGTGTACCTCTTATAATATATCTTGTTATTTATCCTGTTTTCTCCCTTGAAGCCACGAGACATAAGAATCCGCTTTGTTTTACAAGATTTTTGTATTCCTTTACTGATCCACTTCGGTTTAGAATTGTTAGAATTAATTTTAATTCTTTTGTGCGGAAAACACAATTCATAGAACATACATAGATCATCATGAAACAGAGAAAAAGCTTTATTGAAATCAGATTCGTTAAAGACTTCCTTCCAACTTAAATTATTCATACACTCTTTGAAAATATTGATATTTGCCTCGCTGTAGTCTTTAACATACTTATACCATGAATTTATCTCTGCCTTTTTGTTATCACATATAAATTCCAATGTTTGGCAAGTGTCATGATCCGACAGGTGAAGCGTATGTACTTTACCAATTACATCTTTTGTTATGTTACTTGCAAATAAACCAAGACATGTATTGTGTCTAGTAGGAACCTTTATATTTAATCGCATCTTGAAATTATGTAGTAGATTAACAAAATTTACAGAGGCGTAATTATCCTTTAATATGTTAATATTCAGGTCACCAGTAAGTATTACATTTTTCTTTGACGATAATTTGTTTAATAACATGTCTAACTTCTGATAAAAAAATCCGAGATTGTGGTGAGTATTACCAGGAATCCTGTAGATGCAAATAACCACACATTTTAAGCTAGGGATCTCTACCCCGCAACATTCAAACATTTTCTCTTGAGACAACTCCTTGCAAATTGGTATTGGTTTAGAGTCGATATGTCTACGAGTTAGAATACATACGCCACCACGTTTATTATCACGACAAAAGCATGACGCTAATTTATAACCTTTGAGAAATATGTTACTCTCACAGCCTTGCTTAATAAAAGTCTCTGAAAAACAAAGGACATCTAATCTTAAATTGATTTCATTAAATTCATGAATACACGTTTCAATTATATTTAACTTATTAATAAGACCTTGTATATTCTGATGAAATATTGCAACTTTATTACTACTTTTATACATATCCGAATCATTCTTCGCTCCTTCCACTTGATCACTTTGGGATTTAGTCTCGAAAAAACTCGTTAAATTTCGGTACAGTATTTTCGCTGCTCATGATAAGACGCTCCTTTGTGGGGGACAATTCACCTAGGAGCTTATAAGATGTATGATAACGAATCCTCAATATTTCCCTTAATAATAGACCAGTCACCTGTCTGCGAGACTTCTGGTAGTCGAATGGTACAAATGAGGCATTAGAGAACTGGGTACAGACTATGCTTAACAAATTATTTTGCTTGTAAACATTCAAGTGCTTGTTGAAATGTATCCCCCCAATTAAAACATTTGTGTTGCCAAGTATATGCAAGTAATTGAAGATGAGCCATTTAAAACTCTTTGGGTTCTTGTCATTGGAGCCACTTAAAATTACGACATAGTCTAACTTTGTATAGTCTTTACATACTTTGTCACACGTAAGCAATACCTGTTCGGTTGGCGCATTGGGTTTAACCACTGCTGTAACAAAGTACTCATCACCTAGTGAACTCTGAAGTGTTTTTCGAACACCATTTCCAACCTGATCGCAAAAAATAATTACTTTTCGACGTGGCGTAACTTCCTTCGTGGCAGGGAATTGTCTAGTAGAAGGTCCTGTGTTTTCGTTCCGAGCAGCTCCTGTGCTGCTTGGTGTACTGTCTGAATCTTGTCTAGGGCTAGAAGTCAAGTCACTGTTTTCTGCTTTCAAGGAAGCAATATTGTTTTCCATGACTTCAGTATTTCTCTGTCCTATGTCCGTAAAATTAAGCCTTGTTTTATTTATACTCTTCTGTCCTTTCTTATTATTATTTACCGGCGTTGACTTGCAAATACGGGCCAGCATCTCATTTTTCTTTTCGTATATCATAATTTGTTTCTTAAGCGATCCATTTTCCATTATTAATTTTTCTATTTCATTTTCCGCATTTATCAATTTTTCCCGCAATTCGGTATTTTTGAGTTTAATTTCCTCCAGCTCTTCCTTTAGACTGTGGCCCGTGGCAGGACATATCCATGTGAACGATTTCGAACGGTTTTGTAGGCACTGGGGTTACCTGGAGTTCTTGTTTATTTGGATGTCTCTCGTATTTATTAATTTGACATGTTGAGCAGTTATTGATAACTTCTGTAACAACTGTTATCATAGTAGGCCAGTAGTAATTTCGTTTTATTTGCTTTTCGGTGTCTTGAATCCCTCTGTGGTTGGATTTGCCTTCATGATGTGCCTTCGTTAGGCGGTATTGTTCATCTGTGTCCGTTACGTCGTGTAAATTTTCTTTGCAGAATATAAGGTCGTATGCACAGTGTTTAAATTTTTCTTGCAGGGCCTTGGTAAGGTCAGGTAAATAATTGAAATCTGAAAGCCAAATGCCGTATCGGGTGCCTGGTTGAATAAAGTTTTTGAAGAAGTCGATTACTTCCACTTGAAAATTGTTTAAGCCAATCTGAGCCATTATTCGAGTTTTACCTGGAAAAATTTCTTTGGTAAATGTCTTAGAAGGAGTGTGTAGCACTAGCTTAATAAATATTTGATTATTTTGGCTGTTTATTGGTTTATCCACTATAGGAATTTCGAAAATGGGCTGTTCTTGGTTGGTGTGGATGGTTTCGCATTGTTGTGAACCCGAGTCCAAATTCTCTTTTTCGGGTGTTTCGGAAACGTTGTTGTAGAGTGACGAGGTATCATCATCAGGAGGTATAGGGGAGTAAAGGGCCTCTGGGTCGGTAAAGGTGAGTGATTCTGTCTCGTTATTATGTATTATAACTCTAGACAGCGCATCTGCGTTGGTGTTTGCTTTTCCTTTTTTGTAGATGACGTCGTATTCGAATTCTTCTAGTTTGAGCCTCCATCTAACCAGGCGAGAGTTAGGTTCTTTTAGTGACATAAGCCATTCGAGGGGTTTGTGGTCAGTCACGATTTTGAACACTCGGCCATATATATATGGTCGAAAGTATTTAGTTGCATGGACTATGGCAAGCAGGTCTTTTTCAATAACACTGTAATGTAGTTCACTGTCATTAAGAGTCCTAGATGTATATGCTATTGGTTTGTCTGAGCCAATGGGCCCTTGAGACAGCACAGCGCCAATCGCGTAATTGGAAGAGTCCGTAGTGATGATAAAGTCTTTTTCGAAATCGGGGTAACTGAGTATCGGGTCATTCATTAGAATTTCTTGGCAAATTTTAAACGTATTTATGTATTTTGGGTTTTTTATATCAATTTTTGGAGCGCCTTTTTTGAGGCACGATGTGAAAGGTTTAGTTAATTTTGAAAAATTGGGAATAAATTTACGGTAATAGCCGAGGAGACCGAGAAAACATTTTATTTCCTTCGTTGTTTTGGGAATCGGAAATTTTTTTATGGCGTCAACTTTATCTGGGTTGGGTTTAATACCTTCAGGGGTGACAATATGTCCCAAATAAGCAGTATCTCGTTTCATGAATTCGGACTTGTTAAGTTGTATTTTGAAGTTTGCTTCTCTAAGGCGTTGGAAGACTTTTTCGATGCTCGTGATATGTTCTTGGAGAGACGTCGAGAATATTATGATGTCGTCCATGTATACAACGCATATTTCGTTGACGAGGCCGCGGAGAACGTTTTCCATGGCCCTTTGGAAGCTCGAAGGAGCGTTCTTCAACCCGAACGGCATACGACAGTACTCGTAGTGTCCGTTGTTCACTGTGAATGCTGTTTTTTGAATGTCATTCGGGTCCATTTCGATTTGATGAAAACCGCTAGCCAAATCGAGTGTTGTAAAATATTGGCAACGGCCTAGTTTGTCTAAGATGTCTGAGATGTTCGGAATGGGATAACGGTCACTGATGGTTTTTTTATTTAATTTTCGGTAGTCAACAACGAGACGCCACTTTTGTTTCCCGGTTGCGTCCTTCTTTTTCGAAACTATCCATATAGGAGAGGACCATGGTGACTCGGAGGGTTGTATTATTTTCTGTTGCAGCATTTTGTCGATTTGGTATTTAACTTCCTCTTTATGAATATGTGGGTACCTGTAGGATTTTGTGTATACTGGAATTTCGTCAGTGGTTCGAATCTTGTGTTTTACCGTGTTAGTAAATGTCAGCGGGCAATCTTCATTGTAAAACACATCATTGTATTCTTTGCATAATTTTGTAAGTTTTTGTCTTTCTTCAGAATTCAAGTGGTCGGTTCTCAAAAGATCTTCAATATTTGTAGATTTTGAAAGAGGAGTTTCAATGCTGTGACATTCGAAGTTTTTCTTCATTGGTTGGGAGTTAATGGGGTCCGTTAGGCTGACGATAGCGTCGTTACACGTTGGGTTGTTAAGCTCAATATAAGCATAGCTTTTATCTGATCGTGTTATCAATGCTGGCATGATACACTGGTTGAAGGTCATCTCAGGTAAAAAGATATCTCCATCTTTTGTGCTCACGGGGACCTTAAAAATATTAGTGCTTTTGGCTTTCACAATGGCTTCAAATAAATTATGAACGCCGGTTTTCATCATTTGGATTTTATTTTTGGCATGCTCAGTATGAAGTTCCTTCTTTGAAAGGTTGATACATGCTTTCAGTGTTTCCAATAGATCTAACCCTATTAGACCGTCAAAAACGTTATGAAATTTATAAACGTGAAATTTATAAATCATGTCTGAATTGAATTCACTAAATAGCGGCAGATTGATGGTATTTTTGTGCTCGGTAGTGCAATGTACATTGGTAACTGAGAAGGGTTCGTGATTCATTTTAAAATTCGGATAATAGTTTTTGACTGCTTCAGGAGACAGGAATGATTGATTCGAGCCTGTGTCAATAAGTAGCTTGAGAGGGGGGTTGTTTATTTGAATGTAAGGAAGCTGTCTCTTAGAATGAACATTGACTTGTATTACGTTTCGTCGACTGGGTTTGAAGCCGGGTGAAAATTTTGGTCGTTGCAGATCTCATAAACGTCTCGTTGGTTATTTTCTGGCAACACCTCGCATTCGTAGGTTTGTTCGTATGTCGTTAGAATAGGTTGTGGTTGGTACTCATTAGGGTTGTTTTGATCAGATAAATCGGTATTTTCGATTTCGTGCAGGTTCATCTCTTCAAAAGCGAAATCAGGATAATGCCCTACATTTTGAAAATAATTTGGTTGTCTTGGATAAGGCTGCTGTGGCCGGAAATTTGGGTTCGGAATGAACCTTGGGGCGTGATTTCTAGACGCGCTTTGATGTGAAATCCCACTCATGCGAGGGGCATTAATATTATTCCTAGGCGCGTTTGAATACGAAATTCCACTCATAGGGGTAGGCCTTGGCCTTGGAGTTGTATTTGGATCTTGATAAAAGTAGTTAGTTCTGTTTGGCTGGCTTTGTATTTGGTTGTTGTTATTTGGCCTTGGCATTTGAAAGTTTTGTGAATTATTTCGATTTCCGAATTGGCGGTTTTCATTCAAGGTCATAAAATTATTTCTTTGTTGGAGCTGGTTTAGAGGAAACCTCGGTATGTTGTATCCATAATTTTGGTTTGAAGGTTGATTTTGCGGCTGGTTGCGTTTTTGTAAGTACATTATATTAGCTTCTTCTTTAATATATTGAAGGGCTGCTGGAAGGGAATCAGGTCGCATAGCGCGAATTGTAGAGCCTAGGGGCTCTTTTAAACCTGCCAAAAATGTTTTCAAGGCTTGAGCTGTGAAAAATTCACGTTTACATAAAATGAGGTTCGCGTCTTCGTTATGTATATTCACATAATTTATTACAGTCGTCAACAGGCTGACGCATCTGTCGTAAAATTGCTGCGGGCTCTCGTTGCCTTGGTATAAATTTACAAGGTCACGGTTAAGGGAATTTTCATCCCTTTGATCGGAGAAATTTTCAATTAAAACTGCTTTGATTCTTGCCCAGGTATTGGCGGAATTTACATCGATTAAGTTTAGAGCTTTTCCACGCAATTTTCCGATTATGCCATTGATAATAATAACATTCTGAAAATTATGTTCATCATTTTCATCATAATATTGCGTTACAACGCTACTGGCAGCATTTATAAATCTGTACAACGAATTTACGTTACCGTCATATTCTGGCACTACTTTTAGCGCTAAATCAAAAAGTTGCAATTGTTGTGGCACTGCCATGGTTTTAAAATTTTACAATTAACAAAATTATAATATTTATTTTAGGTATTTATTTACGACTTAAAGCATTAAAGTCAAATTGAAAGTTTTTATTTTTATCACTTTTCACTTTTCACTTCACTTTATAATACAATATTCTTGGAATGAGGGATAGGATGTTATGAACTGATCTTATTTATCTAAGAGTACTCACAGTATTATCAGCAAACCAATCATTGTAATTAGTCCCACGAAGGCGAATTGTGTCCCCCAGGGCGTCACAGCTTCCACAAAAATAAAATGTTCACTTTCGGGAAAAATAGTTCGCACTATAAACCGTTAAAACGGACACTGAACACGATTTTCGGTTGTCCAGCTCAGTGAGAATTACCGACTGCGCCAATTATACACTTACGGTGAGTGTATTAAATAAAAATGTAGGAGTCCTTTGTTTAACTACATTTAATTAACATTTTCTCAGTTACAATGTTACATGTTCAAATAATATGTTAGGACTGAATTATGATCGGCGCTCTCACGGTCGGCCAGGCTGGGCGCATGTCGCCGTGGTCGCGGCTTATCGTATAGAAAATGCAAGGTAGCGTCTGGCTTGGCCCGCTCTCGCTGGAACGCTGATGTTTATAAAATGGTCTTATGCCTAGAGGTTCGTATTCTAATACAGCTATTTAACCTTACAATATTACTAGTGATATACCATATAACACCTGTTCTTTTTATGCCATGTATATTGTGGGTATGAATAAAGTTTTTATCTATCTATCTATCTAAAAAGGATTTGTTTTATCGAGTAAGAATCCATTTGCCGAAAATTAAAAAAAAAACTGTACATTCTGTACAACCCGGTTAATTTAAGAATGCACCGTGTGCATGCATACATCTTGCTGCAAGGTGCCAACGTGACTTAATCGGGATATAACCATAAAACACAAGTGTCGTAATGTTATATATAAAACGCGCGTGTTTATATCCAGGATTATGAGCCTAAAAGCGACACAATAAGAAGTACGTTACTCGTAACGTACTTCTTATTGTGTTCAGTTTGTTGTTCTTATTGTGTTTGAAGAAATTTTCAGCACAATTGCGAGCAATTGTGCTGAAAATTTCTTAAAATGATCTTCGGTTTGCTGGGTGTATTTGTTTTGTTCAGATTGTTTACACTAATCTGCACAAACCTCAAAAATCAGATCAATTTGGAAAATTTGGATTGTATTTCCGGATTCAAATAATTTTAGTAGATGAACATCGTTCCCAGGTTGAGCAAGAGAGCAACGGACGCACAGTTTGATTTTTACTTATTAGTATTGATTAGACAAATGGACAACCCCATGTACCGGTCAACAGAACGACGGGCAATTGGACATCCGCTGCGCTAATCACTGGCAAATGAGCGCTATACATATGTACGTAGCTTCTACTTAATGGCATGTTAGTTACTGTTGGATAACATGAAGTATTACGTAAGAGCAATACATATTACACATTTTAGTCAGTGATCTTATTACCTAATGAAAGGTTAAACATTACTAGCAGAATAAAATCAATCTTAAAATGAACGTACCTCCACTTATCAACATGTTCCAGTGTGCAAGTTTAAAAAAAAATTGGGAGAAAGAAAGTAGCGAAGTACCCATGTCCATGAAACGTGTCTTTATTACCATAGACATAAAGATGTGTTACGTACGTCATACGTATTATGCTCAATTTGTTTACTATCTATTTAATTCTGACTGTAAGTACAATAAATACCTAATACCTACAGCAAGTTAACTTACTTAGGGCGCAGCTATTAACGGCTAATTCAATACAGGCGTACTGCAGTAAGATTCATCTATTCCCAATGCGTCTGGTTTGCAATCACACATAGCAATTAAATGCAACCCTTTATCTACACGGTTAAATAAATAAATAATCTACACGGTCTGTTCCCAGTTCACCTTTTTGCGTTGTAGCCAATGTATTGTGCTTTAGTTTTAAGTCAGTTTTTGCTATAAGTACAGGGTGTCCCACGGCCACGCCTAGTGAAAGGATTCTGAGTCGCAGATTACCTTTATTATAGCAGCACGCGGCTATCATAAAACGGCGCGCGAGCCCTCTTGATTTTTCTCGCACTAAGTATACCTCTCTTTCTAAGCTTTCTAATAAGAGAAAGACGGATAGTGCGAGAAAAATCGAGAGAGCTAGCGCGCTGTTTTGTGATAGCCGTGCAGAAAAGACATTATGCTCTATGTTATAAATTGAAAGGTAGTAATTTTTTTTTCTTTAAATCGAAGCATTGTTACCAAGCATTGTCATTATTATATTTTATCGATAACGATGTATTTTTTTGTCATTGTAATAAACTTTTCGATTGACGGTCAAGTTGGCTTATTTGCCTAATAATCTTGGTCCTTCGCGAGACAGGGTTATGTGGACTGATTGATATGACGAAACGGAAAGCAACCATGTTGGCATTATACCCAGGCTTTGCCGTACAGTCTCAGTAATTAAGACCATACTATGCGCCTGCAATACATCCAGCATATTATTGTTTCATTAAGTATTGTCGTGGGCGAACTGTGATAGAAACGTCCAATTTAATGATACACCTAGCATTTGCAATGTATCGAATCAAAAAGTAACATCTTAGAACATGCGTTACTTTTATTGTAAAACTAAAGGAGTCGCGATATGACTGAATTTAGAATGGTTATTCCTATGTCTATTGTAGTGACATTTGGGTTTGGCTCCTAACAATATTATGATTTGATGATCAATAGGTTATGATCATCTTTGCAGAATATATCTCATTTGTGATTAAGATAAGCAATTAAAATTGGCGTGATGTTTGTATGATTAGTATTAAACTTTATATTGGTTGTGATAATTATTTATGTTCAGACTGTCTATGACTACGATACGACAGATAATTAAGTGTATATATCTATGCATTATGCATTTGGAATGTCTAGTATCCTCACGATACTTACGTGGTGTCTATGTTTTAGTATTGTTCCTTACTTTCAACATGATCTTATGACATTTTCTCGGATTTTTTCTTCCCGATGTGCTCCGTTAGCGAAGCTTTTTTTGCATAGGATTTTTCCCAATCTTATTTTTCAATGAGTTTTTCCGTGAAGTTTATTTTCGCAGTCGCATTTCCCCCATGAAAATGGTTTGCAAATGGTGAAATAGACAAATTAAGTTTGGTATAGTCAAGTGCATAAATATGTATTGATTTAATCCTCTCATAAATATCTCAAAAATATGTACCAAAACGTTAATCTGCCGTCAGCCATGGGACATATTTATGAGTAACTTGCACCCATATTTTTGCACTTGACTGTACTTAGATACGATATGATAATTAGGGTCAAAGTAACCTGAAGCTTATGAACTACAGTCGCATAAAATCTTGCCTGGGTGCTTGCTGTACTATGTATAATTAAGTCTAGCATCGGTATATCGGTGTTCTTTTTTGGGAACTATTTAATCGAAAGAAATTGTTTTTAACAAGCTTTCATTCGTACCTACCCAAGAAACATATACTTAAAACGTACCATCAGTAATCGTATAAAATCTCAAAGATAGTCTTACAAATGAAATCCATTTGTAATTAGAACGAGATCTAAAGTAACGCGGGCGCATACCGCGGCATCACTCATAGCATCAAACGGCGTCGAATCAAAGAGAGAAAAAACATAAAACACCATCAAACAGTAGCACTGTCGTGATTACAGCGACATGTACATTGTTTGTGTAGGAATATTTTCTGCCTGTTAGCGGCTGAGCAACGTATTGGAAAGGCTAAATAAACATTTTATTTCAGAGGACTCAGGCTGGGAATTTTAATACTTTAGTTAGGTAAGTGAAGTTTTGTTCAAGCTTGCATTTTGCTTTGTAGTGGTTGACTTTCCGACGAGCGTGAGGACATATCGACTGTCATTTTAAAAAGGTGAAAATTGCATTTGATATGTAATCCTGGCAGAGAAAGATGTTAAGAGGCCGCAGTAAGCTCGATTCTCCATACAAACGTAGTTACGCTCTCATTTTAAAACTACGTGTTGGATTGTAACGAAACTTACATGTTGCGTGTACAATGACATGAGGTATATCCAGGTCTGTAATTAGTTTACGTAGCTTCAGATACCATAGTAAAAAAAATACAGCGAATTGAATTTTTTCATACAAAACTTGTTTTTGCTGTATTTCGTTTGTTTTATAAACTGGAACCATATAAACTAATTACAGACATAGATATATCTCATGTCATGTTGTATATGCAAAGTTTCGTCACAATCCAACTCGTAGTTTTATAATGAGAACGAAACTCCGTTTGTATAGGAAAGGTGAAATTCGGCCGAGCTTACTGCGGACTTTTAAACGTTACAATAAATTGTTAATTAATCTTCCTAATCCAAACACGACCACCAGTTGGAGCTTCACATAGGTACAGACTCAACTCCTTCCTAAGGCTTGCGCAGATTTCAAACTTCAAATCTATCTATTTCCCGACTCAGTACTTCGTACCATTTGTCTGTTTCACACACTTCGTTGTTTTAACTGTGAATGCCTTGATTTCCAACATCCTAGTTACTTTATAATGAATGCTAAACGACCCAAAAGTGTGGGTGCTTTCGTTAGTTTGTTTATTTTTGACTTTACCGCTATGCGTACCTTGTGGTTTAATTGTATAAAGATTCTTTGTTTTTCGGCTATTAATAAGATCCTATTATGTCGAATAAGTGTTCGTTTAGGAATATAAAGAAAGCTTGTTCACTTTATTTTAGTCTATCTATAGAGATTACCCACTACTTACAGTACTTACACACTTACAGAGCGACAACCTCACAGATGTTCCCTTTTTACAAGCTATATATTAACTTGACTTGTTCGTATTTAAGGCGCCGTAGGTTCATGGTCTTCTCTCCCTCTCACTGAGCATAATCGTGAGCGAGATGGAAGTGCGTGCTCGGAAGCGCGGATATCATGTTTTTTAATTTTAATTTTTTGGCCGTTTAAATAAATAAAAATGTAAACACTGATTTCTCTCAAACATGATATTGCCAATTTTTAGAAGCAATTTTAATATTTATAGCTTTTGTGCATAATTTGTTACGAATATTTTAAGTGTATTTTTGTGTGTTTTAGACCTATGTTCGTGATTTTTTTCTATCGAGCGAAATTTGCTTAATCATGTTTCGAAGCACTGATTTCCCTGCAGAAAAGCCTCAAGATTACTATTCGTATTTTTTTGAAACCATATTATTATAAACAGACGCATTATATTGTTTCAAAAACTCTGTTCGTTTAACTTCGCTGAACCTACGGCGCCTTAAGTAAGTTGTCCGTCAAATCTTGCAAGTTAAATTTGACCCAGTTCCCGGTGACCAATTGAGCTGAAATTTTGGGTATAAGTATAGTTTAGATGACAATGCAATATTATGGCACCATCGAGCTGATCTGATGATGGAGACAGAAGGTGATCATAGGAACTCCGTAATAAAACCACATAACCCCATCGAGTTTGGGCTCGTTAGAATCATCTTAATGAGCAGTTTATGACGGTATACAGAAAAGTACAGTCGGCAATAAAAGCTTGTACCAAAAATGAAAATTTTGACAGAAACTTATTATTATGATATTAGTATATGAGTAGTAGTTATTTGGGATGATTATTTATATTTTTGCATCTACTCGTCGTGTAGCTTACGAATAGGTAATTGAACTAGATTTTGTACCTATTCGGTGTAAGTACGCTTTAAGTACCGTAAAAGGGGGGAGTAGGGACAAAACTGACATTCAAACCTCGATAAATAACATTTTATTTTTACATATGCAAACTGAATGTTGTATATAATAAGTTTACGATTTTGGGTAGTTCCATTTCATAACTTTCACGATAAACACGAAATCCCACCTCACCCCGTATTCCCTCGTAGTCGGGGTGAGATGGGTTTTCATACAAAGGTAATTTTGGAAGATTGTTGGATCGATTTTTTTTTATTATGAATATTACTATAGCTCCATTTTAAATTAGAATACATTATTTAGGTAGCAGTAGCCTAAAACCCCAACTCTCCTCGCGATCCCTAGGTAGGTACTCACCCCATTTTACGGTACCTACACAATTATGATTCCCGAAATACATTTTAATTTGAAGTACTTATTGTGTAAATTATTTTAGCTTTGGCTTCCAGGTATGTATATTGTATGTCTATTTGATTAACTTGGTTTATTATGATTATAAACATCTCAACTATAATCGATATTTTTTAGATGAAAGTAGGTCGATCGAAAAGTACCAAATCATGACATTGCACGTAATGTGGACAAAGTGCCGTCATTGGGCCACAATGCAAGATGTTCAATTGAATAACGAATTTAATGCGCGTACGCGCAGGGGAACTAAATCGTTAGGGCTGTCATTTTAACAGTTATCGATGAAAAAAAGTAATATAGAGTTAAAATATAAGTATATTAAACTTTAATATACATACGAGTGGAAACGGTATATCCCTCGCCTCATTTATAGGTACACAATGTCTAGGAATAGGTACTTAATGCTGTTAAAATCCTTCGGGTAGGTCTCTGACATTTGTATGAGCGAGGTAGCAGTCAGTTATCTCTCACTTATAATAAATCTCTAAATTAAAAAAAGAATCAGCCAGTATCAAACTAAACATTGTTGTGTCCCCGAATGATTTCAGCTTCCCATGAACGGAAAAAACATGTAACTTTTTTATAAGTACGAGTACATTATTACTCTAGCTTCCGTTTAGGATAGTTTATATCCGACTGCGACGATTAATTAATTTTCGGAAACATTTGACCTCCTTAAATTATTAATTTCTTCTGTTTGAAATCGTAGCCGCCATATCTGTCAACTGTCAGTGACGTTAAAATGGCGGGCTTGCCATAACTATCCCACAGTAATATTTCGATCCGGTGTTGTGATAGACCTTCACAAAACACATATTAAATTCTAAAGCATAAAAAAATAATCGATTCTGATATGGAAACTTAATGCGCTAAATTCGTTTTGAGGCGTAATTTGGATAAATGTATCAACCAATTTCAACAATATAACGTGAAACGTCAAAAGTTTGACTCGTCCTTTTTTTTTAATGGCATGGCATAGCGATGTTCTTGCGTTCAGCCTTAGGCTGGCCGCACACGCACGGAATTTCTTTTCGGTTTCCGAACGGAATGACGTCAAACAGTGTTCCTGTCTCTGTCTGTCATATGCAAATGTCTCTCTCTGTCATACGGAAACCTAATCAGGAAACCGTGCGTCTGCTGCCAGCCTTATGCTCTATTTGATGGGGTGTAAACATGTCACGATTTGTCAGCCCCAATTTATCAGAAACTGACTAATTGTTATCGTCTGGAGGCATGAACCTATAATTACTATGGACAGGCTATGGTAATAGTAATACCACGTGCGAGCGAGCTGGTAGCATACAAATCTCGATAAGTGTGACAGACAGAGATATATCATTCGTTATTCTTGTCATAGTTCCACTTTTTTTCTATTTGGCACAACAGTTGTGGCATACAATGCTGTCAATGCTCGCGCGTGGCTGCATACGAATCCGAAATATTTAATATTAATGTGAATAAAATAGTGTCCTAAAAGTAATTTACGCACCATAAGGTATCTCGTGTTCCGTCTGTGCCAAGAAAATGGTTAATTGTTGCGTGCTTGGCTGTAAAAGCCGGTCGGAACAATGTGATGAAAATATAACATTTCACACGAAAGTAGAACATCTTTCACTTTTCTGTATACGCAATACGTAAAAATAGCATGGTAAAATTACATTACGCTCAAAATCTTGTAAAATTTGACGATTACAATAGAAATAACATCATTGTTTACATTGTACAAGAGAATATTTGTTGACAAATTATCCGCCCAAATTACGTAGGTTGTTTATGGTAAGCTGCGAGAGGTGTTAGAATGTCTTCTCGATTTAGCTTCTTTGCAATCATTTTAGGGATACCAGCCAATACAATACAACTTAAAAATACCCGATTTCTCGGTTAATTTATACTCTTAACAAAATTCTCGTACTTGTTATTACATAACATTCGTATATAATGGATGGGATCTATTCTTATATACGTATATTTACTCTGTACCCATAATAAAGATAAGCTTTTATGTAGCGAGTAATCTCGGACTGTTCATCCGATTTCAAAAATTCTTTCATCTGGCTTTATTTAATCCTGCATCTGCGCCTCCGCTTGTGTTCTTTCTACTACGCGGGTGGAGAGGAGACGCGTGGACAGCTAGTAATAAGTAAGGACGATCGACGGTTTAGAATGAATCATAATTTTCTATAAGCCCTATGCTTGAAAAATTTTATGTAAAATAATATGTTTTTTTTCTAGGTTTCCACTAAATGAGGATGCGCGTGCGCGTAGTATTTGGGTTAAGGCTACATACTCGTATATATATTTTTGATCGCATTCTCGAAAACAGTTCTTACGATTTTGATGGCATTTGCAGTATAGGGGTTTATGGGGGCGAAAAATCTATCTCATCATCATATCAGCCGAAATTACCGGTCCTGCGCCATCCGCATCCAGCGGACTCCCGCGACCTTTGCCAGGTCATCAGTCAAGCTTGTAGGAGGCCTCCCACGCTGTGCCTCATAAAAAAAAACGATCTAGCTAGGTCTCATATCTGGGAAAAATCGTTCTCAGCATATTTTTAACCGAGCAGAGCTCTTTATCATTAATCTGTAATAATTTGAATATTTGAATAGTAAATGTTTTTTAATATGGTTGTGTCTCATTTCGGTATTTAGTGTCATTATTTTTCCCGCCTTAAGCCTGCATCGCGGTCAATAGTAAATTTTACAGCTAATGACAAGTTTACCATTGATCGCCGCGGCCAGGCCGCGCCAGTCTGTGAGAGACTTTAAGCCTCTCACAGACAGGCGCGGCCTGCGGTGGCGGTCAATAGTAAATTTGACACTGTCAAGTTTACTATGAACCGCCACCGCAGGCCGCGCCAGTGTGATTCAGGCTTTATAATAATTAAGTAGATCAGCACGGCTATCACAGGACGCCCCGCGAGCTGTGTCGCGGCGAGGTAGACTGTCCGTCTCTTTCTAGTTAGAACGATTAGAAAGAGACGGATAGTCTATCTCGCCGCAACACAGCTCGCGGGCGTCCTGTCATAACTGTGCTGATAAGAAACTACCAGGTAAGCCGCTTGCACAAGGACTATTAATTACCTACATGTCATGTTCTGTTACTAGAATCATATTTCATGTTATTAAGCTGAATATTACTAGTGGTTGCGAACAGAGCGCCTGCTAGGCAGTGAATGTGTGTAAAGCTTCAGTAAAAACTACTTACAATAAAAGCGCATTATTTAAAATAAACATATGGAAGCGATGGGGTAATTTTTAGTTACATGGCCACCCCACGGGAATCATCTACTTTGTTGCCGTCCCTCATTGTGGCGACACTTACGTCGCCTCTGAAGGTATATACTCTAAGTCTGGAGGCATGTTGCACTGCTGATCTAACTGTCAAACGAGTTGTACTGACAAATTGTATGCAGATCACAATCAACACAATGTGGACCATGGAAATATTTATAATCAGCCAAGTGTTCTGTCAGATAAATTTGATAAATATTTAAAATATGATATAAGTAATATGAACCCATTAGCAATTTAGGAGACTATAATTATTATATTCATTTCTAATTGCTTTCAAAATATATATCTGAGGATCCCGTGGGACCTTAAATGCGTATGGATCTGACTGAAACAGAAAATGGTGGTAATTTAGTTTTTTTGTCTTGTTGCGATTGCTATCAAAATCGATATCTGACGATCCGCATGCACCTTAAATTGGACTTTGTCATCAAATCTGTCACAAATCGCTGAGACAAATTGCATCAACACAGTGCATCCTCGGGAACTATAAAGGTATCCAGTATCAAAAATTTACAAAAACCAAATTTTGGTGATTAAATCAATAAGTAGTTTTCTTATACGAGAGTATTAAATCACACTATGGCCATAACTGAATCCGAACTCAGAAAATTGTCGCAGCTATTGCACGTTTACATACGCTTTTATTTTCCAAGATGGCGGCCTGATTGGAAGATAGACGCCTAGAAAAATGTTTTGGGTTGCCAGTCTATACATCATAGTACAGGTGCCGGCAAACTTCGTGCGCAGCGCGTGACGAAGGGGAGGGGCTGTTCGCAAGGCGAATTGTACGTGCGAGCTGTCCCCCCACTTCGTCCCGCGTTGCGCACGAAGTTTGCCGGCACCTGTAATGGTAGTCAATGGTTGTCTAATTAAAAAGAGATCTTTTGTTCCACGTAAACACTTATGTACCGATCAATGGGTCATCGAAAGGATTATCTATTATTCATTTCTAAACACATCTTTACCTGAGAGTTGGAGTGACTCAAGATCATTTCAGTTATCACGTAATAAATAAAAACGTGATAACTGAAATGATCTTGAGGCACTCCATTAATATAAAACAGTGTTAAAAATATGTAGAGAAGAAGATCAATAAACATTGAATGCTGCAGCCTGTGTCCTACCTGTTGGATCTATTGCCACAAACATATACTAAACCTTTACCCCCTTATTCATAAAACTTAAAATACCTCTGTTAAATAAAACGAGTTTTGTCCCTTTCTTACTAATTTAAATATCAAAGTGACAGATAAGGACAAACGAATTTTAACGGCATTTTAGCTAAAATAGGTTTGTTCAACGTTTTACTTGATAGGTTAAATTAGAACTCCCATAAGCAATACCAACATTACCATGCGAACGAAGTCGCAGGTACAGCTAGTACTCATCTAATTTTGTAAAGTTAAAATGGAAATGATGCAAAATTGTATACAAGAAGACACAAATACTTTTTTAATACCTAATATAATACCTATTAGGTATTTAAAAAGTATTTTTGCCTATAGAGGTAAACTGCCTACTATTTTAACCACTAGTAGACAAAATTGTTAGACCTAGATGTTGTATATAAACATCTACATTTGAAATAGTATAAACTTTTTACTTATTTAACTTTTATCGATAATCTTACGCCCTAATCGTCACGTCACTAAACTGAAGAGGTCTCATCACATGCACAAATCGGCACAATAGCTGGGCCGAGTGGATACGGGACTAGTTCGGGGCGGCGTGCCTAATGGCCGCCTACCTGACCATCGACCGACTTTGGGCCCCTTGGTAGAAAACATGTCAAGGATGTGGGATCGGGAATTGTTTTTGGAAATGCTGTTATATTTAGTGCAAAGGTACATAATATCTGTTGTTGTTATAGATATTATATATATTTTACGTCTGACTGGGAATGGTCTGGTTGGGAGATGGAGATGGAGGTCTTTTTGACAAACATATTAAGCTTGGCCTATGTGCACACTTTTCATAAAATCGTCAAAATAAGATAAAAAAAACATTTCTTATAAAAGACAAAATGTAACCTACCTATCTTGTAAAATGATCTGAATTGTTTCTTTCTCATCACATATACAACGTGTTAATAAAATAACGCAAAACCTGAAAACAGTTTGTTCAGAATCGAGCATAGAATGCGAAAAAAATAAAAAAAAATTTTTTTGACAAGATTTATTTTTTACATTTGTATGGAGTGTTGGCTGACTGGGGCGAACTGCTCCATACAAATGTAAAAAATAAATCGCGTCAAAATTTTTATTTTTTATTTTTTTCGCATTCTACTCTCGATTCTGAACAAACTGTTTTCAGGTTTTGCGTTATTTTATTAACACGTTGTATACTGTTTTCAAAATGGCTACAGACAGTTATTTTACTGTTGCTATAAATATGCATAAGTAGATACAATACAACACCTATCTTTCTAATCACCTATGTACAGTCGACATAACATAATGTATTTGTTTTGCACCTACAAGGTTGTTGATACATACACATTTATATGCAGTTGACTGTAGGCCAAACTTTATTAGGTATGTGTTCGCATCACTTCAATCGTCGCGGAATGGAAAGGTTCGTTACTTTTGATCCTTCAAAGCATTGTAATAATCTACCTATATACTTATTTATATTAGAAAGAGGAAAAGTCTGTGAGATTGTAGCTTTGTATGTTTGGGTAATCTCAGTAGTAGGTAATAAAGCCGAGTATTGGCGAACAATTTCAACGATTCTATATAGGTAGTAAGTAAGTATATACGTAGAGTACTTTAGAGACGAACCTACGTGAACGGACGCCAGAAGCGCAGTTAATAAACCAAACAAATGCCACCGACGCTGACGTGCAAAGTCAACAACTAATAAACCGCAAGCTTAATTCTGAGCGGAGCTACTGAATCAGTTTTATGGTCCGATAGTGGTCGCGATTCAAAATAAAGTCCCATTAGTTTTTATATTCGATGTTGCAACTAACAAGTTATATTTTTTCAACGGCGCCGTTAGTGTCAAGAAAAGAGGTGTTTTATGCTGTTACAGTTTAGAATAGAACATAAAGAGATTAGTTCTAGTCGGCTAGATCGTGATTCCGGTAGGGTTATCAAACTGGCAGACAGTGTAAAGTTTACGCAATCGCATTCGATGTTCAAAATTATCGTTCTTGACATTACATTTTTAATTCCTATCAAATGACAGTTTATACATCAAAAGTATCACCACTGACAATCCACGACGAAAACCGACACTTAGTATAAAATCCTGATTTGTTCGCATTTTAAGCTTTAATTCGTATATTTATCAAAATAAGGTTCTACTTTTTTTTAATAAGACTTTATTTTTTATTTTTTGAACCTGACTGCTGGTGCTATAATAGGACGTGAATAGGACGGACCCACGGTCGAAGTGCGTGGTTGGAGGGTAGCCTGGGGAAAATCCAGGGGAAGCCTCTGGCACGACCATGCGGGGAAGTTTAAACACCGGAATACTCTACGAGGTTGTACTCCAGTGAGATTGGTTGAACGGTATCAACCGAATCTGGGGTGTGAGTGGTGTCGAACTACTGGGAGTTTTATTGCTGGTTCGCTAAAACCTAGCCTAGCTGAGAAGAGTCCAGCAAGAACCTCAGCTAGGCCCGACTTGCACATTGCAGGGAGTGCATCCTGATTGGCTCCGGATGCGCGGAAGCGCAGTGGTTGTGGTACGAATGCAGTACACTGCGCTAATATTATACTGACATTTGGGCAACATCAGTAAGCTAAATACCGTATGTACAGATGCGGTAGTGGCCTTAACAACAATGCAGCCTAGGATTTAGCTTTGCTCCACATAGCATTTAAGGCTTTTGAAGGTCCTAAAATCTACATATTGGCATCCGCCGAGCTACTGGGAACCTCGCAAGACACGCGTCTTATGAATTTCTCAGTACCACTCATTTGACATTCATTCCATGGGTATTAATAAACGTTTATCGTGATCGATTTGCGACATTTCGATGTATTGATTGAATACTAAAAGTCCGTAACAATGGCCGCGGAGTTTTTTGCAATTTTGGCCAGCGGAAGAGTTTCACTACCCCTGATTTGAAAATTTTATGGTGCATTGTTGTCTGTAGATAAATGAAATTAAAGGTTACCTAGTTACTTATCTCAATCATACATTTTATTTCCCAACTGTATCATTTGTCTGTTTGTCATTTTTCATTTCGTCAAATTGCAGTTTATCTCTAAAACGATCGAAATGGAAATTCGGAGTACTCGGCCAAACGGTACATTTGGAGAATTTAATTAAGTGATTGAAATAGGACACCGAAACATTATTACAGAGGCCGTGGCAACCCCTTTTCACGCCGAGGTATGTATAGTGCTTTTCTCAAACATGCAATGAAATAAATTAAAAAACTCCAAGAAATCAAACTTTAATTTTCATGGCTGAACGCCGTGATCCTGTGCCACAAATTGTGGAATGGCCACCACCCATCCATGACCATCTTGCAGGCCTCCAATTTTGTATGAAATGCTTTTACGGATCTCTCGTCTCGCTCCGCCCGAAACGTGACTTTTCGAAGCCATGAAGAACACAACGTCACTATTTCATTGCAAGTTTGAGAAAATAATATTTGGTTAAGTAGATTCTTTTAGCCAATTTAGATATACAACAGTGCAGGCCAATAATATTTATATCACTAACGGTTCGCGGATCCGCCCGCGTACTACAAATAACCCAGGCACAGCCATGGATAAATTATAGTCTATGTCCGTCCTGAAAGCCTTTTCCATATACTGGTAAAAACATTTTTAGAAATCGGTTAAGTGGTTCCTGAGATTACCCTCTACATACAAACTTACAACCTCTCCAACTTCTCTCCATATTAGCATATTAGTACGAAAAACGAAAACAACGCAATTTTTCCTAACTAACCATTCTATGTGGCTAGATCTTGTCGTCCTACTAACTATTCTTATTGATTGAAAAACAACATGAACCTGATATATTACCGGTATGTTTGTTTTTTATGTAGTCACCAGCATTATTATATACCACAACAAAGCGCACATAATAGGGTAGTTGCGTCATATTAAAGTGGATAACATAGTGTTGCTAAATGGATAGTAAATTATCAAATTATTGTAATCCATACTATCCATCCATATCCATATCCATACTAATCCATACTATCCATACTTAATATTATAAATGCGAAAGTGTGTCTGTCTGTCTGTCTGTTACCTCTTCACGCTTAAACCGCTGAACCGATTTGGATGAAATTTGGTATATACATAGTTTGAGTTCTGGGGAAGGACATAGGATAGTTTTTATTCCGGAAATCATCCCCCAAGGGAATGAAGTGGGGGGAGAAAGAATGTATGGAGCTACGATATTAAACGAGTTCCACGCGGACGGAGTCGCGGGCAGAAGCTAGTAAAGTATATATTACAAAATATAATTAATATCATCAAAAGATTGACCTTGAAAGTTAAGAAAGATATGCATTTTTAGGGTTCCGTACCCAAAGGGTAAAACGGGACCCTATTACTAAGACTCCGACTTACCTACTGTCCGCCCGTCTGTCCGTCTGTGACCAGGCTGTATCTCATGAACCGCGATAGTTAGACAGTTGAAATTTTCACAGATGATGTATTTCTAAATTGGTATTTAAGGGGTACCACCATATATAAATATTTAAGGGGTACCATACAACAAACGTGACTTTCTTGCCGTTTTTATAGATAGTGGTACCTACGGAACCCTTCGTGCGCGAGTCCGACTCGCTCTTGGTCGGTTTGCTTTAATTGTCCATCAAGAGTACATTTAAAGCTACTAATAGAATCCTTACGCTTTTATAGAAACGCGACCGGAACAGTAATTTACTTGATTTTCCTTACAACTGTTAGTACAAATTGCAAATTGTGACGTCATACTTTTACGTCAATTAGTACGAAGCGTTTCGGCTGCCGCGAGCGAGGTCCGTCTTTAACAATTGTTTTTGGGTATTTACGTTCTTTAATTGTAGTGGCTCCCATACAGACATTTGTTACTCTTCAAAAACTGGTTCGAATGACATCCTAAATAAATCTTAGGTCATAAATCTGACACGACTCTATAGAGCCGGCCGGCCCTAGAAATATATTTGTGGGTCCGGCCGTTAGGACGTGTCAGACGTTTTTGCCGGCTTTGTTAAGTATAATAATAATAATGGAGACTGTACCTACATTTTCAAATATTTTCACTAATTAATTAATTCTTTGCCTGATACACAGGGTATCCTAGCTCAGGCACGTGTTATTTGCCTCTAACAGTAAGCTCCTAGCCTATCGTAAAACTGATGTACATTATGTTTTATCAAAAAAATATTATTATTAATAATATTAATAATTTTACATTATTACAGTGACATATTCTTTGTGTACTTAATCGATATGGGAAGTCTTATCTTTATAATAATAGGGAAGATGCAGCTATAATGTTTACCATTATTGAGTGACCAACATTTAGAAAACGATTAAATAATAGCTACGGAAACGTTTTTACTTTAGTTTATACTAATTTCAAACAATAAATACGATTTGAAGTAATGTGAAACGGAACGTGTTTTAATCCAACAATCAGCGTCTGGTGACGTCACTCCTGTAAAAAGTCAAAACTTAGGCACCTCTATGACATCTAAGGACGAACCACGGACAAACAAATATGGCGAGTGACACATGAGTGGCGTTACAGGAACTGTAGATCCGTTTAGGCACAAAAGTTTAAATTGTCAGTTGTAATAGGAATTTTTGACTATAAATTATTTCGAGGCCGATTCTCTGAAATGAAAGCAAAATTGAAAATATTGCACCGTCCCTATTATAATGCAATGAAATGAAATACCCAAGATGCACTTGCACTCGCCGGCCGCGTTATCATTGAACTTAGCGATCAATTGTCCTGTGATCGGCTAAATCGAAACCAATTGTCTTGGCCTTGCTTCCCAGAGCGCTAGCTGCAGTACCGGCGATACTTGATGATCTCCGATACAAGAGACAGAGTTAGGGCGGAATTCTACAGTGTTCTTAAAACGAACTGAAAAGTGTGTTAAAACAGCACTCTTGAGAGTCATAAGTGAAGAATTCGAGCGTGACCCGATTGTGGAATCTTCCTCATAGCCACGGAAATAACGCAGTCCTCTTGTGAATATTGGTAGATACATAATTGCTCTAGAAACTGGACACATCTGTCATACTGTCTGTCTGTAACGATTGATTTAGTAAGCATACGGCATGTAAGACAACGAATGTTTTTAAAGCATGGGCGGAATAAAATGTTGTGACACTCTCTTTTGTATATCAGAAAACTATTTTCTGTATCAGTCCACTAATAAAACTTGGTTCAAAGGACCAAAATGTAACTACGGTCGACGGAAAATATATTATGTTAACACATTTGCACCTTAGGGCCCCCCCACACTACCGACGTCTTGTGAACGCCCTCATGTGCGTGCAATTGTGCGTTGCGTAAGCAACGCACAATTTTGTATGAGGCAAAAGTACATATCCTGGGCGTCGACTGTATCTACCTACTACAAACTGGTGTATAATTATCAAGACAATTTAATCTTTATATTATTGTTAACATACTGACACTATTCGTGAAAATCCCTCGTACCGTACCTACTAATATTTATTTATATTGTCCGGTAACTAGAGGTCCTGAAAATTTAATGTCATGCTACCCCTTCTGGGAATAAAGGGGTGAATGTACATAATATGTTTCGCACGATCCGTCTAGTACATTAGCTAGGCCCGCGTGCGCTCAAAACACATTCAAATCAAATTCCTAATCAAATCGGTGAGTCTTTAAAGATCCCCAGTATTGCTTTATGCAATTAGCCCGTAGTGTGATGTGTGATGTTAAAGATGCACAGATAGTCGACCAAACGCGTGTCGCGATTGTTTATCAAACAATGCGCCCACGCAAGGTCGCTCCTTATTGATAGTGATTGATTGCCGGTCTATTTGACTCAACGTATTAATATAAAATTGATATAACATTTGTTGTGTGCTCTCGTTCTGGTACGTTACGCTTGGCGTGCGTGCGTGGAACCGAGTGCGGGTGATCAACGGCATACCAGTGTCATATCATATCAATGCGTCAAGTCAGATGAACATCTTGTTCACGCCGCTGCATACTAACCGACGATAACGAATGCAATTTTCCCTATGTTTAGCTGCAGTTAGACAGCATTATTAGTCGGATGTTGTGGATCCAAATTCTGATCGGAGGGCCCACTGGGCTTTTGTACCGAATATCCTATCCTACTACTAATAATATTATAATGCGAAAGTTTGGATGTTTCAATATTTGGATGTTTGTTACTCAACCACGCTTAACGGCTCAACCGATTAAGAGAAAATTTTGCGCGAATATAGTTTATAGCCTGGATTACAATATGGGACAGTTTTTACCCCTGGTCCACGCAGACAAAGTCGCGGGCGGAAGCTAGTCATTTCATATTTTTCCGTAAGCTTTTCAAGTAAGTCCATGCGCCCTAGCGGCGCTGGCACATAGCATTAGTAATGTCTGCTGCATAGGCAAAGCAACTCCTACAGAGCTTTATATATTATAGTATAAATTAGTATAGATAGAGATGTATTTCTAGACGTTGCTACCCACAGCTTCCTCGCTATCTCCGGTTCAAAGCATGTCGACAACGAGCATGATTAAAAATACGAGCTATCAAATCCCAAAGTGCCCGTGACATATTTCATCCCTTCCGACCCGCGACGTAGGAAGCGGCCAGGAAACGATTAATTGTCAAAAGATCGACGCGTGCGCCGCGTATCCGTTCGTTTTTTCCGCTTTTAGACGCGATGATTTTTTTATACCGACTAGTTGTTTGTGGCTGTTTGTGGCTAAGTCCGATGCTTAATGATGTCCTGTCGGTTGTGATGAGTGGAGATAGTTTTTTTTAATTTTGACGATACAGAGGGGCTCCTAACACCCATTTATTACACTTGCCAGAATTATGTAGCTGATGGTCTTAGGAACACCAAGTAGATAAGGTGAAGTTAGCTTTTGAAAAAAGGTACCTAATGGAAAACGATTAAGTATTTTCAATTATGGATGTTATTTAGGTGTTTCACATACTATAAATTTGCTGTAAATTTCAGAGAATAATGCTTGCCTATTTGCCAAAAGTTATTAACTCTCACTGATCGTTGCTTCCTTATGAAATTTACGTAGGTAGTCGGCGCTGAAAATTGACAATATTTTTGTTTGCATTGTACGGTAACTACTCATATAATAGTCTCCACTCTATCATAGCCTTGTCAAAGCCCGTTCAATAGTTGCGACAGACAGACGGGCGCATCGTAGGAAGTCGTTAGTAACGCGCCGGCGCGGCCAAGTATTTATAGATGGCGCTTGCGCCGGTTGCTGAATGACGGCTTCACCAGGTCGAGGAGTCTGCTGGCAGGAGAAGAGGTATGTATACAAGGAAGATCCAGGTATCGGATTAAGCAATATTGCCCTCTCGATCAATTAAGCGCTTTGTCACAACCCATTTTATTTGTTTTCTCCTCTATTTGACTTGCTTGCCTGTCCTGCCTCCTTACTATAACAGGAGGTCTAATATTTGTTCGGCACTTCTAAGCGCATCGAGCTTTCAAAAAGAGCGAGCAAAACATATTGAAATGCGATTGGAATGTGAAAGAGATGAACTGAATTGAGCCCCCGGTTATATATTCTTCAAGAGCGTCTAAGAGTCCAGCGGCTTGAAAGCACAATTTAACATTATATTGGTTGACTTCTCTGGACCGATTCTCGACATTAGAAGACTCCTGGAATTTTATGATCACATCGCCCGGAAAGAGGGAAACAACCTGGAACAGTTGATGGTTACCGGTAACTTAACCATCAACTGCTGTCCCAGGGACAAATGACCAAGAGGGAGGAGTCCCACTAGATGGGCCGATCAAATACGCTCGACACTGGATACCACTTGCATGAAGCACTCCACGCCGCTAAGGACCGGAACAGGTGGAGAGACATAGTGCGGAAAAGACTAACTTCACATCAGGGAGTTTATTACCTTCAGCAATGAGGAACACGACGCAAGGAGGAGAATGTCTAGCAGTGAACGTCTTTCGGCAGATATGATGATGATATCCTGTTTCAGGAAATACTGCCCTAATGTGCAAAAGTGTATTTTGCTTAGCTATAGTAAGATTTACAATAAATTGCCTGTCGACTTTAGAATTTTACCCATACGTCAATATAAACATAAACTCTTGACATTATTGATTGAAAATAGTTTTTATTATATTTCTGACTTTTTGCTATATACATTTAATAATTCGATATGATACATAAACTCTTGTAATTTTTATTATATTTTCTGTAATAATTCAATATGACATGATTTCTTACATTAACAATAGAGATATGTAATTTTTATTTGCATGGTAGTAGACAACATCGTTTTAATCAAGAATTTGTACCCCACCAGGCAGGGTACCTATAGTGCTACATATAATTAATTATTTACCACCACAGTAATCAGATTGACATATACTCACAAATAAAAAACTTTGAACTTAGATACCGTAGCGTAGGTATTCAAGCGTACCTACCTACTATTTACAACTTCCTGACTCAATCACTTGTCAATAAATCAAAATAGTGTTCATTATGGCTCACGCTTAAGAACCATTGACAAAACCTACTTTCTTCAATCATTCTACATTCGCGTGTCGAATGGAGTACAAGCAAGCCATTATTGTCCACCTACGTTCAATATACCCACATGCAGCAAAAGTGAGGAATTATTTAATGAGGACATAGTTCATATCGTTAAATATGGAATGATACAAATGTCTAATGACTTAAGTCAATGCAGTAAGTGTCATTTTTGAGTGCATGGAGTATAGCGTTAACTTTAAACGTGATTGTTGGCGTTATTGGTGTCGTTTTTGATTGTTATTTTATTTGAAGTATAGTGCTTTAACGGGTCATCATTTAATCTAAACAAAGATGTATCTAATCATCTCGTTAATAAATACAATGTAGGCATGGTAATAAACCATGTATAGTCGTACTCTCATTCACCATCAGTTATCATCCGCCGCCGGGACCAATTTATAAAAACTGTTGAATTTTGAAAAAATATTATTTAAAGTTTTTTTCTTATGGTCTCCAAGTTATGGATCCTTCACAATATTACGATATGCATGTCAATGATTAAATATCTTGCTAGGGCACTTCTGTCCTGGTTATACCACCAGTTTTGTTCTTATTTTAAAGTACATTAACGAAAACGATGTTTATAAAAAGTTAACATAACACTTTATAACCATAGTTTTTTTGTAATATCGTTCCAGCTAATTAAAAGAAGTAGCAGACTTTTGCTTTATTTTATAAAAAAAATTAACCACTTGACATTGACAATAATTACTAGGTATCTAATTATTAGCTTAATAAAGTAGCATTCCATTATTAGCTCCTATTACAGGCCACACACCGTTATATGCTCTATTCAATGTACAACTCTTGTTGTAGTGACATATTATATCAGGCCGATCGACGAACATCAGTATATGACTCTCTGCGTAAAACTTGACAGGAACAATTCATTTTGAGATATATGCCCATTGTTAATACCAACAGATGTTGCGAAATGTCACAGCACATTAGATATGTGTCAGTCCTGAAGTATGAACTAGGCAGACGCATATGTTTGTAGGAATTGATTCTTTTTTTGTAACTTCTTTATTAAGTACTAGCTTAGCTGCCCGCGCGGCTCTGTCCGCATATTATAGAGAACCCAAGCGGATCCGCGATTTAATATAGCCCATGTACATTCTATATGTTGCTGAAAGAAATCCGGAGAGTAATTCCTACATGCAATAAACCTGAGATTGCACTCACTGACTTTTCCTCATTATAATATTAGTACATAGGTATAAATAAAGTAATCGATAAAAGTATGTTTTTAAATTCTAAAATTTATTCGCTATTACCGGTTACCCAAGATTACGAGAAGACATAACTTATTTAAACTGAACGTTTAGGTTATTGTTTTATCGGATTAGGACGAGTCACGTAACAAATAGTCACGTCGTAGGTTTGTGTCATTTAAAGCACTTGGGGTGGGCTCCTAGGAGTCCAATAAACATCATATTTAACGTTAACCGGTTCGTCAAATGTGGCCAAAACACCGCCCTTATTCTACTTACTGGTGATTACTGGAGTTAAATTCACATCACCACATAAATTCTCCTTATTCCGCTGGCTCCGCCCGTTCCTAGCGATTTCCTTATAGATACTCTACTCCGTGTCATAAATCTCTTAAACGACTGTGTTCATGAACACTGACTCCAATGAGCTACTGCCTTTAGGCATGGTATTGGTTACTTTGTACTGCCACGCTTTAAAGTTGTTGATAGACTTGAACATTCACATTTAATAGAACATCGAGCATTTGTCGTTATTAATTTTGTAGACTGAACAACAAACATGAACCAGGCATAGAGCCGAACATCGCTACGAACATTTTGACGATCATTCTAGAAAACGCTCTAGTAAGTCTAGTAAATACTGTGCGGGGGGTGGGCGGTGAGGAACGAACGCAAAAACAAAATCATCACATAGCGCCAACTAGGTTAGGTTACGGCCCGGCCACGACAATGCGCGGCGGCGGTAGCGGCAGCGGTTTTTCTAATTCATTGCGTGTGATTCCAACTAACCACGGGGCGTTGCGCGTCTCGACCGCGCAATGAACAGATAAAACGCCGCAATTCGCGCAATGTCGTGGCCGGGCTTTGTTAATGTTTTACATTATAATCGTGAAAGTTTTACGGTTTCAGAAAAAAATAGGGAATGGAAAAGAACTTTGCCGAAAGTCATAATTAGGGAAAAAATATGCCAAAAGTTTTGACCAGTTTAATTATCTCGAAAGGCAGGTCTCTCATTAAATATTTGAAGAAAAACGTCTTATCTGTCTGAGAAGAACTAGGCTGCCCAGCGGGGATATTATTTCTGTGACCGCGACGTGACGCGAGACGAGAACATCTACCCTTTTCGTCTCTTTTCAATTAACACAGTGGAAGTGAGATGAGTGTTTTTCAAAAACTTTTTTTTTCAGAATTCAACTTTTTTGGGTTTTTCTTACTCAGAATCGTTGATCCTATCGATCCTTATACAAGAAAAAGATTGTCCCAGATTTTAGTAGGTATGTAATTTTTTTCTTCCAGTGCGTCACGCGACTATATAATATATGTAAAAAAAGACGGCATACGAAAATGTGACGATCCGGAATGGAATATTTGGGATACTTTTTTCTTGTATGAAGTATCAGTATTAACGATTCTGAGTATGAAAAACCTAAACAATTGGTAGTTAATTGAAAAAAATAACTGTACACTTTTTTTGAAAAACGCCCAGATAGTCACTGAGTCGCGCGCGACTCGACTAGGCAGCAAGTTGTTCTAGACCCCCTGCTATGAATAGCTACTACTGTGAGTAACAAGAGTCCCACAATCTCATGCGGTTGTGTACTCGTCCACAATAATAATCAAAAATAACTATTTACCTTTAAAAATTGTTGAGGAGGTGGCCATGTTCGTGATAATAAATAGGGCAGTAGGTATTTCTTGGACTGCCTTTTTTCCGTATTAACTGCTTTATATGTTGACTTTTGTCGTATGTTATATTTCGCGGTTGTCTTATTATGCGGTACACGCATGCTGTGTGAGGTCAGAGATTTTCAACCTTTACGCTATTTAGGCCTGTAACCACCTTTTAAATGTAGTTAAATGAGAGAAAGTGTACATATAAGGTAACGGGCCATAAGTTCGTGCTAGTACGTCATTTCGTTAGTTTTGTTTCTGAGGCTTATAATAAGCAACTGAAATATATTTTTTTTAATTTATACATTTGTAAAAAAACTTTATCATTAAACCTTTCCAAAAAATCAAATTAAAAAATTTTAACGACTAAACTAATAGCAACACAACGCTCGAAACTGTCAGTCGGCCGAAAACAGCTGTACGGTGTGCGCGAACTGCTTGTTGACGTAAGGTGCTCGCTCCGACTTCTTAAGGGAATTGAAAGAGAAAGGGAAGTCCATTTGAAAAAAAACTTTTAACAGTGCTTTGTCTAGTTCCTTAACAATGGATTTAATAAGAAATAAGTGTATATTTTGGTATAGGTGTCCCTTAAAATTGCAATAAATGGACTCACGAACTAACGGTCATTATATTTTTCGTCTGGCTCCTATTTCGTGTTACTACCGAATCAAGGACTTTCTTTATACATCCTTGTATCTTTGGTATTTAAATAATACTTAAGAAATTGTAAATGTTAATTTAAAAATCAGATATTGTATTTAATGACGTTTTCATTGACCTAAATTCGGTATATGTTTTATTCACTTGAATTCTCGTAAAACGAGGTTGAACGTGACCTAAATTTACAATTTGAAGGTGAATTCGCATATTTACTTGCAGCATAATTTTGTTTATTGCTCGATTCCTGTAATGTATTTTTATGTTTATTTATTACATATAGAATACTTAATGGTTATTGAACATAATTTAAAGGTGATGTACATTATTGATTGCGGGAATATCCAAGAAATAGTAACACGAAACAAGGGACTACTACTTTTAATACTTTTCCCCAAGTTCGTGACAGAGAAATCTATAGTGGTAGGCAAACACACAGATCAAATGTGTACCCTCGTCTGTTATTTGATATTCTTCTTGAAGAGGTAACATGTGCATCGATATAATGGAATAGTGTTGCCTGGGTAAATTCCGGGAACCTTTTATTTTTGCGGGATAATTTTTATTAAATGAAAGTTTACTTTCTACCCTATTAAACAGTATAGAATTGCTCTTTCACAAGGGTGTCGTGTGTCCCATACAACATTGTCTAGATTTTAATCTTAGGTTACCTAATCAATCGTAGATAATCAATACATACTTATATCTAACTAGGTTACGTTTAAGGAATATTGACGAAAATGATTGAAGATATTTATTATTTTTAACATTAGATATCCCGGGACTTGCTATCCCCGGGACTTTCTATATTTTTAAGGGTTTTTTTTTAAGAAGTGAAAGGTATCTTTATACCCTATTAAACAGAATATCGTTTACAGATACCTACATGTCACGTCCAAAAGGTTTTGCCTAGATATTTATCTTACGTTAAACAGTTTTGGTTAATATACTCGTAGATAGGTAACCTATGTGAGACACATTTTTGAAAAGGTGACCCTGTACTAATGGATAAGTTATTTAACCTTACATTTCATAAAAAACATCCTGAAGAAAGAAAAAATGTCCCGGGATTTTAAATACCGAGTTTTATCCAGACCCCCTATTGGATTTTTCCAATAATCATGTTAATTACCTTTTCAATAATCTTGTTCAATATCAAATAACAAATGAGGGTTCACAAACAAAATGTTTCTCTTACTACCTGGCACTCGAAAACTTTATGCCGAAACAGGGGCCAAGAACTCACAAACTTAGGAGCAGAGCCAAATTTTATCACGAAATGGGGTTCAAATACGAGGTCTACAAATAAATTATAAAAAAATAGTTATTGAAACTAATACTATATAATTCTTGCATTAAATAATAGGCAAGATATCAATGTTCATCACACAAAAAAAATCAATGCGATATCATGTTCTGTATTGTCTTAAAAAAAATACTAATTCGTAAGAGGCTTAACATGCCGAAACAGTGGACGTTTACCTTAATTAGTATTTAGCGTAGATTCTCGCCTGTTACTTTTTAGGACTTGAATCCAAGTATAATGTAAGTAATAGTTAGAAGTATTTCAACCTTTGGTTATGTAGGCTAACTAAAATAAGTTTAATAAGCCATTATTATGAATAACGGTATATTTAATAATATAATAGGGTTTTAAACAATGTTCTATAAATAATAATTGAGTTCAATTATTATTTCCTCGGTAACTGTTTTTCCAGACTCCAGAGGCGAATAACATTAATTTCGCATTTATTAGGTACTTACAGTGAAACGAGTATGGTTTAAATCAGTTATTAAATCTAATTTTCGTCATGTTTGAGATGCACTGTCTCACAAACTTCTTTAGATATGCAATGCAACCAATTGTAACTCTTTTCTCTATGTAAATGAGTCGTTTTTCGTTTCACAGCCATAGTGGAATAAAACAATACTTACACGAGGTGCGTGTGGGCGAAAGGTTACCTTTGTATTGCAGTAGGGGGTAATTTAGTTAGGACGCACTCAAAAAAAGTTGCAAAAGTAGGTCTTCTTATACAGGTAGTTTCTTTTACGAAAGTGGCTTTGTCTTTTACCCTAAACTACATATATTGGGTAGATATATTGGGGATAAATTGGCTTCTCGAGCACGATGAGTTTTCGAAGCTAGAACACCTACTAAAGATTACGTAGTATGTAAGATTATCAATAAATGACAATGAGTATGAGTATGAATGAAATTATTGAATAAATTTGAAAGAGCCCAAACAGGACAGTTTCGATGCTATTTAAATAACAGACACAGTATCTTGTCTCTGTCATCATTGATGTTGAAACATGACGAAAAAAGTTTTGCAGTTTGTTAAATCATTCGTATTTTTTATTTAGTTTTATCGCATGGCACAAATAAGTGCTCCATAATCATAGGTTGGAGAAAGATGAATGAAGAACTCTTGTCTACATTCATTTTATAAGACAAGCTACAAATAAATCTAAGGCAACATGGAAAGTCATTAATAAAACGAAACAAAACTTTCCAAAAGAACCGAAAGCTAAGGTAATAAAAGATGACATGGTTATTACTAAGCCTCAGTGCATAGCCGAAGCATTTAATGATTATTTTGTATATCAAATACAGAGTAGTAGCGAAAACAGAGAGTGCCGAAATATTAACATTAACATAAATTGCCCTCAGTCTGTATATGTTAGACCAACGACTCCTCAAAGTATAATAAAAATAATATCCTCGCTGAAAAATACAAACAGTGTAGGATACGATGAAATCTCTACTAAAGTGGTGAAATACGTATCTCACATCATTGCAGTCCTTACGCCCACATAAGCAGAAGCGGAAGCGTATTTTGTAAAATGCTTCCTTTTTCATATAAGATTACGACGTAACTATTAGTATTTATTCAAAAACTGAAAACGTAATTAAATAATCATTTCTTAACCTCTTAATCATTTTTTAAATAAAAATTTCGGCGCACGGCGTCTGTGCAGCGTGATTTATACGTCTTTAAAAAAAAAATACATTTACGGCATCGTAGGTCCTATAGTTATGATTATTTTTTTAAGGGTTAACATAAAGTTATTATTTACTATCATATTATTTTAAGGGCAAAATAAAAGTACAATTTGCGGTAAAAAATATAATTTAATCCTGTTTTCACCAAAAAAATTAAGAAAACTCGGAAGGTGTTTTATCAACTTTTTAAAATGAATCTTTGATTTTCACGCATATCAGCCCCTCGTAAAAGATTTGGTGATGTGAATTGTAATCATTCATGTACCTAATGATTCTTGTTTACTGCAAAATTGAGAACCGAAACGACACTTCTCTTCTCACTGCAAAATTTGATAAAGACTCCCAAGAAAACACATTTATTTAAGGTTTAGAAACAGAAAATGAAAATTTGAACCATGTTAGCCCCTAGTTTAAGAAATAATTATTTTAGTACGTTATCAGTTTTTGAAGAAATACTAATAGTTACGTCGTAATCTTGAATGAAAAAGCAAGCATTTTGCAAAATACGCTCTTTTGTAGGCGTAAGGACCCTTAAGTCACCTGTTAAACCTTAGTATTTCTGAAGGAGTAAGGAAGAAGGAGAAGGAGAAGCTCAAATTGACGATTGTAAGGCCGCTCTACAAAAAGGGTGATAAGTTGAACTTAGCGAAGTATAGACCTATAGCACTTTCCACGGTCTTCTCAAAAATCTTTGAGAAAGTTATACATGAAGCGATTTGCGGTTTTCTAGAAAAACATAACCTGTTCGCTATAGAGCAAAGCAAAAAAACCATTAATATGGCCATATATGATTTATCCCATTATCACCAGGATGGACAATCGAGAGCTGGTATGCGCTATATATATATGGATATGACGAAGGCTTTTGATTACGTCGATCACTCAATCCTTCTCAAGAAGTTAAGCTTCTTTTGTGTATTGCATTCGTGGCATGTGCTTAACCTCATGAAATCTTACCTAACTGGCAGAAAACAGTACACTGAACTATCACAAATATGTTTGAAGACAAAAATGCAAGTTTGTTACAGGTCCGGTAAACGAAATTGAATATATGGAGTGCCACAGGGAGGCGTATTAGGCCGTTATTATTCTTAATCTATATTAATGACCTCCCTCGTCACATTAACTATCCTATGGTGCTCTATGCTGATGACAGCACAGTAGTAATTGACTGTAAAGATGATAGGGACTATGAATATGAAATTAATCATACTTTACATACCATAGTTGGGTGGCTTAGGGACAATAACTTAACGGTGAATTTAAATAAAACTAAAATAATGCAATTTTTTCAGAGAAAAGTTCCGAGACCCATAGATTACAATTTTGAAGGAACGGTAATTGAGTCAGTTAGTGATACGAAATTCTTGGGAGTGCGAATTGACAACAATTTAATTGGACTGCTCATACTGAGCTAGGTATGTAAAAAACTACATCAGTATTCCTTCGCTTTGTACAAAATCTCTAAACAAGCTAGTACGGAGACTGTGATGATGGCATATCATGGTTTTGTTGCATCTACCTTACGCTATGGGATAATTAAAAAAACAGGGAAGTCGTTTTCATAGCGCAGAAGAGATGCGTGACGGCTATTCGAGGACTCATTATGACTAATAGCTGGCATTTTAAAGACTTAAATATTTTGACAGTTCCGTACCTCTACATATTCGAAATTGCTATGTATATTAAAACAAACCCTCACTATTCAAGACGATCTCAGAGATATTTACTAGAAATACTAGGTACCCCCAGAATCTCTTTCCTGTTTCCGCAAATACTGCCCTAAAGCACAAAAGTGTGCTCTGCTTAGCTAGTAAGATTTACAATAAATTGCCTGTCGACTTTATAATGTTACCCATACGTCAATTTAAACATAAACTCTTGACATTTTGATTAAAATTGTTTTTATTCTATTTCTGACTTTTTGCTGTATAAATTTAATAATTCGATATGAAACATAAACTCTTGATAGAGGGCATTGACCACGGAATTGGCCTTGTCGCCCTTGGAACGCCAAGAGGCCCTGCTATTTTGGGTTCGTGTGGTGCAAGTGGAGCACTTCGAACCGATTATTGACGCGCTTAAAGGAGGATCGAGAATTAAGGGTTCGATCGCTCGTCTGAATCCATTTCTAGACGCATCGGGTTTGCTTCGAGTCGGCGGACGACTTCGAAACTCGAACTTGCCCTATGGAGCTCGCCATCCTTTGTTGCTCCCCAAAGGGGGGACTTTGGTCAGTTTGTTGGTGTCTGATCGACACGTTGCTAACGCTCACGCAGGCTGCAATGCCCTTGTAGCCATTTTGCAGCGTGAATTTTGGATTTTGTCTGCCAGACGCACTATTCGCGGCATTATCTTCAGATGTATGCCGTGCTATCGTTTGACGGCCACCCCCACGCAGCCCATGATGGGGGATCTGTTTGCATGCCCTCACTGAGCTAAGCCGCAGACGGACAGACAGAGATAAGGGTTCCTTGTTGACTACGGACCCTAAAGAAACAATTAGCATTGCTAGTCTCGCTCTCGCATCTCTTCTTATTGGATATTTTCTCGCTCACCGCTCCGTTACCTCGCTCGGCTCCGGTGGATACTCAATATTGTGCTAGCGAGTTAATGCAAGTTCAACATAAACTCAATTTCCATCGCCATAAAACAACAATGAACGATTGCGTTCACGCTCGTTCATTCATTCGTTCAATTATAGCCATGCTTGTAATAGATCCATTCATTCATCCATTCAAGCGGTCAGTTATCGATGACCGCTGCCCGCGTGTACAGCTGAAAGGCGTGTCTTGATACTCTCGATATACAGGGTGACTTCACAGACGTAATCAGAAATGATAAGATAAAGTCGAGAATGCAAACCGGAAAATAATAAAACTAGTTTTTATTCCGTTTTGTTCACGCTACACCTGGATTGATCAAAAAGCAGACATAAATAATAAATAAATATTAGGGGACAATCTTACACAAATCGACCTAGTCCCATAGTAAGCTCAAAAAGGCTTGTGTTATGGGTACTAGACGACGATATATTTAATAGATAGAAATACTTAAATACATAGAAAACATCCATGACTCAGAAACAAATATTCATGCTCATCACACAAATATTTGCCCTTACCGGGATTCGAACCCAGGACCTTCAGCTTCATTAGGTATTATTTCATTTTAATTTTTATTCAGATATGATTATTTAATTGAATTTTAAGGTCTAAATAGAAAACCCATGACTTTTACGTCGTATAATTAGTACGGCATTTCCTTCCATATATTTTAACCCCCTTATTCATAAAACTTAAAATGCCTCTGCTAAATAAAAAGTGCTTTGTCCCTTTCTTACGAACACAAATGTCAAAGTGACAGATAACGACAAACGAATTTTAACGCCATTTTAGTTAAAACAGGCATGTCTTGTAGTATATCTCTAAGTTTATGAATACGGCCGTTAAAGTTTACTAACGCGCATGATCATGATACACCTTTGTTCAGCTAACGTCTATGGACTACGGCGACCGCTTTCCTTCAGCCCGACCGTATTTAAGCTTGATTAACAAAAAATAGGAAAATGCATATATTCATTCATAAACATTCAATGAATATTCATAGTAGACATTATATTGTTTTAGTTTTAGAGTTATCTACGTATATAAATATAGTAAAAACGGGCTTACAGTCAAAAAACTGTAAGTACCCTGCTTATATATAAAAGGTGACGCTCACCACCATAACCAGGCGTTTGGCTTCCGTAATGTACGTCTACCCATACGAATAGTGCTGTTTAAATATTTAACACATTAGTTCTAATTTCCAAATTCATCCATCAATCAGTGGGTCGCCGCACGCGCTCCGAATTTATGCCACTAACAACTTAAATCAACCAATGACATAAGTATCCGCTTCCTGCCGGAACGTGCACCCTGGTCCTATCGGCTTTAGTCCAGTGTCACAGCTAAGCTATAGGCAGCGATAATACGCAGTCGAATTCTCATTGAACTTTGGTATTGGTCAGACTACGAATAGACAACTTTTTCCCATTTTTTCTTTGCCAGTCTTTATTCTGTATTAGTGCAGCGCCAAAATAGTATTGAAAAACATGAGTGCAATGAATTTATCCCGAGCTTACTTATGAAGAGGTTGAATGTTAAAATATTTTGTCCAATCAGACTATCTTGTGATGGATAGTGTGCTTTATAAATAGTTCATAGTGCACGCGTCGCTAAGGAAGTAAGAATGGTATTTTTTGTTTTTTAAGAAGCCCTCTGATATCCGGTTTGAAACTATTTATGCAGTTTTGTCGAAACTTTTTGGAAATATCTCGTTTTATTATGTTTTTAAGAATTATTTCATTAAACTTTATGCAATCATTTATACGCATACATAGATATAGCGGAGTTTTCAAGCATCACGACATACTTAAATAATTAGATTACCTATAATTATAATTAGGCTAAAATTAAATTAAAATGCATAACGTCTACGGAGCTCGCCAAGTGGGTCGTTTCATAGCGTGACAGCGGGGACGAGTTGGCATTTGATAACCATCGGTGAGCTCGGTGGAAATGGAAACGTTCTAACAGAAAGCAACCATATACGTGAGTTGTTAGTCCAGCTGCAAAACACTTATAACTATGACACCAAATAATTCCTGCGAATTACTTAATACCTAGTCTATAATAGTAGATTATACACTAAGGGGATAAAGCACTGTTTTATGTCACGGGAGCGAATTGAATCCCGAACGTAACGAAGGACTCATAATTTAACTCCTGAGCGTAGCGAGGGAGTTATAAGTTAATTCCTGAGCGAAGCGAGGGAATTAAGACTGAGTCCTGAGTGCAGTGAGGGGTTCAACCGCCCAAGACTAAAACAGTCTTATCCCCGAGATGTATACTCTACTTTTCACACCTTATGCGAGACAAAAAAACAGGCTCAGTAGATAAATATTCAAAATAGACCAGAAGCACTGATTCAGACACAGACTTTACGCCTTTTACAGCTTTCCATTTGTCAAAATCGTTGTAGGCTTTTAGGTATTTTTCCTTTGACTTCTCTGGCAGCAGATTGTTGACAATGCCTATGGCATCTAATTTGATAAACTCAGGAGTCAAAACACTTTCATCACTCGACATTTTCAATATTATTTTTGAAATTAAATCTTCTATAGGCACCTACAAGAACTCGATTTGTTCGTCACGCGTGAACAAATGAAGGCGCGCGACGTTCCAAATTCGAAAGCACAAGCCGTGGTCCTAGATTTGAAATTCGAATTTCGAACACCGCGCTCCTCCGGACCGGGGTTCACACTGAGGCAAACTTCATTTATTTTGTCAAATCAAGTAGGCCATGGCCTAGGACAAATTGTGTTTAGCAAAATTAAACTTTATGCATATAGTAATAAGAATTATGAAAAGTGAAATCATATTATTAACCAGCGGGTTATAATGAAATTCAGTACAACATTATAACCCGGCTAATACCAAGGGATTTAATGTCTTGCTTTCGGTAGGGTTTACATGACCTATAATTCGGCATTGTCGAGCATGTGGTTTGAAAAGAACTTTACACTATCTTTACACTCGTCTTTATTAACTCGGTCCTCTTTGAGTTAATCCAGAACGGCAAGAAAAGTTTAGAAAATTTGACCATTGTGAGCCAAAAACTACCATTGTATGGTACTTATATCTTTATCGCACAACGGAGATTTTTTCTAGCAATTTTTAGATAGGTATTATAGGTAGTGCCTGAATCGGAAGCTGAGATCGTTTTTCGTTTTAATACGTGCCTGTAGATATAATATTGTTATTACATGATAACAGTTATAGAACATGTCTGCCATAACAAGAGATTGCAAAGAACTAAACAGTGGTATAGCTAGAAAACTCAATAATTCTTAGAAATTATTACGTTATTTATTTCAACAAAATTGCACCTTCTTTTCTGCTAATTTATGCTCTCATCATAAGTCTCAAAGACTGGAGATTCTGAATAATTCCTTCAGTGCGCGAATCAAACTAGTAAATAATACAATTAATAACAAGAAACTGGGTGACTACCAAACTACGTTCTCGTTTACCGAGAAATGACAATTGAAATGCAACTTTTAACGTCTTCTAGGTAGCGACAGACATATGCCACAAATTATCTTCCCGCAGCGGTCGGAGGAAACTCACTTCCGCGTTTCGATATAGTTTCCTACTAGTGGACAACCCCTCGCAACTTTGTATTTATCAATGATACTTAAAATTTAAATAGTTGGAATGCATCATTCTGGCATGGGAAATGCTGAAAGTAAGAGGTTTAATTGGAAGAACTGTTGCATTGATTGTTTTTTTTAGTAATCATATGACACGGAACGGATAAGATGCATAAATAAGACTGTGCGTGCCAGTATAAATTGTTTCTGAAACGTTTTAAAAACTTTCTACCTAAACTATAGTGACCAGTGTGATGAAATGATGAAAAACGGATTTCAACCGTTAAAGCGGGCTATGTCACAAACTATTAATGACTACGGCGATGTCATTTGAAGTTCACCACCTAAGTCGAACGTACAGTTGAAGTACAGCTAAACCGGTGATGTCACGAGCAGCACTAAAAAGTTTTAACTAGAGTCCAAGTTCTAATAATAATAAACATTAATCAAACGGAACAAATAGGAATTTCAAAAATCTCACATTTTCATAGCTTTTAGTAGTATGTAAATCATTGAAATATTGATAACAAACTCTCGTTGAAAGAATATACCATCACCTCAAACCCACGACTCGCAGCAATTAGTTAACGCAACGCGAAAATAAATGCCATAGCCAAAACACACGAGAAAATCTTAAGGAAAACATGAAAATCATTAATCATGGGACAAATAAATCATCGCGTACGCTGACCATTACGTAACGCGCCCAGTTACGTTTTCTTTAATTTCCCCGATGACATTAGGTATGACTGAGTCCGCAATACAACAACTAACACCCTTGCCGTACGCGTGCAATAATGTGGAAAGGGATAGTCGTATTCTTGCCGTGCGCTCGTGAAACGGCGCAAACGCATCACTACGCTGAAAGCTCTCGACTCGATTATCTTCAGTCTTGAATTAAAGCTCGGAGCGTGTAGACGTTTCTAAGTGTGACCGCTCCTGCAAAAAAACTCGTTCGTTTCGACGGATTAAGGACTAAACCGTACTGAAGTGTTCGTGGGTCGGTGCTGTGTTCATGTACTAAGTGACTTTGATATTCATTTTGACAGTTGAAAGTGAATTTTTCAGCCGTTTCAGTGTTTGCGGATGCCCCGTACGGGGATTGTATTCATTCCGAGAAGCTGGTAAGTCGATTTGTGTTATTTTAAGATATAATTAAATATAGAACGTTGGCATGCATATGTTTATGTGTGAACGTAATTAGGAAATAATGATTCATAATTCTAGGTAATGTTTTTAATCAGCTATCGTAAGTTTAATTTAAGATCGTGACGTTTTCAGGATACACTTGTAATTGGGCATGGACTTGGGATCTTTGGGTTATAAATGTTATAATATTTTATTGATGTAAATTAACGACATATATTTCTTTATAATAAGGTGACTTCAGGGAAAAGAGTGCCAAATGAGGGTAAACTTAAAGTTGTTATAAAAGCTACATAATAATTTTAGCTTGATCCATTCGGGTAAACAGTTAGGTATTTGAGATACTTAGTGTGTTACTATCACAAGTACCGCGCAAATAATACGGCTATATGGCGAAGTAACTGAACATTCAAATTCGCCCCTGAGAAACAAAGTCTCCACAATTTACGCTTTTTAGATTTCTTGACTTGACTTGATCTGTGATACTGTCAGTCAAATTTGCTTGTTTGATATTTGAAACATCTCACATTTGTACATTTGGCACATAGTCTTGCCAAGACTTGAGACTACTTCAGGTCTACGTTTGAAATCAAACGTAATTGATTATAGAAAAACAACATGGAGCTGTTAAAACAAAAACCCTGTTTAACTATTAATGAAAGAAGACTTCCGAAATTTGGCAAGAGCTAAAATGGCGCCAAATATATCAACAAAACTATAACTTTTACATAACGCTGAGGATTGAAAATACATGCGTAAGGAACTATTTATTCATCGGACGGCATTTTACGTTCGGTAACACGCATTCGAAAATATTTTGACAACCCTTTCCTGTATCCGCGAAGTTGGCAGCAGAACATCCAACATCCTTAATATAAAGATCTGGAGTAATCACATCCTTTACAAACGTTTAATCTTTTCTCATACCGGATGGATACATTAATCTGGCAAGTCTCAACGATTATTAATATTTTATTTTTATACTCAATTAAAATATTTTCTCTTTCGAGATATAGGAAAAGCGGCGGACGTGATGACGTAAAGAAGTTTGAATGAATTTTCAGTGAATAAAGGATCCAATTAGTTGTTTATTTTATTCGTAAGTAGAAATAATGATTTAAAAACAAACAAAAAACTTTTCCTTTGTTACAGAATATCGTTAGTATATATATATATTTTTTTAACTGTGCATAAGCAGAAAATGCATAGTATAGACAAAAGAAAGAAAGAAAGAAAGAAAGAAGACATTTATTCACTACGCAAAAGACACACAGAGACAAAGGGAGTACAAATACAATACAATTTACACATAATGTGTGTGTCTTCGCGGCAGTGAATCGGTCGCTGTCTCAGCATTATGCCGAGGTGTCAGACAGACACCTACAGCGCAAAAAGCCGCAGTTAATTCAGCTTACTTTTTCTTTAAGTACCTACCTAAATACTACATGAGTTTATTTCCTCTTAATTTTTTTTCTTAAATAATAACAAACGCACATGGCTTGACACAGCTAAAATATTACGGACCAAACTTTACTTAGATAATATGTTAATGAAACTTTTTTTGAACCAACCGCCCGAAGATCTTTTAAGATCTTTTAGCAGCAAAAACACGTCATTGGCACATTTAAACAATTAAAGTTACATCTCAATAGGGCTGGCAAGGTCTGAGTCTTCTGCCAGGATTCAAACTTGGGCCCTTTTAGCATTCCGGCCGCGTGCAACACGTGGCAAACAATGTGTTTTTGTTACTTCGAATAGGGAAAGCCGTAGAGCCGGGATTTTTTAAAACTTTTGGTTAAAATATTTATCCGTATTTCTAAATGTGATTTCCTCCGTATCGCATATGATATTTGGCGTTTGTGTAAATAAGATGAATAGATGATTACATAGAAGCTGTGGGTGGACAGTGTAATTCAATATTTAGCGCGAAATGTAAAAATAATGTCTTAGTAATATTGACCTGCCTGAGCTTCTCTCCAGGGATCTAGCGTCAGATACATTTAAGATGATATTTGAAGGTTAAAGCTACAGTTGTTTTTTGAATAACGATTACTATCGCTGGCCTAGTTAATAAAAAAAAAATCTAAAACGAGATTTCGTTAATAAAATAAGAGCTCTTAGGTATCTATTAATTAAATAAGCAAACACTGCTCACAAATAGATGTAATTAACATGTCGTTTATATGCTCAGGGTATCTCCTTCGTACATAAATGATTAACATCAAGCAATCAGCTAAGTTGATTGAAATGTATTTAAGCAAGTGAATGATCGATGTTTGTTTCGTTTAAATGTTTCTAAATGTAGTAGGTAGGTAAGTATTTTATGAAATCTGTAAATTTTATCATTTAGGAAATATTTATTAATTTGTAGGACATAACATAATAACAAAATTTTAAGCCACCACAATAAAACATGATTAATAAAGTTTTATAACGTCCTCTCCATAACGTTGAAGGTACTCTGTTTTATCCGGACCCTAAACAACGTGTGCCTCGCACGTGGGTTCCGCAGCTAGGCACAAACAGACAGACAAAACTCGATAATCTTTACATGTGTCACTGAGGATCATATCTGTAAGTTCTTGTCTTTATTAAATCTGTCTAAATACTACTGTACTAATACTAAATACATCGAAATGAATCTTGTACCATGCGTACTAAGTTTCAGAATAATTTAACTGACTCATCATACGAGCTTGCGAGCATCACCAGTAAAATAGTCACATCTGTCAGTAATCATCACGTTTACATGTAATCAAGATCTATCTGTCAATCGTCACACAGTCCTTCGCAATCGGAGATTAATACCAAGAAAAAAATAAGGCTAATTAATCATTGTTTGTTTTCGTTATTCTAATGGTTAATAAACTCGTTTTATTACGTATCCACTGGATTTGTAGTATTCCATAACAAAAAATATATAGGTACCTACTTGGCATTTAAGGTGGTTCGCTTTCCATACAAGGCGTGATCAAATGGAAACCCAATTTATGAAAGTTTGATACATAAGTTTCTTAAAATATCACGTCGCAAGCCTGCGAATGTCAACTAACGTTTTGTATGGAAAGCGAAATTAAACACTAACCTAAAGTTATAGAATCGTACAGGTATGATTTAGATTTAGATTTATTTATTTCGAGATAAAAATTACAATAAGTATAGATTCACATACAATAACAAAATATATATAAAATATAAATATTATATATGTGTGTTGTTATGTGTGTATATTTTTTATGTAGTTTGTACTTTGTAAATGTAAATAGTCGTCAGTTTATATGATTGCGGTTCCCGTCTTCCCTGTGGACATTGTCAATGTTAAGGGCTACGAAGCCTAATTTTTGGTTGAACTCTTGACCTGCATAAACGGCGTCTCCTCTTATATATGTATTATTTTGCGACAAAAACATGATTTATATACGCTGAAGGTCCTGGGTTCGAATCCCGGTAAGGGCAAATATTTGTGTGATGAGCATGATTATTTGTTTCTGAGTCATGGAAGTTTTTCTATGTATTTAAGTATTTATATTTATTATATATATCGTCGTCTAGTACCCATAACACAAGCCTTACTGAGCTTACTGTGGGACTAAATCGATTTGTGTAAGATTGTCCCTTAATATGTATTATTATTATTATTTATATACACGTAGGTCTTAACTATTGACTACAGGAATTACGAAATTTGTTTTATACACTGTGAATGACCCTTTAACTACATTTTTAACAAAGTTCGACATCAAACACGACAGAGATGTATATTCAAAGTATTCAAACGTGTAGTAGGCTATTATCAATGCTTTCAAATAAATTAAACTATGCGAGTGGACTCGCAGGCAAAAGTATGTTACGTGTATGTTAATAGCACAAGGAACAAACGGTTTGTAAAACTCCCACTCATGTAAGTATCAAAGAGTTTGCTGGTTCGATGTGAATAAACAAGCTATAAAAAGTTTCGTTATGTTATTGTTTTTAAGAAGAACTTTATATCTGTGTAGGTATTATAAAAATCAACACAAAACCGTAAAATTCTGAAACATGGGTGTTAATTACTGCTGTTTGGTTATATTGTTGTTAAAAACTATGAATAATTTATTTTATTTATTTATTTAAACTTTATTGCACAAATATAAAAATAGAAGTACAATTGGCGGACTTAATGCCTTAAGGCATTCTCTACCAGTCAACCATTGGGCTAAACAGAAACTTTAGTGGTGCAGGATCCTAAGTACAGAGACTCGAATGGAAACACAAATCAATTAATTTAATTAATATACATACATATATAATGCATACAATATAAACTTACTTATACTTACATAAATACATACAATTAAATGTACCCGAACAAAGATATCATGAGGATCATCAATGTTTAATGGTTAATAAGAGATGCTTACGCAACTTGCATTTAAAGGTGAACTTGCTCTGAGCTTGCCTGACGGTAAGAGGGAGATCATTCCACAGACGAATAGCCTGAACAGCGAAGGAATTTGAGAGGAAACCAGTACGGTGAAATAGGACAGAGAGTTTAAGACTCCTGGATGTACGTAGCTCGCAACCGGGACGGGGTGTAACAAATTGAAATTTAGATTTAAGATATTCCGGTGCAGCTGGGTCAAATAAGATGGTATAAAGTGTGCACAGAATCCTGAAAGATCTGCGCTCGCGAATGGGAAGCCAGTTCAGTTGACGGCGGAAGGCGGAGATATGGTCATATTTACGGAGGCCGAAAACAAAACGAATGCAGTTATTTAGAAGCCGGTCTAGTCTACTTAAGAGCTCCTGGGTGATGTTGGAGTAACACACATCAGCATAATCGATAACAGGTAATACTAACGCTTGAATTAGCAGAGTTTTCTATAAATCTCAAGGAACGAGAAAAGGTAACTAAGAGAAGAATTATTGGCGTAATGCGCAATCACCTATGTTGCATCGTGGTCATAATACTCATAATAATAATAATACAACGTATATTTTTCACAAAAACATATTTAGCTTTGCAACCAACCAGTTCCAACTCACAGACTTCGATCGAAATTAAAAATGAAAACACTTCTACGAGTAGGTATGATTCTGTCATTCACATTTCCTTCCGAGAAAATGAATTGGAAAATAGATTGGTTCACGTCACATTCTCGTATTGTAATGTACCGCTTTTTCGATTTTTTTAAATACTGATAATAAGCAGTTCGCAAGTTTTCACTTCTGCTGCCGGCACTCACGGAGTGCAACCCGGTCTTTTTTTTTCTATTGAGCACATTGAAAACAAATGCTACTTACTTATATCTAATTATTACCTGTGCCCGCGGCTCCGCCCGCGTGGATTTCGGTCTGTGTCAGTAAGCGGCTGACACTCCTATTTTATCTCCCTCTCCCCTGGAGGCGGCACTTGAAGTAAAGTTGACAGATGGACACGCTAGAGGACTGTAGTCCAAATAAAATATTTTACAATTACCATTATATAAAACTACACTCCAAAATCGATAGTTTGTTTCGCCCTTATTAACATATTTGACGTGATTTAAACGACATAATAGTTATTTATGCTACAAGTGTGGAAAGTAGGTGATTTCCGACGAGTGTCATTTTTATACATGAGCGAGTGAAGCGAGCGAATGTATAATTAGACACGAGTCGGAAATCATCTTTACGCGCGTGTATCATACAACATTTTACTATGCCTTGTGTGAGGAAATGTATTAAATGTTGAAATGTTGGTTTAAAATAGATCTAGGTTAAAATTAAAGAACCCAGGTAGATTGTCACGTATCTACTTATTATCTGGAATTGCATTTAACAACTTCTTCACATCTTTTGCTGCCAAGCTTATTCACTTAAAAGTTAAAACCATTGTATTGTGGTTTTGGAACACAATTAATTTTGAGTAACTCAATATTATATTAAACAACAAAAAGACGCTGTACCGTCGTAGTTCTAAGAAACATACTGACACTATTGAAACGCAATAAATCATTATTATTATTGATTACTCACTTTCACTCGACCGTTTTAACATATTTACATAAAATAACTACACAAAACTCACAATAAACAACAATGGCGGGCTTTTAGATACATGCGCGGTCAACATATGCGCATTGCGCATGTGCAACTTGTGCAAGCCGCCATACTGTCGTATTGTAAAAGGCATAAGAAAGTTATGCGTTCAGCCAAACACATTAACTGAATATTAAAAATTAATTAATTTATTGACCAAATTCAAAATTCATAAACATTAATAAATCATTTTAAACGTTATTAGTATTTATGTACCTACCTTTTATATGAAAGAAAACGTGTAATTGAAATATTTGTAAAATTTTTCTCGAGTAATAAAAACTCTTTGTGTCGGGCTGACGACGGACTTGAAAATTAAAAAAAAATTGAAAAGTAAAAAGCACTAGTGCGAAAAAGTGGCACTTTCCGCACGAATTTAGTGCTTGGAAAACGCTCTTTTCGAGCACATGCCTTGTAAATAGTATAGTAGGTGTATATCGGAGGATACAGTACCACTTTTTTATTTTTACGTCCTTGACTGTACTTATCCAAATCATATTCATGGCCTAGGTGTGTTGGGCTGTAAGAAATTCCTTTATATATCATCTTCCCTCATCGCACCAGATACGTAGTATTTCCGGACCTAATTTGAAGTGTAATTCCGGGGTAGATGGCCATAAGGGGGAGATGGCCCATCGAAATATTTCATGGAACCAGTGACTTCATTTCGTAAGTTTTTGTTTATTTCGCTTCGCTTTGTGCGTGGGAGCACGGGTGCAATTAACAATTAGGCGAAAAAAAGCACAAAGTAAGTAAAGTCGTCTTTGATTGTTTGGACTAGTGTCAATATTTTAGGTCATATTTTACCCGGTTATGACGTTAGTTTCTCAAAATAATGCTGTTTTTTGTATTTTTGTGTTTTGTTCTAAGGTCAGATTTTGGCAAGTCGTGTCACGACTTGTTTTTATTTTACGTGTGGTCATCTCTCCCGCAAGAAAAGGAGAGATGGTCACTGGCTAGTTTTAGTCGGTATGCCATATGATGCTGAATGTGTCTAAAAAGAAGAGTATATAAAAGGAGAGGATAAAACAATCCAGGAAAGCTAACAAGAAAAAAATATTCAAAACTGCCAGCTTGGTGTGTCAACGAAAGACTACCGCGGCTGTGGGGATAATTGCCTATTATTAGTTATCTTCTTCGAAGACTAGTTTCAGTGTAGTTTTGGCTACCTAAGAATTGCACCGAATTCGAGGACACGTGCTTAAGAATAAATTGTTTAACGAAAAACATACAAACTGAGAGAGTTAAGTTATGGCCATATTTCCTGTAAAGGTATGGTCATCACACGCGTACACCTTGGGAGAGATGGCCAATCGTGATTTTTTTTCAACAGTTTTTTTCGAGGTGATTTAATATTATACTTTTTTTGTTTAATAATCCAAAGTTAATTAACCAAAGTATAATAAAACATAAAAAATGTATTCGTGATGTGTAAGCTTTTATTTTAACAGTGTTCCAAAAACACTATGGCCAACCACCCCGGACTTACCCTAAGTCATGTCAACATCATCAGTCATCACAACAGTTATGTAAGTAAGTTTGAGAAAAGTATATTTTCTCAAACTTACTTTGATGAGGTATTTAAGGGTAAAAAAGGGTAGGTAAAAAAAGAGTAACATAAATATTTAAGGGGGCTCCCATACAACAAACGTGTTTTTTTTTTATAGATAATGGTACGGAACACTTCGTGCGCGAGTCCGACTGGCACTTGGCCGGTTTTTAGTTTAGTTTACTTAATGTTTACTCAGTTCCCCAAAAGATGGCACTGTGGATATTCAAATCAGTCCGAAAATACAAGCCAAAAGCAATACGAAAATGATTATTAATCAATCTTATATTTGTTAAACTGAAAAAATCTAGCTCTGCTGTAGTGTAGTGTAGTGTAGTGTGTAGTGTAGTTAAATCGAAAGGAGTGGCTTGCTCGCTTATTAACCCAAACACGTAAACAAATAAAACGTCAATCATTCATTAAAAAAAACATTTTCATACAACGATCAAACGTTCGGACAGGAGTGGGACTGAAGCACATTCCTAATTTGGATGCCTATTTCAATGTAGTTCTCTTTTCATTGTCACATGCGGTCTATTTTAGTCACATTATATGCGGCCAGCACCATCGCCCTTTGCATGTACTCTATTGCTTATTCATAAAATAACGATATTTTTAACGAGACGTTATTTATAGTATTTTATTTATCGCAGTGTCTTCATATCATAGGATGATTTATAGAGTGATGGTGTGAGTATGACGTCCAAAATATAAATAAAACACTTAAGTCTGCAGTAAATTTAGTGTAGGTATTGTCTAGGTTTTACGGTGGTTTTACTTATTTGCAATATTTAACACTTTGTGAGATAATGCAGTTTTCTCTTCGCTGTTACACCAGTATGACAAAAAAAAACAAGTTTGGGTTCAGCGTTCTGCAAAAAAAATCAAGCATGGCTGTTAATAGCTCAGGCCCCGTATCATGATCGGCCTTATCACGCGATAAGTGACAAGATAGAGCGTCCGTCACTGGCTGACACCGTTCGATAGACTGACGCTCTATCTTGTCACTTATCGCGTGATAAGGCCGACCATGATACGGGGCCAGTAGTCTAATATAATTCCTAGAGCCTTTTATATTCATTCAGTAATAGGTCTCATAAAGTAACGATTTTTAACGAAATTATAATATTTTTTGCAAAGTTGTCGTTAATATTAACGACTATTTTACAGTCCACTTGTGTATGAATTATGTCCTATTGTATATGGCCGCCGTTCTGGTAAGTTCATTAAAACCCATCCTTAGTGCAGGTTCATTGAATTTCCTTGAATTTTAATTCATCTGAACAGCTACTATTTGTATGGGATGCAGCGTCAATTTTAATTCCGCCACGTAACAGACACGGGTTGAATAGTAAATAATAGTTATTTTGTCGTTTGTTGTACAGTGTATACATTATGTCAATTAATCACGTCTTCCATCGTAATACTCGTGACATCATTATAAATGATAAACACTACGACTATTACTTATTAAATTAACGCTTGATCAATCTCTTCTGCTGTAAGCCTGAAACAACGAACGTGTGATTAGGGGCCCAATGTCAAACAGCTCCAGTCCTGTGGGGCGATTTTTCACTTTCGAGCGCTCGATTCTTTCACTCGAAAACTGGCAAAAACAATGAAATACAATTTTGTAATAGCGATGAAAAACGACTGGTATTGACCACTCGTATTCAATTCTATCGGTAGGAAGTTAGTGGCTAGAATTTCGACACTACAATGGTCCTATTTAATTTTCGAGTGTTCGAAATTCAAACATCGGCCGCCTGTTGTATATAAAGACAATGACTAGTAAAGTTGTAATGTTACAAATACAAGCGGAAGTCTATTTGTTATAAAAGGGGTTGCAAAGAGGTTTCTGCTTGTATTACAGGTCATTACAGCCCTGGCTCGTTCTGTAATTTCGGGCGGTTAATATAACAACGGCTCCGCTTATCTGTAACTTGTTTTAAGCTCACCTCAACGCTCAACCACAATTATAACTTGACGCTGCAATTCGTAGTAACTAAACATACGTAGAGGTCTAGTTTCGTTAGGTGTCACGGATGGAGTGTGGCGCATGAGCGCGTAAAGAATAACCGCACTATGTGTTCAAGAAATGAAGTTGTAGAATATGTAGGTTTTCTTGGACTTCTTGCATGGCCGCCGTAAACGTAGAGTTGAGCCTAGTATGTGTAGCCCTAGTAGATTTGGTATCCGTTTTCTTTTCAGTAGTTAATATATTAAATATTGAATTTAATTTAAAGTAATATTTACTACCGTAGGTATATCTAGCGAGTAGAGCGATTCCACTTTACAGTACCAAGATTCTTACCTTTGACGAGCAGTTTAGCCTATAGGGACTATTTATTTAATCGTATGGCATACATTATTTTTGGCCTTTAAAGTTTGGGACTGTTGCATGGGAAGCTAACGGCCTTAGTAACTAGTAACTTAAGTAGTAACTACCAGGTAAGGGCAAATATTTATTTATATGAATATAATACGTTGCGTTGTTTAGTATTCATAACTCAATCTTTATTGAGCTCGCTACGGGGCTAGTCCGGTTTGTGTACAATTGTCCCATAATATTTTGTCTATTACAAAACCGAATCCTATCAGTACCTATCTATGTGCTCACTCGTTCCAAAGATTGATCGAACCTAAGGTTTAGTTAAACGCCTAGTCTAGACACAATAATCCATCAAGACCCGGCGATATCCGCCTCGCTTCCTCATGGCTGAACGAACAATATGACCGAATGAATGAGTGAGCGATGAGAATGATAATCGTGGCAAATTGGACGTGTTACTATGCGGCTAACTGATTGACTGATTGACATATAACCGGAACTTCTGATGTGCAGTTAGGACGATTAGCGGTTGGTGATGCTATGGAAAGTTAAAACATATGAGGCCGGTTATTACGCGCTATGTTCTCAAGAATCCTGATCTATTTTTAACATACGCGGTAGAGTATTTAATAAATATATCCTGACGTAATATCACATATACTATTTTTATACTTTATAACTGGCCTCTGCCCGCGACTCCGTCCGCGTGGAACTCGTTTATGTCGTAGGTTCATTCAAATTTAACCCCCATAGTGAATGATTTCCGGTATATAAACTATCCTAAGAGGCATGGAACGGAGGGGTGGTGGTGTTGTTCTTCAAAAAGGGTGAAAACACTCTGCTGAAGAACTACAGACCCATCTCATTTCTGAGCCATATCTATAAGCTGTTTTCGAGGGTCATTAACAAATCGTCTCGTACGCAGGCTAGATGACTTCCAGCCTCCCGAACAAGCCGGTTTCCGAAGAGGCCTTAGTACCGTAGATCACATCCACACGCTTCGTCAGGTTATACAGAAGACCGAGGAGTATACCTGCCTCTCTGCTTAGCGTTCGTGGAGTACGATACAGCCTTCGATTCGATTGAAACCTGGGCTGTACTACAGTCTCTCCAGCGGTGCCAAGTTGACTATCGCTACATCGAAGTGCTGAAGTGTTTGTACGAGAACGCCACTATGTCAGTCTGACTCCAGGACCAGAACTCGAAACCTATGGCAAGGAGATGTTATTTCTCCAAAACTGTTCACCGCTGCACTGGAGGACGTTTTTAAAACTCTGGACTGGAGAAGGCTAGGCATCAACATCAACGGCGAGTACATCACTCACCTTCGGTTTGCTGACGATATTGTAGTCTTGGCTGAGAGCATGGAGGACTTAAGTACGGTACGATGCTCGATGACCTCAGTAAAGCTTCTGAGCGAGTTGGTCTAAGAATGAACATGGATAAGACGAAGATCATGTCAATTGCCCATGTAGTACCAACTCCCATTACAATCGGACACTTTACGCTCGAAGTTGTAGACAATTATGTACCCAGGACAGACTATCCAGTTAGGTAGGTCCAACTTCGAGAAAGAGCTAGGTCAATCGTCGAATCCGACTCGGCTGGGCAGCGTTCGGGAAGCTACGGCACATCTTTTCGTCCAATATTCCGCAGTGTCTCAAGACGAGAGTCTTTGACCAGTGTGTGTTGCCAGTGATGACAATACAATACAATACAAATACTCTTTATTGCACACCTCACACAAACAAAGCAGTTAAAAAGAGAAACAATACAATAACATGTAGGTAGAGGTAGACAACAGGCGGTCTTATCGCTGAAGAGCGATCTCTTCCAGACAACCTTTGGGTATCGGAGAAAGAGATAAAACTAGATTATGTAGTAGGTGGTGCAGAGATTATAATAAGCCAAAAATCAAAATAATTATATCAATAAACGTACATAAATAGCTCTATATATAAACATACATACACAATCATACATATATACAAATAACACAAATAAAAATATATAAATATAATACATAAACAGTCAGCCAATAATAATAATAGTAAGACAATCGGGGTTAGGGGAGAGACAAATAATGTTCTTTAAGAAGAGATTTGAAGTTACCGATAGATTTAGCTTGTCTTATATCAAGAGGGAGAGAGTTCCACAGTCGAATAGCCTTAAAAGTGAACGAACTACTGTAAAATTTCGAAGATGACGAAGGCACAGTTAATAGCAAATTGTTAGAAGATCTAACAGAATTAAAATAACTAAAACGCTCTTTGAGATAGCGGGGAGTTGCAGGGGGGATGACGTATGGCACTGAAACGTGGTCGCTTACTATGGGCCTCATAAGAAGGCTCAAAGTCACCCAAAGGGCTATGGAGATCGAGGGCCATGTTGGGAGTTTCTCTGCGTGATCGCATCAGAAATGAGGCTGTCCGCAACAGAACCAAGGTAACCGATATAGCCCTCCGGATCGCTAAACTTAAGTGGCAGTGGGCGGGGCACATAGCACGTAGAACCGATGGCCGTTGGGGCGGAAAGGTTCTCGAGTGCCGACCACGCACGTACCGGAAGGCGCGGCGTGGGTAGGCCCCCGACAAGGTGGACTGATGACCTGCGGCGCTACCACGAACTTCGAAAGTCGAAGTTCTTAATACATGCATCCCTGTCACTCGAGTAAGGGAGTGCGATAGAGATGGAAATACCCGAACTTCGACAGCTGGTAAAGGTTGCGGGAGTCCGCTGGATGCGGGTGGCGCAGGACCGGTCACTTTGGCACTCTTTGGGGGTGGCCTATGTCCAGCAGTGGACGTCTTTCGGCTGATATGATGATGATGATGAAACTATCCTATGTCCTTCCCCGGGACTCAAACTAGGTATCTCTTTACCAAATTTCATCTAAATCAGTTCAGCGGTTTCAGCGCGAAGAGGTAACAGACAGACAGACAGACACACTTTCACATTTTTAATATCAGAACCTACCCCCCCCTATACCCCAATACCCTACCACCCCACCACCCCCACCCCACCTGCTATACCTGCATGATTTACTAGATGGCTGAAAGTAAAATAGATGTTAGTAGCTGCAACTTATGTACCCGATGAAACTCATTACATACGAATTCTATAACTTTGAAAACAGTTTTTTTTCCGGTCTCTACTTAAACACGTTTAGAAATGGTAGTTTTGAGTGTTATTGTTATGTGTCTTGTTTAAAGAGACACACGCTTCCTACAACACTGCGACAATGCCATGGTCACCAGAACCTAAACCGTACAAAATTGTTTTAAAATGTCATTCAGCACTAAAGTGCATGAAGTCAAAAACTAATGCATTCAAAACTCGACCCTAATACTCATATTTTGAGTCTTAAATAATACGATTTAGTTACCTACTGCTTTGAGAAGTCTTTTACTTTATTAGTGGGGTGACCACACGTCACGATGTAACTCAATGCATTTAAACGTGCATCACGATGTCATTAAACTAAGGACAGTAATGTCCCTAAACTCCCTTTAATGGACTTTTCCAGATTTTATGGGAAAAAGGGTTGTCCCTGTTTAAAGTTTTATGGCTGTGGGAGCGCGTTGTTTGGCTACGAAATTATTTTGAAATAGGTACTAGTTTTATATTGCTTACTCAAATGATTAGATGCATCTAAAGAGTACATCATTCTCAATTTACATAATTCTGAACATAGATATCAAATGAATGTAACTATAGAGTAAAAAATACATAATTAGGGCTCATTTTCATTGCTCGATACATAGCTGAACTCTCACATGCGGGGAGTTCGAGTTGTATTTGTATTGTTTTCCCCTTTAACAAACACAAGGATAACGCATGGAGGTAGAGTGTAACGACCAGTGAAAATGAGCCACAAATGATTCTCTGAGGAAATACCTACCCTCGACTAACTAAAGCTTCTTTGCTAACTAAAGAAATAGTCCCAAATAACCAAAACAACCGTCGAACTAATTCAAAGAGAGACAACCACGATTGCCTCAAATCACATGAGTGCCACCATTATCTTCGATTGTCCAACGACCGTAAATATTAAGACGCGCAATACGGACCGGACACGTCCATATATCTCACGGCAAAATTAACTTTGTCACCTAGACTATAAAATCGAATTTAGTTTGATTTTAAACAAGCTGAGAAAACCTTTTGGGTTTTAAAACCCAATGCAGTTGCAACCTTGCCAGTTAGATTTTAAAGCACAGTTTCGTTTGGACGAGTAGAAGCGTAGAGTGTCGTTAGGAGTCCGAATCGCGGATGAGACGCAATAAATTTCAATTAATTCTGTCGACAGTCGCACGGCATTGTCTTTAGAATTGTTTGAGATTTAGCTATCCTAATGCAAGGTTTTAAGTAAGTAGTAAACCGGCTGAGCTGTACCTATACCAGAATTACAAGTCTAGGGTCGTTTTTTCATTAAACATTCAGAGTAAGTATAACAGATTTTTTTTTTAATCTTAGCTATATTTTGTCTTATATTTTAAAAACGTTGATCTTGTGTTGAGTATGGGTAGCTACATTAAAAAATACCCTGTAGACCCTGTAGGTATTTATTAATTCAAGAACTATCGGAAAAATTAAACACGCAACAACCATGGAAATGGAACCATACCAACGTAATATGAAAGGTAGTGTCGTGAAATTATATTAATTTGACAAGGTTCCACAGCGGTTCATGTTCCATTTTGTCAATATGTAGTTTATAGGTAGGTATATTTTACATTTTAATACCTCGTAAAAAGCTAAAATTCCTACATCCTAATCTAGCTTGGGTCAGGTACAAATAGTATTATTATTATTGTATTTACCAGTAAGGTCACTGACACAGAAGAGACCTGAGTATCCACATTTATGTTAAATTGTATAATATGTAGTAGTCGTACAAGCGATGTTGTGTTGCATGGATGACAAACTGTAGTCCCCTGCCCAGACGCTGTAGATTAGAGTTGTGACTTACAAATACTAGCGAAAGGGGGAGAGTCGCGATGTTATCATTTATTATAATTCTTTAGGATACAACCGGGAAAAGGGCTAGGAGGATGCAATACTATAGAATACAAATACTCTTTATTGCAAACGTCAATAGTAATACTAACACAGAACAGTAATACAGAAAACAGCGAATATAAGAGCAGAGACCAACAACAGGCGGTCTTATCGCTAAAGACCATCTCTTTCAGACAACCTAGAGAGAAAATAAATAGCCATAACTAATTGGTGGTGCAACCAAAACTAGGTACTATGGTGCCAAAAACATTAAGCATAAATATATAAACATAAAATAAACATAAATAGGTATAAAAACCATTTTTTTTGTCAACAAAAAAGTACAGACCAGCACCAGAACAGAGTATTATGAGAGAGACAAGTAATAATGTTTATGATTAGATTTAAAAGTCGCATTACATTTAGCTCGTAAATTTAGAGGCAAAGACACCTTCGAAGGTAAAATAAGAATAATACAACTTTGAGGAAGATGCAGGAACAGAAAGAAGCAGTTCATGAGAGGATCTAACTGAACGTAAACAGTAAAGTCGTTCCTTGAGGTAATTAGCGAGGATGAATGTTGATATGAGTAGTATAATAAACGAAGGATGGAAAAAACTTAAACTTATCCACTCATTTGCTTGTGGCAACAGTTGCCAATTTCGCAGACTCCTAAACTGATGGTGGCACACTGTGGTTGCCAATCGAAGTATGGGCTGCCTTGATAATGAAAAATTAGAAGCAGTTTAGGCTACCTTTTTAAAATATGAAAGCAAGTGCGCGGTTATGACAGTTATGACCAGCTAACGAAACCACTTATTTAAGTAGTTCAACGTTAAACTCTCAATTCAATGACAATAATATAAGTTACAAACTACATTTGTAAAACGATCTCTGGTGAAAATATAAATGAAGCTACACAGAATTATTAAATAAATATCTTGCTGAAAAGTTTGGATCAACATCGACTCAAAATGTGCCATGTGCGGACAACTGACACTCAACCGAACTTAAGTGCACTGCTCGTGAAACGTGAGTTTGTTAAAAGGTATAACCTTTAATATTACAAAATAGTTAATCATTCAAGACAACTCCATTCGTTCCTTATTCGTGCCAAACATTAAGCAGTGAATAGGGCTCGTTGTGCTGCACTTGTACAGTCTGGCTACAAGTGTCCTGCAGCGAAATGTCATTGTTTTGAGGCGCCATTGTGATCCTTCTGACCTTTTTGACTCGTGATCTGACGAGCTATGTCATCCTGGGAAATAGATGCATACAAGATACAACAAGACAAGAAGCAAAAAATGAACTTATGTTTCCGGAAGTTAAAAAAATAAGAAGTCGTAGATGATTTACGAAGCATGTTGCGGATGCTGTTTGGTTCTATTGACGAAACCTGCGTTGTGGAAATGTTTTGTATGTACTTTTGTCACATTCAATAAATACTTTCAGAAGTCGAATAGACTCTTGAGGAGGTCTTTGGACTATAGCTACAGATCGAATAAGTTTGAGTTCTGAACGCGAACATTATGAGCACATATTAGAACAATACGAGTAGGTAAGGTATTCTTGAACTTCAATCAAGTCTTTTTGGCGCACACACAGTCTGCTGTAGAGAAAAGTAACTTCCTAAGCATATATGTTACCACCCTCCGCAGCACTTTCTGGGTCTGCATCTAGAACTATAATAAACACCACTTTCTGTGTATGCATCTTTGTTGGTGCATCTTCTATTCGGCAGCGGAGAACCTAGTAGACATAGCGATTGCTTGGCTACTTACGCTAGTCCGAAGCTGTCTTACGAACTAATGCAATTTAGCGCTCGTAGCGGAGCGTGCACTCAGGCAGTGCACTAAGAATTCAGTGTTGTAATACACCGTTTCGGATGTATTGATCAAGTAAATGCTGATCACAGATCACAGCCATCTCTAGAACAATATAAACATTCGCTAAACAGTTCTAAATGGCAGACGCTTCCTCTCCATTGTTCAGAAACGTCTGTCGAGACAGTCAAAAACGACCAAGGAACGAGTCAATGACTGGGACCGGAAGCTTCGATAATATTCCACCGGCTACCACGAATATAGATGATTGGCTGTAACACAGTACAAGTATTACAGTATTTCAACTAGTACAAAGCTTAGTGGTCGTTGGGTGCAAGCTTACAAGTAGCTAGTATAACCATTCCTTTTGTCAAATTATCTAAAGCAAAAGCGTGTATTTCCTTCATGACTTTCGCACATGAGTTACACATAATACACATTGATTAATACTAGTGGCTCTGTTAGCTGCAGAACTCAAAAGTATTATCCATAAAATTATATTTTGTAAAGCTGTATCTACAAAAAAAAACGATATACCTATATATTGAAACTGCTCACAAAATTTCTAGTAGAGAACAGCCGTATTTTTAAAGGAGAACTGTGTACGTTAAATTAACTCTTACTGAGCTGATTTAAAAGTGTAGAATAATAAATACTAAATGTATTCATCGCTTTTATAACGCACCAGTATCTACATGACAGTTGGTGTTATTGTATGCTCGCTGATTAATATTCAGTTAAAGTAATATATTGAAAATTAGTTTCAGCCGAGTTCCAGGAAATAAACTTTGCTTACGGTAACAGTAAAAGTTAAAATACTGCTTCTAAGCCTAACCCTTGTGACCAAAGACCCTCTTTCTCGTCCTGGCCGAGCGTCCACCATATACCGGCGCATGCGCATCACGTACAAGGAAGCGGAGATGGTATATAGGTAGAAATATTAATCGGATTTGATGGGAAAGATTTAGTGGTCACTGATATTAACGGCTGTGGTATGTAAATGAACACGAGAAATTATTATTTATTTCTTGCTTCCGCCCGCGACTTCGTCTGCGTGAACCCGGTATAAAAACTATCCTATATTTTAATTCAGGCTATAGGTAAACCATATTCGTGCAAATTTTCATGCAAATCGGTTAAGCGTGCGTAATTGAGTAACAAATATCCAAACTTTCGCATTTATAATATTAGTAGGATTTCTCCGTTACCATAATTCGAAATATACCTACCAAGAGTTATTTATAGAAAGGTGAAATGCGTTTCTATGCGTTCATTGATAGTCGTAAAGCTACATTGAATTCACAAATACACCAAAAAACTAATGTAACAATCCAGCGACTATCAAGTTTAACTCTATAAGATTAAAGCTGCATAAAAACTATTATAAAAACCTTATATTTAAGGGAAACTTTGTTACGTTACCGTCATAAAACTACAAAGTTATATATTTGTTTTAATATGTATGCCTATATTATCGTTATAAACAACTTTATGGACACTGCCATGTGCCATAAACGGACGATAAACAACTCGGATAACAATGGTTAACAAAATGGCCATGTCGATTTTATGCAATACATTCACATCCCTACTATTTTCTCTATTTATTTTTCCATTGGAATATGGACTCTAGCTAATAATATATAAAGTTTGAAATTAAATTTCCTGCCAGCTACGTCAATCATTCCGCTGTAAATAAACCGACATTGTTAAATGGTAATCAAATGACGTTTTGCATGTAAATGGGTAAAATATTAACGTCGGCTTCGGCCGTGGTTTTACTTCTTATTTAGTGGGTGTTTACAAGATATAAAGTCAAGATTTACACTTTTACGGCGTCTTCACAATCTCACTTCGTTTGTAGTATTTATTGAACTTCAACTATTGAGTCGAGTCAAAAATTGAGACTCAAAAATAACAAACTTAGTATGTAATATTACTGTGTACATAGCATTCAAATGCGATTTTCACGATGTGGTACATCGATTTCCCCAGTTTCACCGTTTCCACAAACTAGAGCGATTTCCGAATTCCGAGAGACGTCTCCTTGCAAAGGTTTAGGCAAATGGAATCACGGCCCAGCAGTGGCAATCACGCTTAGACTATAGAAAGTCTTTGTTCAAGTTACCGAAGGGTATGTGTGTCACACAGTAAGTCTAACGTTAACATGCCATAGAGGCGTTGGATGAATAATCAATCATTAATTAGCTCCTTGTCGAGTCCTCGTCTAGATGGCTAATGTCACCTTCGTTATAGAAGTACATCTACATAATTTTATCAATTATAAACATATAATGTACTAATGATAATAATTACACGGTTCAACTCACGTATAAAATGTCATTACGGGCGACATGTTTCGAACTCTTCGGGATTTCTTCTTAAGGTTGAGGATCGGAACGGGTGGGGGCAGTGAAGTCAAGCGACACCGAAGTGAAAACCCTTATCCTGAAACATTTAATACGTGAGTTGAACCGTGTAATTAGGTATTACCATTATTTCAACATGTCTCACGAAAGTTTAAATTCGAATATTATGTAAGCAGGTACTATTTTAAGAATAGGTACACGTCATAATTTATACGTATATTATATATTACCTGGTATTAAATCTGTTGTGAGACTTTCTTTAACAAAACATTCTTAACAAACATCTTTTAACTTTGATTAACATGCTGAACTGATATGATCTTCATGATTAAATTATAAAATTTACGATCTCCGTGGTCATATTCTTTCAAGAAAACTCGCCCATAAACAAATCAATAAAAAAACAATAAATTACGTATTCAAAACAAAAACCAATTAGTAATAACCAACCAATCTCGTTATTCCCAGAAGTTAGCCGACGGTTCAACTCACGTATAAAATGTCATTACGGGCGACATGTTTCGAACTCTTCGGGATTTCTTCTTAAGGTTGAGGATCGGAACGGGTGGGGGCAGTGAAGTCAAGCGACACCGAAGTGAAAACCCTTATCCTGAAACATTTAATACGTGAGTTGAACCGTGTAATTAGGTATTACCATTATTTCAACATGTCTCACGAAAGTTTAAATTCGAATATTATGTAAGCAGGTACTATTTTAAGAATAGGTACACGTCATAATTTATACGTATATTATATATTACCTGGTATTAAATCTGTTGTGAGACTTTCTTTAACAAAACATTCTTAACAAACATCTTTTAACTTTGATTAACATGCTGAACTGATATGATCTTCATGATTAAATTATAAAATTTACGATCTCCGTGGTCATATTCTTTCAAGAAAACTCGCCCATAAACAAATCAATAAAAAAACAATAAATTACGTATTCAAAACAAAAACCAATTAGTAATAACCAACCAATCTCGTTATTCCCAGAAGTTAGCCGCGAAACATTGTAACGGTCTATTTTTACATTTCGCCTTTACAACAACTATGCACCGAATTTCTTCGCGTCTTGCACAATTTTGGACTTAATTGATATGCGTAACAAGATCGAAATTGCTGCTGCCGTTTTTGATTGAGTTCCATGCATTTTAGTTTCGAAAGCAGGATTCGGTGTCCTATTCTGTAAACCACTCGACTTACAAGAAACCATTGTCACGACAAGCTTGAGGAATTCGATATTAACGACCAGGGAATGCTAATGTGCGCTTGTCGCGTGAAATCGGCTCGTTTGTACACTGTTCCCGTTGTACTTTACATTTGGAGAGGTTACTGGGTTCGTTTACATTAATTTGTACCGATTAACTACAATAGGGCTTTTGTTTAGGTTTCGCAACTCTAATAAATGCCTGACAGCACTTAAATTAAGATGCGCTATTAGTCTAAAGGCCTCACATTCTCTGTGTGGCATTCAGAGGCTCTAGTATAAGTTTTACCGAAACAAAACTTTACGATCGCGTTTGCGTTTTACCCTCAATTTGTATGGGATTTGACAGCTAAACGCGAACGCGGTCGTAACGTTTTGTTTCGGTAAAACTTATACTAGAGCCTCTGTTCTTATTTGTTGTGGTGCCAATATACGTACTAGGTAAAGTTGGCTAGAACACGAACATATATGCGTTGTTGACAGTGGCGATGATTTATTAGGCGCACGTAGGTATTTCCTTTAAAAAGATCTGAAATTATAAAGCAAAAAAACCTGTTTTAAAAAAAACTATACATTTTCATTTTGTTGCGGCAAATTTCACCATTATGTACAAGTTGAAACAAGAGGTGTGCATGTAAATCAATCCAAGAAAGCGGTCTGCGACTTTTGAACCTTGAAATGCAAATGATAGAGTCAAAAAGTCGAAAAGGGGCAGACCACTTTCTTGGCTTACTGTACAGTCATAAGGTTTGCATAAAAAAGTATATACTTAGTGGATACATCCCACTAAATATCACAACGATATCCACACCATTTTTACCACCCATGCCGCAGATAAGCACTTCCCGAGGTGTCAACACGAACCTTATTGTCTACGAGATGTTATCTCTCGATTGTCATTCGACAGTCGTGCACACAAACACGAGGCGAATTGAGAATAGCCCCGCGTTCGTTTCCTAGAATTGCCTTGATTTAAAAATTGGGACAAAAGTGTTCCAGGCTTTCTTGATGTAGGATTCCGTATACAAAATATATGTATTTTGTTATTTATAATAAGTGCATTCTTGGCCCGGCCTTAAATGCAGGAAAATTATACCTAATCCATCACTTCAATAATATCGCTTAAATAATCTTTCGATTCACATCTGTCCATAAAATGGCAATTACCGCCGAAAAAGTCGACTTCGTGGACAGGGAAAGACGTAAAATTGTGGTACTCAAAACTGGCGTATACTTATTTGTCGCCCTTGCTTTCGGCTCGGGCGTCAAATGCCTTCAATTTGAGACATTCCTTGTTTTACCGCCCTAGGTGAGTAATGTACTATTATCAGTTATATTATAGTGAGTTAGAGTCACATTTAGCTTTAGCTCTGATATGTTAGATAACTACATACCTTAGGCATTTGCTCATAATCGTGAATTCGTGAGGTAATAATTTGCATTTGATTAAATACTAATCATGATTGGCCTTAGCTTTCCTAGTCGTATCTGGGGTAATTAATATCAGTTATTTACGAAACTGGAACTAAGCTGAGCAAGTTGTCGGCTTAGGCGCTTAATTTGATAGGTTCCCGACTGTTGGTGTACCTATTCAACGTAAGGTATTTATAGTTTGGCCACTAGTAATCATGTCATGAGCTGACAATACATACGCTCATTCCTTTCTTTATTTGGTGCTCTAGTGAGAAATATGTATATTTTCAGCCAAGTAAATCAGTGCCACAAACGCGTCCACTACATTTTGCAGGATCAGTTGATTACACCAAACTGTTCCACTTTCTGGTATTTAAATGTCATAATTAATATGATTTGATTATTTTAGTTTGTACTTTTAAGTATTATAATATTTATATGGCCTATGAGAAATGTTAATGACTTAAAAACAACCTCGTCCAGACTTAAAATAGGCACAAAACTTCCGAAGTTAATAGGACAAAGACTTTTTAACCGACTACCCTCAAACCTTAAAACCATAACAAACGATAACTCATTTCGTTACCATGTAAAACAACTATTGCTTGAAAAAACACTGTATAGTTTGCAAGAGTTTCTTTCAAATGACAATGAAAACAAGAAAATGACTATCTTAAAAGCTTGACATTTGTATTCATATTTATTTTATATTTACTTTCGCTTCATTATTCAATAGCACAATATATTATTAAGCTGACATTAAAATTATTAATTTCAATTTTTTACAAATAATAACTATTCTGTACACATCTGTACACATCTATGTAACTGACAAGTCATATTTTTTATACATTTTTATCTTGTACATTTACTGTACCAATGATTTTAATTGTAAAATTATGATAATAAATAAATCTGAATCTGAATCTGAATCTATAGTATCATAAACAATTTTGTATCTCCTACAACACAACCGAACCCTAAAAAATACGTCGATGCCCGTAAAGAACTCCGCTGAGTCAGTACGAGTGCAGAATGAGTGATTTTGTCAATGATGGGTATTCGGTGTTGGCACTGTTGGCGTGTTGCTCGTACGAACAACTTTATGTCTCCGCCACGTTACATTTTTGAAGTGAAAACTTCTTTAGCGGCGCTGAGCACTTTTTGGGATGGGGAAAAATTGTTAAATACGCGACAGAGTTTTGTGACGTCAGATGTGAAGGAGGTCACTTTTTGCTGCTAGCGTGTATAGTGCTTTTCTCAAAAATAAAACAATATGTTTGAATAAAAGTTAGATAATTGGTAGAATAAGAGTTATATAAAAGTTTGAATAAAAATTATATTGTTACAGTCACCAGCATTAGTATCTGCCATAACAAAGGCAACTTGCAAAAAAAAAAAAAGCCTCGTCCCGAATCTCTCTCCATCCTACAGTCACGTGACCTCCTACGCATCTGACGTCACAAAAATCTGTCGCGATTTTAACAGTTTTTCCCCATCCCAAAAAGTGCTCAGCGCCGCTAAAGAAGTGTTCACTTCATAAATGTTCTATGTTTAAATATTATGATATGTAATGGGATTTCATACTTACTTCCTGGACATTTTTGTTCTATACTATTTAAATATTATGATATGTAATGGGATTTCATACTTACTTACTGGACACTTCTAAAAATTGTCCAGGACGAATCACTTTCGGATACTATCTGCACAGGTGTTATGGGAACATTTCGTACTATTTATGAGAAAAAAAATATTTTTACTCCAAAAGAAAGAAGGCAAAAAAAATATGCCTAGTGACGAAAATTCCATTCAGATATCTCAAAGAATACGAAGCTACAACCGTTTTAATATTGCTTGTACAGACAGCAGATCGTCACGTCACGATCTGCGAGCGTCATATTAAATGTCAATCGTTTCATATGGAAAAGGAAGGTGCGTTTTGCGGCTGTTAAAACTTTGGATACTTAATAACTTTGTGATTATTTAACCTCTACCGTTACTTTTTTCTCCTTTTGACTACATTCTTAATCCGTGTTCAAGAAAATACATCTCTATCACATCTGATCATTTTCCCGGTTGCATCTTAGGTGCTTCGGAGCCGGGGTCCAAGAGTTCAAGAAAATACATCATTATTGGATATTTTACGTATTAAGTGTCTACACCCCTATTATGTAGTACACACAGCAACACACCTAACTAACCATACCGTGAAAACCTAGAACCTTATTACAATGCACTTAAGGTCAGATTAGATTTCCGATGGTCACTTAGCTGTGTTGTCGACTGTACATTGTATTTTTGTCGATTAAGCTTTAAGGGGTTTTTAAAAAAAAGCGCACTCGAATTCTACAGCTCACAGAGTCACTAGTAAATTAAATGTCATTTTTTTACTTCTCTATTGCTGTGATCATCAATTCCATACTATGTCAAAGTTCGCGTGAACTAAAGGGATCGTCATCACAAGTAACATTTACTTATTTGACATTTCATGCATACTTAGATTGCATGTATAGTTGATGGCAAAGGCAAGGTAAAATAACAATGATACTATTGTTAGGGAATTCAGTCACCTGCAAAATATTTGGAGACAATCAAAAGGAGACGAACAAAAACAAATATACCATGTCCCAAACTATGGGTACTAAGTGACGATATATATATGTAGATAAATACATACATAAAAAGAAAACGTCCATGACCCAGGAAAAATATTTGTGTTCAACACTCAAAGAAATGCCCTTACCGGGATTTGAACCCGGGACACCCAGCTTTGTAGGCAGAGTAGGCAGAGTCACTAGCAACTAGGCTAAAGCGGTCGTCTAACACGTGCAAGGGCTAAAGTTTATTTTACTAAGCAAACTTGACATTCTGGTAGAAATTAAAATAACATCCTTATACCCTAATTATCCTTTGATTGCGATATCAGTAAAAGTGTGTACATATACAATGTTGCTGCACAGATTTGACTTCTATTACCAGTTACTACAGTCCAGTTTAGGTAAATCCATGCAATCCGACATGCATGTAAATTTATATCAAACAAATACTCAAGTAGATAACTTATACTAACGACATAATACTGACAAGAAACCAGTTAAAGTGAATTAGTAAATCACTTAATAGCGAAGTACTTGTCTTAAATAAGTGTAATCTATTAACCGCCGTTCGCAGTACAGACACCAAGGGTTATGGTTAAATATGTTTGTTCAAATATTCTTGAGAAAAGGTCACAGGGCCGGCTGTGCATTAGAATAATATGTATACATGTATGTATGATTTGTGTGAGATTATCTCCAAAAAAAAAACAATAAAAAAAATATTTGTAATGACTATTAAGATTGTGGCCATGATAGTCATGTGGTAAACGACAAAGCATTCGTCACTTGCAAATTGACATGTAATTTATAATGTAATTTTATATTGTGAATAAATGAAGCTGAATCTTACTATCAAGCCATCGCAACCATCTTAGGCTAGCCGGTTTTTAATTTGGGCGCCATTGAGTTCGGTGAAGAAAAACATCGTTAGGAAACCTGCACACATTTGCGAATACATTCAAAGGTATTGAATTAGCAGACGCGCACTGGAGCAGTGTTGGATATACAGCCCTACAAGAGAAGGCCAACCGAGTGGGGCGATTAAGGGCTGATAATTAAGAGTTAAAAAAACAAAAAAAAGAGTAAAATATTTAATGAGACGCTTTTATTCTTAAAAAAAAAAATGAACACTAAACCCCAACATGCTATTCCGCCGAACCCCCTACCTCCGTTGCCTGTGCACACCAGTTAACCAATCTAGCGTATTGCTTGGCCCACATACACCGCCCCTATTGCTTTGGCTAGTTTGGGGGCCATTCGGTTACGGAGGACACTTGACACGCACTTTAGGCAAAGGTTCAGCTTTGATTTTGTACAACTGCAAATTGTATAAAGTTAGTAAGTCAATTTCTATGTATATTGTTTCATAAAAATATAAATAGCTGAAATTTAAGGACACCTAAGGGCTGTATTCATCAGAACTTGCGAGGTGGCGGAGCAGTGTCCGGGGAAAAAGTCCACAGATATCATTACTAGGCTCGCTCACGCATTAGGGATGGGAAGGGTGGCCCATTGGTGGCTTATAAAGTATATTCGACGTTTTGGTTTGTATTATAATGATAAGTATAGTCTGATACACAGAAATGACAAATAAGAACCTAAATTCGTGTGACCCAAATCGCACTATTCACGTATAGAAAAACATCGAAACTGGGTTATAGAATAGTGACGAATGACGCTCCCACACACGTGTTTATTCTTTTGACATTAGACAAATTCAAATCAACGCGAGTTAAAAATCAAACCACTTTCCACTTCCTAGCCTCGGCCATTAAAATGATAGATTATATTGGAACAGAAGACCCCGTGGTTACCAAAATAAACATCTGACGGATATCCAAACGGAGCTTGCTTTTATTGCCGACATCACAGGCAGAAAGTATTTAATGTGACCACAAACGCAACCATGGACGAATGGAAATATGTATGTTTTTTGGTCATTTTGAGGGCCATTTCGAAAGAAGAAACTAAATAGTTCACTGAAATGCACACAATATCTCTGATCCTTTGCTTAAGGGCTGACGGGCGATTTTTGACTTTCGAGCGCTCGACTCCTTCACTCGAAAACTGGCAAAAATTAAGAAATGCTATTTTGAAATAGAGATAGAAAATTTATAAATAATTGGTATTGACCACTCGTGTTAAATTCTGACGGTATAAAGTGCCTACAATCTTGACACTACAACCGTATTTAATTTCCTAGCGCTCGAAAGTCAAAAATCGGTTCCCAGTCTTTAGAATTTGATAGTTAAAATATTCAAAAAAATATATGAAGTTATCTGAGAGATTCCTACTTGAATCTGACATCAGTTAGAAATGTTTCGTTTCGCTTCATCATAAATAGGACTTTTTCTTCAAGAGAAATCTATAATACTTGCATTGCGCCGCTGGGGTCCAGATATTTTATATTGATTATATTCTTTCATAAAAATCTACGCATTTGTCTTCATTTGATAATCAATAAGTAGGTACCTACAATTGGATAGGTTAGATACTTAAACCAAATTCATAAACAAACGAAACCCATGACCAACCCATCCTTTCCCCGCTAAACAAATCATAAAGAAAGCCTGATTGACTCATCGACAATCGATTACAGCTAATATTAGACTTAACCACAACAGTTTTACTACTCTACGGGGAACCGATGGCAGAACAGACACCACGGCGTAAACACTAGCTATATATAAAGATGATAGCAGTGGCTAGGAATAATTCGCGAGAATAATTCTCAAAATTCAGCAGACTGCTGCTGAATTTTGAGTCTTACCACGAAATCATACTAATATTATAAATTGGAAAGTGTGTCTTTCTGTCTGTTACCCCTTCATGCGTAAACTTCTAAACCGATTTAGATGAAATTTGGTAGGTATAGAGATAGTTTGGAAGCTAGAGTTTATAAATTAATGAAATGTGATTATCCATCCTAGTCAACGCAATGGAAATTGTGAGTAATGGTTACTCGTGATGTATGCCCATGGATCTTGGAGCTTATTTTGCTATTAAGTATGTAGATTGCTCGTGTGCTTGCTTGTTAGTCCGTGTCACATCTCCAGTTTTCTTGTTTTTACTAAAGTATTGTTCAGACGTCATTACTAGAAGAGTTATTATATGTTTAGGTAATTTACATCTGCGTCCGCCTCAGCTAATTTAACAGAATGATAGTTTTTTGTTTTTTTTATATAACTGTAATTTATAAACTCTTTAATGAAATTAAACAGCCTTGTATCGAGATTTGATAAAACACTCCCAACCACTAAATGCTCCTTTGAATAATACGACACAAATTTATTTCCGGCGCACATAAAAGCTATATCAAAGAGTTTCTTAGATTCAGCGTGTGTAGTAAATCATAGCCAGATGATCTCCAAGGCTAGGACATCCGAAGAGTTATACTTGAGAATATTTGAGTTGTTCGAATTGCATCAAAGTGGTCCATTCAAAAAGCAACTCTACCGTCCATGGTATAAAGATTCCAATTCAAATGACTGTTTTATAAAAAGTCGTGCACATTAAATAACCTCACGTTATCCACGTTAATCACCTGACCCCGATCACCCAGGGGAACCTAGCGGCAATTATTTTATATTCAACTAGGAAAAAATGATAATGTTCGGTCACGGTGCTTCACCGGACGCTACCGCGTCACGCTCGCTTCGCTCACTCGGCTCGCGCGCTATAGGGTCGCAGTTCGCCTAACAACCTAAACGTTTTTTCCCCTGGGGGATCAGGCTAGGGGATTAACGTGGATAACAGCAATAATCTCAACCATACCATACAGGATAATTAATTTACATAAAAAAATCTGCAAAGGAAACTCGTCAAACGTGTCAAATTCGGTACATCACAGCTTTTTTGAATATAAAATAAACCACTAGTTTTGAAATTTCCTTCGACATACGCGTAGTCGGAGAAGACCCAGATTGTCTTTATTTGCCTTTGACGGACATTTGGCTATGAGTCTATAGCAGGTTGATCATGTAACGCACTGTACGTTAGGTAGATCTAAACGTCAATTTTTATATTAAAAAACGACCCTTGAATTGTCCTATCGCGTTCGAAACGTTACGTGATTACGCCTCAAGAAGTAAAATATAAAAGGGGTTTTATTTATTTGGTTTGTAGTCATCTCAATGATCACCCGGACTCGCAGAGTGATATGGAGAAAACTTTAATGCTATTTTCAGAAAATTTATACGACGTTTCAATTTACAACCACTTTTGCGCGTTAATAAAAGTGATTTAGGCACGGATATTAAGCACAGCACGCTGCAATCAATTAGGTGTCGACAGCGGGCGTAATTTCGTTAACATTAACGTGCTAACTAAATGGACTGTAGAGGGACTTAAAGCGGAAATTATCTGTACTACATAATGTTTGTTCCTGTCCATGGGCGGAAAGCTGCAAGTTATGAGGTATCAATTCCTTAAGGAAATCCAACGGCATGACTACTCTCCCTCTAAAACAATCTGAATATTACGTGTCTATAAAAACAAAAAGAGCTGCACCACAATCGATAAAATAAATTAAATTAATGTCGATAACCGTCACCAGTGAACACGGGTGATCGCCGCACTGACAGAAATAGCGCCGTAATGTATATGAGATATGATTATATCGAAGGGTATTATATCGAGTATATTTCACTCGATATATCCGACGTGAAAACATCGGCGGCCTGAACCATAAATAATGTAAGGCCGGAGATAAAGAGATGCAGACTGTTCACTTTATAAAAAACATCTATATTTAAAGACACGTTAAAACTAGTAATTCACGATTTCCTGCCCTGAATGACTTAAAATTCAGAGGAGTACGCATCACACATTAAATATGTTGTAAAAAAAATTACATGCACTATGTACAATGAACAATTGGCAGTGCTATTTTCGTTATTGTTGTGTAGTAGGTAGTGAACTGGCTGTTTTATCTGGCCTGAGCCACTAATGCGAATTAAATCGCCACTGTTTATGTTTTGACGCATGATATAAATTGTTTTGCATTTGCTGGAGATTTTATATTTGGAATGTGTGCAATTTCTATTTTCATATCAAGAATTGGTTTTGTAAAGTTTGCTTGGAATCGATCATTCTTGTGAGCTTTGCAGTATCTTAAGGTGAATAGGATAATATTTTTTCTTAAAAGTGGTAAATTAACGACAATGGCAACATACATGGAAAAACACAAACTGTGAGATCTCTTTTTCTTCTGCTTATTTAAGAGCTAAGCTCTTCTCGGTGTAGCTAAAACTAGGCCCTCCATCTACTCCGATCCAAGGCAACCTCTTTGACAACTCGATACGACCTAACATCAACTCTTTTATTGAGCTGCTCTGTGTAGTTGTAAGATAAACGTAAATAATTCGTGGAGAGCTGTTTTGTATTGTCTCATTATTTCACACTGAGAATCAACTACCAATAGTAAACTAGGTAAAAACTAATGAAAATAAGTAACAAATGAAAACTAAATGTTATTCCAATGTTTCAGTAAGATCAAACATATTCTAACACCGTGGAGGCAGTAAGTCGAAAAAAATGTGACCAGTGGCAGCGGCCTCAACGGTTACATATTAAACGGTAGTAAGAAATACTTATTGAACAGAAGTTAGTTCCAAGAATCATACAGACGTAAGTAGCATAGTACTCCTACGCACATGCGTCTTTTAATGTATATAGTGAGCCCGTATCGAGGAATAAACAGCGACGCTCTAAATTGACCATTATTAGATCTTACCCCCCTGCAATAAGGTCCACGAGTGGTTAATTACATGTGTACGATGGTGGGTACACCGGCGTGCGTAATTCTAACCACGTATGACAGCGGCCGTTATGGATGCAGCGTGCCGAATTGAAGCGGTGACCATTAGCTGTCGTTGTGTTGTGTGATTGTGTGTGATATGCGAGGTATCGAAGTATTTATTTACTTAGGTTAAAACTACGTTATTTTACATTTACCTACTTTATTTTTATGTTACTCATAAAAAAAGCTCAACAGTTTTGCAATTTACTATCTACGCAAAATTGTTTTAATAATGTGAAGCTGAAAGTTGATAATTGAAAATATATAAAATACCTTCATTGCCATATACATAAGCAGCGTATAGGGCTCATATAGTTACGTTTTTACGAACTCAAAAATCAATAATTCTGATCGATAATTCGATACCCGATAACCCGCGTCCCTCGTTGTAAATCTCAGCACTTATCGATGTTTTACAAATCGTCGGGACAATAGGTCCGCACTAGGGGACCAGTAATACCAATGCCGCACCCGAATCAGGGATCCTTAGGTATGGTCAAAGAAAACGTTTTTTTAAACAATTATAAAAACAATTTTATTTCATATATTGAATTAAACATTCACGATTCTCATTCTCACACAGCATGCTCGACACAAGGTGACTCCCATCCCATTACAACAAACGTATTGTTTGACTTTCATTTTAATACGGCACGCTGGAATAAAATTAAAATTCGTATACCTACACAATGGGATCGGCCATATCTAGGTCGAAAAACTAGTTTCAGTTGCTAAAAATTAAAAAAAAAGAGAGAAAAAAAGTTTACTATGAAAAACTTCTGTCTCACTGTTTTTCTGTCGTCCCCCTGCACTTTTAAGTAATCAATTCTAAAAAATTGTTTTTGTCGTAATTGGCCACAAGAGACTAGTTAGAGTCAGGATGATGATTTTAATGTTTTATTGGTTGACGACCGGTTAGCCTAGTGGGTATGGGTAGTGACGCTGCTTACGAAGCTGAAGGTTCTGGGTTCGAATCCCGGTAAGGGCAAATATTTGTGTGATGAGCATGAATATTTGTTTCCGAGTCATGGAAGTTTTCTATGTATTTAAGCATTTATATCTATTATATATATCGTCGTCTAGTACCCATAACACAAGCCTTAATGAGCTTACTATGGGACTAGGTCGATTTGTGTAAGATTGTCCACTAATATTTATTTATTATTTATTTCAGAGCCCATAATTTTCATGCCGATGACATCATTTTGACGTCACGCTGCATATAGAATGATCCCAAATAGTTTTATTGTAATTATTAATCATTCGTCGTCAATCATTTTAATCATGTACAAATTACTTCAAAAGTAATCTATTCACTCGTGTAACAATTAATAGGTACCTACTTGATACGTGAAACGTAAATTAAACTATTTGTTTTGTTTTTATACATGTACATTTTATTAAACGGTATTGTTACCACATTTCAATAATTACGAAGAAAACAGAATTCCTTCAAGTAGGTACCTATTATTTATTCCACGTGTAAATAGATTAATTTTGAAGTAATGTGTACATGATTAAAATGATTGACGACTAATGATTAATAATTACAATAAAACTATTTTGGATCATCCTATATGCAGCGTGACGTCAAATTGATGTCATCGGCATGAAAATTACGGGCTCTGTAATTATTTATTGGTACAGAACATTTCTGTGAAAAAAATATCAGTTGTTCATAATTAACGTACGGAACCTTTAGTGTGTGTTCCGGCTCACACACTTCATCGATATTTACGCGAATTTAAGTAACTTCAATAGTTTTTTTATTTGATTGTTGACTGAATAGAATAATAGGAAATATTGCCACTAAAAAGGAATTATCGGTGGGTAATGTGGGAAAGTCGGGGGTCTTTATTTGTACTTAATTGTAGTGTATTTATATGGGTCCTAATAACCGTGGATGATAAAATATGAATGGGATTTCATTTTAGGTATTTATTATAATAGTGAAAACGGTATTTTTTGTGTAACTCCACACGTTACTATATTACTCACTTTTTACCCGCCCGTTGGATAGTCCAACGCCTATGGACCGGAACTATAAGGGTGTTACTACACCAATCGATCCATGCCATCAATCGATATTGATCGATTGGTAGGTTTGGCTGATAGTAGAAACTGTCGATCGACGTATACATAATCGATCGATGGCATCGATCGATTGGTGTAGTAACACCCTAATACCTACTTAGGACGAGCTATGGTCGTAATAATACCACAACCAAGCGAGGTGGTAGTATACAAATCTCAATAAGTATGACAGAAAGGCATATATTATTCGTTGTGCTTGTCATAGTTCCACTTTTTTATTTGGACCAATTGAGTTAGTATGAGGTAGGTAAACCATAACCCGCCCAACTGAAGTAGGTTCTTTATGGTAAGCTGTCAGTAATTTTAAGGCCAGTTTTAAATTTAGCTTTTACAGAGACTGATATTTTCGCACCAATACTTTTTGTTCCTTGAGATAAGGTAAACGTCCGAGGGCTAACGCTGATGTTCTGAAGTTCTAATACCTATATGGCATGGTGCCACTCTATGTCAAAGTGACATAGCTTAAATACTCCAGGCAAAATAGGGTCAGCTAGTATGGCGAAATGGAAATAATTTATAATAGCTTTTTTTTTCTGCGTAACAGATAAATTATAATTGTATTAATAACGACGAGACTAAATCCGACAAAATATTTGTGATTTAGATATTTTAATAAATAATTGAAAATTTATAAATTCCTGTAAAATCGGAAAAAAAAATTAACTCATTTTTTATTCTTTGTTTTGATAAATTAATATTTCCTCTATAAGTTTGATGATAAATCAGGCAAAAAATGTTTCCGAATATTACATTTCTATTTAGTAGATCCCTAACATTTTATTCATTTACCATATTTCCGTGTCCAAAAATAATAATTGGCTGTAGGTTCCTACATTCTTTGATGAATGTAGTGGACACAAACATTAGAAACGAATCGCACACTAAACAACAACGGAGGGTGGATTTTAGGGGTTAAATGCTGTTTAACTATTTAAAAAAATGCAAATTGATCAGTTACTTTTGGGATTTTCATTATAAGCTATTTTTCATCGAATAATGTACGAATCCCCTTATAAAATCGGTTGCAAGTAATGTTATTACAAACACCTGTTTAAATAGGTTTAAAAATGCCGCGCGCGAGCCGCAGAGCTAACGTGATTGGCCGGCCGCCCGCTCGCCGCGTAGGTACTACATACTAGGTAGGTAGGTAGGTACCGCACGAATCGCAGCGATTCGCGAAACCATCTAACGCGTCTAAGATCTAGTTGTTGATAGTAGTTAAATTTGAATATACTCGTTGTGAAACGAATTATGAAAATATTTAAGTATTTTTATTTATTTATCAATGAGTGACACTGACGAGCGTGGGATGAAGATACCTATGCAATTTAACTTTGACGTAGGTAGTGGAAGTTGGAAAAAGGGACTTCAAAGATTGTGCACACGTGTATATTATGTAGTTTGTGATGGACTTTTTAAGACTAGAGGAAGATGCTTGCTTTGTTTACATTAATTTCTTTTTTGGTTCAGTTTTATTTATATATTTCGTCTTTATTGCACTAAGGACAACTTATCGTACAAGAGGCGGACTTAATGCCGTAAGCATTCTCTACCAGTCAACCTTTGCGCAAAGCAGACAGATTGTGGGCGTGTAGTAATTGTAATAGAGCAAAATTCGTTAAAATAGTAAACTAGAGAGATTTATACCCTTACCTATTATTTGATTTTTATTATGCCCAATATTACACGTTAGATAATATACAGGGTGAAAAAATCTATGGAACCTGAAGGGAAACCCTTAAGACAGCTCATTCTCTCGCTCTCATTATCATGAATTAAACACTATTTAAATTTAATTTACCTACTTTTAGCCCGAATTACATTTGAATTACAATTTACTATCGCAATCACTAAAATTTATTGACCGAATATCTTTTGTCCGAAAACTTTTCGTATTTTTATGACTTCTCCGAATATACAATTCATTAATTTTTTCATTTACCATTTGATGTTATCCAAATGTGTCAGTTGTCCGAAAAACTTTTACCACTACAGTCTTTTGAGCTTTGTTACAACTTTTGTTTCATAGCCAATTTTTGACTTATCCAGCATTACTTTCCGCATTTCATACGTTTAGTCAAATGTTCATTTTGAATGAAATTCAAAGTAGTTTTACAGAGACTAAGGCAGGTCGGTGTAGGTACGACGACGAGCGAAGCGAGGAGGAGTTTTAGGTGAACTGCGAGTTTGCGACCCTACATCGCGCGAGCCGAGCGAGCGTAGCGTGCCGTGGCAGCGGCCGGCGAAGCGCCAGAAGAACCGAACACTTTTTTACTACTTAATATTTACATATGTACTGTATAAGTAAGGGTCAGGTCGGAAGAAATAACTTGATAAACCAAATGTTGTAATTATTAAGTATCGATTTATTTAAAGAACACCCTGCCTAGAGATGGTGTTTACCCAACCTACCCAGAGTTACCCATTTCATCCCAAACGTCGTCTTGTGAAGCATTTTTGCAAAATATAATGAAACTTCTTACGTCATAGTCATATAGGAATGTGTAAACGTAAACGTTGTTCTCATTGAGATTTTCTTACTTGGTTACTTGCTAAATATGCAAACAATATAGGCTCATCTTTCCCTGGCCAGACTATACGTGTGTTATTTTGAATAATAGTACATTACTGCAGAGGCAGTGAAGTAAGGGATTGCTGGACTAGTCCAGGCAATGAACTGACAACTTGTATGGAAAAATGTCAATTTTGGAAATAATTTATAATAGCTTATTTTTTATGTATAACGGATATATTATCAACTAAATAGTTACCCAGCGACAAAATCCGACAAAATTTCAGACATCGAAAAAATGATAAGTTCTTCTAAAAAGTCAGTAAAAATATTAATAAATGTTTTTGTCTTAATTTTGGTTCATTTACATTTGCTCTATAATATTCAAGATAAATCGTACAAAAAAAGATAATGCATGCTTCATTGAAATCTACATAATTACTTCCGAGTGGAAAGTTTGTCGGATTCTTGACCAAATCATCTTAGAATAACATTTTCAAATGAAATCAACAAAAAAAACGCTATTATAAAAAACGCTAAATTAATGTTTTTCAAAACCGTATTTTGCCTGGAGTAGACGAGATTGGGGTAAACCGGATACAACGAGTCCAGCAATCCATGTTCCGGCCGAGGATTGTATAGTGCGTTTCTCAAACGATGTGAGGAAATATTAAAATAAAAATAAATACAAGGTAATCAATTAAATAATAGGTAATTTGCCGCCTTTTTATTTTTTAAACATGCCATTTAAACAAGCCGTTCGAGCACTATGTTTAACCGCACATAGGTATAGTACCATCGTTTTTTTTTTATGTCACAAGTTTGCTTACAGAACAGAGTCTAGTGGTGGTTGGCAGTATGTAATTTTTCCTTTGTCAGTTTAATATTAGTAAGCAAATTTAAAAAGTTAGATTAGCGGACAATAATGGTTTTACTTAGGGTTACTTTTCTCAGTCCAGTTCCATAGGAAACAATTCACAGCCGTTACTAGTGTTAGCAAATTGGTGGGAACTGGCGAGAATAACCATCGAATACCAAAACCAAATGGTACTCAAGTATTGCATTTTTATCGAGTCGATACACGCGTAACGTATCTGAAAATCGAATTTACCAGTCAGGGATATTAATATTTGTACCAGAGTAAGGATAAAAACTGACATAGAGGCGTACACAGATATTTATGCCCTTTTTTTGTACATATATTAATGCCTGACTTTAAATTTTCACCAAGATTAAACATATGATTAGTAAAAATAAACCAAATTAGCCCAAACTACCTACAATAGACGGACAGACAGACAGACAGACAGACAGCGGAGCCTTAGTAATAGTGTCCCGTTTTTACCCTTTGGGTAAAACAATATCACAGATTTGAGTAGGGCAGGCAGTGTCTTTCTGCCTTTACGTGGTGCACGCCACTGATGTTATGGATTTACGGTGGTTTTCTTTCAGGGCCCATAGGTTTTTCCACTCTGTATAGCTATAGCAGCTAAGCAGTATTTTAGCAGCGTGTTCTTTCTTACCCATTCCAATAATTAAGTACCTACTTCCGTTACTACAATGATGTGCAGATGGATCTTGTACTACAAACTCACAGACGACTTAACCTAGGTTAAGTGGTCTGTGTACTACCTACGCAGATTAAGTGGGAAATTAACTACTTTAAGTAGGAAATCACCTGTTAAAATTGTCGTCACTGTTTTATAATGATGACATTTATCAGTAAATAATTATGAAGCATTGAGACACCAAACATAGAAATGTACTAAATTCTTGGCATGTTTTCACTAAAATATGTTTATAAATTTCATTAATTGTTAGCGCGTTTCCCGCTTACGCCATTATTACACCGTGAATAGTCGCATTCTCCTACTAGTACATCGTCGAAGACGATATAAATGATTACAAATAATCTGCGTAGGTAATGTAGGTATCTATCTACTTCGCGTCACAGAAAAGGACTCGTTGCGTGCCGCCGTTGCGAGCGAATGTGATCGTTAACACACGCGGAAAGAGCTCAAGTTCAATTGTAGAATTAAACAGGACTATTCAAATGTGTATTATGCTTTACATAAACCTTTTTTCTGTAGGATTCGTGTACTACTTTAATAATCTATATAGTTAAATTAAATTTGGACACAATTTGGTCCTATAAATATATTTACCGATAGTTTATTGGAGTAAATGTATTTATATGCAATTCTAAACAAAAATCTATACGATTTTTAGCAAAATAGGTTCATCAATTATTTTTATGAGAATCAAATCAAAGTACTACTTATTACAATTTTTTTTTACCAACTTCTGTCACCTGTCACCCAAGCCATGCATTTTGTTAATATATTGATTTTACATGTAAAAAAAATGTCGGATTTGATTGTTTACAAGTTAAAGACAATAATATTGTTGTGTTGACGATTATAGACAACTATTATTAATTTTAATTAATAAAATCGGAGTATATTTGACAGTATTTTTTTATACCTACTTTCGGGTCGAAAGTTTGTAAGATTCGTAAATAGAGTATCTTAAAATATGTATTTATGACGGAGAAAAAAAACACAGGCTATTATAAATTAATGTTTGGCGAAACCGTATTTTGCCTGGAGTAAAATTCGAATGAAGGAAAATCCTCTTAGTTCGAATTTGAATTGAACCCATATTGCTTTGACATAGAGTGCCCATGCTATATACTAGTACAGCGTCGAGCAGTCGGACATTTACCTTTATTTGACATTTACCTTCATTGCGACGCGTAGCGACCCTGCCTGCGAAGCAAGAGGTCCTGGGTTCGAATCCCGGTAATGGCATTTATTTGTGTGATGAGTCTGATGAGCACGAATATTTGTTCCTGAGTCATGGATGTTTTCTATGTATTTAAGTATTTGTTTATCTATATAAGTATGTTTATCATCGTCTAAGTACCCATAGTAGATCGATTTGTGTAAGATTGTCCCCTAATATTTATTTATTTATTTTATTTGTAGATAGGTAAGTTCTAAAAATACCAGATTCCAAAGTACGACAAGAAGAGAGTACATGCACCACAAAGGGTTACGGTACTTGAGAAAGAAAGCCCAATGCACTTAGATGACTAAAAGCATGGTTTCTATTTCGGTTATAAACGATGCTTACTTACGAGTTTTAAGTGCTGTGTTGAAACCGTAACGAATGTTTTCTTGAGTAAGGTCCATCAAATCTTCAGTAAATAAATAATAATAAATAATAAATAAATATTATGGGACAATCTTACACAAATCGACCTAGTCCCATAGTAAGCTCATTAAGGCTTGTGTTATGGGTACTAGACGACGATATATATAATAGATATAAATACTTAAATACATAGAAAACTTCCATGACTCAGAAACAAATATTAATGCTCATCACACAAATATTTGCCCTTACCGGGATTCGAACCCAGGGCCTTCAGCTTAGTAGGCAACGTCACTACCCACTAGGCTAACCGGTCGTCAAAGCATGCAGCAAGTAGGACTATTGTACAATCGTAAAATGAGAGAATTTGTTTATTGTTATTTGAGAAACATTTGTTACACATAAATAACTATAATATATCCAGCAGAATATTTGAAATATGCTATGTATGTTTACTTCTCCTATCAGATGATCCAGTTAAAGGAAAGCAGCCATTAAAAATGTGTTTAAATATAACCTCGCACGATCGCCACGAACAAAGATTACCTTCATTTGAGCAATTCGTTGGCCACTCAACCTTCCAAGCCAAACAAAACTATATATAAACGGGGCTGTTTACTGTCTGTCCGTGCTATCTGCGAAACCGTAGACCAAACAAGATATGACCTTAATACCGTGAAGAATACGGATTACAGGTAAATTTGTGGTCTATATGTCGATACATAATCATTTTCATCACCTTGCGTATACCTTGCTGTAAACTAGCATTCGCCAGTGACTTTGCGTGAACTTCAGAATTGGGGCCACAGGGAACATCTCTTCATCCTCCTAGCGTTGTTCCCGGTTGTGCCCCTAAAGGAGCACGGGGTCAGCTTTGACACCTAATCCTAAGATTTGCCACATCTTATTGTCAAAACTAGTAATACGAAAGCGACTGCCATATCTGACCTTCCAACCAAGAGGGAAAACTAGACCTTATTGGGATTAGACCGGCTTCCTCACCATGTTTTACTTCACCGAAAAGCTGACGGCAAATACATGATACATACATATGTACATCTCTTAAGATATGTAATTTATTGAAATAAAAACGTATCTTTTTAAGTTAATCTAATTAGGCGCCAAATTTTATTTAAGGGTCAATTTAGTTGTAGTAGGTTAGTGTTCAGTCTTTCCTGTGGACAAATCCTAAGTTGTGAGACCTTTTAAGGCCTAATTATGTCGCTGGCCCACAAAGGTATATAAGGTGCCTTTGCAACTTGTGAACTGTACAACCAGCAGGTCGATCACGTAACGCATTTTACGTACGTTAGGTAAATGTCAATTTTTATATGAAAAATTACAGTTGGATCTACATAACGCGCGTTTAAAACGTTACGTGATTACCGCTCTGAACATAATTCCCCCCGTCAACTATAGTTTTGTCTACAGGACGCTGCTTAGTTTTAGTTCTTGATTTTGACCCTTAATTCCAATCAGTCATGTTTACATCTTTGTGGAGCAAACACTCAAGCATACACATTGTCACAAACTATTAGTAAGATAAACTATTAGTAAGAAACAGAGCCCTTCATACTAAATAATTGATTATTTAATACCAAATATACGTAATGTACGTACCTATATTTCAAGTAGAAAAGCGGACTATGTATAACATTGTGGTCAGGTTTTCTCTAGCCTTGTACCTGCGTTCCATTTATAGTTGGAGTGCTCTCGAAACCAGAGCATCTGCGCTGGAGTTAATGTTCTGTCGGATGGGACCACCGACGAGTGTCTGTAGATGTCTGTTGTCAAACGTACGTAGGTATTCGTAACTCATCAGTACATACTTGGAATAAAGATCTAACATGAAAATAGAGGGATACTGTTATATAAAGATATTTAAATGTTCAAGAAATACAAAATAATTAGCGTCCAAGACAAGATTATTTCAAGATACCTACTACGTTAGGTAGGGTAGGTGGCAAGGTGGACTGATGACCTGGTAAAGGTCGCAGGTGTCCGCTTGATGCGGGTGGCGCAGGACCGGTCACTTTGGCACCCTTTGGGGGAGGCCTATGTCCAGCAGTGGGCGTCTTTCGGCTGATATGATGACCTACTACGTTGGGCATCCAGACGACTGGATTACAGATCATAGGGCTAATAGACTAATTGAAATCTTTGGATTGGTATAGGTAAGCAGATAAGCGACCAGTGATAGGCTGGCGATACAATCTATGTCTCAATCACACAATCTGTGTGTGTTTAGATAGAGAAACAAAATCAATTAATGTACCAATTAAATTAGTAAGGAAACGAAAAGGTTAACTTTGACGGTTTCTGTACACGAAATCACGTGATCATTGATAGAATGTGTAAGTCCACAGATTCAAAAGCCGTTCCATTAGTTTAAACCCAACCGGCGGCGGCGCTAGCGCACAGGAAGTTTACAGGCACGTGCGCGCGCTTCCTAGCACAGGATGTTTTAAATTTCGAACGCAAATTCAAACCGCGCGCATGCATTCAACTGCGGTTGAACCCGTGTAGTACTCCCGTTTGATTGCTTGCGGTTTGCGGTGAGTTTCATTGGTTGTTTTATATTAATGTGTGACAGGTATAGAATGCTACCAAGCAAAGTGTAGTTGTGTTCTTGGATACTGAGGGTAATAAAAGTAAAGATACTTATACAAGAATCATTCCAGTTTCTATTCGTATCCGTTACATGAAATGTAATTAAGTAACTATATTTTATAATACTAAACTTGAAAGGGGATGTAGGTAGTTAGATAGGTACTAAATATAACAGCACTTAAGAATATCCCATCAAAAATCAATTGAAATTAACAGCTTGGCAAATAACTAGCGCTACAGCAATAACAGTAAGCTATAAAATTTGCAATAACCATAATTTCAGTTACTCGATACCTTGTTCCGTTTATAATTGTACCTAGTAGTAATTATTGCACAGGATTAGTTAATATACAGTAATTGTTTGTTGTTGTTGCTAATGCCCGGCTAGTGTTTGTTTAAGGAGGCCACCAATGACAAGCGCGGCTGATTTGTTAGTCTGTTGGTCGTGATAGATGCTGTGCTATTGTTGCATGGCAGCAGATGGGCCAGAATTACTAAATAGTCGGAATTAGTACAAGTTACTTTTGTTGAATCATTTCCTTCTAAAGATAACTTTAGAAGGAAATTACCTAACGACATTATTGTTCATGGTCAATATTAAACAACGGGTGTAAAACTGTAGATAATAGGCTCGGCCAGACAGCATGGCGCACTGTTGTTAGGTAATAATAATTTGGTCAAGGAATACAGTATTAAAGTAAACTGTTTAAATTACAGTTTCATGACTTTAATAAGACCACTGCACTGCATTGCACGTAGAACCGATGGCCGTTGGGGCGGAAAGGTTCTCGAGTGGCGACCACGTACCGGAAGGCGCATCGTGGGTAGGCCCCCCGCAAGGTGGACTGATGACCTGGTAAAAGGTCGCGGGAGTCCGCTGGATGCGGTTGGCGCAGGACCGGTCATTGTGGCACTCCTTGGGGGAGGCCTATGTCCAGCAGTGGACGTCTTTCGGCTGATGTGATGATGATGAATAAGACCACAATATCCATCTGGTAACGTATTATTTACTACGTTCTCGTTTTTCTTTGTAGCGATATCGAATGTTGAATAAAATCTTTATTGTTTTCAAATAAATTATTAGTGTTCTAAATAAAGTTTCCGATAAATGTGTTTTCATAGCCACCTTACGAAAGTAATAATGATGAAGATTAAAAGAGCTCCTAAATAAACTAATCTCCCTGTATATTCCAATAAAGCACAGTGTTTACTAATATTCATATAAAAAACGCCGCCATCTGCTGTCTAGAGGCCTCGTTATATAATTATTTGTGTGAACGGTAAAACAGTGCACCCAGTGCATTTTGTAGTAGCAGAACCACCGAAATGCAGCGCCTGTCAAAATGCTTTACTGTATGGACTTACGGCACATTATTGCGTAATACATCCACCTTTTTTCACGGTTCTTGTATAAACACACGTCCGACTGATTGCAGATCGGAGTCAAAAGATTGTGTAACCTGTCCTGAATGATTGTCATGTAAAGGAACGTTTACCAGAACCATGACCATTTGTTTCTATTGTAGTTTAAATTGAAACGTCCAAATGGTGCCAGTAGGACGGAATCTGTACTGAATTGACTGCCAATTCCCAGAATTTTGGTATGGTAGGCATCAATAGAAATGCGTATGCTTTCTAAACCTACCAGAAATAATTTTAAATCGTAACATAAATCTCAAACGATCAATAGAAGCCCATGAAACTACGCAATAAGCGAATAACTACATACTTACGCTGACACTAAATTTAATATATATTCAATAAACTTCACCCTGATTTACGTATTGGAATGCATAGAACAGATATGTAAGAAGCTTGTAAATAGAAAAGGCTTAAATTTAAAGCACCGAAGTTAATAATACATTTACACCTCTCAAAAAACCCCCCATTTTGTTACAAATAAATCAACCACGAAAAGCTTATTGATAGCTATTTTTAACGCGGGGTTACAATACAATAAAAAAACAATCGGTTGATGTATCCATTTTTAAATGTGGCAACACCGGCCTAACCCTTCAGCGAGCTCGATATACTGGTGCAGTTCAAGTAGATACAGTACAAAGTTTACATACAAAACATACACGTTTATAAAATAGAAAAACAATTTAGTAGGGCAGTTTCAGGTGATAATGTGGACACGCTGGACAAAAGCACCAAGTTTTTTTCAGGTACTTGTTAGGTTAATAGCTTTAAGTTTTGATAGGAACCAACTCCTCTGTCGGTCATCTTTAATTTATGGCGGCAATTTTGAATTATATTTACATATATCATTAAAATCTCGAGTTCTAAATAATGTATAATCACAAACTTAGTGTTTTACATATTTGGGGTCAAGGAATTCAACTAGATATTTTTTAGAGCCCAGTTCCCAAAGGATATCAAACGGAACCCTGTTCCTAAGCTTCCGCTGTCCATCCGGCTGTCTGCGTATCAGCAATAGCTAGACTGTTCAAGTTTTCACAGAAGTTGTTTTTCTATTGCTGCTTTAACATACATTCGTAGAAATAAAAATTATATAAAAATTAAACAGTGCTCTCATACATGAAACGTAATTGTATGGCGTTTTTTTGCCCGCCCATAACAATCAGTATATCTCTAGAACCGTAATATGTAGACACTTGGAATTTCCGCAGATTATGTATTACCTACTATAAAGCCTCTACAAAAACAAGTAATAAAAATATAATAACGTTAATAATTGGTTTTTTAACATAACTTAAACCAAATCTAAGAACAAAGATGTTTTACATGTATATGCAGCTTTATATAAGTATGCGGTTCATCATATACTTAGCATGAACAATTATATTTAGACACCAAGTTTGTGATTCTAAGTGACTTAGAACTCGAGATATTAATAATTAACCATAATTCAAAATGGCTGCAGTAAAATTAAATATGGCCGACGAAGGAGTTGGTTCCTACCAAAAACTTAAAGCTATGGACCTAACAAGTGCCCGAAAAAAAATTGGTGATTTTGTCCGCGTGTTCACATTTACGACAAATTGTTCGAGCACTCTGTCCCACTATATATATTTAAAGAGCCAGCCATAGAAAAAAAAGTTGCAGAACCTAAATCGCTATATGACCCCAAAATCAGATACATGTACCCTTACATGTATCTGATTGTATACCCATGGACAGTACTGAGGTGATTATGTATTATACTATTACTTGTGTATTATACTGTTTACATATTTTTATTGTGGTTCTAATATACTGGCGTGGCGTGTGTTATACGATCTAATGAAAAATAACATTAAACAGAAACTAAGGTGCTAAAGAAGTTTCTTTATGAAAACTATTTACGTCTATGATGGGCTGTAAAATGTTAACTTATATGGTCATGTGGTTTTTATCAAAATTTATTTAAGACAAAAAGGTATGTCTTAACTTACGCATTCATACCTGAAAACGACAAACACGCTTTTATTAATTAAAAAACCGACAGTTTAGTTGAACTGTGAAGTGTGACGTGAACAAAACAATAGTGAAATAAGATTCAGACAAATACAATCATATTTTAGACGAGCTTTTATTGCCCACTGTTCTTTTTTTGTTATCAACTAGATACTTTGACCGCAAATACGTTCGACGCATTTGTTCATCAGGATGCATTGAGTTCTTTAACTGAAATCGTCGGGTAGTTAAAAAATCCAATATTTACTTACTCACACGATTAAGATACCTTTTATCACCATCCTAACCTCAATCCAAAAACAAACGAAACGCGACACCGAACATTTATAAAAGCATCAACCCCTTCATTAACCAAACTCATCGGTGTGAATCAAAACCGAGTTATTTTATATGCTTGTTTATTTTAATGTTTAATTTTATACAGAGGCAACGACCTCTCGCCGTGTACTGCCGGTGAGTTAAATTACGAGTATTTTAAAAATAAACGACTAAATACCACTGAAAATGTTTTTCTTTCGCGGCATTTGGGATGACCTCGTTTTGTATGTGCATAAATCTTTTGAAATCTGTTTATGAGTAATAACCGGCTGATTACAAATTGCGCCTGGATAAATCCTGGATACATGTTCCCGACAGAAAGTCATGTTCATTGTCTCTTAAAACACTCAAGATTGACACAGAGTTTGTCCTTGTGAATTATTGCTGAGTCTATAGAACCATTATTTGAATTGGAAAAACTATTTACTTATATATCTGTAGATTCGTCTTAGTAACCGAAACACTTAGGAATGATTGAAATCAGGCTTATGCAGTGGATTTTATCCATGAAAGGCATGCGCTGCTATAAATAAAATATCATATCCCAATAATCATAATACGTTCGTCGCAATGCACAAATGGAGAGGGTACGAATATCGTCCTATATATCTTCGGTTATAAAAGGGCTTAAGATCGTGACATTTATTGCTCTCGCGCACTTTTCGAGACGACTTCGCACCGTGTTACGTGTTGGCTTTTACTGCAGTGAGTTCTATTCGTAGCATGGATACTTACAGATGTTCTAAGGGCCTGAATACTCATCTGCCAAGTCTTTTGAGTGCGTGTAAAGTTCAACCTCTATACTAGTCGTTACTAATCATCTTTTCACGTTTGGCAGTTTGAATATATATTCGAATTACAGGCACGTAGTCTACATCGTTATTGTGACCTATGCAACGGCACGTCAGCAATTTCCGCATTCCTAAGTTTTATCTGTATGATTATCTAGAGAGAAAGAGAGAAAAAAATAACCTATTACAAATGCTGAATCTAGAAAATCAGTTTCACATAATTTAATTGTGATACCCAACGAACACTGGAAGTTTTTAGTTTTTTTTCTGTAAACATCCTAAGTCATCGCCAATCTGCTGAAATTAAGATAAATACATTGTCCATCTCGCTAAGCCACAGCACCTATGATATGAGCTATATCATCATAATTCTGAACGTCAATTATCTCTGAAATACGGCCGTTTAGTATTAGTATAACGAGCGGGATTCCGTCAACTGAAATATATATTTTTAGAATGTTTTTAAAACATTAAATAATATTTTCATATATACGATATTCGTATGCAATATTTTCGTTGCGGGTGCAAGAGAGATGAGAGAAGTAAACGTATTATGTCTCTGAAATAATACAGCCTTTAATAATAAAAAAATAACAGTACTGTACCTATGTAGGGATATACAAGTATGTATTTATGATCATGTAAATAATTATAGTAAAACAAATTTTTTCACTAAATTTAAGCAGGCACCTATCTACTGAAAATAAAAATGATATAGTCAATCATCTGTTGATTCTGTTAATACAAACAGAAACCTACCTACACAAATTACATGATTACTCTCAGCTCAAACCCTTTGTTTCGCGGTTTTGTGCATAATAAAAGGGAATGCAGCAATATATTATTTGCGTCCAGTTCTATTTAAACTACTGTGTAAACGGTCCGTTTGTATTGTTCCAGAAACTATTTAATGGATCCCAACAAGAAGAGTTGAGAGATCGTGAAACATGACGCGGGTCGCCATTGCGCTTTGGCGCGAAATGTCAATCGCTGTCACTGTCGTTCTTCTGGCAATGGCTTGCGGATCGGCAGCCCGAGATATTAATTTAGGTAAGTTTTTTTTACTGCCACTATTTTTGTGAATGTTTCCAACATTTTATATTCCAGTTGCGCGAATAACAAAAATACTGCACACTGTTTTCGTGCAATTATAGTTACTGACGTTAAATTAAATGCTATAAAATTTCGTACTTGTACAATATGACTATAACAAAGACATAACATGCATATGGAATTTTTATAGCCATTAATCAGAATCTATAGATTTCGTATTCGTGCATCATACATATTTAACGTATTGACAAAAATCTCGATACGTTGAGCGGAATTTTAAGTTTCCGGCGACATCATTTTGCATACAACATAATATGTATGAATTTAAATACAATTATAGTAATTGGATATGATGTATGTTTATACAATAAATTCTTGGCTGTATGGGTACTAAACGCGTCATTAATTTAAGTACCTACCTAATTTCATATTGAAGTAAGTTAAACGACCATTTTTATGTAAGTAAGGAATAAGTACAATCTATTCTCACACATTTATAATTAACAAATTTACGCACGAAATTATAATTACAGCGGAAACCTTAACACCGTCACGGGGACAAATCGATTGTGCCTCAACCCTCTCATTTGGTTCTAATTACTCGCAGGAAGCTGCCACAATTATCATAATGGCCAACCAAAATGATCCCTTGACTGCCGTCTTGGGAGTCGTCTTTAGATTATTTCGGTAACGCCGGGGGAAGGTGGACAGATCAGTTTAGGCTGGTCGGTGACCTTTTCAGTCATGCCGCTGGGATGATAGCTTGAATTAGGCTGTATTGCTTGCACAATACAATTTATCAATATATACATAGTTATTGCCTATTAAATATGGAAATAAATGTTTTTCTCACCATTTTTAATCATTCACGCAGCACAGCCTACTCGAATGTTTGGATGTCTTATCTCTTGTTATTTGTGCTTGTTGAATCCTCAATATCCCAAAAACACCGCAACTTTCGTGCAAAATCAATATTATTATTACTTTTTTGCTTTAGTTTGTGTCTCCTATGAAGGCATTCTGCGAAGGCTCAATACAATATTAGCCTTGATCTCGTCCTAAACAAACATTGATCATTTTATTGACGTTCCAAGATATGGCCTCGAATTATAATATTACTATCGACACAAGCAAAACTAAACTTATTAAAAAAATGTACTTTGCTCTGGGTCTGGCCGAGCAAGTATAAAATTTTCAAATGCAGTTTTATACATTTTATACCTATGTATAAAGTTTGCCACTACTAGACGGGACTTGAATTATTTCAGTTCTCTCTAAATTAATCCCAACTCAAATTAAGTACATTATATAAATAAAAACTAAAAAGCTTGTGCCTGAGTCCAACGCGGTTGATCTTTTTTTCTGTACAGTCAGCGTCACATAGATAGTAGCAGCCAAAGTAGCCAAATATATCGTAACACATCCTTACTCCTATAGTAATAAAGACGTGTTCCGATATATTTGGCTACTTTGGCTGCTACTATCTATGTGACGCTGACTGTACCTACTTAATTAATAACTTTATTGTCGTTCATAAAACATTTAGAAGAAAAACAAACACATTTTGTGTAAACTTGACATTTTTTACATTAAGACCATCGTATCGAATACGCCGCGCGTACATCGACGGAAGTCGGTGCCTTTGCAAATCAAGTGCAGCCATCCTGACGGACGCGAGCAGTGCGTGCCTCCTGTTATGTTGGCACGACTGCTGCATGGCCAATATTTGCTGGGAAACTGACTTTGATGGTGTACCAATATAATAAATCGTGATGTGTTCAAGCAGACCTCGTATGTCGTGACCTATTATGCATTTTGTATTGTTGGAAGAATATTGTCGTATATGACTGTAAAGTATTAATTATATGTGACGTTATTCTTTCAATTGTTTTATATTCTAGGGTGTTATTTGTATTCTTACGATGTAAATGTATACGATTTAATTCGTGTTTCTGTATGTTTTAGTAATACTCACAAGAAAGATACAATAGGAAACAGTTGATAATGTAATGATAATTCTTGGAAGAAATGAAGCGCGTCTGTTAGGTACTAGAAATATGTAGGTACTAGGTACCTATTATTTATTAATTAAAATTAATGTTAGCTCTTATCTTATAAGTAATAAAATTAATAAAATACAAGTACAGGAAATTATACCTACATAGAATACTGTTTTACTAATTATAGTTGTATGTTGTTTTTAATAAGATGAACATAATAACATACAATTTACAGTCGCAGCTACTACATTCATCCCAATAAATACGCCCAGTTTAGTAAACAGCGATAAATGTCAAATTTTTATAACCCATTCCTCTGTCAGCCGATTGCCCTACCGCAGTTTAGGTGGTGGGTATTTTAAGTTTAAGGCGCCGTAGGTTCATGGTCTTCTCTCCCTCTCAATAAGCATAAGCGTGAGCGAGATGGAAGTGCGTGCTCGTAAGCGCGGATATCATGTATTATAATTTTAGTTTTTTGGCTGTTTAAATAAATCAAAAAGTAATCACTGAGTTCTCTCAAACATAATATTGCCAATTTTTACAAGCAATTTGAATATTTTTAGCTTTTGTGCATAATTTGTTACGAATGTTATAAGTGTATTTTAGACCTATGTTCGTGATTTTTTTCTATCGAGCGAAAATTGCTTAATCATGTTTCGAATCACTGATCTCGCTGCAGAAAAGCCTCAAAATTACTATTCGAATTTTTTTGAAACCATATTATTATAAACAGACGCATTATATTGTTACAAAAACTCTGTTCTCTTAAATTCGCTGAACCTACGGCGCCTTAAACAATATTAAATGGTAGGCGGGACATGCTGTGGAGGTCGTTATAGCCGGAGTACCAATTATCAGTTTGTTAATTACCTAATATACGACGCTCGTAATAGTGAAAAGATTAAAAAAAAACCGGTCAAGTGCGAGTCTGACTCGCGCACCGAGGGTTCCGTACAAACTATTAATTAACTCAAGGTAAAGTAAATGTCCCAATATTTGACACCTTCATTCTACTAAATCCGCTTAAATTTTTCCCATTCATTTTTCCCATTACTGAACAAAGCCCAACGAATACGACGACAAATCGACCGAAGTAATTTTTGCCTTATTTTAACCCAACACAACAGAATTCAATTTCAAACAACGAATAACTTTTACACCAATTGAAATATACCCGTCCTAACCCCAACCCCATTAATTCTAGAAAAATCTTAACAGCGCGAAGTAGGAATGGGGTCAGCGCCATCTATCGGCCCCATTTGGTACTAACGTGCAATTTTTTTTTTACATTTTCCTTCATAGATCGAAATTTTAACAAAAAGAAAAACTGTTTCAAAAAGTGAACCTCAAGCCTTTTCATATAATACCGCACTTGACCTAATAGTTGAATATTTTTTTTTGCCCCATTCCGAATTTCAAATTGATAGCTTAAGTAGTTAATGAGATATTTCACTTTGTGACAGACAAATAGACAGACAGACAGACGGACGGAGTCGCACCATGGGGTTCCTTTGTTACCTTTTTTGGTACGGAACCCTAAAAATCGCGATACTGTATTAGTGCATTACTTATACAGATATTCCCCCCCCCAAGCCTCGTCCCGAATCTCTCCCCATCTTACCTCCTACGCATCTGACGTCATAAATGTTCTATATTTCAATATTATGATATGTAATGGGATTTCATACTTACTTACTGGACACTTTTGTTCTATACTATTTAAATATTATGATATGTAATGGGATTTCATACTTACTTACTGGACACTTCTAAAAATTGTCCAGGATGAATCACTTTCGGATACTATCTGCACAGATGTTATGGGAACATTTCGTACTATTTTTGAGAAAAGTATAATTTTAAATACTCATAATTAATATTCCTCAATATATGTTCGTTTGATACTTATTATTTTTTTATTATATTTCGAAATCTAAAATGCCTATATAGCTAGTGATAATAGTGTACCTATGTCTAATATTGTGTTCGATAATAATCAGACATAGGTACTTAATAAAAAAGACCGGGTTGCACTCCGGGAGTGCCGGCAGAAGTGAAAACTCAATAACATTGTAACAGTTTTTCGATCAGGTCACGTGACATTTTACGGTGTCACCCTAAAAATGAATTTGACGCAAATTTATAAACAATTATCAATTATTTAGGCGGACGGGCCGCGGGCGCGTTGGGTGCGACGAGCCGCCGGCTCGCCCGTCGGCGCGCCGACGGGCGGCGGCAAACACAATACCAATTTGTTTTTGCCATTGCCAAATATTTTGCAAAGCTTTATCTCTTTAGGAATAACGTCTAAATTCGAACTATTCGAATTTGCAAGAATAGCAGACGGCGGTGGCGACCAAAATATCAATTTGTTTTTGCTGTTGGTAAATATTTTTCTAAGCTTTATCTCTTTAGGAATAACGCCCAAATTCGAACTATTCGAATTTTCTCAATAGCAAAACGGTGAAGGACGCGTTGGTATTATTACAAATTTATTTGCAGAATATACTATTACAAAAAGTGTTTAACGGCTTTATACTCTTACGAATAGCGTTCAGTTTTGAATGAAGTCGAATCGGCTAGCAGCAAAAAGTGACCTCCTTCACATCTGACGTCACAAAACTCTGTCGCGTATTTAACAATTTTTCCCCATCCCAAAAAGTGCTCAGCGCCGCTAAAGAAGTTTTCACTTCAAAAATATTAGGGGCTTTCATCAATACTTATATTTAGAACTGGCAACATTTACTTCAATTTCACGGGGTACATGTATTCTGAAATACCTGTCACTCTCAACGCGCCGTGGTCGGCCGCCGAAGCACCACACAATATGGACTCCTGACTCCACAGTAACCCGAAGTCTATTTCTTACAGTTGTAAAGATTTTATTGCACAAGTCTTAAGTGGAACGGGCGAAAAACTATTTATTTTCCTTTCAGACTATAAAATGTTTACGGCGTTTTAAGCATCATCGCCACTTCGGGAGCGGTCGTGATGGAACCCAGTGAGGGTGCATGATGTTTGTGTAGGAATTAGTGAGGCTTTAACGATTGTCATTTGTGTATCATTGTTTGGTTTCAAGGTTTAAGTTAGTAATAAACTTTGCAACTCTAAATATGTACAAAAGGCTTATTGATCTGTCGTACCCAAATCCCAGATTAGTTGTTGAGTTTTTCAATTAAAGAATAGAATTTAATTCAATAAAAGTATCAAGTTCACTTCGGAACTCCTACGTAATTGATTGAAATTTTGTCCTAGAAACCAAAGCAAATGTTATTATATTTAGATTAATGCTAGGTTTGGATTACGATCACACGAATTCTGGGAAACAAATTATGCACAAACTCGGGAAACATCTGAATCCAACGCCGGGATATTCTGAAACACGCTCAGGCGCGGAGAAATTTGCCAGATTTGTTCTTGTAACATAAACCTCATAAATTTATGTTATTTTCTCAACAAACGGGACGGGGGATATACGCTTCAGGTGAATACAACCTTATCTCCATGCTAAAGAGGTCAGTATGAAATGTCTCGCACCAAGATAAATACTTACATTTATAGTCGAATTGGGATCGTCATTTGTCATTATTGTTTGTCCAATTAAATGTAATGTCACATTTATGAATGTCATTGCTGGTTACATTTTCATAAGTGCACTTAGACATCTATTAATAACTAGTCGGATACGAATATCTATTGTTAACTGGGTAGTTTTTGTTCATCAAGTTTGAATTAACACGTATCGGGTAGCCAACTAACCCGAGTCTACCTAAACCGAGGTAGGGATAGATGGTTTCAATCCTTATGACAAAAACGTCATGAAAATATCGATAGGCTTCTTCGTACTGGTACCTGGGTCCAAACATTAGAAGCCACAGTACAGATTTCTATTTTAATGGAAAGTGTGTGTCGCTCATAACTCTACATTACTTCGCAGCTGCGTGCTCCTGTCAGCTGTCAATAAGTCATCCGAAAGGGCATGTACACATGCGCAAGGGTTTACTTGTCACTTTCCATGCGCACGCAAATTTAATGTACTCGTAAATAATGACACGTCAGCAGCTGATTCGTACAACCACGTACAAACGCCAGTTTTGATTTTGAATAAATAGGTTAGGAATTAGATCGGGATCGTTTGGGATCCTTTGTCAAAGTTGCGGATGGTACTAGATTAGTTAATGATTCTTGGAGAGTTAAAATTGATATTATTAACAGAGTAAACACATGTCATATACGCAAGATTAAAGTACTACAATTATAATAAATAGTTATTCACAGCGACGTTTTGGACGTGTTGCGTCTTAAATCGAAGGGACAAGTATTAATACTATTAGGTAGTTCTACAATTAAGCTTCAAGTGAACACGAGTAGTTCTAAAATCGCAAGTAATTTGATTAATTTGGTAACAAATTATTACCAAATGGTGTCAGGTAAGACTGTTCTATCCTGCCCTATGCAAGTCATGCGCGCCGCATGCACTGCGCGTGGCATTGATGTATTCGCAGCAACCCGACCTGTGCGCGGGCGCAGCTGCCCTCGGTAAATATTTGCTATGATACCCGGTTCGTTGCTCCAGCTATATTTGTCATAGGGAAGCTGATCCTATTTCATACTGGAATTAAGATACATTGCGACATCTTAAGAAATGCAAGGAAAATGTATCCTGCTATTTATTTCGTTTGCGATTCTTAGATCAAATACATCGTAGTTAGCTTTGGTATTCAGAACAGACTAAGAAAAGAAATTTCTTTATTATCATATTTCTTAATTTATTTTAATAAAAACGTGAGCGTTCTGATTCGTGGCATGAGTTCTCATTCTTTATTTCTGCCAAATTAACAATAAAAAGGTTTTCATGTAAGCACTAATGGTTCTACCCCCCAAATGGACATTACCAAGGAATCGGAACATCAACACTGTCCAAACCATATGACAAATTGTACTCTTACCGGTAACTGCCCAAATTTTGAACGCAATTCAGATCATTTGCAAACGCATAAACCGTATTCTAATCTGTGTAAGACTGCTTATTCCAAAAACGTAACTTCTGCAGCTGCAAATTATATTTGCCGTTAATTTTTGAAAGCAGATGTCGTCTTCATTTTACAGTCTGTTGCTATTCTAGGAAATATATTCCGCCATATTTTAGTATATTTCAGGTGCCCAGATGTCGTTGTTTCATTTCTCGTTTTGCTGAAATTTCAGTAAGGGATATATGCAATTTGTCGTTTCGGTTTGGATGCATCTGTCTGGATTTATTAGCCTGGTGTTTTTGAGTTTCATTTTGTGCTAGTTAAATTTATACTGAACTTGGGCTTAATTGAATGCATTGACTAATTGGATATTAGAGGCTTCATTGTGCCAGTGTGCCAAATGCAAACAGATGTTTGGCAGTAAAAAAGGTACGCTGTTAAACTATACTCCATTTCACAACCTGGGACCAATCGGTCCCGAATTTAAGTCCACTTGCGGAAGTCCGCAGTAGCTCGGTAATTAATCCTTATGACAACAATGTTTTTATTTGATTTAATTTTTAATTGTAAACAACCTGTACTTACCTACTCTCGTTAAAACGGGTCTCACATTTTTCATCTCCGGTAGCTGGATTATAATGATAATATCAATAAACATTTTTTGCCAACGTCTTGTTAGCGGCTGCACAAAGCGGTGCAGTTCTGTTATGATTTTCACACAGCACATGTGCTCTGTTGGAGCAGAAGATGCATGGAGTGCCGACATTATATCAAATCGATGTTTCCTTAGTCGTTGATATGTTGTAGACATAATTAATATTTTGACGCCTAAGTAACTGGATCGCTGGTTATCTCAACGAAAAAATACATTAAAAAGTTATACTTAAACCAAGATCATTCTCATTACATACATTATTAATGTAGTCATTCAAAATAACTTATTTCAAGACGGCTTATCGAACGAAGTTGTCCGTTTTAGCTTGGCTAAAAAATATTTCGTGTGGCCGGCGGTCTGTCAGGCTGTTTTGAACTACACAGGTCGCATTTCTCAACAGAATCTCGTGAATTTTTGTGAGCAGGTTACCATTTTTCATGATTAGACAAGGTACAAATGGAATACCTACCTAATGGCTAACAGACAATAGTGAAGCCCTTTTGTTCTTCATGGCTACGTTCTTAAGTGTTTCGTATTAACTTTTATTATTAATGTAGGTTAATACATCTTATCGTCTTTTTACTTTTATCGTCAGTCGGCTTCTTAACTCCGTAAGACATATAAGTCTTCATGGTACCTTTGTGCACCACATAAACATGTTACTAAACGTTTGGTATTTCCTTACTTCTCCATTCAGCTTTGGTTTGCCTTTTTCATTCTAAAAAAAAATATAACATTCTTAAACCGTGAAGACAACGACGTCAACAGTAGTGTCGTAATTATCTAAATAAATATAGCATTGAGATCTTCTCGGGACTATTATCTCAGTCTTTTGATAGTTATTAATATTTTAAAAGGAAGTACACTGTGCACAATTGCACATCTCCAACGCTTGCCTTGTTCTAATTTATCGGTCCTGGAGATTTATTGCTATCCTTTTTTGTCGCTGTTTATGTCCAAAAAGACATCGGGTCACGTTACGCAAAAAATCCGAGTTCGTAATGAGATAAAAACAAACGTTTGGGTGTTAAAGTGTATGTCACAGAATTAAAAAAAAAATCACTCTAACGTGTGACGAACAGCTTTTTATATAATATACATATACTTGGTTGGTTGCTGTCTAAATCTGTAGTCGAGTTGTCATATAAATATAACGCATTTGATTCATATTTGTGTCGTTCCCAGGCAAAATATATCTACCTACTGCTTCATAATATCAGTTTGTCTCTTGTCTTGCAACGCCTCTTTTTGAGATACATATTATACTTACGGTATAAATACTAAAAAAATGCGGCTGATATCTTATTTAATTGTTTCGACGATTGGATTAGCCTAGTTGGTCACCATGACGGTTCTGAGTTTAGGATCTTTTCTATATGCTTATGTATGTACCTCTTCGTATTTTAAATATACACCCATAAAACAGATCTTATTGGGGATGTTGGGCTAGTTTCAATTGTGTAAGATTGTCTCCTAATATTTATTTATTTATTTAATTGTAAGGTCGCGCTGTTATTCGCTGGAATTATTTAACCATTATTAATAAAGACAAAGATAATTGTGTACATAATTATGACAATATGCATATACAAAAATATGTTCTCAATAAAATGAGCAATAGTAATTTCCAATCAATAAGTAAACGCAAAGGAAAGCAAAGGGCGGTTGTCTATTATTACCGCCGTACGTTGAGGCTATTTCCAGCTCTTGTCCCTTACCATTAGCGCGGGTTCAAGGCTACTTTTCTGTACAAATGTTTACTTAGTAGCCGTGCTGTGCGTTGAAACCGACGCCGGCCAAGGTTTCCATGAGCTTTATTTACTAGTCTGATAATTTTTGTAGCGGAAATTTCATTATTATCTTTGATTATCTATATCCTGAAATGTAAAGTGCTACCAGAAGTGTGATGATCAGCCATTACCTGCGGCGCTACCACGAACTTCGAAAGTCGAAGTTCGGAATACATGCATCCCTGTTACTCGAGTAAGGGAGTGCGATAGAGATGGAAATACCCGAAATTCGACTTTCGAAGTTCGTGGTAGCGCCGCTGGGCCCTGGGCTGTTATTCGCGTGGGCTGATACGCGCTAAAGCGGCTCACCCCGCCGACACCCGTCACGAAACTAGCCCTCTGCCTACGCTTAGTTAGCGTACTTTGAGGTGTCAAGATATATTTGTGGGTGAGCGTTGAGGTTAACTTAAAACAAGTTACAGAATAGGGGGCAGGGGTGATCACGTAACCGTTCGAACGCACGTTACGATAAATCAACATCATTTTCCCATATACGAGTATATAGTGACAATTAAATCTATCTGACGTACTCTGAGGCTCTAGTATAGGTTTTACCGAAATAAAAAGTTACGACCGCGTTTGCGTTTAGCTGTCAAATCCCATACAAATTGAGGGTAAAACGCAAACGCGATCGTAAAGTTTTGTTTCGGTAAAACTTATACTAGAGCCTCTGGACGTATCCAATACGTTACGTGATCGACCTGCTAGTAAAGTAAACGTCAGCCTTTACATTGACGCATTTTTTTGCGTTTGTGGGACTTAATCTATGTACCTTTTTTTGTGGTCATCTTTGGATTAACTCCCCGTCAACCCTCAACTCCGCTTCTCACGAATTGACTGAACAGTAACAAATCAATCCATGTGTTTTGGTAGTAAATAAAACCAAAATTAGTTACGAGGTAAGAAACTCGAGTAGCTGTTTACTCTGAAAGCATTGGTTCTCGGTAAAATGCCCTGCCTGAGGAACGGAGTTCGTGAATTGTGTAAAATGTTTGAATATTTTCATAGGGTCCTGTAGGTTTTTTCGATAAGATAACTTATATTTTTCAATCCAACTATCGGTACATATATTGTTTAGTATTTGTAAGAAAGTTTCGTCAGCAGACATCATTTAAAAGTCTAATGATAGTACATACGTTTGCAAATTTAATGAAGCAATTGTTTTCCCTACGTGTCTCCTTTTTATTGGCTATTTAAAAGTCAATAAAGTAAATTACGTTCATTAGTTACATTACAGAACCGATCACCGACCTTTGACGTTCCAAAAAACTTAGGCAATATGCATTCATGCAATTAGCGTAGATACTTTTTCTATGTCTGGGTTTTTGTATGTATGTTGGGGTCAAACATCTTGGCCGGGCGGATATGACGTTTATGATCGCTGCAAATATCGGTCATTTTATTTTTCTAGTCTTAGAGGTAATGGTGTTCCATTTGTTTTTTGAAGTCAAAACTTCTTTAGCGGCGCTGAGCACTTTTTGGGGATGGGGAAAAATTGTTAAATACGCGACAGATTTTTGTGACGTCAGATGTGAAGGAGGTCACAAACTTTTATATTTTGCTAGCCGATTCGACTTCATTCAAAACTGAACGCTATTCGTAAGAGTATAAAGCCGTTAAACACTTTTTGCAATAGCATATTCTGCAAATAAATTTGTAATTTTGTTCACGCGTCCTTCACCGTTTTGCTATTGAGCAAATTCGAATAGTTCGAATTTGGACGTTATTCCTAAAGAGATAAAGCCTTGAAAAATATTTACCAACGGCAAAAACAAATTGATAATTTGTTCACCGCCGCCGTCCGCTTTTCTTGCAAATTCGAATAGTTCGAATTTGGACGTTATTCCTAAAGAGATAAAGCTTTGAAAAATATTTCTCATCTCTCATACTCTGAAAGTAGGTCATTGTTTATCTAAACTGCGGGTTGAAAGTGAGGCATGTCGCCCCTAGGGCTGAAAAGTAATAAAAAATAAAATAAGCAATGGCAGAAATCTGTACAGCCACAGTTTCAGAAAATTGTACTGATTTTGAAACGTCAACCAGTTCAAAAATCAGTACAATTTTCAAACCATGCGTTATTTTTTTTATATATTGATAATAAAATAATTATCGTGTGACTATTATTGCTATTTGAAGCCTATTGAATATTTTTTAAAGTGTTCGTAGTTTAATGTGATCGCTTCAGACCAGCGTCCTTAAGTCATTAAAAAAAATAACAATGTCAAAACCTATACAGCCCACTTCCATAAAATTGTGTTGATTTTTAAGGTTGTTGATCATTATGATGGTTTTCATTCTTTATTACTATATGGTATATAATTATAAATACAATTAATAATGTAATTTATCATCCAAACAACAATTAAACTTAGTTTTTCGATATAATCACTTCAAAAGCGCGTCGAAAAAGTGGTCCACACACTAACATTATTGAAATCTGTCATCAGTTCCCGCCCAAATGGTCCATACACAAACGCTTTTAAAGTGGATTCTATAGGATCTCAGTGATTTACAAAATACTTATTTAAGTTTTTCGCTTACAATTCATTTCCTCGTATTCGAAATGAAAAGTAGAGTGTTTAACTCGGGGAAAGCCACCCATTTCAGCCTCGAACTATTGGCGCTCTCACTTCGTTCGAGCGCCAAAATATCTCGTCAGGGATGGGTGGCTTTCATCCCTCGGTTAACAATCTACTATGGCAATGGCAAAAACAAATTGGTATTTTGTTCGCCGCCTCGCACCCAACGCGCTCGTCCGCCTAAATAATTGATAATTGTTTATTTTGCGCCAAATTCATTTTTAGGGTGTGACGTGACCTGATCGAAAAACTGTTACAATGTTATTGAGTTTTCACTTCTGCCGGCACTCCCGGAGTGCAACCCGGTATTTTTTTTTTCATATTTTAGCTGTGTAGATTGGATTGTTTTATACCAGCACGACACGACAGAATATTCATGAAACTTCATATTTTGGGACTTGGAAACGGAACCTCCGAAAGGCCAATTACTTATGCAAATTTTCTTCACTGCCGGCTATTCACTGTAGTGTGTGTGGTAGTGTGGATCACTTTAACTGCCATAGTAATATTTGCTCTACACTTCACAATTGAGCACGGCGCGAACAACGGAAGCCGTGTTGATTTTACATCTTGAGACGTTTTTAAACTCGAGTTGAAGTGTTTTACTAACTGATTTTTATCTATTTAGGGTTTTTTGTTCGCGATTCACGCTTTCAACTGTGTTCGTCCACAATTATTGATTAATCAATAATCACCTATACTGTATTTGTAATTATAGTTGAATTTGTGTCATTTTAATCATATTAATTGCTTTGTTTCTGAAAGCAAAACACTTTCACAAGTATAATTTATGATTCGTTTTCTAGGTTTATCCTTTAGCCGAGAAATGCTAGTAAACTATGGTAGGTATCATTTGATTGACTGTTATGGTGTCTAACCCCAATAATTTAATGGGTAATAACAGGACGCAGACAATACCTAGACCAACAACTTTCTAGTCGCCGCCGCTTCAATGGGCAATGGACGTTCAATTATTTTGGCCTTAATCATTAGATTAGAATGAAACAGGCAAGGTGTAAATAATTTGCTATGGAATACGCTTGTCGAATTTTGCAATTTATTTGCGGGTTCGCTAAGGTCATAATAATTTATAAGTTGTGCTTAATGAAAATACTTAGCTGATTTAATAATAATTTTTATTACGAGTGTATTTTTGCAATCATAAGTACAATCATCTGCATTTGTGCTTAGGCCACTTACATACCGTATCATTAAATCGTTCGGGAGGTAACAAATTACGTGATCAAGATGCATCATGCATTTTATACCAGCTTTTGTAAAATAAAGATTTGTATTTGTATTTGAAACTGAACTGTTTATTGCACCTCCTGTGATTGTAGTCCAGTTATTAGCAACGAGATGAATCATGACCTTGTTCGGCGAGACGCCCGCCAGACACAGCGCCGTTACTCATTCGCACTTATTATAAGTGTCGCTGAAACCCTACCGTACGTACACTCAGCCTTAGATATAGCTGGCTATTTCAGTGCTAGTCTGCAGTCTGAAAGTCAAAATCTATATATATAAACGTAAAAGTCCTGACTGATTGACTGACTGACGAAATCAACGCCCAGCCCAAACTGTTGAACCTAGAAAGCTGTTTTTTTCATTTATAACGTAAGTATAACCCGTTATAACGTAAGTACCCACTACGAACGGATTTTTGATAATTCCACCCTCATGGGGGTAAAAAGGGGGTTGAAAGTTTGTATGGGGATGGAGTAAAATATTCAGTGAGAGACTTGAAACCTGTGTATGGACTCCTTATTACAATACGAGAAAATAAATTTTAGGGTTTTGAAAAAACCCACCCCTAAGCGGGTTAACTAGGGGTGCAAAGTTTGTATGGGGGAAACTCTTTTTTGAGGTTTAATTATAACTTTATTTTAGGATATTTAGATACCTTATCACGGCGACAAAAACGAGTGCCACGCGGACGGAGTTGCGGGCAGAAGCTATAGTAATAAAATATTATAACAAGCAGTTATAAAGTGATCGACTACAGTTTTATGTTGTAACAAAAAAAATAGAAGTACTGAATTGACACGCTAAGTACTTAATCATGTATTCTTTATAACAAACTATTTAAACATTAGAAAAGGAGAGTATATAAGTAAAGATACCTGTCAATGTACTGCAGCCAGGACGACTGGAGGTTATCTGTGACTGCAGCGTAATTGCGAAACGATAGACCGCCATCGTACCGTTTCGATAAACATACATAATTAGGCTGACAGCTCCATCAAGCCATTGTATAAAACTCAAGTTGGCACTGCGATTCTCAGCAGTGTCGTCGGAGTGTCGGAATATTTGTCTGTGACAGAAAGAATCTTAAGTTGCAATTGAAACAGTTTAGTAAATCTAACGCTTAACAAGGAAGATTAGAGCGGAATCTCTGTCAGCATTTAATGAAGATATTAAAGGGGTCCGCTTTATGCGTGTGCGTGATATAATAAACAATAATCTTAAACTATATCCAGTTTATTCAAGATACGAGTATATGCTTTGCGACACGTGAGTGAGAGTTGGTAAGTTTCTCTGATCAAAATCTGTACCGCTTTCCAGGAAAAGGTTATCTTTAATTATAATACCTACTTTAGGTACGTTACACTTAGACTAATTTAGCATGTAACTTTAACACTACACTATAACAAACCCATTATGGTTAAAATTATTTACCTATTTTTGTTTACAAATCTTAAAAATGAATAATTATGTTACATTTAAAAATGTATATTTTATATACAGTGTGGAAGTCTAATACAAGCAAATAATTATACGGTGGTTAATAAAGATCCTAAGACGAGTATTTAGTTAGTTTTTATCCTAAATTACGCCAAAAAAAAATTCCATACAAAATAATTCAGCCCGCAGTGTAAAGCACTCATTACGCAGCATCACTTTACGAAAGCTGATTGACAGGTAGGTACTTGTCAGACTTTTTGACAGTTGTTACGTGGTGTATTAGCTGTGTGCATTACATTGCTGCTTGATATTTTTTCAAAAATTATTTACATGCTTTAAATTAAGTCTAACTTAAAAAGTCCTGTTAATTCATGATTACGGTACTTAATCCTATACCTGATTTAATTATTTGCTTGTATTAGACTTCCACACTGTATAACAGCCTTATGTGGGGACGTGCCAAGCGAAGCGCACGGGTACTACCTACCTTTTCTCGAAGCGGTTCGTCGTTTTTTTGAACCCTCATAAATAACTTGGGTTTGGATTATACCAGATAAACAAAATTCTCGGGATATAATGTCAATAGTGGATTTATTAAACATATAAAGTTTCAGTTGCATAGCTCTTATACTTAAGATTTAATTGATATCTAAAAGACGCCGATTTCATCACTGACTCACTCACTCACGTTGATCATCAAAACCTTTAGGGTACTTCCTGATGTCCTTAGAAAATATTGGAACTTCTACCCCCCCAAACCCTTAAACTACCCTACTTGGAATGGATGGAATTTTGTATGAGACTTCCACAAATTTTGATGCTAGGGGTCTGAAAATGTATATAGGTACTCCTTGTTATAAATAAAAAAAAGGTTAGAGCTCACCTTACGGTCACGTGAAGACGCTAAAGAAGTTTTCACTTCAATAAAATACATATTTCAGGAATCTTAGTAAATCACCCCGCCCCCCACCCTTTATATTAGGAGATGGAAGTTATTATGGGTTTTCCCATTATCTTCTTTAGAAATTACCGTACAAAAAGGAATGAGATCCCACTAAAAACATTACATGTAAAGTGATTGCCAACACGCGTAGGTCATATATCTTTCAGCGTGAAAAAGATATCAGATCGCAATTAGCGCCAAGCTTCCTATTCCACACGGCTTAAGTCTACCAGCCACGCTCTACTAATTGTATATCTTGGTTAAAAAGAATAGAACCGTTTCGCTTATTAATATCATCATAAATTCATAATATATGCACGCCCGGGAGTCTATGTGGTGACCGGGATGTGCCCAAAAAAGCCATACTTTTTAGCCAAGATGTAGAATTTGTGGAGCCTGGCTGGTAGAGTTAAGCCGTGTGGAGTAGGCTAATTGCGATCTGATATCTTTTTCACGCTGAAAGCTATATGAGCTAAGGAGTCTTGGCAATCACTTTACATGTAATGGTTTTAGTGGGATCTGTATTCCTAACCTTAGGAAACGTATATATTTATTTGGGTCATACTATATTTGAGTAGTTTCAGGAAAGTTAAAGAAAACCCACGATTTTGATGTGACTATATTGATGTGACTATGTGATTTTTAATAGATGAGTAATTTTTATTTCATAACCCATATTTTGAATGTCACTGTATTTCATACCAATCAAAATTCATTCAGTCGATCTTTTGCTTCACGCTTTCCTAACATAAACTCAGGCCCTTGTTTCACAACTAAGCATACCGCAATCCTGGCTACCTTATTACCCACTCTAAACCAAAAGGGACTTATAAACATTCGTTGTCAATGAAACATGCGTCTTTTTAGCATAGCAAAGTTGCGCAGACTAGTCGGCTGACTCACGGCTAACATCTGAGATGCGCAGGAGTAGCGGAAATGCCTAATCTCACCATTAGCAGCTTCACTTAGTTCACACATGTGCTGGAATGTTTTTGGAAAATAATTGTGTTCCGGCCGATGTGGGAGATACCGGCGCGATGAGGAATTCGCTAGATTCAGCGTGGGCTTTGTTATAGTCGGATTACTTATTTGCTAATATTTTTAAATAGAGACAACAACCGAATACTAAACGGTCAAAAACAACTGACCATCGTCCATCGTAGTAAACCACAAAAACAATTGGGTCTAATGTTATGACAGAGGGAGCTACAGTTACTAACTATAGGTACATGTTGACATCACGCACGCATCATCATCTACGCGAGACGAGAAAAACTTCCCTGCTCTTTCTAATTTGCATAGTGCGAGTGAGACGTGAATCTTGGGAGCAGCAAGTGTTGACAGACTTCTAGCCATTCTGAATGTGGTGCAGGAGCGCTACGAGTATTCCTGTCTTGGGTTTTTCTTGGGTGAACATAAGCTAGATTTCGTAAATTACCGAAGCCACATTCGCTTGTATTATGTTATATTATAAGCAAGAAGCGAAAGCCATATGCAAAACATAGTGGAAGCTCTCTTTACCAGGACCACATATTAAACGTATACCTACGTAACGTTCTCTACGAGAATGTCAAAATTGTACAGTTGTTTTTAAAATAAAGTCAGACATTATTTCCATATCTCATTTGCTTCCTCGGCATACAGGATCATCAAATAAGTCGAAGTAGTAATATTAATATTATCGTATTTAATAGGCTAACTGCGATTCGAGCCCATGCACCGCCGAATGAAACTGCATCCATTATTCTGCAGTCATGGCCGATCCTTTTGCGGTGCATTACGTGTCAAGCCTGACACCTCGGTACAGTCAGCAAAAATTAGGGTTATATTCACCAGGCATTGATGGCATTTTTCGCACGTATTTGTACATACTTTTAAAGTAGTCTATGTCACTGCATAACGAGAGTTACAGCAAGCCTTATTGACGTCTTAAATCTTCTTCCATTTATAAGCTACTACTCTACAAGACACCCAAAATAAGGGTAGTACCTATAGCTAGTAATGTTGAGGTTGATCATAATTATAACCTCTACACATTACATTATTCACAAGCGTTATGGCTTATCTTTGTCTTCTTTTAATAGGTTAAATATAACTAAAACGCTCTCTGGTATACTTCCCTGGAAATAGTAGTTATTTTCAAGTCTCTATTTTGTGTGTCTCTCTTAGACAAACATTGAAGCAATTAAGTAGCGCAGAATGCTAAAATAACTTATTTAATGTGTGCAATAACAATATTTATTGGTATTATAAATTAGAACGACCCAGAAACGTTGCATTTTGCGTACTGTACCCGATGTACGTATGAGGCACTCGATTACTGTTATACGCAATATTATTGTGCCAAACTTGGCCAACGCTTATCATATACATATATACGTTTCGTCCTGTACGGAACTGATTGTTATAGTTTTCAGCACGTATTATGTCACGTATAGTACTCTGTTTTGGCTAGAAAAGCTAGAGAAGGATTTAATTAAAATCCATGGAGCAGTCCATCCAGTTGAGCCAATTTGCTGGTCTCTTTTCAAATCTTCTTCTCAGCCGGACACTATTGCGCAGTAAGGTCGTGGTTATGGATCGTTTGGTCCAGTAATAAGCACATTCCGGGAAACTGTACACCCTGTGTCACTGAATTCATGAGATCCAGTCACCTTTTGTGTTACCAGGGGGTAATTGCGAAACTTTATGACACAGCGTTAGGACAACTCACATGTCATTGGCCCATACAACTGATTACATTTAAATCCACTAAACGTACTTACGAAACGTAACGCACAAACGACAAACACCTTCTAGACCGTTTGCTTCCTACTCTACCTTTACAACTTACTTTTACTTTGTGTAACATCTTTTGACAATACATAATTATGAAGTTTCCTGACCATTTGAATGGTCTTAATGCTCTAATTGTAAGGACACTTTGCATCCGGGCCCGATGACTAATGGCTTCCTACAGGGCCAGGTTATTCGGCGGCGGCGACAGCTAAATTGGGCCCCGAATGGACGAAATGGATTGAAATACTAGTTTCAGGAAGTAAAGGGAGAAGGAAATGGGGTTGCGCAATATAGCACGTAATAAGCTTGTAGTTGATGATGACGTGTTGAAAGATTTCTAGTTAAATATTTTCAAGTAAGTTAATACCGAAGTAATAGTTTCAGTTTTTATTGAGCCCCTATAGCCGACTGGTAAGGCACGCGACTTTCAATCTGACCCCGTATCATGGTCGGCCTTATCACACGATAAGTGACAAGATAGGAGCGTCGTCTCGTTCTATCGAACGGTGTCAGCCAGTGACGGACGCTCTATCTTGTCACTTATCGTGTGATAAGGCCGACCATGATACGGGGTCAGATTGAAAGTCGCGTGCCTTACCAGTCGGCTATAGGGGCTCAATAAAAACTGAAACTATTACTTCGGTATTAACTTACTTGAAAATATTTAACTAGAAATCTTTCAACACGTCATCATCAACTACAAGCTTATTACGTGCTTGCATCTTGTCACTTATCGTGTGATAAGGCCGACCATGATACGGGGTCTGGAGGTCGTGGGTTCGAACCCCGGCTCGTACCACTGGGTTTTTTCAAAAACTTATGTACAAAATATCATTTCATATGTAACAGTGGGTTTTCGTTGAAGGAAAACATCGTGAGGAAACTGGTCTAATCTCAATAACTTCTAGTTTTTCCCCTGGGTTGGAAGGTCAGATGGCAGTTGCTGTCGTAAAACTAGTGTCTACGCCAACTCTTGGGATTTGGTGGCAAAGCGGACCCCGGGCTCCTTTAGGGCACAACCGGGAATAACGCTAGGAGGAGCTATACACGGGTCTAACGCGATATTTATTTACCTTTATGTCTGAAGTTTCGACACGAGTTGCACCGGTTATGGTCCGAGATGACTGTCGTCCCAGCAAATTATCAATGGAGGTGCAGTAATAATTTAAATACGTGTACAAAGCGCGATAGTGTTCCAGTTATAAATACAGTACTATCATGATTACCACCATTTGCGCCAACAAAGCTATTGCTAATAAGCTATTAATAAATCTATTGTGTAGGTACCTACGAACTTCGTATCCACATGTTTTATTGATAACAAAACTATGAGTGATCGATTATAAATTGAATACACGTATGACTGAGTCTCCGAATAGACAGTTACCGTTTGAAGCGCATTGTTCTCTACACAGACCTTATAATACTATGTGTATGCATTCCAGCATCATAATTTTATATGTTATATTAAGTTGAGTTGTAGAAAAGTTTTATGTATTGCCCTACATAATACCTACTCTACATAGTCGCAAGGATATTAAATCGCAACGAATTATTTACACAAACATTGTTGTTGTTGGAACTCTTTCCCGTTGAAAAACTATATAGTTTAATTATTTTAATGGTCAGTTTTGCACAGTCATCAGCTCATTGAAAGGATTTGAACGGGCCCAAATACGGGTTTATCTTGTTTAGTTTACGAGTTGCTATGGTCACCAGTCTTCATGATCAGACCAGCTTTACATTAGGCTCCATAATGTGTACAAAATTTTAACTCTGTTGGATTTCGGGAAGTTGCTCAAATTTGACCTATAGGTACAAACTAACTGGCATACATATTCTGGAATTTAAATAACAACCTCTTCCTATAACCTTTGTAATTACTTAGTACTGAGTAGTTATTTTTGTATCGGTTTTAATTTTTCACTATCCAGGAGGTTAACGACATTCGCTAGTCTGCTATATTTAGAGTCGCGTACGTACTTCAGCTTGGTGTTATAAAATTCTAAACTTTTTATAGACCGCTTTATTATTACTAAGTCAGAGATCAATTGTTTTTTCGACAGATTTTTGAGGCCTTAATTTTGTAGTACCCATTATTATGAAATAGACGTAAAAGTTTCAGGAAAATTGTTCATGAATTAGTACCTACCTATTTAAGTACAATTGAGCGCATTTTGCATTGGTGCGTCCGTAGGTCTCCGCTTGCGTCAATGAATGTTATTGTTATGATGCGTAGCGTAACAAAGGCTTTGTAATGATTTATAGCGTACTTGTTAAATTTATGGAACAGGATGGATCAGACGCAAGCAGGTCGGGGTTGGAGGTGATTATTTAACAGGAATTCTTGTTAGTGACAACTAATCGTCATTAACAGTGCCTCGAATATGTCCGGTTTCGAACATTGGCTTCCTTTATGGGCTGTTTACACTTTGATTACTGATTAGTGCGACTTCATACAGCGAGTAGCTTTTGTATGGCCTCGCACTAATCATAAATCAACGTGTAAACAGGGCTTTATAGCGCCTGTTAATCCAACACCGACTAACTCTCGCATCATACATATTAAAATACAACCCGATCAGGAATAATGTTTTGTTAATACCTCGGTTGGTCGGTCAACTCAATTAAATAAACACGCTGAAAGAATTCTCCAATAGGACTACTCCAACTAGGGCTTTGTTAGACATTTCTACAGCTGTACAGTCAGCATCAGAAGTAGCTAAGCAAAATAACACGCTCAAAATGACCTACACAGATTCTTATTCGCTTGACATTAGAGTTCGTGTGTCATTTTGAGCACTTCAACTGCTTAGCCACTTCTGCTGCTGACTGTACATGCTCCCGCATTGGACAACCTTGTATGAAAAAAAATACGTTTTTTTTGCAGCTGCCAAGGATACTTTTTTATTTATAATCATTTATAGTTTAATACGCATATAAATTATATAACATTAGACGCGTTTAACAATATCGGGGCCGAGATATTTAAGTTTTAAGTTTAGTTTATAACTTTTCAAAATGACCTGTGCGGAAATATATATTGCAAATATCTCGGCTCCGAAGCATTTTAGAGTATTACATTTATTTTGAATAGATCTATCATAATCACAATTCTTAAGAAAGGCCGCTCGCCTAAAAAAATTACAACACTTTTACCCAATGCCCTTAACATTTAACATTTGCCTTTTAACATTTCTGTCTAGTATCCTTCAACCAACGGTCTGACTTGCTTATATTAATCGCCCTACTTTGATGAAATTGTGCAGCTACAGGTTATGCTATATTTATAAATTACCACCCTTTTAGAATGTTTAACATTATGATTCGTTCTACTTTAAAAGTATGCTGCGAAAAATACCTACCGATTTGGCAAATAGTAAAATTTTTGCAGAATTTATATTTTCTAGTTCAGGTTAATTGTTCGTTACGGTTAATATAATTTTGAGTGACACGGAACTATCGTGGTTCTATTTTCTTTCACATTTTCTAAGATTCGTACAATAAATAGTTGGGAATTTCGCTGGTAACACCGGAAACGTCGCTATTCCAAACGTCATACACTGAAACGCTGCTATGACGTGTGTTATGCGATATTCAGCTACGATACCTCGAGCTGAAACGGTATGCAACATTTTGAACTCTATTCTAAACGGATAAAGTTCAAGTTATAAGTTTGGTGAAACCGACTGTAAAATTGAGTGGAGTATCGTTTTAGAATCGTCATCGATACTTGACGCTTTTTCCACGTGCGTTTTTTAATTGGTTCTATTTTTGAGTGTTTGATATTTTTAACTTTTGAAATTTTATCATTATTGTCCCTTCCTAGTTTCTTTTTAAATAATGACATAAGTTGTATATTATATTAAGGTTTTCACTTCGCCTGAATTCGACTCTAATTTGTATAAAACATACAAAAGGATGTAAAACACTCGTGAGTGAGATTTCCCGAGTAGGTACCATCCAGAATTGCCATGACTCTCACAATCATTACATTATAGAATCGTTCTATTTTCGGAAAGCTACAAATCAATGAATACTGAACCAACCGCATAAAACATGTAACTATGTCACTCTAATATTTGAGATGTTACGACATTTCATCATACTTCAAAGGTCGTCGCATAGATGAAAGGAACTATATTTTTTAATAACAATCTACTTTCAGAAAATAAAATAATAAAGACGACACCGACATCCGTTTCCTCTTTTAAAATTAAAACTCTTTTAAAAAATCGTACCGGTCAAAAACATAATTTAACGTAGATAGTTTCCAAAAACCTAGGAGTTTTAATACCGTTTCGTAGAAGCTTTAGCATAATACTATACATATATAGGTTTTGGGTTTAGGACTGTGAGTTAACTTTGTCACTGGAAACATTAACAGGTTATAAACCAATATAATAAATATTAAGGGACAATCTTACACAAATCGACCTAGTCCCACAGTAAGCTCAGTAAGGCTTGTGTTATGGGTACTAGACGACGATATATATAATAGATATAAATACTTAAATACATAGAAAAACTTCCATGACTCAGAAACAAATATTCATGCTCATCACACAAATATTTGCCCTTACCGGGATTCGAATCCAGCACCTTCAGCTTCGTAGGCAGCGTCACTACCCACTAGGCTAACCGGTCGTCAAAATATATCAAAATAGAGCGATAAAATTACAAGTACATATATGTAAAATAAAACAGTTGCCTACTATTTACTGAAGCAAACCAGAATTTCTAGTGACAAGTTGGACATTAGTGTTTTCAGACGTGTTTCAGACAGATATCGGGAATCGAACAAAATTTCCTTCCGCCTTTTCGTGTCTCTAAACGGCGGTTATAGGAAGTTCGCGGCCCGTCAATGTTGTCAAATTGTAATGTGATACACGGCTTCCGGTGAAGTCGTAGCTTGTAACGGTTTGTAGTTATGCCAAATATGCATGTCTATTTCCAAAACGTGGTTAGGAAATGATACGAGTCCAAGGAATGTCTGGCATTTGGTTGTAATATAAGTTGTTATAGGTTATTCTTTGTGGACATTTCTGTCTACATATGTGTATATACAGTAGAGCCTAGGTAACACGAATCTCAAGGGTCACGCAAAAATGATCGTTTTAAAGGGGTTTCGTCTTAAAGAAGATTTCGACTTAAAGAGGTTTCTATAGGGTCAAGTTCTACTTACAGAGGTTCCGAAACTCTGCAAAATTATTTCAAGTTAAAGCGGTTAGGACACTTAAAATTTCGTGTTACAGAGGTATTTTTCTTGTTATTAAGTAACAATATCTATAGTACTATAATGTGATTGAGCTGTTGCATAAATCGATAGCAAATCGTATACTTCGGTAGTCACTCCTATCTGCAGAGGGTAATAATACAAGCAAATATGTTTGTACCATACTTTGCCGATTTTAATATAGCAATTAAAAAAAACTTAGTAGAGTACTTAATACTCTCAAAAGTAAGTCATTAAAAATCATTGAAAAAGTTATGGTTTTTGCCGTCCTAAATAAAATTATACTTATTTCCATTGCTCTCGATTGTACTTACAATATTTTTTGAGTTAAAGAAGCTGCCATTGCCATCCCATTCTCATTTTGAGTTACAGAGGCTGTATATTCAAGAACTAATGAGAAGTAGAGGTGCTTAAGCAATACATTCGTTATTTCGAGTTACAGAGGTAAACATATTTTTTCTCGAGTTGTGGAGTTTTCGGTGAAGGAAAACATCGTGAGGAAACCAGTCTAATCCCAATAAGGTCTAGTTTTCCCTCTGGGTTGGAAAGAAGATAGATGGCAGTCGCTTTCGTAAAACTAGTGCCTATGCCGAATCATGGGATTAGGTGTCAAAAACGGACCCCGGGCTCCTTTAGGGGCACAACCGGAAATACCGCTAGGAGGATGATGATGTGGAGTTCAGATTGAACTGAAAACGTTGAAGGGAATCGTTATTTACCTTGTCTTATCGAGTTAAAATATTTCGGCTTGTAGAGGTTTTGGGGCTTGAATCAGAATCAGAATTAGAAAAGTATTTCAAGGGAAAGGAATGGCGTTTTATTTCGTGTTATAGAGGATTTCGTCTTATCGAGGTACATGTTATAGAGGTTCCACTATAGTTTATACATTCAGAACATATTGCGTTTCAATAAAATATATTTATATGTTTTTCATTCGTTTCATACAACAATTTTGGATTCTATTATAATATATGCATTAGACTCCATATTCGGCGGATCGATTAATAAAAATTTCTGAGACGAGTTGTTCTTGTTTTTAGTACAGGGACGACTCGATAAAGAATAAACATATTTAAGAGGCAAAGATAATTTGATTTGCGTCTCAAACTGTCCAAATAAATCCCATTTTAATTTCAAACATGTGTATTGCTAAAGTTCAAGCATAACTGCTAATACCTTTCCCCGTCTTGTATTTTTTGTCCCCCACGCGCGAGGGGCGCCATTTTGTGTTATTTATAGAGGTGCGCGTGCGTTTCTTTCGGTTGCGTTCAATTAGTTTGATTTGTGGGAAATCGATTTCATAGAACGCCTGAGTGAGAACGGCTTCCGGTGATTTTGAGATAAAAATAAAATATCGTGAGGAACTATGTAGCTCAGTTATGTATGAATGAATTTTTCATCTCTACTCTTTAGACGTAAATATTATACCTAGGTATTATTTATCACTGCGAAATTGCAATTGGCACTATACAGACAAAATCCAAGTGTGACACCGGGTAATAATGTAGGAAAAGGAAAAGCATGGCTCTGGTGTCTCGGATCTCGTGGGTGGGATGAGAACGAAACAAGCTTGTCCAAAACAATAGAAACGGCCTGCATCACTTCGGTATTCATTTTGCGAGAACAGATCTCAATTAGCGCGCCCGTAAAACAGTTTATTTACACAATTGCTTTTTACTTTTTAGGTACCTAATACATTTAGGTGTTGATTCGGACACAATTAGCAGCTTCTTTGTCTTAGTAAATTTCTAAAGTTCTAGTTAATTTATATTCTTAGTCACTGGCGAAAATGGTAAAATAACTTAAACATAAGTAGGTCACCGACTTGGCATGATTCTTATTCACATTAACAAGATTCGTGTTTAAGTTCGTCACAATTTAATGCCACATCTACCCATATAAAGCACTTAGACATACTAATGATTTATGAAGACTATCTACTCTTAAAATGATAGCTCTTATTGTCAGATGAAATGCTTAGTTCCACAATTGGCTCGTCATCATCACGCTCCGGCGCGGAGCCTGATCATAATTTTAATCCGCAGCCATATTTGGCGGTTTCGCCTAGCCAAGGGGAAGACGCGCGGCGGTGAGGTACATAATAAGTGGTCCCACTTCCTTTTGCGCTTCGGACAAAGCATCTCGGTAGATAAAGAAGCTTTACATATGTTAATTGGAATGTATTTGATTTACTCGTTTCTCGCTTGCATCTCGGCTCATGTGTAATCTAAACAATATAAGTACTTAATTATTTTAAGAAATGTTGAAAAAACGGATGGTTTTTTCACCTGGATTTATGTTTGGGGTGTTCAGAAAATTAGTGAGCTTACTCACTACTTTCTCGCTTCTACTCGCCGGCAGCAGTTACATTTTGACAGATTACCCATACAAAATGTGTCCAAATGTAACTGCTGGTAAGGAAAACTATCCGTGGATTGATTATTGGGAATGGCCGTTATTATTAGTAATGTAGTCGCACGGATAGAATAATATTTAAAAAATAATTTAATATCTGAAATGGATTAATCACAACCCAGTTTTTGTAAGCTCGTTCTGGATTTTACTATTAATCAATATTCGGGTGAGGACCAAATTCTTTGCCAGTAGTTAGCCTAGTTAATTGGTAGTAGTTAAAAAGTTCCGTTGTGACACGAAAATTAGCCATACAATTCTATGGTTAATTTTCGTGTCACAACGGAACTTTTTAACTACTACCAATTAACCAGGCTAACTACTGGCCAAGAATTTGGTCCTCACCCTTCGTCGTTAGTTTCGTAAATTTTTCGCTTACACAAATGCTCAAGTTATTAAAACAGTATGTCCATCATCAGTCGCTAAGTTTTTTTTTATTCGATCGTTTTATAATTCCCCTTTCTTTAATATAAGTAATAGTAAGATGATAATTTGGGTTATTATTTCACATTAAAATGGAGATTAAATTTTGGTGATCTTTTACTATTGTCGGCAGTAAAAAGTGTTTTTTGGCGTTCTATTTTACTCTGATGATCCGTTAAACATAAGCGTTTCATAATTCATAATAACTACAGAGTTTATGAAAACCAAAGTTATGTTTAGTAATCAGAACATATTTGTACTCACATTTTTCCCTTATTTGTGATGTTGATGTTAATTCTTGCATTTTAATTATTCTAGGTACTTAATCTTTACTTCATATACCTAATTATTTGAATGCACCATGCTCAATGCTCATTACAACCTTCGCGCATCAAAAAAACAGTCCTAACGCTCTAAGAATATCACGATGTTAGACATAATAAAACAATTCGGACATTTTGAAGAATAACACGCATTTATTAATCAACGTATAAATAACTTTAATAATAGGGGTTAAGTATGAATTACGATGACACGTCTAAAAAAATAAACGGGAACATTTTAAACCGATTGGGACGTGTTTAGGAGAGAAAAAATAATATTTTATTGCACAAATCACGCGTATAAAAGAAAGTTAAAATTAAATATTTAATGAAACGAATATTGTATCCATGTAGAGCATTGATTATGTAACAAATTGCGGACAGCATTTGTGTCTAAAACATCACTTATTTTTATTAGGTAATAAAATGTTAAGATTCGCCAGCCTGACTAAAGTCGATCCGACCTACAGCGTTCACATAGGTAGTGCGCTGTGCAACAAAACAGTATGATGTGGATCATGTGGACGACACAAGTTATGGATCGCGCTAAGTGAGCATGGCTTGGATTCAGCATCAAAGAGATAAGGGTAAGGCCGCCGACATTGTCAGTTTTGGTCGGAACAAAACTTTCCAGCACGTTTTCTCCAAATATGTAAGCACTACTGCCGTTGTTGTTAGTTGATTCTATAAAGCAATTATTGAGCTTGTTTCCCCATTTCGCAAACTGAATAAAAGTTGTTGTTTCTATAAAATACTTGCATTTATGTTCTTCAAACCCCCCTAATTTTGGTCGAAAATGACGTGTCGCTTTTTTCCGAGTACTTTTCAACTACGAATTATTTTCATATTTAAACATTTAGAAAAAAAACTTTTAAATACGTTTGAAAGGTGAGACACATTACTTTCTGTAAGACCAAGAACGGTGTTTAAATACTTTGTTTTGCGTATTTTATAGGTCTTTAGATTAGTGGGCAGAGTTTTGGCTTTCGTAACACAAATTTTTGTGTTATGCATAATTACCCCTAAATATTAACAGAAAACTGGGGAAAAACGTATTTTGGCACAGCAACACCGTAAGCTGTCAATCAATGTTAAAAAAAAGAAACTGCCATTTTTAGTTTGTCTATGAGAAAAGTTGAAAGTGAGTCGCATATTTTCGTCAGAATTTGTGTTGATGAATATCTCAAGTAAGTAAGCGTTTCAGAAGTTCACTTTACTATGGTTGTTTTCGTTTATGTTTAAAGCTTACATGAAACATGTACATTTGCGTCTAGTTTGACTTAATTTGGTTTTATAACCTAAAACGCTTGTAAAAAACTGGTTTTGTGTTATATTATGGCGTTTTGTGTTAGTTTTGTGTTATGCATAACACAAATTTTTGTGTTCAGTAGCACAAAACAAGTGTAAAGAGTCATGCAGATTGAGAATACTGTAATAGTAAAGAAAAACATTTTCATATTATCGTGAGATTTATTCGAATTCTTATTTTGAATAGTACTTGTCTAAACGTATTATTCTTACAGTATGGTCGTCGGGTGACAACCAAAACTCACTATTTAGTGCATTTGCAAAAAAAAACAAATATCAACTGTGTTTACGTAGAAATAAGGACGAGTTTTCATGTACCTACTACCTACTATTACGTGTAATTAGACAGTTTAGGTTCTCACCGGACGATGTACACCAGTGATGCCGCATTCGATCAAACTTAAATTAGGTCTTCAATTATATAATTCCGTGAATCGCGGCTATTATTATTTCAGACAACCACGTGAACTTATGAATCATTTAGTTTCTACTTGAAATATATTTTTAAATTCTTTTATGTTTGCAATAATTCTGGAAACTTTTTTGTTTCCTAGGAATAATGCTCATTTTGTGTTATTTTTTTATGATGATCTGTTTTTTATACAGAAAAGGAAATTATCTTTTTTTTATAAAAACAGATCATCATAAAATATACTGATTTAGTCAAATACCGATCGATCACGTATTCTAAAATGTTGTCATTATAAATATATTAACATACGTAAAAAAATGATATTTTTTCCTTAGCCTTTATTTTAATACTATTATGAAACAACCTTTACAAAAAATAGTGTTACTTTTGTGTTATATTTGTGTTACGGTATCACAAAAGTGATTGTGTTATTTTTGTGTTATAAGTGATAATCTCAACGGCCTTACCCATAAAAAAAATGCGAACCCTCGTTAGAAAAAATATTATCCCTCTACTATAAATGCGAAAGTTTGAATGTTTAGATGTTTGGATGTTTGTTACTCAATCACGTTTAAACGGCTCGAGCGATTTAGATGAAATTTTGCACCAAGATAGTTTATAGCCTGGATTAAAATATATGATAGTTTTTATCCACGCAGACGAAGTCGCGGGTGGAGGCTAGAAACATTACTACTTAATCAAAATAATTATTAGCCGTGGTTTAAATAAAGAACAGTAAAATGAACAATTTCATAGTTATAGCACTTCTTGTGTTTCGTTGCCGTTATGAAATCGCAGGCGCTGTAAAAAACATCATCTCTTATTGACGCGAAAACGTCATCAGTGGCCAAAAAATAAACTCGTAAGTTATTACGAGCTTCGTCGGTTCGACGTACAATAATACCACGTAGATAGATATACCTAAATAGTATGTAGATAAATAATATAGTTCAAAGAATTACATTAACAAACATATAGCACGCGGCAAACGGCTTTTTAAAAGATGGCCGCGCGAATAATTCATCTTGGCAATGATCCAAGCAATCAAAAAGCCATACGTGAAAAACAATTTCAAAAAGAACGCGTCCCAGATATTTCGTCAGTCAGTTACATTTTGGATTTTAGGATAACGATTGGTTTAACGGTTATTGTCTTTGTTTCAGTGAATTTAGTTTATTTGAACTAAATCGTAGGTAACTGTAGATGTCTCCGTACCGATAATGTGATATTGTATGCTTGGTTCTCGTACCTGGTCTTAATTTCCGCAATATTGCAAGTGTATTTATAAAAATCAGCCAAGTGCATGTCTCGCCACGCGCAGTGTAGGGTTCCGTAGTTGCCTGTCTGTCTTAGTTACATCGACACCGGCGTCGGCCGAATTTGTACGAAAGTTGGCCTTTCTAAGTAAAGTACATTTTAGTTTGCGGCAACTAGTTATGCCATGCCTACTAGCCATTTAGCCGGAAGGAGGGGGGGGGACTCGAACAAAAATTAGGGCTTTAAAGGCCAATATCTTGCAAACAAATCACTGAGTTGAAAAATGGTTTTAAGAAACCATAATATTGGAAAAAGCTATCCAACGATACCCCACACTACCGGTTTATCGAGAAAAAAGTTTACATCCCCACTTTAGGTACGTGCAGGGGAGATACACTAAAACCGTTTTGTCAGCATGAATGATTAATATACCTACCCATGCCAAATTACAGTTTTCTAGTTGCATGGGTTACTGAGCAAAGCCGAAGACGGACGGACGGACAGACGGACGGACATGGCGAAACTATAAGGGTTGGTCTTGTTGACTACGGAACCCTAAAAACGAGTTTAATCAGACTCCGTATCATGGTCGGCCTTATCACGCGATAAGTGACAAGATAGGAGCGTCGTCTCGTTCTATCCAACGGTGTCAGCCAGTGACGGACGCTGTATCTTGTCACTTATCGTGTGATGAGGCCGACCATGATACGGGATACGGGGTCAGGAAATACTTTAATAGTAGGTAGTGAGGATAGAGACAACGTTATATTGTGGTATTGTGAATTTAGGCATGTATGTCAACATGGTACTAAGTGTCGCATACCGATAGGATATCAATCAGAAGCTTCCTTTCATGCCGAGCCAAAACTAGCCTAAAATTGCAATGTGAAATATCGAACTGACTCTCTAGTGATGTCCTCTTCTATATGAAGAGACTGACGGAATTGTGCCCCGGATTATCAAGTACAGTCAAGGCCACCAATATGTATTGTATTCACTCAAAGTTTCATAAACACTACAACCTTATTGTTGCAGAAATAAGGTATACATATTTTTGAGACTTTGTGATGTATACATATTGGTGCCCTTGACTGTACCTAACTGTGGGTGGTTTTAAACCCAATGAACAAAAATGATTTCTATCAATTTTATAAAGAAGAGTGTCATTAAGGCTCATTCCTTAATGGCCTAAAGTAACCGTATAAGTAAGTACGAATGTATGGGAATCCACAGCGTGTGACAAGCGCGCAAAAGTGTGCGTAAACGCGGCCGTATATAGTTTTTTAAACTATGTTTCATTGGTGAACGGTTCAGTAATATAGGTACCTACTTATTTTATCATTATTTGAAATCTATATGTAAATGCTATGACAAAAGTGTGACACACATATGAAGGATTAAACCTATATTTTACAAACGCGGCATGCGTCGTGTTAACAGTAAGTAACTAAAATTGTTAAAACCTTTTGTTCGGCACGCTAATTGTTACATGAACTACACCATACAATCTGCCTCCATTAAAGGGAGCCTTATGGGATTTTGAAACAATGGGACCTTCAATTCATCTAATCCTTTGCCCCGGTGGTCTTAGTGCTTAATATCATAATGAGAACGTCAAAAGTATTAATTTTGAATTGTGAAATTCGTATACTTACTGTTATCCGTCTGTTGTATGTAATTTACTCCCCAAATCAGTGTGTCCTTAAAAACAGAAAAGGACTCCAATAAAGTTCGTTTTATTTATAGATTTGCTAACCATGATAATTCAGCGACTTACGGTTTTTTGTGTAACGCACACATAATATTTGGCTTGTATGTAAAGTATCCCTGTTTTATGTTTATGAAGCGAAGATTTCTAGTGCAAAGTATATTTAGGAACTTATTTATGGATGAGAAACACATCACATTTCAACGCTAACTAATTCAAAGTGTGTTGCATCGTTTTTAATTTTACTAAGTAATCTTTACATTTACTGCATTATAGACAACCCTGATGTCTGTATTTGCATAATTCCTTAGATTGTCACCCGAAACGTAGATGTAGCACACAGTATTGTAATAACATCGACACCATGCAAAGTTCTCGTATTCTCACGCACATGTCGCTTCTTATTGTTTCCAAAAACACAGAAATCGCTGATTGAGCTCCGAGGACAAACTTTTTTTTGGGCTTTTTGGGCCCAGGGGTGCCTACATCTGCTCGACACATGCAACCACTGCATCGACCTTTAAGGAGTTTGCAAAAGAAAATAGGGATGCTCAGTATGATATCGATATTTACGATTGTTGTTGTATACTGTTCAGTTTCCACTTGATTAACTAAATATAAGGTGTTGTATACATTTTTTTTTTAACTAAGGTATACATTTATCTGATATAAAACCAGCTGATCTGAAGTTTTGATAACGTCAGTGAATGTTATACCTACTAGCGCCGGTATATCCTACATAACGGAGCACCGGGCAGATAACAATAATACGCTTATTTTAAACCAAATAAAGGAGGCGAAATTAGCAGTGAGTATAGATATCGATATAGGAATTTGGTTGCGTTCGTCCACAGCCCTCTACAGGAGCCATAATTCACAGGCCACAAATCTCGCTGCCCGTTAAAGTTTCAACCGCGTCCACTTTCCAAACAAAGCACCAACACTGTCGAAACGTTTACAGTATCACTTGAGTATACTTACTATATAACATACTTAATATTATATGTTTATGACATATCCATGTAATCTTTGTTTTCTATATAAATAGGAAATGTCTCTGAAATGTAAGTTTGTGGCTTCGCAAGTTATATTTAGGGGATAATATACGAAACTGCTCATCCGATTTCACGAAATCTTTTACAAAACTACGCAATACCGCATGATAAAATATAGCCGACTAGCTTCTGCCCGCGACTCCGTCCGCGTGGAACTCGATTAGGTATATCGTAGCTCCATACAAACTTTAACCCCCATTTCTCCCATTCCCCTTCCATTCCATTTCCCTTAGGGGATGAGTTTCAAAATAAAAACTGTTCTATGTCCTTCCCCGGGATTCAATCTATCTCCATACCAAATTTCAACTCAATCGGTTCAGCGGTTTAAGCGTGAAGAGGTAACAGACAGACAGACAGACAGACAAGTTTATAATATAGCCTCACATGCCTTTGTTATAGCTTCAGCTATAATCTTCAAGTCTTCTCCTTTTAATAATTTACCAAGTTCTTATAGAAATAATGAATTTGGGCCGTATTATTCATATAAATGTTCAACAAATCTATTTTAGCTAAAATATCTTTAAAATTCGTTTGTCTTTATCCGTCGCTTTGACATTTGTGTTCGTAAATTTTTTGAGGCCTTTGAACAGCGGAGCACGATAGGCTCCTAATGGAAAAAAAAAGGAATTTTATGAGTAAAGGGGTATAGCTTTATCTGGCATCTAGATTATCTAGAACCTATCTACTTTCTAACCATGTTAATAAAGCCGGGTCTTCAGCCTAATTAAGTTGCAACAAGAGACTCGGGACGTGCCGCACATGCACGTCATGCCTCACGGTACATTTCGTTTTACGTCGCCAAAAATTAAGACCTTTCAGTTTTACTGCCTCAAGCTCAATAACCTCCACGATTTTAAACGAGGACGTGTAAAATAATCCATAACAATATCGCCATTTGGCCAATTTCTGTAAATATTTACTTCTTTTTCTGTTTATAAAAAATGCACAAGTATCTAAGTATTTAAGTATAAAAATAGACTTCTTTTGACTGCGTTGATATAACATTGAGGTAGGTAGTCTTTTTTCGGGTTCCGTAGACAACAAGGAACCCTTATAGTTTCACCATGTCCGTCTGGCCGTCCGTCCGTCCGTCCGTCCGTCTGTCTGTCCATCTTCGGCTTAGCTCAGTAACCATTACTACTAGAAAACTGTATATATAAATGTATAAATCAATCACGCCGACAAAAAAGAAGAATAAATCGTGAAAAAAAAGTTTTTTGGAATCAGGTACCTACCTAAAGTGGGGATGTAATTTTTTTTTCGTTATACCCATGGTGAGGGGTATCGTTGGATACTTTGTTCAAAATTATTATGGGCTTCTTAAAACGAATTTCAATTATGTTTATTTTTATTATTATTATTGATTTAAATTAATTATAAATGGCATCTCCTTCGGAGAAGGGGGGCGGCGGAGCCCTGCTAGGAGAATATATTTAATACAAGTTTTCACTTCTGCTCATTATTGTTATCCAGACACCATCTCGTATACATTATATACATAATTACCTATATTTTGTGTATTTATTTTTTATTACCTTTAATATTATAGTAAGATAGCAACAAGCGCGCATATAAGCTTGTACTGGTACTTATATTCGATGGTTAGGTTTTATTTAATAATTTTGCAATGCTAGGTATAAATTAAAGTAGGTACTAGCAGCACGTTAGACCGTATACATGGGTAATGGGTCACCGTCGGTTGTTGCCAGTTAGGTACCTATGACAATTGGTTATTATAGGGATATTATATTTATGGTATATTCATTATAGCGAGGATATTGTTTCGCCTAAATTGATATAATTTGTGAATCAGTTTGATTCGAATAAATACGGTATGTATTTGCAATCAATTATTACATATATGGACATTCTATTTAGTCATATATTATGTATGTCATGGAATATATTCGTCGATTTCCTTGAATACAAATGCATCCCTGTTTACAACTCAACTAAACCCGAACGGAATGAAATGCACACGAATATTACGAATATAGAACTGCTCGCACCTGAATGCAATAAATTTGCTTGCATATTATTTTAACCCGCAACCAGAGTTTAACTCATTACTTCTCCTTGCTACCTGGTTAGAGCTCCGTGCAAAAATGAATCTCCTTGCCTTGAGATACATTTTAATTTCAAATGCTACCCAAAGTGCAATATTTGCGGCCAGTTAAGTCACAACCTATTTTTTGCTGCAAGCATCACCAACTCGAATCTTTTCGATGTTCATCGAATCACAACCCTATTGCAAAAGTATAAAATTCAATGTTCTTTGAGTTTTCAATCGCACAGTTATCATGTTGACATGTTGAATTACTGATTTCAATTACGAATGCCTAGAAGTGGTGTATTCATATATTATCTTTGGCAGCTTATGAATACAAACTACCTACCGAGGTAGGTACCTCTTTTTAGGGTTCCGTAGTCGACTAGGAACCCTTATAGTTTCGCTTTGTCTGTCCGGGTTTGCTAAAATCATTTTATGATAATGTTCATATTTTCGGAGATAATCGCTCCAGAAGTAAAAAAAAATGTGTCCCCCCCCCCTCTAACTTTTGAACCATAACTTTTAAAAATATGAAAAAAATCTCAAAAGTAGGACTTTATAAAAACTTTCTAGGAAAATTATTTTGAACTTGATAGGTTGAAAAGTTTTTGAAACAAATTACAAAATAATTTCTGGACGAAAAACTACGGAACCTTACACTGAGCGTGGCCCGACACGCTCTTGGCCGGTTTTTTCTGATTCAGAACATTTTAAGATTTTGATAATTATGTTCTTATGTGTAAATTACAGTAAGAATATCTTACCATAAATAAATAAAATAAAATAAATATATTAAGATAACCTCATAATAACTACATCTTAGAAAAGTTGAAAAACCCCCGACATTTTCATTTCAAAGTCCAATATCTCAAAAACGGCTTAACAGATTTTCATGAAACATGGCTAAGAACACTCGGGATAAAATTATCTATGACACAAAAAAACCGCATTCAAATCGGTCCATCCGTTTGGGAGCTACTATACCACAGACATATACACAGATACACAGACACACAGATACACAGATACACAGACACGTTAGCTGAAGTTCAAATATTTTCAACTCCCATTCGGTTATGTATGACACCTGTCCAAATACATTTAAATGTGATTTTTGATAAGCTTATACTTTGTCCACAGATGATTCAAACTCCGTGCGCGAAGCCTGGTCGAACGAAACCCTTCGACTGGTGTGCGGGTCGAAGCCACGAGGCCAAGTCCAGTCCATCAGGTGGTATAAAGATGGAGTGCCTCTGGAACTGCACGCACGACTCATGCAACAGAGGCAATGGTAAGCACCGATCAAGCAAGTTTAGTATAGGTACCTATATCTTAGAAATTAGTTCTAGCCCTTAAGAGGAAACACAAGGGCCGTTTTTCCATAGAAACGTAGTCCCTTGTTTTCTCCCTCGATAATGGCAGTAGAGCAATATTTTCTTTTCCATAAATCTATGGCTACTATTGACATGTTCCTATGTTTTCTTTTTTTTTCATAACTTTGTTCTTAAAAGAGATCCTTCAAAAACCTAAAAAAAACGCCAGATTTTCCGCTGTGTTCAAACATCCAGAAAACAATTTTGACTAGATTATTTAAAAAAAGGAAAACATAGGAACATGGCCAAAGCCTTTCTTTGATTTTTAATATAAAAAAATAGTTACATAGGACAAGTTTTGGAGAAGAAATCAGGGGACTACGAAACGTTGATTTTATGTATACTTTTAATAGGTTTTTCGGTCCAAGCTGCAGTTGTCTCTATCGCGCTCTGCGGGGGAGGCAGGTACATTTTACAAATACCTATTTCTCAATTATCTCGCCCTTAGTGTTTCCTCTTAAACTTGCGGACCTTGCGGTGTTGAAAGTACATTTGTACTTTAGCAAGCTTCATGTATGAAATCCTGCGCTGCGATTGTCTTAGAAATATGAGGGAATAACAAACAAAATTGCAGGCATATTTGAAAGGTTTCAATAGTTTCAAATCGCATTTAATCCAAGCGTAACCGATATTGACGAGTCCGCAGTACGAGTCGCCTGCGCAAGTCATATATCACGCTGTTCTATTCGAAGCATCTCACAATAAGGCCGGAGCAACAACAAGCATCGCTCATACGCCTGTACGGATTATGGCGCTATTCATTAAGCGATTGGAAATATTTAGACAACATCGTTGGTATTGGGATTATTGCTTGTGCTAGAATAGAACTGGATTTCTAGAATGACTGTTATAGCTCCTTCTGTGACTTCTGTTTGCTAGTAAAATCTACAACTCTCAACGTATTCTGTTAATCGCTATCCAAATAAAAAAATAAGAATTAGGTAAATGGCCCATAAAACATATTGTTTTATAGTAATTTCCTTGTCATTTGTTTCCAGGCTAAGAATAAAAGGATTCAGAGCCAAAGACGCCGGTGTGTACTCGTGCGTCAATGAAGCCAGCAGCTCGAAAAGATATAATGTCACTATCAAACATCAGGCTGATATCTACGATATAGAAGGTATAGGGTACATATATATTATTGATTTTCAACTGTCCACGCAGGTTCTCGTCATCATCATCATCATCAGTCTATAAACTTCTGGGTGCAGGCATCCTCTCCTTATGAGAGATAATGGGCAGTAGTCCCGACACATTTGGGGACTTCACCTACATTTGAATTACCTTGCAGATGCTGTATCACGTCGCGATATTTTTCTTCACCAAAAAGTTAATAGGCTATTCTATTTTTTTATATATTTTAAAACGTTGGTATAGATTTAATAGTCAACTTATAATTCCTCAAAATAATATCGATTTATGCAAAGAAATAATGGTTAAAATTTGACCGATATATATTCGTGCCACAAAAGGCAGCCGCCATTATCGTGACGTCATAGAAAAGCAGAAACATAGAAACGACAAATAACATAGTATACATACTACATGTACGTTAGCATAGTCCTGCTACACTAACGTCACTCACGAGAAAAAAATGGCGGTCGGCGTTTTCGGACACGTGACATACGGAAAATAAAACTAGGAATTTAATTTTCATATTAATAATTAATATAATATATTATGCTTTTTTATAACAACACTTTGATAATTTAATTTTGATAGATGAAAATACCCTATTGTTTGTGCTGCTTTGTTTGTGTGAGGTGTGCAATAAAGAGTATTTGTATTGTATTGTATTGTAAATGTTCAATGATATTCCGTACGTAAATTCTGAAAATCTTATATGTTTGTTAATTTTCACATGGTAACGGGGGTAACCTATCGAAGTTTCGAAAAACACTTGCCCGATTTTCACTTCTCCGTAAACGGTTAACCGAATTCTTATAATCCATTTACTTTGTTAACCATACTTTTAAAAAATCGCTGGTTTGTTTTCCCACTTTATCGTTTTCCCGAAACTCAATAACCAGAAGAACGATTACCAACTTTATTATTTGACAAGCGATTTGTTAACCACCTTTTCGTAATTCCGATGCTACGTAAAATCTACATCCCATTTTCCCTAATATAATTTTACCGCCACGATTAAAAAAACATTGAGATATGCTAAAAACCCTACAGTAGTGCACTTTGAAATTGCGATGCGAAAATAAACTTTTGCTAATAAGTGGGTTAGGTTAGATTTATTTTGTAAGTTCAAAGTTTTAAATCTAACCTGGGTTCAATAACAAATAACCAATTTTAATAAACAATTGATAGAAAAGGGGCTTAGATTAGGTCAAAATATTTAAGCAACTAGAGTGCTGCACGAGTTCTTAAAAAGCCCAAGAAGGGGGGCTCGGGGGGGTGACGCCCCCCGCAGTGAAAAACAACAAATTATCGTAACAATGATATTATTAGTAGGTTAGGTTAGGGTTAGCTTGTATCCCTTAGAGCGGAATTCGCGAAGCGGGGTGACGTCGACACGCTGGCGGTTAGGTTAGGTTTAGGTTAGGTTAAATAATGCAAACCAATGCATCGATGATTTGCATCGACATGCTACAATTTTGATCTTTTGATATAGCGGGGTAATAATATTTCGGACTTAATACTTTTCGGCACCAAAAACAAGTTGACAAATGATCCTTCGGAATTTGAATAAGTGTCTATTCGAATCATAAGCGAAATAAAATTGCAACGAACTGAGAATTGGGAAAATAATAATATGGGAAATGTAATTTTGGGCAAACGAAAATTCGGCCAACGAATAAAAAGGGAAACGTTTTCGGGAATTTAATATTCGGCTTTACGATTTTCGAGCTTATGATAGGTAACCGGTAACGAGATTGGTATTTGATATTTACAAACTAACCTAGCTTGACCAGATAAGTGGGCTTTCAACTATCGAGTGAAATTGCTTACATACAAGACAGTCTCAACCTCGATTTTCCAGAGTGCATTTAGTTATTATTACATTTTATTGACATCTTAACGAGCGTCCAGATGCGTAAACATTGCCCAGTAAATTCCGGCCAGTGCGAAAATGCATTCAGGATATCTTCAATGTGTTTAGTTAGTGTTCTGTACCATTTGGGAAGAACGTTATGTATCGCTCATTCTTAAATATATAATGTGAACCTTAGATTTCTAATATACTTTTGCACACGGTAATCTGAAATTCGGCTTTGGTTTTTAAACATATTTTTCCAAAAACATAAACTATTTTGGTTGAAGAAGCATGAATTTGGATTAGATAACAATATTTTGATAATGTTACAGAATATCAAGCAGATGCAACGAAAATTGTAGACCAAAACCAGGCCGCTTCACTAGTCGAGAACAACACAATTGAAGAGGCGTCTATAAGTAATAAAACGAGCAAAATAAATGTAATGAAAATCCATGACAACAATAACGATGCTGACGATGAAAAGAAAGATGATGATCATGGGCATGCTGGAGAAGTAGATGCTACTAAGACAAAATTCGCTCCTAAGTTTAAGCACCCATCTAAACTGTTTAACATGGATATGAAACCAGCTGGGAGTTCGATTCGGATGAAGTGTGCTGCCGATGGTAAGATAGCACAATTTATCTGCTTTGCCTTAGGGTTGACTGGTAAAGAATGTGTTATGACATTAAGTCGGCCTTTGGTACTATAAGTTCTTCTTTTATGAAGATCAGATAAAGTGATAGCTTCAACAACCGATAATTTTCTTTTATTACCTACTATCTGAGGGTTCAAGAAGGTTCAATCAAATGAAAATAATTCCTACGAATCATTTGCATCGTACTCGAATCCATGTGTTTAAGAGTCCGATTTCATAATTACAGGTAATCCGATGCCAAACATTACTTGGTTCAAAAACAACGGCTCTATAGAAAGATCGTACTTCCGACCGACTTACGGGAAGTGGTGGTTAGCACTCGATGAACTATCGAAAACTGACAACGGAAACTACACATGCCTCATATGCAACGAGCTCGGTTGTATCAGCCATACCGTAAATCTTCAGGTGCAAGGTAAGCTACCAAGTAAAAATCTATTTAAATCGGGGCTATTCTAGATTACACTTCGAATACAAACTTTAATTAGCTTGAATTAGAATTTATTTTATCAAGCAATATTTTACAAAACTAACTGAATATTTATGATTTTTTTTTTTAAACATGTTATTTGGTCTACTGCGATACGTGCAAAGCGTATTGCAGGGACCGGTACTATACTACCGTAAACGATTTGCTAATTTAATGGCTTAAAATATACTTGGAGGACTACGAGTATTCGGTAGTTAATTGTATGATTACATTGATAACGATTTTACTTTGGTTACTAGGGTTAAATGTTTAATATATTATTAAATCCCGTAGAGCGCTATCCATCAAAGCCTTATATTAAAGAAGGATATCCAGGAAACATAACTGCTGTGGTAAACGATACCATACAACTGGCTTGTCCGCCTATATCAGATCTGGAACCGTTCTTATACTGGTTAAAGGCGTATGACAATTTCACGGCCAAAGATGGCGAAGTTGGGCCAAACGAGCAATCAATACCAGAGGGATTTGATATTAAGGTCTTTACTCAGATCCTGGTGGTGGTGATAGGTGTCGGTTAGGATTAAATAAAAACTGCAATTAATTATTTATCTACTTCGTCTAGAATTTAAAGGTCTTTTGGTCATTCTATGGTCTTTTGGTTAGCTCGGTTCAATATCAAACTAAACTCTCATTGGGTGGCAGTTCTCTGGTGTCATGTGCTCACAAAATCACTAGTGTTAAGATTTTATGCTTATATGTAACTGGTGGAGGTACCTATAAGTTGGCGTCTATTAATACAATCATGGTATAAATGTATCCCTGTCCGCTATTTTCTTTGTGGCGCTTGACAATTTTGTATTATCAAGTAGGTATGTTTTTATACACAAAGATCAGCATCATGTTATTATTTTAGAGCGTCTATTCTCCAAACCGGTCTTGACGAAAGGCCCCAGCAACCTGACCCTACTGGTCGGAGAAACGGCTCAATTTTACTGTGAATTCCTGTCCGATTTGCATCATGTCGTCTACTGGGTGTTCTTTAGAAAGTATGAAGAGTACGAGAATATGACCTCTTTCAATAATAAAGATAATCTGGTTGTTCTGACGGTGAGGGTCCCTTTAACTAAAGCATGTGCGTGAGCTGTGACAAACTCGCATGTTAGTCTGACACTATACAATAATAATAACTGCATGTCTATTCTTTAATACTATATATACATACTAGCTTCCGCCCACAACTTTGTCTGCGTGGATCCTGGATAAAAACTATCCTATATTTTAATCGAAGCGGTAAACTATCTTCGCGCCTTTCATTTCAATTAAGAGTAATTGAGTAACAAATATCTAAACAATCTAAACATCCAAACTTTCGCATTTATAATATTAGTAGGATATACAGCGCACACTGCATTCGACTTACTGAGACAAGTTATTACCAGACTTTATGATATAGACATAATACTGAATCTCATCCTTTATTAAATAATAAAATATCGAATGAATTGAAAACTATTGCTCGCTGTAGAATCTTGCACCTAATAGTAAATAAAAAAGTTGGCATGACGTTGAATGTATTTAATATATTAGGGATGATGCCATGATGTTTTAATGTATTTCAGAGTGACGACCCAACTGATAAACCTGAAATGCTGACTATAGCTAACGTAACCCAAGAGGACCAGGGTTGGTACATTTGTGTTGCGATGAATACTCTTGGAAACGCAACGGCAAAAGGCTACCTGACTGTCTTGGAATGTAAGTTACAAGAAATGTCAACAACACGTTATATTATAACAACCATCGAAAACGTATAAACCAGCTACATTATCCTAGTTGTCCGAACCCGATGGTCTGTACTGCAAACTACTGTTTTTTTTTTCCCCACCGGACTAGTATAGCAATTATTTTTATTTGTTTAGCTATACCAGTAACAGCGGTTCCCGACCACGGCAAACACACTCTTCTCATCAACATCCTGACAGCTGTTCTCGGCGCCATGTTTTTCGTGGCCGCTATTATAGTCGTAATGATATTCAAGAAGCTAAAACAAGAGAAGCTCAAGAAGCAACTTGCCATGGAAACAGCGAGGGCAGTCATTGTGACGCACTGGACAAAGAAAGTCACCGTGGAGAAACCGCAGATCGACGGATCACCGAATAGTGCTGAGGAGGCTTTGGTAAATACGAGAATAAATAAGTTGTTGTTAAAGAAAGCGCTCTTATTATAACCTCGTTTTTGTCGAACCAAAAGATATAAAATGTACCATTCATATTTCCAGTTAATGCCGGTGGTGAAAATCGAAAAACAAAAGCTTCAACAACTGCAAAGTAACACAAGCGATTCCATGTTGATGTCTGAGTACGAGCTGCCAATAGACATTGACTGGGAGGTTCCCAGGGAGACACTTTCTTTGGGCAAAATACTGGGAGAGGGCGAATTCGGGAAGGTGGTAAAGGCAGAATGTGATGGTATTCTAAAACCAGGCGTCCAGTCAGTGGTAGCTGTTAAAATGTTGAAAGGTATTTTGTTTCATTAAGATTTGAGAATGAATAGTTAGTGCCTTATCTAAACAGCGTTGTTCCTTTTTACCTTTAACTTTTATTTTGTTACAGAGGGGCATACTGATGCAGAAATGATGGCTCTAGTATCAGAGATGGAGATGATGAAGATGATTGGAAAACATGTGAATATCATCAATTTACTGGGCTGTTGTACCCAAGATGGCCCACTTTACGTTATTGTGGAGTATGCACCTAATGGCAACTTAAGGGAGTTCCTTAGAAATCACAGGCCTGGAAATAGGTAATTTAAAAGTGCTGTCGTTCGGAATTTTGTACGCAGAAATTATGAATTTAGGCCAAACCCAACGGCAGGCAGGCTACGTACCCATTTAAATATATTTGATATTTTAAGTATCTTTTTTTTGGTTTCATTCAAAGCATGTTTTTAAAAACACAAATGATGTATAATAATTACATAAATTACATCACAGGTACGAATCGCCAACAGAAGAACTGAAAGATAAAAAAACCCTCACCCAAAAGGATTTGGTATCATTTTCATATCAAGTCGCTAGAGGGATGGAGTATTTAGCATCAAGAAGAGTAAGTAATTAATTCGAAGTTTTAATTTTAATTAAGTATGACTTTTTAAGAACCATTGTTACTTATTAGGGTTCCGTACTCAAAGGGTAAAAACGGGACCCTATTACTGAGACTCTGCTGTCCGTCTGTCTGTCTGTCACCAGGCTGTATCTGAAGAACCGCGATAGGCTAGACAGTTGAAATTTTCACAGATGATTTATTTCTGTTGCCGCTATAACAACAAATACTAAAAACAAAATAAAATAAATATTTAAGGGGGGCTCCCATACAAAAAACGTTTTTTTAAACTGTTTTTATAGATAATGGTACGGAACCCTTCCAAAGTGAGTTCGAAAATTAAAATACTATAATTTATAGTAACAAATTCCTGTTACAAACCGACAATTTAAACTTTCGCGCCTAAACGGATCTACAGTTCCTGTGACGTCACTCATGTGTGTCACTCGCCATATTTTTTTCTCCGTGGTTCGTCCCTAGATTGCCTAAGGTTTGGCTTTTGACATGAGTGACGTCACAAGACGCAGATTGTTGGATTAAAACACGTTCCGTTTCACTTAAAACTTTATTATTGTTTGAAATTATTATAAAATAAAGTAAAAACATTTCAGTTGTTATTATTACATGTATTTCAACATTTTGGGCAAAAAATGATGGTAAATATTATAGCTGCATCTTCCCTATTGTATATGTCATGTATTAGGTACCACGAAATATGTGGGGTTTAGCGGGACAGTATTAAAATACGTGCGTACAATTCAAGATGTAATCGAGAGAATGATCTGCGGATTTTCGACACACGTCAATCCATTTTGTATGTCTACCCACATACATTACAGTATAAAAACTGTCTCTTGTTTCAGTGCATTCACCGAGACTTAGCAGCACGCAACGTTCTTGTGTCCGATGACTGTGTTCTTAAAATCGCTGACTTCGGGCTTGCGAAGGACGTGCAAAGTAACGACTATTACAGGAAAAAGACTGAAGGCCGGCTACCTGTGCGGTGGATGGCTCCCGAGTCGTTATACCATAAGGTGTTCACAACGCAGACTGACGTGTAAGTCTTGTCTTCTGTAGTCTAGAGGGCTTACATAATATTCTTGAGCCAATATAATGCATAACGAGAATATTGAGCTTTATAGCAAATAGCGTAAACCGACTGTCAATGATAAATAATGGTTTAATTTGTTTTTTATTTATTTATATGATCTGTTTATTATTTAAAGGTGGTCATTTGGCGTACTCCTATGGGAGATCATGACTCTTGGTGGCACCCCTTACCCGACTGTGGCAGGGCAATACATGTACCAACACCTGAGCGCTGGGCATCGCATGGAGAAACCACCGTGCTGTAGTCTTGAAATGTAAGTATAATCCAAAGAGATTCAAAATTAATTTTCAACATTACTGTTTGTAACTCTAACTAGCCCTCTGCCTAAAAATATAGTTACCTGTAAATATACGGCTCGGGCTGTCTCTTAGCCGGGGAGGACTTGTAGATACAATCCTAGCTTATTTCAGTAGTTTATACAGGTTGGGGCATTTAGATGGCTAAGAATAGTGGGGTTAATCTATACGAGTGCAGTTTTTCTTGTCTCTAAAATTGATGACATACTTAGTTCCTAAGAGATCTTTATCTACGCACATATCATTAGTGCTCTTAAATGCGTTCAGAAACCGTAGGGAATTACCAGCATTATGACAACCAATTTTACTATGAGAACTTTCTTGTCTGTGGTAGTAGGTAAAATTTGTACTGCAATGTTATTACAGTACAAATTTTTGTAAGGATGAGTTTAAATTGGGAACAGCTGTCAAAACTCATATGGGTCTCTATTCTAGTATTCATAGATATTAAAACAGTTATCGATGGGAAACGTCAATTCAGTATGTTTTTTTAATATAAACCGCACGATATTTGATCTCAAGTGACATGAGAATAGGGTCTTCATTCGTTTGTCTATGATTTAAAAAAACATTCGTCTTGACGTAGGATCGAATTGCCGCCATTACTGTTGTCATTTCTTTGTTGTTGCGAAAGTAGAATTGTGAAAAGTTGTTTGTAACTCACATTTTAGTTGAAAATAAGAGTAGTAGTAACTCCGAGAACGATATGCACACTCCGCCGGATATCGTAAATGCAGCCACGATTGCAACAAAGATATTTTACAGGTAGCACTATAGTACCAATGCAGGTCATTTCCCTACGGCTTCTGAACCCATCTTAGAGTACTTATGATATGTGTGTAGATAAAGTAGTGTATGAAACTGTACATAATTTGGCCTTTAAATACTCGTGTGATCCTATTATGAAACTCGCTCTCGCTCGTTCCATAAAACCACACTCGTATTTTAAGGCCTCTGATTATGTATCAGTTGCATAAACTACTATTGTATGTTTTATAATTTCAGACTTGCTCATACAGACCCATATTAATTTCCCACTCTGTGTACTAAGTATGATTTTTCCACTTAGTAGAAAGAGAAAAGCTTACAGGTTTTCTTTGTTGCTAATACTTTTCTTGTAATTTTCAGTTACATGCTGATGCGAGACTGCTGGTCCTTTAAGCCTGACGATCGGCCATCGTTTGCCGAGCTGGTGGAGTATCTGGACAAGATCCTCACGGTCACCGCCAACCAGGAGTACCTGGACCTCGGCCTGCCCCAGCTGGACACGCCGCCCTCCAGCTATGACGGCTCCTCCGACGAAGAGAGTGACAGCGAATTCCCCTTCATAAGCAATAATTAGTCCCCGTTCAGAGACTTCAGAGAAATAAAAGGGCCTACGCAATCTATTCCAACATATTGAAACGGTTGGCGGCTTAAAGCCATTCTTGCAAGAAAAAGGCCCAAACAGACCGGTCGCTTGGATGCTTGATTCGTCAACCATAATGTTTTTTTAGAAATCTTAGGAAAAAACATTAATGAGTACCTAGGATCCAAGAAGTTGGTCGCTAGCCAGTAGTTAAGCGAAGAATACGACGAAGTCGATCTAGATGAAAACATTTGCAAGAGATGTCCAGAAGCCTCTACCTAGTGATGAAGATAACCTACAGAGAAATTATATGTATATCTAACTTCGGACTGGATTATATGTTTTGGACATTTGAATCAATCCTATTTTATCCATGAAACTGCGTGTCGTATATGGTGTGCGTGTATGGTGTATGTCAATAATCCTAACCCTCCTTTTGGCATCAGAATGGTCGACAAGAGGTGCTCTCCTTTGATTTCTCAGCTCTATTCACGTGCCGCAATAGGTTAAGTTGCCTGAGAGAAAATGGAGAATTCAGTAACCGTCCAATATTATATTTTAAAATCATCATGATGGTACAAATATAGTTTATTAAATATTTAGTTTTTCTGAATAAGCTTTTCTGATGAAGCTTAGTTGGAGGCAATACAACCATACCATTCATATGCTGAGAATAATCTTCCCACCGTGATGTGTAAATTTATTGAAGTAGAGAAAAAAAACAATATAACTTTATTGGCGTAAATTATTTATGACTGAGATGTAATTTTAATATTTTTTAACTTTAACATTTTCAACAATGATTTGTGAGTTAAGTACGTAATAAAATTAGGTTTAATGTTAAAGTTATTTGTTGAGAACTTGAAATTTTACTAAGATAAACTATTTTTATCTGTTGGCGTCAAATGAAATCATGACACCAAATTGAGTTCCAATACCTATCTATTTAAATATTTTGCCTTATCATCATTTCGGAACGTGATTCGAGTTTCCTATTGTAAACGAGAATAGGTTTATAAAAGTAAGTAGGTATTTATTATTTTAAGAAAAACACGGTTGCTTTGTAAATATGTTTTATATTGTTTAAGAACCAAAGTTCTTTATTTATTTACAGATCTTGTACTATACAAACTTTTTAACAAGTGTTGGTGCAAAAATACAGAATCCATGACAAATAATATTATAAGGTATGCATTAATAAAAAGAGAGGTAGGTAATATGTAATATATAGGATCTAGTCTGCAAATGATTAAGTAGGTAAAGGAGTGTAAATATTTATTTCGTTAATATGCAATATTCTTATGGCTATCAATGGTCCGTATTATCACTTTTAAGTGATCACTTATACTGAATATTAATGCAATATATCCAACTATTTACAGGGTTTTTACGAGAAAACTACTTTTCTTTGGTGGCATTGTACCTAGGTTTATCTTTTCTAAGCAATATGAAATACCTATTGTGTTTTTCTGATAAGTACAGAAATCCGAGTTGATATAAGAAAAAAAAAGGAAGTGTTTCCATATTTTATTTCCATGTTTTTGCCTGTGTGACTTATTACCTATATTAAATATTTTATTGTTGGTCATACAGCGGAAACATGAAAAATGTGTGGAAAATTCAATACACAAACTTATTCTCTCTTTATCAGAATCAATAGTAACGTATGAATACACCGAAGACCTTTTCCAATTCTGTGATTGATCGACGTTCAAAAATGTATGTAAAAAATAAGTAAGAAAGTAAAGGTATTTTATAAAATATATATAGGTACCTTTGGATTTATTATGATAAATAATGAATGTCATCACAATCTTATTAACGCCATATGCGTAATATTTTTTACTTCATCCCCAGCAGAATTCTTGTTCATTTGCTATAATTTGTTGTTTGTCCGATGTTAATTAGGTAGGTACTCCTTTGTGTTAGCCAGCCATTTTCCTTAAAACAGTGTTACTTAATATGTGTTTATCCTCAACACTTAAATAAAACTAGATGGCAAAGACCAGCCGGACCTCGCCAGGTCTTATTTAAATTTCCTATAGTGTAATACGGACTTGTACAATGCATTTTACCACCAAATACCCTTGTACTTAATATGATTAGTATACATATTTAAGTAACTAATTATTAAAAAACACGCTACGGTAGCCTAGTGGTTCAGGCATGTGACTGTCAAGCGGCGGTCGTGGGTTAGAATCCCGGCTCGTACCAATGAGTTTTTCGGAACTTATGTACGGAATATTTACCGTTAGCTTTTCGGTGAAGGAAAATACCGTGATGAAACTGGTCTAATCCCAATAAGCTCTAGTTTGACCTCTGGGTTGGAAGGTCAGATGGCAGTCGCTTTCGTACAACTAGTGCCCACAAATCTTGGGATTAGGTGCCAAAGCGGACCCTGGGCTCCTTTAGGGGCACAACCGGGAATAACGCTAGGAGGATGATGATTTAAGTAATAAATAAATACAACTTAGGTTACTTATAAATTAATGATTATCAATGAGATTGATTGTAAATATTTTAATATAGGTACCTAATGATTAAAAATCTGCTGTCGGGATTGAATAAAATAGTGAATTGTGTTAGTCAGAAATCATATTACACCTCTTATTTTTGAGATATTCGGATATTCTTCCCAAATTATATTTCTTTGTATGTTTAAATGTAGAAGTTTTTTAAGTAAGCAAGATGTCACAGCTTAAACCTTCGTGGTTTACAAGTATAAACCAAAGTAGGGTGGGACTGAACGGAAATTGAAATGTAAAATTTGTTAAGTGTGTATGTATAATAGTACCTAATAGGTACCTTGTTGTTGCTATTCTCTAGGCTCTAGGGTTTCCCATATTGATGAACAGCTCTATATTTAGGTTTGTCATGGGCGAGAAGAGGTGCCAGAAATATCAAATTCCAAAAATGAGGTAGGTAGTCATTTGTTTTATCGTGGACATAATGAAACTTCACGCATTGCCTCACCTCTCCTCGCCGGTAGACAAGCTACTTTATTCTTACTCGCGTGCCTGTACAAAAGGCCTATAATTGCATGGCTCTAGAAAAGTGCATCGTTAAAAAGTATCGACGTACTTGCACATACCTACTCAGAATAGTCAATGTGCGTCAGTTCCTGGCGTGCGTAGGTAAGTTAAGTACCTACGGTTGACGTCAAAAATAATTATGTTTACACCTTTGCTCCTTATTCCCTTGTTATAAGGCGAAAAATGTATACATATCTATGACGTCGACTGCACCTGGTCGGGGAATTTTGAAACGATTACCGTGTCGACCACATTTTCCGTTTAATTTACACCTATTTAATTAAAAGCAAAACAGGAATTGGGCTTTGAAAATTACATAAAAATGTAAGATATGTTTTGTATATTTTGTTAGAAATGTAAGGGTATGAGGAAACGTAGGAAACAAAACAATACATGTTGTGCGTATATGTATGCTGGGAGAAATACCATACTGAATATATAAACTACCTAAACGTAATACTTTGTTTTATTTATGCACTTTGCTCGATCTATAATATTACCTAATGCAAGAAGAGAAGTTTCGAGACGAGAGAGAAATTTCCGTAGTTGCGAAACATTTGTAGAATGTTCTCGTATTTTTTTATAATATTCATCAACTATTTATATTAATATTTAAGGGCTTGGCTCTGGTCGGTGGAGTAAGCGCCACTTTTCTCTCTCCTCCGCTAATTTCTTCAGGTCCCAGTTAGATACATTTACTTTTAGTTTCTATAGAGCGCATAAAATATCCTGGATCGACCTCTACTCTACGATGATCCTTCGATCTTACCTTCTGAAATATTTTTGGAGAAAATGTCGTGTATTCAGTGACCTATCATTTTGCCAAGTCTATTTTCAACTGACTACTTTACAAAATTAAATGTTGACATCAGTCAGGGCACTTCTGAAACGGAAACATGGCCCTAAGTTCTCGTGAAAGTTTCCATTTTTTTTAGAATATTGCTAAACTGTTTTGGGAATGCTCTGCAAATTGTACATTGCTGCATACACGATGCGTCTACAACAAGCGAAAACACCAAAATGCAGTGTAACACATAGTTCATGTTTTTTTTTTACGGTAAATCCCGTCACGTAGTGGGGATTTTTTTTTTCTCTTTAAACTGGTGTGGGGTATCGTTGGATAACTTGTTAAAAAATATTATGGGTTACCACAAATAATTTTTGAATTCAGTGATCCGTTTGCGTGATATTGGGCGTCTCTAATTTTGTGTCGTCGTCGGCGTCGTTAAATTCTTGCTTCCTTTTAAGGGGCCGTAGGTTCAGCGAAGTCAAGCGAACAGAGATTTTGAAACAATATAATGCGTCTGTTTATAATAATATGGTTTCAAAAAAATACGAATAGTAATTTTGAGGCTTTTCTGCAGCGAGATTCGAAACATGATTAAGCAATTTTCGCTCGATAGAAAAAAAACACGAACATAGGTCTAAAATACACTTAAAATATTTGTAACAAATTATGCACAAAGCTAAAAATATTAAAATTGTTCCTAAAAATCGGCAATATCATGTTGGAGATAACTCAGTGATTACTTTTTTATTTATTTAAACGGCCAAAAAACTCAAATTAAAAAACATGATATCCGCGCCTCCGGGCACGCACTTCCATCTCGCTCACGCTTATGCTCAGTGAGAGGGAGAGGACCATGAACCTACGGCGCCTTAAGACATAGGACCCGATTCAACGTGCACATGGCTTAACTAGCCTAAAACTAAATTGTCTAATTTTTAGACATAATTTAGGCGGCAGATTAAAAACGACATATTTAGAATAGCATTTAGGCAGCTAAGTAAGTTGTATAGACCCGCCTAAAATAAGAAACGTCAGATTCAAATTAACGCTGTCATTTGATTATGACAGCTGCTCATAGAATAGCAGTGTTTTAGCGACACCTAAATAAAATTAGGAAGTTTAGAGGCCACTGTAGAATCGGGTCCATATTCTGAATATTTCCGTGTATTGTTGCCTATTATTTAAATAAGATTTTACACGATTCAGCCTCACCTCTAATAATACCATATCAACTCAGTTTATATAAAAGTTTGCCCTGGTCTACATAATCAAATGCTTTGGAAATGTCTGTGAACAAAGCGCAAACCGAATTTCTTTTATATAGGTACATTTTCTAAAACTGTACTAACTAAATCATGAATTGCCATATTAATTGTGACATTCTTTCGAAAACCCTTTTGTTGCTTGGAAACTAGCCTATATTGATATACGCATATATCCTGCGGTATATCGCCTTTTCAAATCTTTTTGGAATGATAGGGATTAAAGCAATCGGTCGATAATTAAGTAGGCTCGCTTTATCACCTTTTTAGGGTTTCGTAGTCAACAAGGAACCCTTATAGTTTCGCCATGTCCGTCCGTCCGTCTTCGGCTTAGCTCAGTAACCCTTACTGCTAGAAAACTGTAATTCGGCATAGGTATATAAATCAATCACGCCAACAAAACAGTAGAATAAAATATTAAAAAAAAAACCTACCCATAGGGTAGGAAAGCACGTAACGTGGGGATGTAAACTTTTTACTCGCCATAGTGTGGGGTATCGTTGGATGGCTTGTTCAAATATTATGGGTTTCTCATTTTTCAACTCAGTGTTTCGTTCGCGAGATATTGGGCTTTAAAGCCCTAATTTTTGTTCGAGTCATGTGTCCCCCGTCCCCCCCCCCCTGCCGGCTACTTGGCTACTAGCTACAGGACGTGAAAAATTCGTGGCAGTAGTACATATAATGAATTTAAAAGGAAATCACGGCTATGTAGGCATAACCAGTTACCGAGTAATAGTCGACCAACTAAAAATGCACTTGAAAAGGCCAACTTTCGTACAAATTCGGCCGACGCAACCGCAACATTTACTTGGAGCGTGTAATAAATACAGACAAGCAAATACGGAACCCTACACTGCGCGTGGCCCGACACGCACTTGGCCGGTTTTTTTAATATTGCAAACGCGGTCCGCACTCAGTTCCGTACCTACACCAGTGCTGGTCTTATTATTGCTTTTAGAGTACTTTTGATAATAAGAAGCCTATTGCAAAAACAACGCGCTGTAATTTGCAAACCTTGTAGAATGTGATCCACAAAAAAAACATCAGACCCAATTGAATTTTCTGTGGAAAAGGCTTCGTAACAAGTTAGAATATCTACGAAGTTTATTCCGGCACTAGGTGCCGCTCGGCTTCGCTAACGAATTTAATTTAGATTTAGATTTATTTACTTATTATTTATTTCATAATAGTAGATTTTATGATATAAGTGTCTAAAGTAACCCATATTACTTACCACGAGATGGTATAGTTCGAGGGGTAGGTAATATGGCTTTTAGGCCAGAGTTAACACTCTGCTTTTCACTTCGACTGTGAGAAAATAGTAAAAACTAAGATCCACAATCAATAATTAAATATACCGAGGCGAAAAGATTGTTCAATCAGAAAAGATACAATAGCCGCGTCTAAACGGCCCAGTGCGGCGGACAGCATATGCGGCATTCGATCAAGCGAGATAGACATCAGTCTATCCCGCTCAATGTTCATAGCTTTTGTCATGTATGCGCAGCACATGCGCAGTCAACCACGCTTGAAGGTTTGGACGCGGCTATAGTCGTTCAGAGGTGTCTATTTTTTAATTATTGTGAATTAGGGAATAAAAAACCCCTAATATTTGAAATGAATTCTGTTTCCTTATTGGATGTATTACGGTGAACTGTTTTGATTGGTCAAATTAATAGTAGTTTATGCAACTGATACATAATCAGAGGCCTTAAAATGCGAGCGTGGTTTTATGAAACGAGCGTGAGCGAGGACAGGACAGGATCACACGAGTGTTTTAAAACCAAATTATGTACAGTTTCATAAACTAATTTATCTACACACATATCATAAGTACTCTAAGATGAGTTCAGAAGCCGTAGGAAAATGACCTGCATTGCTACTATAGTGTTACCTGTAAAATATCTTTGTTGCAATCGTGGCTGCATTTACGATATCAGGCGGAGTGTGCATATCGTTCTCGGAGTCACTACTACTCATATTTTCAACTAAAATGTGAGTTACAAACAACTTTTCACAATTCTACTTTCGCAACAACAAAGAAATGACAACAGTAATGGCGGCAATTCGATCCTACGTCAAGACGAATGTTTTTTAAATCATAGACAAACGAATGAAGTCCCTATTCTCATGTCACTCTTGATCAAATGTCGTGCGGTTTATATTAAAAAACATACTGAATTGACGTTTCGCATCGATACCTGTTTTAATATCTATGGATACTATTAGAATAGAGACCCACTTGAGTTTTGACAGCTGTTCGAAATTTAAACTCATAACCTTACAAAAATCTGAACTGTAATAACATTACAACTTACAGATTTTACCTACTACCACAGACAAGAAAGTTCTCATAGTAAAATTGGTTGTAATAATGCTGGTCATTTCCTACGGTTTCTGAACGCATTTAAGAGCACTAATGATATGTGCGTAGATAAAATGTTTTATCAATCATAAATATGTATACACATTCTCCCTAGGAGCTAATGTACTACTTTAGCCCCGCTTGCTAAGCCTAATATGACGACACTTTTTGAGCATCAGAAGTCAAAATAAATTGAATTTACGTATGACCGTCAAATAAGCAACATAATAATCCTACCAAAAACATAAATATGTGAAAATGGGCGCCAAGTTCAATATTAAGTAGGTACGATTTATTGCTTAAAGTGCCATGCAACGCGATACTGTTGTAAGAAGTCGATTGGATCTGTTGTCCTGGTACTTCAACCCATTTAAACGTTTGCAATAATTAGTAACCTCGAACATGTATAGGGAGTAGTGCGTTATGATGTGGTAGGTTTTAAACAACTCCTTACATGGGATGATTGGGTTTTACTCCAGCCAGCAATCCAAGCGCACGTTTTTGGAGTAATTTATGCCCGTCTCGAACCGATTTTTTCGAGAAAACTTTTCATATAGTAAAGTTACCGTCTAATAGGTACAGCACCATCCACTGGTGTATTGTGTTACTAATTTCTGTGAGCAGGGCACTTGGTATGTTAGTTGTTCAGTGGTATTTTATTTACCACGTGAACCGATTTATTTTTTTATATAAAGATGTAGGTACATTACCAATAGCTATAAGCTGATAATACATATATGTATGATATCTTGTATTAGGTACAAACAAATCAAACTATACTAATTCAGAAACGAATAAACAACCAATACAATACGAGTATATTAACTTGCAGGCAAATGAGGAAACCATACGATTAAGGAAAACTAATAATCGAGTAATGTAATTGCATGGTCACATCATTTAATTCATCGGTGTTCAGTGTTGTGAAGTGACGTGTAAATCAGGAGCAACTGTAAGCAACATATATTTAAACATTATTATATAACATATGCATAACTTAAAATATTTTCTATAAATTTAAAAGGAAAATATTTATTTACCCGAAAAACTGTCAACCCTAGTAACCTGTCACGTAAAACTGAATTTCAATAGATTATTTTAACAGAAGATAATAACTGTTTGTCATTTGTACTACCTAGTTTAATAATAATTAAACTAATTTATCCTAAAAAGGGTTGCAGTGTTAATAGAAGGAAATCAAACAGCTCTACTGTACTGGTGTGTTTTGTATCCATCCAGCAAGACGGAGCACACTTTGAGCCGCTCCCCTAAATTAATTGAGAAGACTTGAAAATTTGAACTATATTCAGGTATTCTAAAAGTTTATAATACAAAACCTACTTTTATCAGTTTGATCAGAATTTTATGATATAATAGTAGACACTGATATATTGTTTAAATAGACAATCCACTAGACATCAACTCAAAGCTTCCTACAAAGTCTTATATGTACCTACCTACCTAGACATAGGAATTAGGTACATACGTAAAGTAAAGTTAGTTGGTATTTAGGCAGCCGAAATGTTTAAAATCTAATTATTATAAGCTTTTATTTAACTTACCCTGTTAGTATGTATGTTAGTATGTATGTATGGGACAAGTCTTGCATGTTAAATTTGACCCACTTCCCGCTGACCGATTGAGCTGAAATATTGTTTATAAGTATAGTTTGGATGACAATTTAATATTATGGTACCATCGAGCTGATCTGATGATGGAAACAGAAGGTGGCCATGGGAATTCAGTACTAACCGACGTAACCCCGTTGAGTTTGGGCTCGTTAAAATCGTCTCAATGAGTAGTTGATGATGGTATACAGAAAAGTACAGTCGGCATTAAAAGCTTGTACCAAAAATGAAATTTTTGACAGAAACTTATTTTAATTTGCATAACAAGTGGTACTATGTGGAAGCCCCGGCTCGTACCAATGAGTTTTTCGGAACTCATGTACGAAATATTTACCGTTAGCTTTTCGGTGAAGCAGGTCAATTCTCTTTATTCTAAATCGGCTGCATAAGTGCCTGATAAACTTCCTCTGCACCGACTCCACAATTATCATTATGGGTTATATAATAAGGAGTCCAGACCGCACTACAGTACTCGACTATACTTCTCACTACGGAAGTATAGAGAGTCAATATACTGCCAGGATTTTTAAATGGTCTGGTTATTCTGTTAATGAAACCTTGTGTTTTTTTTAGCCTTAAGTACAATGAAATCATAGTGGGGTTTGAAGGAGAGTTTGGTGTATATTATTACTCCCAGGTCCCTTATTGCTGTAACGCGAACTATTTTAAGAGTTGTTTATTTTATATGAGAATGTTATCGGCTTAACTTTATTAGTAAATGAAATGAATTGACACTTTTTGACACTTAATGCCATATTGTTTAATCGGCACCATCTTTCTAATATATCAATGTCTGATTGGAGAGTCAGGCAATCATGAATCGTATGTATAATAGGGTATATTTTTAAATCGTCAGCATGTGCTAGACAATCGCTTGAGAATTGATCAATTAAGTCATTTAGAAATATGTTGAACAGCAACGGAGCAAGATTACTTCCTTGAAGGATACCAGACTCTGCCTCAAACGGCACAGATTCGTAGCCATTTATTTATTTATTTCGGTTAACCAACAGTTATTTACACTGAAGATATCACAATTATGCCATGGACCGCATCCAACTGATTCTTATGCTCTAGATACGATTCCAGCCAGCGAAGTAAACAACCATAAACAACAATAAAATGACCATAAAGTAAACATCATATAACACAAAATGATCGACTTTATCAAAGGCTTTACAAAAATTGGTGTAAATGGCATCTATCTGTCCATTTTCGTTAAACGCACTACTGATATCGTGCGTGTATGTGAGAAGATTGGTCATGGCCTATCTACAGCTAACGAATCCGTGTTGTTTTGCACTAATCATTGGTTTTGGACATGATGTTAAAAGTAATAGGCATGCAGCATCATGTTCAAATTCATAACATAGTGATGCTAAATGAATAGTAAACCATCAAATTATCGTAATAAAGTATAAATTGTAATTAAAATCATAAAAAGACCTTGAAAGTTTAGAAAAATGATTAATTTTTTTTTATTGTCCAAGAGTAAATTTAAAGCTGCCAATAGAATCCTTACGCTTTTATAGAAACAAAATTGTATGACAACTATGTACTTAACCGCCGTTTTTCGCGACCAAAACAACAATTTATCGGATTTTCCATACAACGATACAACTACTTTGTACAAGTGACGTCATGCGTGGGTACGTCCAGGCCTTTAAATAGCGCTATTTTCGTATAGCGCTATCATTTATAACGTTATTATTCCTAAAACCGCTATACTCAAAAACGATATTTGACGCGCTGTATAGCGATATCCATTATAACGTTATAAATCTAAACAATTAATATAAAACCGATACTTTTTTAACCGATATAATAATGTTATAACGTTATAGGCTACCCCTTTCTCACATTCAGTATAGCCTACTCGTGCAATGTAAGCGATGTGATTACGTAACGTAGGTTGTTTGTTAGAGTGCACGACGTCATAGTAAAATAGAGAATTTTTCGATTTGCTCGGCTTGTCGGCGCAGGTTGTAGCCTGATACGAATATCCTGACTAATAATTTTCAAATCAGATTGTCTTTAGCTACTCTGTGCCTCATTAATCGGAAATGCATCATCCCATAAAAAACATGCCATGTAAAAAAGAGGTCAAGTCTCGAAACTCTTCCACCGTAAAAAGTTGTGAGATATTTCGTAGAGCCAAGTCTCCGGCATTCTTTTATCTTTATTTGCTTGCTAAATAAAATTTTGTGACTTGGCAATCACACAATACTACATAGCTTTAGGTATGCAGAAATCCATTAATGCAGGAAACTTGTGTGATTGCCAAGTTACAGAATTTTATTTAGCAAGCAAATAAAGATTAAAGAATGCCTAAGACTTGGCTCTACGAAATATCTCACAACTTTTTACGGTGGAAGAGTTTCGAGACTTGGCCTCTTTTTTACATGGAATGTTTTTGCTTGCTAAATAAAATTCTGCAACGTGGCAATCACACAACTTAACTGTATTTATAGATTTTTGCATACTTACCTAAAATTATGTAGTATTGTGTGATTGCCAAGTCACAAAATTATATTTAGCAAGCAAATAAAGATTAATAAGAATGCCTGAAACTTGGCTCTACGAAATATCTCACAACTTTTTACGGTGGAAGAGTTTCGAGACTTGGCCTCTTTTTTACATGGAGTGTTTTTTATGGAATCTCACTGCTTTTTGTAGGGTAATGTGTTATCCATACATACAAACTATGAATGCAGGCCCATTCTTGCTTTTGAATTTTCCCATTCACTGCAAATGTAACTTTGTAATCCTATATATTTGTATAGGATTACAAAGTAATGTATACAGTTTGTGTATCTAGAAAACTGGGTTGAAATAGCAATTTTTTATAGTTTTCCCTTTATGTGGCCATTAAACCCTAACTGTACCAAATTTCAGCTCTCTGAGTTTATGGGAAGTACTAGTTCTATTTTGATGATCATGAGTGAGTGAGTGTCATAAATGCGAAACTTTGCTTTCGCTTAACTTCGGAACTAAATGACCTACAGACTTGAAATTTTGGATTTTAAGTATGTGATTATAGCTTACTGGATGACGAAAATTTCTGCATTCTGGTCTTATCCAGAGGTTCTCAAATAGGGGCCTGAAAATGTGGCGAAATGGTTCCAGTAAAGGATGGTACGGCAGTGTTTGCTTCGCGCTCGACTTGGCGGGGGCACTGCCGTGCCCCCAGATATTAATGGCGTTGTTATAAGATGGTAAATTATTTATAATTTAAATGCCTGCATCAAATGTTTCTGACTAATTCATCAACGCACAGCCGAAACTACTGGGACTAAATAGAAGGGACAAGATGGAATTTTTGGAAATCCCATCCCTAAGGGGGTTAAATAGGGGTGCAAAGTTTGTATAAGGGAAACTTTTTTTTTTACTATTGACTTGAAACTTTCTAGGAAGATTACTTATTAAGATGCATAAAAAGTTCTTGCAGCGTTTTAGAAAATTCCACTCCTAAGGGGGTTAAGTAGGGGACAGGGATGCAATGTTTGTATGGGGGAAACATTATTTTTTGAACTATAGACTTGAAACTTTGTAGAAAGATTACTTATTAGAATAGAAAAAAGTACTTTCTGTGTTTTAGAAAATTTCATCCCTAAGGCGGTTAAATAGAGGTGAAAAGTTTGTATGGAGGGAACTTTATTTTTTGAGCTAGAAACTTCAAACTTTGTAGACAGATTACTAAATACAATACAAAAAAGGACTGTCAGCGTTTTAGAAAATTCCACCCCTAAGGGGGTTAAATAGGGATGAAAGGTTTGTATGAGAATCACTTTTTTTGAGCTTGAGATTTGAAACGTTGTAGAAAGATTACTTATTAGAATAGAAAAACAGTTAGTACTTTTAACGTTTTAGAAAATTCCATCCCTATACTTATGCAAGATTAGGATGAGAAACATTTTTTTTGAGCTAGAGATGGGCAACTTTGTGGTACGATTACTTATTAGAAAAAAAAATCCTTTCATCGTCTTGGAAAAGTACCACAACAAAACTGATAAAAGAGTTTTTTTTTAATTCATCCCCTATATGCGTTAATGGGGCTTCAAAGTTTATATGGAGGGAAAAGTAATTTTTTAAGTAAGATTTTTTTAATTTTGGTCTTAAAATAGAGAGAACAGATTAGTCGATTTTTTTATTCATCACCTAAGAGTGTTTAATTTAAAGGGGATTCGAAGGCCGTATAGGGTCAAGACAATTTTAAAGTAAAACATTAGTGTAACTACGATTGTAGACAGTTTGTTTAAAACTAAAAAATACTAATATTTCAATGTTTTTGAAATTCATCCCCCAAGAGGATTTCTAGGGGGTTCAAAGTTTATACGAAGAGCAAGATATTTTTAAAATAATAGATTTATTACTTAGGTTATGGACCGTTTGTTTAATGATTAGAAAACGATTTCAGCGTTTTTTTTATTCATCTCCTAAGAGATTTAAAAGGTTTGAAGGTTGTATAGAGAGCAAGACTTTTTTTAAAGTAAGACTTACAGAATTGAACAGTTACCAGAAATGTAGGATAGGTTAGGTTAGAACTGCGATGCTCCCAGAATCGAATAGCTTTAATCAACATTGGGTACTTATTATTATAACAATTAACATATTGACCCTCTTACATATTGTAATAGTGTATACCTAGGGGCTATTAAGATTGGCACTCTTTCTTTTTATTTATGAGCAAGTCCACGAATCTGTGGACAGCGTTGCGTTTCCTGCGTCCCATTTTTATTCCGCCATTTATCGTCGCAACCAACCAAATATTCACAATTCACAACCAATTTGCAAATGATCGAGGTAAACAACCATTAATAAGATTTAGAAGCTAGAACAACGTAACGGCAACGTCGCACGTCGCGCTACGGCCCACGTGGTGGCATGTTGGCATTGGCACAGAGCGGCAACGGCGCAGCCGTAGCGCGCGGCTCGCATTTTAAAACGATATTATAATCGTTATTGATTATTATATATCGTTCTGTTATTCATTCTGTTACGGTATTTATATCGTTATGGAGAATATTGGTTTTGTTATAACGTAATTTTCGAACACTAACGGAATATACCGTTATAATTCCGGTTCATTTTATAACGTTTTAAAGGCCTGGGTACGTCATCTGTATGAAGCGTTTTCCGCTGCCGCCAGCGACGTCAATCTTTGTCTTAAATTTTTGGGTATTTATGTTCTTTAATTGTAGTTGCTCCCATATAAACATTTGTTCCTCTCCAAAAACTGGTTCGAATCGCATCGTAAAAAAATCTTAGTCCGCATCCCTATTATAAACAAGAGGCTCGAACAACTTTTCAAAGCAATTAATAATGCTTATCGGACGGTTGCTAATAACCTCCCTACTACCCGATTTATGTATTGGAACTATTTTAGAAACTTTCCATAAATCAGGGAAGCACCCATCCTTAAGTCCCATGGCTTTTGAGTCAGCAGATTTAGGTTTCGGTACATATTTATTCGTCGGGGATTAAATCGATACATATTTTTGCATTTGACTGTACATACGAATATTGCAAGTTAATATGAAGCTTGTACCTAATAGGCACCTACTTAGGCAATACAAGATAACGGATTTATTATTTATATATATGGCACCGTGTGCACGATGATTATTGGTGCTGAAATAGTTATTTTCCATATTTTATTTGCATGGATTTTTGTCATTTAATTTAATTTAATTCTTATAAAACTTGCCCATCACGAAATTTAGGTGTCAATTCTATCATTTTCAAACGTCCACATGGGTGGGTGGTGGTGGTGGTGGTGGTGGGAATTCAGGACTTGACAGACTTAACTCCGTTTGAGTTTGGGCTTGTTAGAATCGTCTCAACCAGTACTTTTGTAATTAGCAATAAAAGCTTGTGCCAAACATTTAATTTTTGACAAAAACTTATACTTTAATTGTCTGTCGGAACATCCTACTAATATTATAAAACTCAGAAACCAATAAATGAATGAATTAAATAAAATAATTTTATTCTGCAATTTGTCCGTAATGGAATTTTTTGGAAAAGAAGACCACTGTTAAGAAGAAACGTCAAACCAAACTCAACAGTCAGTGATTTTTTTGCCAAAAAAAGCTTTTACAATGATAGTTCTTAACCTACTTAAAATAAGTCAAACTGAATATTAATACAAAGAAAAAACAAGATCATAATGCGTTGTTCTACAAGAAAACAAGTCCGAATAAGCTTTATGAATGATTAAGCTATTTTGGGCTCTGGTTTGGGCCATGCATTTCTGTCAGTTAGATAGTCCTCAACCCTGTAATAAGCCTTTGACATCAATGTTTTTTCAAGTATTTTTTAAGAGCTGGAAAGGGTGGAGACAAAATTTAATTAGGTAATTTATTATAAAAATGGATACATTGACCCGAAAAAGGCTTGTATACTTTACGAACACGAAACTTTATGGTTGCTAGTAGACTTTTAAACTTTACGAACACGAAACTTTTTGGTTGCTATTTTATGTTTATTTCGTGTATAAAAATTATGGCTATCAGAAATATACCTAATATTAGTTATCGTTACGGTGCCACTGCATACAGTGCGTGACTTTGTACTAGCACCGGCAGGTCGATCACGTAACGCAATGTACGTGCGTCAAGATCTAAATGTCACTTTTTGTATGGAAAAATTACAGTTAAATTGTTCTAACGCGCGTTCGGAACGTTATGTGATTACCCCTGGATGTACCGCCAATATTTTTTCTGCTTTTAGCCTTATAAAAGATATCCCTGTCATGGGGCTGTGATTAAACTAAATCAAATCGAACACATATGTTCTAACTATGCTATTAGCTATTACTTCATATTTACCGATCTTATTTTGTTTTGATTCTAGAAAGCTGTGATGAAAAATGTTTGGATTAAATAAAAAGACGGGACCGTTCAAGTCCTTACTCATCCATGGACTTATCTCTGCAACCATTTTATTCGGTTTTGCAAAACTAACATTCGAGTCATGTAAGTATTCCGAAATCAAAAAGTGCCAAATAAGTGTTCCCCCTTTGTAAGTTCTAGATTTAAATTGAACTAAGTAAACTAAGGAATAAAAATTACTACTGCTACTTGTTCTCGAACCAATCCAAGCCCAGAGCACCCCAGAGGTACGAGAATCATCTATGAATTTCTTGAAAATCACGAGCTGTCGGCACCAGTCTCCTGTTCGGGAATACAGCCCTATAACTATAGTAAATTCCATGATAAAAAAAGAAAGCTCACTTTTTTTGAGAAAAAGAAAGAAAGAAAAAGATGCACGCGTATTCTGCTAACAGAGCCACTAGTCTAAAGGCTATTTATAGGTACCCAAAACGTATTTCCCCCACGCCACACCTGTACAAGTGTACATAGACCTCAATTAGGGTGGTCTCTGCCTGAGTGACCACCTAATTAAGCTTGAACGTTCAGAGCTTAAACGTGGTTATTTTTTGGAATAAAAGGAGTTAACGGAACTATTTTTTTTGTTAATAAGTATTTTATGAAATTGACCTGGAGTCACTTTGGAGATCTCATTTGCATGTACGAGTAGATGACGCTACTGTCGTAACTAGAGGTCTAAATTTGAAAAAAATAAGGTTTGGCACATGTCAACCCTATTTGAATGATGTTAGGTCCAAAAGTGCTAAACATTAAAATCCTCGACTGTACAAAGCGTATAATACACGTTTTTTTATAGTTTCAGATGCAAACAAGCTGATGATAATATCCGGTGAAAACTATGGGGTGGAAATAGAGGTGATTAAGAGTAGCAACATTTCTAAGGCTTGTGGAAGTTTAGGGTGTTTCGACATGCCCAACGTCACTTTTAGTCTAGAAAACAAAGGTAAGAATTTGTCATTAATTTATATAATACATTTATATTTATATTTCAAATCAATCCTGACTTATACTTACATATAACTTCGGCACTTACTAGATTACGTCGCGTGGAACCAGATAGAACTCGTTTATGTAGCTCCATGCAAACTTCTGCCCTTAATTTCACCCCTTTAACACAAGTTACACAAGCGTTATTGAGCTTACTATGGGACTAGGTCGATTTGTGTGTGTGTGTTGGCCGTCCCTGAGTATTTATTTATTTATTTCAATAAATCTTGGGATTAGATGTCAAAGCGGACCACGGGCTCTTTTAGGGGCACTCCTCTAGGGGAATAAGGGTAGGAGGATGATGATGGTATATTATCATTTATTTAAGGGATCATTTCCGGGAGAAAAACTATCCTATGTCCTTCGCTAGGAGTAAATTTCAGTGCAGTTTGAATGTGCCCAATATTCACTGGACGAAACTAAGTAATTCGTCAGTAATGATACCTGGGGAATCCATCATTTTACCGAAAATAGTTTCATCGATTATCGCTACAACACTACACTACAACGCTAACACTATTCACAGAATTCTATAATCACTCATGAATCATTAATCGAACTGCTTTAGATTTCTCATACATTTGCTCGAATTATCATTAATAACACAACAACAACTCAACGAATTTTACTTCATTATTTTATTTGGCCATCGACATAGTCGTCCATCGAATCGCCTTAACCAGTTCCTTCAGTTCCCAAAATTCTTATTAGATAGAAAATCGCTTCACCAGTATTCCTAAGTCGTACTTGATAATAAGTTTCAACGAACTGAGTACATTTCATCGAGAGATTCATACTGGCTGGAGTAAAGCACAGGCATCCGTGTAAGAAACTTTTTGAAAGTAACGGCCTCATGACGCACTACTCACTATACATATATGAAGTATTGATGTTCGTGAGAAAGAATTTGCCAATGTTTAAGCGAGTTGAGGTTACGGGCAAACAACTCCGATCAACAGGGAGACTCAGAACGGGGACCGTCGCATGGCACTTTCATGTAGGAATCCTCGAGTGATAGGCCCAACCTATTACGAACGACTGCCCGCCGAATTGCGAACAGTCATGTGACGAAACATTCGAACGCCAACTGAGAAACTTTTTATTGAAAAACGCATTATATTCAGTAAAGGAATTTATGGACACTAAACATTAATAATTTCACTGTTTTTGACATTGTAAATTATATCGTTATTTGTATTTTTTGAATTTTTCGTTTAAGTATAGTTTGTAATCTGACGATCTTTATGTGGTATTATCTTAGTCATTTATTTCATTTTGCCTATTTATTAATTGTGACTATAATTTGAACCAAATGTAACTTGACATTTTATTACAATTGTTTTTCTCTTTGACAATCATAATATAAATTCATATAGATTAAACTAGCTTTAATTTATATTGTAATTGTATATTGTGAAATAAATAAATCTAAATCGAAATCTACGACTTTTTTAACCTCCTAAGAGATGCATAAAACGGTTCCCCCTGTTTTGGCATACTTTTGTAGTAAGAATTCAATTTGGCATAAACTATGTAGCCATAATTGACTTTGCGCATAAACTGTTTTGGCAGAATCGAGATTCGCATAATTCGATTACGCCGAATTTCAATAGTCCGAATATTATTTGTTCATAATTTTGATACTCTGAATCATGTCCACGCATAAAATATATGAGCAAATATTTCTTTGTCGAACACTATTCTCGCAGAAATATATAATGGCATAACATTATTTAACACCTAACCTAACCTAAACCTAACCTAACCGTTATCGTGTCGGCATGCCTATTTCCGCTCTAAGGGACACAACAAGCTAACTCTAACCTAACCACTAATCATACCATTGTTACGGTTATTTGTTTTTATCTACGCACATATCATTAGTGCTCTTAAATGCGTTCAGAAACCGTACGAAATGACTAGCATTATTACAACCAGTATAATTTTAATTTTATTATCGAATTGTTTGTAATTATATAACTATGAGTCCTGTTACTTGAAATAAACGAATTTTAATTTTAAAAAAATTAATAAGAACTTTCTTGCCTGTGGTAGTAGGTAAAATCTGTACCTACTGTAATGTTATTACAGTACAGATTTTCGTAAGGTTATGAGTTTATTAGGTGGAACAGCTGTCAAAACTCATATGGGTCTCTATTCTAGTATTCATAGATATTAAAACAGTTATCGATGCGAAACGTCAATTCAGTATGTTTTTTTAATATAAACCGCACGATATTTGATCTCGAGTGACATGAGAATAGGGACTTCATTCGTTTGTCTATGAATTAAAAAAACATTCGTCTTGACGTAGGATCGAATTGCCGCCATTACTGTTGTCATTTCTTTGTTGTTTTTTTTTGCTGTTACGAAAGTAGAATTGTGAAAAGTTGTTTGTAACTCACATTTTAGTTGAAAATATGAGTCGTAGAACCGAACGACGAACGATATGCACACTCCGCCGGATATCGTAAATGCAGCCACGATTGCAACAAAGATATTTTACAGGTACAGCACTATAGTAGCAATGCAGGTCATTTTCCTACGGCTTCTGAACCCATCTTAGAGTACTTATGATATGTGTGTAGATAAAGTAGTGTATGAAACTGTACATCATTGGCCTTAAAACACTCGTGTGATCCTATTATGAAACTCGCTCACGCTCGTTTCATAAAACCACACTCTTGTTTTAAGGCCTGTGATTATGTATCAGTTGCATAAACTACATTTTTTTTACTGCGGGGGGTTTCGCCCCCCGAGCCCCCCCGAGCCCCTGTTTTTCTAGCTGCCCTAACCTAATCTACTATATTCCACCCCGCGGCATATCGCATCCCGTTTTAAGTATGCTCAGTAAGTATCGAACAATCGATAATATGCCGAATAAAATTATGCTAAATAAAATTATGCGTAAATATAATCGGCCATAACAGTATGCAAATTTAAATTCGGACTATCACGTATTCGGAATTTTAGAAATTCTATTAAGTAAGGTTTCTGCCACATTAACATTTGGCGAAAACCGAATATGCCAAGTCTGTTATGACGTCTGAAAAACGTTTCGGACAATCAAAGTTATGCCAAATAGAGGGAACCCGCATAAAACTTATGGACGACTATTACCATGTCTATATTGACGCAGTTCAGCCCCCCTAGCACACTAGGTTTTATGTCCGACGTAAAGCATTTGTCCCTCTTGCACTCGCATATTTGCCAGAATGGGACGAATGCTTTATGTCCGACATAAAACTTAGCGTACTAGCTCCTCAGGGCCGTTATTCGCTAAGCGCTAATACGGCTCACCCCGCCGGTCACCCGTCACGAAACTAGATCTCTACCGCCGCTTAGTTTCTACGCATCGCGGTGTCATGATATATTTGTGGGTGCGCGTTGAGGTGAGCTTAAAACAAGTTACAGAATAGGGGGGCTGGTGTCGATAAAACGAAATATCAAACATTTCTGGAGATACGTCAACGACCAAAAGGGCTCCAATTCCATCCCTGTCACTATGAAATTATAAAATTGGTCTCATCGAACGCTTATGAAGGCTGCGAAATATTTTCTACCTATTTTGACCTCCTCTCTCTTCTCAATTTCATTACCCGTTTCAAGTCTCGTAACTCCTCACCCAAAATATTTCACTTACAAATTTATAAAAATAACACCTCTTTATATAATCCCATTACTATAATGTGTCGTTTGCACAGGGTGTATCCAAAATGGGGTGTGAACCGAGCAAGGGCATAATCGGTAGCGCATTGCAATACCAAATAAATATATGCATTTATTTATGTTTTTTATTTTTTGTTTATTTTTGTTTACATTGATATTTTTGTTTTTGTTTACATTAGTCTTTGTTCTGTCACTCAATGTTTAATGTCTCGACTTGTTTTCGTTTTTGGTTTTAATTTTAGCAACTTATTACATCTTCCGCTTATAAAAAGCAACCTATTTAAATTTTTTTTACCTCCTTAGAACCTTATGTTCTTAATATTTTAAATGTCCTATAATGTCTGTAACTTGTTTTTGTTAGCCTTATAATAAATAAATAAAAACGCCTTTCCTGTGGACATAGCGAAGTTGAAACTATAATTATAATATAATATAGGTGACACTAACAGTACCCATAAATATGGCGTGTCCTCATTTAAATATATGTGATAATATAAAACATAACTTACCCGCACCCAACCACAGGAAAAATGACTTTTGCTATTTTTATCAACTTGTATGAGCTCAAATGAGATAACATAATCTCAAATGAAGTTCTGTGTAAACCTACAATAGGAAAAAAAAATATGATTCAGTGCGCGACGACAGCGCCGCGTGACAGATGGCCATTATGGACAATATTGTCACCGCTGTCAAGCGAGAAATAAATAAATATTGTGAAAATAAATTATGAAATCTTATGTTATTTTACTATATTAGACAATTTTGGACGATGGCAGTCAGTAAAATTATTGTCAAGAACATTCAAATTGTAGTTTTCATTGAGAAATGAGCCTACTGGTAACTAAAACGGGGTTTCGTGCCATCACCCACGAAATCATTTTCCAACCGGAGACGATGAATAAAGCCAAGAAATTGGTGCTAGCTGGGCATGCCCTTGAGGTTGTAGACATTCGCCAAGGAGACATGACATGACCTGTATTATCAAAGCCCGAGTGGTTCGCCAAACTTCTGTCACGGCAACGGCGTACAAGACAACTTTGTTTGTAAGCAGATTTTTATGTTTCGATGCCGTTCAACAAAAGCTTATTCTGTGTTTAACAAATCAATTTACTTACAGCTAAACACCAATTGTCATGTTGAGAGTGTATCGTGCGACTGTGATTATTAATAAGTGGGAAATGCGGAGTGGAAAAAAAATCTTACGGCAATTATCCACTTATTTCTTTGGTCTCGTTTCCACCACGGTCTTGGAAATTGGTAAAATTTACAGTCGCTATTCTTCTTGGTGTTATTACAATTCACAATAACACATCTTACTAGATATTAAATTTATCTCAAAAACGATCAAAGAGTATAATACTTAAGTATATTTATGTAAAGAGTGGCAACACCAAGAAATTACTGGTCCCACAGCCGCCTAGCAGCGAGTGGATTGAACTACTCTGACGCACGCATGCGTGCAGCGTGCACGCTTCACATACACACTAACGCACACATACATATTCACGCACCACGCACACACGTATACAAAAGTTGTATTCTCTGTTTTGACTTTGAAGCCTACAATGCGACTATCAAAGTTAGGAAGAAAACGTTTCTAAAACATGATATTAATCACATTTTAGTTACCTAAGTACGCTTCCCTTCATACTTTGCCAGTCACATTGTAGGTTTCAAAATAATCACACAACTATGAAATGGATCTGAAAAGTGAAACATGCAACATCCATAAAAGTATTTATTCAACTTAACAAATAACAAATTATGTAACAAGAACTTAAGAAAGCACAACCTTTTTAACAAAAAACACGAGACAAGGAAGAGATTTAGCTTCAAAACTTTAGATTAAATCTCCTGGACCAGATTTAACAAATCCACGTACAGCCGATCTTCACTGCATATAACTCAACCTCAAACTATTTACTGCACACATAATACCTAGATATTATTTTTATAAATAGATAGGTACTGTGGCTAAAACTATTCTTGATTTTATTTAAATATGATTTAAATGTGTTTTAATTCAATGTTTTTATAGACAATACATTGACATTTATTTACTGACTGACACGTAGGTATGTATACTTCATCTAAAACCACAAAGGCCGAACAACACAATTCCATATTAATGAGATATTTGTTCATGTTCAGTTAAATAAAATGGATACTTAATAAATTCTATCTCAAAACATAAAAATATATTTTATTTCATTTCAAAATCATAAAATTTATTGTCGTGGGTCTATTGTACTGACATCTATTTCTATTTTCTGTCAACAACATTAAATACAGCGATCCGCTTCGCCAGAGATGTCACTACTTTCCATACAATCAATCGGCGTGTCGCCTCTTTTCTAAGTTTCCAGCCCCTGAAAACGATCAGAAAATGTTTACTGCAATATGGATTTGACAGCTCAAGTCAGCCGTAGCGAGCGCTGTGATCGTTTAGGCTACTCCCTCCACCCGCTTTCACGTTATCCACGTTAATCCCCTAGCCTGATCCCCCAGGGGAATTAGCGGCAATTATTTTATATTCAACTAGGAAAAAATGATAATGTTCGGTTATGGCGCTTCGCCGGACGCTACCGCGTCACGCTCGCTTCGCTCGCTCGGCTCGCGCGCTGTAGGGTCGCAGTTCAACTAACAACCTAACCGTTTTTTTCCCCTGGGGGATCAGGCTAGGGGATTAACGTGGACAACAGCCCCGCTTTGCACCCTGCCAATTTGGAAATAAAAACGCAGGCACGCGAAGTCTACAGCTTACAGAGAGACACAAATCGAATGGACCCCTGGCCCCCTAGCACACTAGGTTTTACGTCCGACGTAAAGCATTTGTCCCTCTTGCACTCGCATATTTGCCAGAATGGGACGAATGCTTTATGTCCGACATAAAACTTAGCGTACTAGCCCCGCTGGTACGAACATAGACTATTATTTTATGATAAAATATAAAAATATCCCGCATTCCGTTTCAATGGCACTTTCCCTTCATATCGCATAGCAGTGGGATACGTAGGTACCCTATATAAATTATTCACAAAAATAATGATATCCCATCAAATACATAAATGGTGAGTAGCTATTTGTTTTACCACGTCACTTATGTATGGAAAGTCTGTCCCACATCACGAGCGTGAGCGTGTGCTTTGGTGTAGACTCAGCCTACATATAAAGGTCGTACAGAAGGTGGTTATCGGTCTGAGAACAGCGTGTGAAGTTGTTTTGGTAGCGGCGTAGTATGGAAGGTTTACAACCACTATTATTTTATTCGATTATAAAAGTTGATTTAAGAAACAATATTAATACCTACTTTTTAGTTTTACCATTTCATTAAATCATATGAGAGATTTGATAAAACTTAATTGTAGAGTAACGCTGAACCAGTTCAGAGATTTGATCAAATCACCTATACCAACCAATATGATATACGGATTTATCATACTCGTATCACTAAACGTGTCTCGTGAAATGATAAAACGAGTTGCCTTAGCGAGTTCGTTTCGTCAACTCACTGAGGTGTTTCAGGGATTTTATCAAATCACTAAACTAATCTGGTGAAATGAAATAATTAGTACCTAGCCTTTTTTGGCTGATTTCGTCAATTCACTAAACAGATTTAGGGATTTGATTAAATTGATTTTTTCTAGGCAAATGATAAAATCGATTCGCCATTTTAACATCCTGCGTGATTTGGTCATATGCCTTAGAGATTTGTTCAAATCTCTGTTTTGGCCATTTATTTCCCTACGACACATACAATTAAACAGTTCCTAGCACATTGTTCACTTTATATATATTTAATACTTTTTATACAGGGAACGGTAATGTAACTGTCACAGATTATAAGTATTATAACACAACGTATACTTGTCAAATAAAACGTTTAGTTCCACTTATAAGTCAGTACCATGATCAGAATCACTTAAACTCTTGAAATGTACGTATATGATGGTATATACGTACATTTCAAGAGTTTAAGTGATTCCCGCATTCACTTACACCTTACACAGCCACGAAAGACGTCGTCATCTCCATTCTTGACACTGTTTGTATAGTCTGTAATAGATTTATAGGCCATTGATGATAAGGTGACCGTGATAAATTGGAAGAAGAGTTTTAATTCCATTTATTTTTCACAGAAAATGATGGTAAAATACCATACAAAACCCAGACTGTAAAATTTATGGAAGACGCGACAATCAACTGCGACATTAATTCGGCCCACGGAACGAGCATGATATACTGGGTCGGCTCTAGGAAAAACAAACTCTATGACAACACATCACACTTCCATGTGGAGGGTTATTTTTACGAGGTACATCCATACTACTGACTGCTGCCATAATTCTTTCTAGTAGTGCTTATAGACATAATAAAACATCTAAATGAAATATAATCGTCTCGTCTGAGGAAAGGGATTTACGGATGGCTACTAGACTACAAAATCTGCCACGATCGGTGAAAGTTGCAAGTGAGAGACGCTGAGAGCTATCAGGGTATTGTTCCGTAAAAAGTTATTAGTTCGCAATCAGGACAAGGTTTTTCCATAATTAAAGATGATTAAACTTTTACCCTCTCCTTCATAAACCTTTACAGTAAGCTACAATAGTTTTGTCTCTTTCTTACTAAAAACAAATATCTAAGCCAAAAACAATTATAAGGTGCGTGTTGAATACAGGTCCTGATTGAATTTTAATTTAAGGGGTGAATTGGAAATTGTCCCGTGCTTTGAAGCGCCGTTCTGACTAGATTAAGAAACAATTAAGGACTGATTTTCAGATATATGATTCTTGAGTACCTATATGATTAATGTTTATCTGATTTAATCGATACATGATTGCGTAAAATTTACTAGATAAAAAAAAAAACCAAAGTTGGGTCTTTATTTTCCTTTTTTTACTCAGCCTACTCAACCAATACATTGTTTTACGACAGAATCAAGTTAATACTACTTATAGGATTTTATCTCATATAAAATCCCACTTAATTAAATTGAAATAAAACTTCACCAAGTTAGGTATTTATCGTAATTTGTGCAAAAAAGCCATTCCCGAAGAGTGTTGTATCTCTTTTTCTCGTGCGCGGAAGGCATAAGCGTGTCTCTGTCAAGGGAGCGCAGTCGACTCGAATCAAGGCATCCCCTTAACGTGTTGACGTGAAACCTGGCTTGATTTAGAGGAAGCCAGTGCTGGCTCACTGGCTTGATCAAATAGGCCGGCGCTCTAATCCCGCCATTTCACTGGCAGCCAGCACTGGCTTCGTCTAAACCTGGCTTTACTTCTTAGTGAATGTAATACTACGAAATTTGATTTCAGAATTATACAACAGTGAATAACAAAAACCAGCTTACCCTGCACAATGTATCTGGTTACGAAGACAGGTACTACACGTGTATTCTGTTCGACAAGAACACAGCAACGATCAAGTACTCTTATCTCAAAGTCGAAGGAGGTAAATCATTGTAATGGTTATGTAAAAGTCTGAAGTTATATTATATATTGCTGGAATAATCTTTGATAGAGAGACCTACAAACCTTACGACTCGGTTACAATATCTGTGGACCTCACTGGAATGTGAAGCCCCTCCCCCTTCTCTTTTACCTACCCGCGCTCGCCACGCGCCTTGCGAACCGTACCAGAGCGCCGACGTGACGTCATCGACGCCAGGTCCACAGATATTGTAGCCGGGTTATGCACAATTAAATAAGAAAAAAAGTAGTCTGCTGCTTCCTTTTTTTATTCAAGTTGAAACGCGTAAGTCCCTAGATTTGTATCAAATTAATAAAAAAAAAATACAAAAAAATACCCGTGGGGATTTTTAGAGGCCGGAAGAGATAGCTAGGAGATGACCCAATCTACCTGCCGTTTTAATTTGGCAAACGATGGACCAAACCAAACCCCCTGTATATTTAGACTGGGTTATTGGAAATTCGATGTTTTCCGGCTAAGGAGTTAATGGGGATAGGGGAGGTTGATTGCATCTTTTTGGAGATTACACCCATTCCTTTTTTTTATCAATTTTTAAAGTGTTCGATCCGATATATCGTAGAGTTATATCGTGTATCGTAAGTGAATTATATCGATAATGGTTCACTTTTGCATTACGTGATCCAATAACTTGCAATCAACCTCCCAATTACCAATAACGCTGCATATCCATGCAATGCAAATGTATTAGAGGCGACTGGCCTATCTAAACTTAAGAGCGGAATGTTTTCTTGCTCATGTTTGGGGCAGCTCAATTGGGAAAGCTCCTTCTTACGGAAGAGCACAACCATATTAACACCACTACTTGCTTTGTGGGTATTTGGTGTTGGTGGTGAGTCCATATTCAACTGGCATCCCGATGATGCACTGTGTTGAAAGTGGGACCTGCATTTGTCTCTAGATAAAGGAATTCTCAAATCAATAAAGGGTCGGTAGCGCGGTCGTCATTCTTCTGGTGTCGCAAGCGTCAATTAATGGCTGACAGTGTCTGCTTACCACCAGCTTACCACCAGGCACGCCGTGTGCTTCTTTGCCACAGTGATAGTGTTTAAAACCACTTGGAGTTTGCAATATCATCGTAAACGTCAAACCTGTTTAATGTTACAGATCCATCTCCAAGCCATTATACAGACGAAAGATTCACTACGACGAATACAATAGACAAAGTATTCAGAACTCTACAAAACAGTCAATTGGCTGGCATCATCGCCGCGGCTGTCGTGTTGCTTCTGACCATCCTAATCATTATTGGAATAACCGTGTACAGGAGACGAAACAGCAGCGTCATAGTTAAATATTGGTTAAAGAAAGTTACCGTGGAGAAACCGCTGTCCGAAGGAGGAGATTTGGTATTTGTCTTTTATTTAGATATGATCTTAATAATTAAATATGTAAATCAACTTTCCAAGACTATTTAGACTTCTCGTTACTATTGACCTTGTACATTACAACATATACGTATATATATATATATATATATATATACATATATTATGTCGAGGGATAGGGAGGCCGAACAGGCGTGTGTGAAGGCGGATCCGACATTACGGACCGTGTGTGCGTGTACTTGCAGGTATTCGTGAAATAAAAGTTACACAATATAACTCTATCACTATACTATTTAATTAAATTCACAAACATTGAAAATATAACAAGATTGCAATAATAAATCTCGATTAAAGAGCCAATGGGTTTGCAAGCGACCATCACAGGCGGGGCGCTGTCAACGAATGACGTCCCTCGCCGCCATGACACTTACAAGTCCATTTGGGGTTACCCGCTCTTAAAATAAATCAACTTGATGCCGACAATTTTGACAACTACCCGCTTAAAGAAATAATGAACTTCTCAACATTATTCACGATTACTCGATTAATTGAATTCCAATACAAATCATCGAAATAATAAATCGCACGCCGTTATATAACACTTTAAACTCTCGCACATAACATATTTATAATATTATAACGAAACGTCAGAAATAGAGGTAAATAAATATAGCGTTAGACCCGTGTAAAATAATAATATAAACTTCTAAAACGTGTGTTATTTACAACAATATGATTATTCAGGTAATGCCGATAGTGAGGATAGAAAAACAAAGGCTAACCCAGGTTGGGATCATAGGAAATGACACCACATTAATGTCAGAGTATCAAATGCCAGTAGACGCTCAATGGGAAATTCCGAGATCTAAAATTTCCCTTACGGGACAATTGCTTGGGGAAGGAGAATTTGGAAAAGTGGTAAAAGCTGAGTCGCATGGAGTGGCTTCAGAGGATGATGCTAAGACTATTGTAGCAGTCAAAATGTTGAAAGGTAAGAATAAAGGCCCGGGATACATACCATGTATAAAGTTATCAGCTAGACCGCTAATAGACCTGAACGTTCTGAATATAAAAATAATATTGCTATCACAGTTATCAGCTTATTCCAATTAAGAAATTACATTGGTGTATTTCAGACGGTTATACGGACGCAGACATGGTGTCGCTGGTGTCGGAGATGGAGATAATGAAGATGATTGGCAAGCACGAGAACATCATCAACCTGCTGGGCTGCTGCACACAAGATGGCCCCCTCTACGTCATCGTCGAGTATGCGTGCAACGGTTGCCTTCGCGACTACCTCAAGCGACACAAACCTCACAAGAAGTAAGTTGGCTTTCACAATCACACCTGCATCGATGAGAATGGCCTTCACTACTGATGCGCTATTTTGTGTTAACAGCGGCTCTATGGATAATTTGCTGGATAAGCATCTGACGCAGAGCGAGCTGATGGGATTTGTGTGGCAGATCGCTAAAGGAATGGAATACCTGGCGTCGCGCGGCGTAAGTTCTTTTATAACTCGGTTTGAAGAATCACTGTACAGGTTACATATCGTATGATGACCACTCGCTTGATATATTTTGAATGAAAGTGTGTTGTTCGTTAAAGTGCATCCATCGCGACTTGGCGGCGCGCAACGTGCTTGTCTCAGAAGATCTCATTCTGAAGATCGCCGACTTTGGGCTGGCGCGTGACGTACGTGATTCTGACTACTACCGCAAGCGCACGGCTGGCAAACTTCCCATGAAGTGGATGGCACCCGAGTCGATAGCACAGAACTTTTATGACAAGCGCTCTGATGTGTAAGTTGACGAATATTCTAGCTTAATGTTGCTTTGATCGCGTTCGTGTCAGTAGTGTCATGAATAAAGTCTCTGAACATCCTGAAGTTGGAACTTCATTCTTTATTCAAATGGATTGGAATAAATATATTTATCATACCAATATCATATCAATTTACTAAGTCAGATAGACCTCCAGGAAGAAACCGTTAATCCAGGAAATCTCGATTTAATTTGGAGTTACGTACGTTACCTTCTAATGAACTTTTATGTTTTACAGGTGGTCGTTTGGCATCCTAACGTGGGAAATAATGACTTTTGGTGAAATTCCTTACGCCAAAGTATCGGTTTACAAGTTGTACAACTATTTAGAAACAAACAACAGGCTTGAGCAACCGGAGAACTGTAGCGATGAAATGTGAGTTAAATAAACGTAATTAATACACATATTATAGGCATGGCATATAATATTATTAGTACATACGAGTACATGAGTCAATTATTGTGTTATATTATATCTTAATTTCTCTCCTCTGTTTTTGACGATCGTGATAAAAATTCTTATTTTTTTGACATGTATGCAAATCTGTAATGTAATTTTTTATCATGAAATAAATAATCTAATCTAATCTAATGTCTAGGTTATTGAGGTATATTATATTACATCGTGTTGAACGGTGAACCATATTTATCTGTAAAGCTTAGGTACAGTCAAGCGTCATATAGTTAGTAGCAGCTAGAGTAGCCAAATATTTCGTAACACACCCTTATTCTTACAGTAATAAAGACGTGTACCGAAATATTTGGCTACCTTGGCTGCTACTAACTATGTGACGCTGACTGTACCAGTTACCACTTCGCAATGTAGTCGGTAACACTTTAGTTAAAAAACCGGCTAAGTACGTGTACGTGTACGTGTAGGGTTCCGTAGTTGCATGTCTGTCTCACGTAGCGGTTGCGTCGCAAGTACAGTTTTAAGTTGGTCGACTATTACGCATTAACTAGTTATGTCTACTTATCCGGGATAGTTTTCCTTTTATTTTAATCATATTTTCAAATTTGATTTTTGATTTTATAGTAAACACTTTACACCTTAAAATGTAAACATCTCTAAGACGTCGATTGTCAAGCGATAATTCTTTATCACGTTGTCTTAATTTGTAAGGAAGGTACTTGAACAGCCTTACAGAAGACTTGAGCAATTCCTTAATGATATAGGAAGTTCACAGATTTCTAATGAGATTTTGCTGAGGTAGATACTTATTGCTGGACAATAAGTAATTTATCACGTTGAGCGATTTTGACATGTTTTTTAAAGAAGGTGCAGAGCGATCTCATATAAATTTGGTGAAGATCTGATGAAGATGACTACAAATGACTTGTAGATCTCCTTAGTGATGTAGGGAATTCACAAATTTATAATGAAATTATGCTGACGTAGCAACTCTCATCAAAAAAGGTACACATTTTGAAGTGGTGGATTGATTAAGTCCCGAATGTAATTAATAATTATGTAATCCTTGAGAATTCAACGGAACTCCTAAAATGTTATTTGGTCGGCTTATAGCGGTTAGCGTAATTTCTTTAGATACCCATGCATATGGTCTCCAAAAAACGGGTCTATGTGGTGAAGTGGAAACTAAATGTCCACCTATGGTATATTTTCTATAAAACTTTTTTTACTATACTGTAATAAAATTACATTATTTAAAGGTACGGCGAGATGAGAAAGTGTTGGGAGTTTAAGCCAGAGAACCGGCCCACGTTCGAAGCCATCGTCGGCACTATGAAGACAATGCTGAACCTTCCGTAAGGATACAATATTAGTTGTCTAATTAAAAAAAAAACTGCCAACCTCCAATATCCAATTCAATAATGTGCAATTTGTCACGATTTCTATGACTATACATTGTTTATAACAATTGTTCAAAGAGGGATGTTGACTGACACCAAATAATATAATCAAATCAATAATGTTGAGTGTTCTCGAAAACGAATTAAACATATAGTTAGTCAAATAGAGAAAAAAGTAACACAAGAAAATAAATAATCACAAAGTATTAAGAGCTAAAAGTTTTGAAAGGATTCGATTTAATTCTGTCCCTTTTCCGCAAAACGCACCTTCATTATGACACGATTGTCATTTAGTATGACTCTCGAGGTCCGTGACGTCACGGTTCCCAATCGTATGCTCTGTAACGAGCAACATTAAAACGGTCGTAGCTTCGTTAGTTTTTGAGATTTAATTTGAATGTGAATTTTGTCTTTCTTTTGGTGTTATTACAGTTAAGTCAATCCTACTATTGTATCAATAGTTAACCGACTTCAAAAAAAAAGGAGGAGGTTCTCAATTCGGTTGTATATATATATATATATATATATTTTTTTTTTAATTTTTGTTAACTCAGGCCCCGTAGCATGGATGGTTATCACGCGATAAGTGACAGGATAGGGGCGTCGTCTCGTTCTATCGAACGGTGTCAGCCAGGGACGGAAGCTCTATCCTGTCACTTATCGCGTGATAACGCCATCCATGCTACGGGGCCAGAACTCCGTCATTGATGAGCCGATTCGATTTTTTTTTTTTAGTTTGTAAGTATATGCTTCCAGGTGGGTCCCATTTTTTTCAAAAATTCAGTTGGATGATGGGATCCATGAGAAATTGAGGGAACTCCTCAATTATATTAAGCACGCGTGTAGTGATTTTGGTATTTTCTATTATAACTCGTGTATTTACACCCGGAAATCATAAATTAGGTGGAGTGGAATTGATGATGAAGACCAGAGATGACTTATGGAATTCCTCAATTATGTACTTAAAAGTACAAAAGAATATCACAGATTCTGATAAGATTCCGCTGAAATAGCAACTAATGAAGTGCCAAAGGTGATTCTTGTGGAATCGACGGAAGTCCTCAAATATTATCGGCCCACATACAGCGATTGGGTTTTTTCTCTAATAATCAACGCATTTGCCCTCGGAAATCAGTTCATGTGGTAAATTGGAAAATAAATGTGGAAATGTTCTCGTGGCTTGGCGGAGTAAATTGAAGTCGGTTAAAACTTTGTTTTTAAAGTAAATTATTTGCTACGTAATCAATACACAGCCACCAATATTCGGCAGCATCATTAGCGCAGCGGAGGCGAAGAGGTAATTTACGCAGTGGACTGGTAATCTACAGATACCGAGTTCGATTATCGGTCTGCTAGGCTAGTATGCGCGTTTAGTTTTTTTATTGGGCTTCGATCCTTGTATCCTTGGTACAATAAACTAGTGGTGGAAATTCCACTTTCAATTTTAATTACAAAATTCAAACTAAATTCTCCAATAATTTACAGAAATTACGTCTATTATTTACTATTACACTGTAAATAATGATTTGTAGTTAATAATAATAACAAATCGAACAAGCCCAATAGTTAGCTCAATAAGACTTGTAATGTGGGTATATACTAGACGACGATATATTTTATTAGGTACAGAAACTTAGATAGAAGACATTCAAGACTCAGAAACAAACATTCGCGCTCCTCACATTTTTTTTTTTCTATTTAAGATTGTTCAAACTTCAAATGTTTGATGGATTTCCTATAAATTTATCTTCTTTGACTTTTTTCAGGGAAAACGGACCGCCGCCAGAAAATCTGAACGAGTACGTAACAATGTTGGCGTAAGAACCGCGACCGCGTGAAGGCGACCAACATCCAGTTTTTAAACCAGACACGCTGATTTTGATTACTACGACTTTTGTGTTACCCTATAAGTTACTACTAGTGATTAATTAGTAAGATTATGAAGTAAGATAATAATATAGATTTTAAACTTAGCTTTTATTGTCACGTAATCGTATAACCATAATGTTTTAAGACACACATAATAAACGAAATTCAGTCACTGAATTATTAAAACTGAATCACTCACGAATCTCACGATCACGAGCAAATAAAACGAAACACTTTGTGCAGAATTGCTACTAGAGGGTTTACCTTCTTTTCTGCTTTTGAGTGGTCCAGATGTGGAGGTGGAGCGGATTTTGGAATTTAGTCGTGATTCTATGTATTCGGGAAAAATATTTTAGCCCCCGCGCGGCGGTCAAATGTTACAAAATGCCGATATTTTAGAAAAAATAATGTTTAATTTAAATATAATATTAACAATTTTGTCAGTTGAACAATTTTGATAACCAGTATGCTTGATGTTGTTTCTTATTTATTGTCAGAAGATTGTTTTATGACTCATATGGATCACGTAAATGAGGCATTTCAAAAAAGGCGTTTTACCCGTTAATTGTACTCAATTTGAGGTTTGAAGTATGTGTCAGAAATGTCGTAGACCACGACTACCAAAAACGATATTGATTATAGCAAAAATATGGCCACAAATACGAGACAACATACCTCAAAAAGCGCGAAATACGAGTTTTGTCAAAACCTTTTTACGAATTACCTTCCAAACTTTAGTATAAGAATAGGTACGTTTGAAAAATATGTGCTACAAACTATTTACAATGTGGTAAAACCATTGTTTTCCGTAAAAAAATCAAAGCAAATCTTCGGGTCCATTCTAATATTGGTCATATTAATCCTTACTAATATTATAAATCCGAAAGTGTGTGTGTGTGTTTGTATGTTTGTCCTTCTTTCACGTCGCAACGGAGCGTCGTATTGATGTGTATGGAGATAGTTTAGAAGCTGGAGAGTGACATAGGCTACTTTTTCCAGCGGGAAAACATCTAATTCCCACGGGAAAATTCAATATGTTACATTTTCCTATATCCACGCGGGCGAAGCCGCGGCATCAGCTAGTAAATTAATAAATACTAGCCATGATTTATTTTTCTTACTTACACATTTATTAATATTTTACTCAAATAAAAAACCGAAATAGTCGTAATATTATCATCATCATCATCATCATATCAGCCGAAAGACGTCCTGCACTGCTGGACATAATATTATGTATTTTAATAATTATGGAATCTGTGCGTTGGCTAAAAGTAGAGCTGGGTCGTTTCGACTTTTCCGTGAAACGAAACGTAACCGTTTTTTTTCTCTCACAAAACTGTTTTGAAAAACAGTTTCAAAAATAACTAGTTTCTCCGTGCGTTGGCGCCGTCGCCGGTCGCCAAACGAAGTGAAACGAAAAAACGGATGAAACAGTTTACAGTGTTCGAGTTACGTTTTCACGTTTTGCATTGCAACCGTTGCGTGTGACCGTTCGATCGTTTTTATAAAAACAGTTTGTGTTTCTAGCCACAAACTGTTATTCCGTTATTGTACGAGAAACCGTTTTTGAAAACGCTTACGGGAAAAAACGCCCAGCTCTAGCTAAAAGTACAATACCTAAATTAAATTAAAACTAAGTTAAATTATGCTTCGAATGTAAAACTTTTATTTTTTCCCATACAACCATGCTCCACCCTACTAGATACTTAATTCAGTGTATTAATTCAGACTGCGTGACCCCAGCCTTAGCTATTTAATGCCGGAGGAAAAATTCAGTCAAATATATATATAACACTATAAATTAAATGTTTTTTTTTTCTTCTTGACTTTTGCGTGGTAAATTATAGATAAATCAAATAATAACAGAGAAGTTAAGGATGCCCTATCACGAAATCATCTTTGAACATTTCGCTAGTGTATTTTTAACTAGGTACCTAGGCCAAGTTGGTTCAGTTCGGGTTGCACAAGGCGGTTCCACAACACTTCGGGAGCCTCTTGGACATTGCAACTACGCGTCATTGCTCTGAATATTACGAAGGTATATTTTTTCTAAATAAAGTACTAATTCAATGGGTTATCTTTATTCATGTTTTTACCACAATATATGTAGAGTGCGGTTGCCAGGGTGCATGATATTCAGTGGATGTGCCTATTTGTGAAGGGCAAAAACCACGTCCCTAGGAATTACCTACCGCTACCCTACACGTGACCCCTGGGCGGTGCTAAAAGTGCAACAACCTGTCAAGCGTACTGTCTTTTCCAAGATCTCACTTTTCTAAATACTCTGATTTGCCATACGATAAAAGAAGGGCAAACAGATACCGTCAACTAAGGTTACATTTTATCAAGACTGTTGCATGGATGGTCAATTGAATCATAATCAAAATAAGAATGTTTCACATGGGTCCATATGTAGCACAGTAATAAACGATTAATAAAATACACTATTTTTATAATTTTCAATTTCTTTTGAATTTTTATATGAACAGGTAAATAGTTATATCCATTACTGTACGGTCCACACACCGCACATTGCCATCTCAGCGAAATTACCTTCGATCGCGTAAACCATTAAAGTACGCGTCAGTACACGTTTACAATCAACACTCAGCAGGCGTGTTCTCATTCGCATTATCATTCATAATATCGTGCTTTTATAGTTAGTTTTATACGATATAAATAAAGTGTTTACCTTTGACTATATTAGTGAGTTATTATTACATCATCAAGCAAAGAACATTTTATACTTGGTGTGTGTGGCACTAGCAGCCCGTACATCAAATGGTCCTTCGAGCCGGATAGCAGCCCGTACAATTACCTAATCAATTCCTCTACCCTTAAATAGATAAGAGTTTACTCCTACAGACTAGCGTACCTACTTTGCAAAAAGCTTTCTTTTTCATTTTCATTCAAGATTACGACGTAAGTAGCTATTAGTATTTATTCCAAAACTGATAAAGTAACGTATTTAAATACATTTCTTAAACTAACCATTTATTAAATAACAATTTCGGCGGAGACTAAGCGCGCGGCGTCGGTGCAGCGTGAAATATATCTTAAAAAAAAATGAAAATTTATGGCAACGTAGGTCCTATAGTTATTTTTTTTTTTTATGGGTTAACGTAAAGTTACGCTAGGAGCCGATCCGTGCAGAGGTTGTCTGAGACAAAAAGTGCATGCTCACTGCCATTATTTCCTCCACTATTCATAATCATATCTTTCACATTTTAAACAACGGACAAAAATAGACCATATATGTAGATTTGCAGGCTTCGTACTAATCGTAGTTTTAATGGTAATAATTCACTACCCCGCACTGTTTGATATTTATTTATTGAAATAGCAGGAGGTACTGGAATAAATGAACAAGTTGATAGCAAAACTCTTTATAATATAATATAAATTTTGTTTGAATTAATATCTATAATGCTTATATTATCTATATTATTATGCTTGATTATCTATACAGGATGTTAACGGGGTCATGATCCGGAATGAAAAAAAACCAATAAGATGATCATACTGAACAACCTTTCCCATGGGACCAACCACGAAATCTATAATATAATCCGGCAGCCTTCCGCTCCCAGTGCTCCCCTCCGCCAACCCACACTACACCAGCCGATGGCGCTGAACTTCACAGCGCGATCGGCTTGACCTGCACGTCCTTTCGTAGCGCCTCGGCCAGCCGCAGCAAGACCACGTGGTTCTTGATCAACTCGGGTGTCCCAGTGGGAACCACTCGTGGCCGGATAACCAGATTTGAGTGTAGCCGTCGCTAAGCGAGTTAATGCCGATCTGACAGCGCCGAGAAGACAGCAGTTGACCATATATCCAGGAGACCATCGGGCTCCACAGTATGCCGCTGTTATCACAGCCTTGCGTGTCACCTGCACCTCGGCGCAGCTGAAGCTCTTCACCGACTCACCGAACACATCGCCACCATGTACGCCCTCCGTACCGCCCACTATGCGTGATGATACTGATGATGATGGGAACCATCCATGTTTCTGTCGTAAGAACTGGAATGTCCATAGATAAACGGAGTCCCAGGACGATTACTGTAATTGAAGGAGACATGATGTAGCTAGTTTTAAAACAGCACTGTTATGATGATGCACTACTTCTTCGTTTATTTACCTATGAGACAATATTTACGACTTTTTTTCTGACGGATTATTTTAATAGTCCTTCGGTGTTATTTTTTAGTTGATTGATTTCATTGTTGTCTCTATTATTGGGGCAGATTGCTGGAACAAATTATCGTAAATGTGGATACGCTGGGCAAAAGCAGAAAAAGCACCAATATTTTTTCAGGTCTATTACTGAAAGAGCAGAAAGATGGAAGGACTTTGGCAACATGGTAATGGTTCATTTATAATTATTTGCTATTTCCTCGCACTAGGCGTGAAAAACACTATGTAATAAAGCAAATACCAAAAGTGCAATACACGCCTCTATCGAGGTCCTCACTTGGTCTCACTCGTCCATCTATTGTCTACTACTAGATATCTAGCCTCTACAACAACGTAGTTTTGTTTTTAGGTCAAAAAATAATAGTAAGAATAAAGGCATTGTTTCAGTGGTTTTTAGGGTTCCGTAACACAAATAGAAGATTCCTTATAGGAATTAGATTCCTTATCACATCGTATTTAACTTTATTGCACAAATATAATAACGGACCTGAGCAAGGTCTAACAGTACAAATACTGGAATAAACAGAAGAAGGTTAGTTTTTCAAATTATATTAAAGTTTTAAATATTGTTATTAAACCTCAAAAATATACAGTAAAAAAAAGATAAGAGGAAAATTTGGTGCAACTTATATTCGATGATGTCCGGTGATGTGTTTAGAAGAGCAGTTAGAGAGGTAGGACACAGCGGAATGTCATCTCGCTCTTATATGGAGCAGCTCAACTGGGGAAATATGGAGGTGATTAACCTTATAGAAGATCACAGCCATAAAATGTGGTAACAATTAATCTTATAATTTCCGACACAGTTTATATTCCTTCCTGGTGGTGAGACTGGTGACCCGCATTCGTCTCTAGATATCAAAACAACGGATCCTCAAACCAATTAAGGATCGGCGCTTGTGATTGTTCTGGAGTCGCAAGCGTCCTTAGGCTACGATGTCAGTTTATCAATTCTTCTTTATCAGTCTATTAAGATCTTAAAGGTGATTATCCACCAGATCTGTGCGAGGTTAAGAGGCGGTGAGCGAGGAGAAAATGGACCATAGGAAGCGATGCGATGATTTTTTCTTCGCTCACCGCCTCACAAGTCTCGCAACCTCCGCGCAGCACTGTTGGATACACTACCAAGTGGGGATTATTATTATTATGGTACTAGTTGATCATTTCAATGAGTCACAAGATCCACTAGAGTTTATAGTAGCCAGTTTCCTTGTAAAACTCAGCAAAGCATTTTTTTTTCTTTAATGTTTCAATATGATGTAGCAAGTGTCATGTTGCCACAATCCTATATAGTCGCATCATGTTTCTCTTAACGAAATATTATTGTTTGTTTTACAAGAGTTTATTTTGATTAAAGTAATTTTCATATTATGAGTGTTGTGCATAATGGGTTTTAAAACATTATTTTCACTTGTGTTTACAATGCGATTACATTTTATTTATAACCTTGAATTCGGTAAGTGGTTCCCAAATAAACGCAATTAACTATCTGTACCCGGGCGACCGAGCTTAGCTCGGCGTTTATCGTGTTTTTTCAGAGAGGAAACAAAATCGATTTTTCCCCCCGTCAACCTCTAACTTTCATCGAAATCGTTTTCGAGAACGTGATTACAAATAGGATGCATAAATATTGCTCGTTCAATCGTATTAAACCTATGCTTCTGATTGGTTAAGATGTCTATTGTGTTCCAGGTAACATCGAAAAATACACAAATCTACATAAATCTGTGCTAGAAGAATACCATACGTCACGTTATGATGAAATGAATTTATTTCTATACGAGAAAAAAACGGGGAACAGCACACATTCGGCAATTGCAGCTCCAGTTTTAAAAGATTTTGATAACCAGATTGGAGAATATAAACCTACTGGAAGTTCAGTTATTATGAAATGCGAACCGAAAGGTAACGATGATTAATGTATTTATCTATTTTGTGCAATGCAAGACGCATGCAAAGTGCAAATGTTTTCAGCTACTTCTATGGACAACTTTTACGGCTCAAATGTCACGTAAAACATGACCACAAAACCTATCATGCCAGCAGCCCTGATATATCACATTTTATGTCAGAAGGATTTTGTACAGTACTGGTAGACAAGCGTACATTCCAAGCTACGTTACACGTTGGCTCAATAAAAAAGACTTAGGTATTGGAATTTGCATTTTTCCATATACGTCAGACTCATTTGTTATTTCCTGTTACTTACTGTGTTTTTTCGATGGATCTACCGCTACCCAAGAAACATGTCCAAGAAACTTGTATTACTCAATAGTAAAATGATGATTGTCGAAACGAATATCAGGATTGTTGCTCTGTAATATCAGTATATTACAGAGGAAAGTTCCTAATATTCATTTCGACAATCATCTTCTATCTATACGCGGCTTAGTAGGTCGAGTTACCCCCCAATGTGAGACCGCAGGCAAAGTGGTCTTGTGGGCAGTTGACCCCGAAGGTCTAATAGTACATTACTACAGAGGCCGGGAAGTAAGGGGTTGCCGGCTGAGTATATATAGACGGCCGAGCGTAGCGAGGTCGGATAGTCATGAGGCTGGCAACCCCTTTTCACGCCGAGGTATGTATAGTGCTTTTCTCAAACATGCAATGAAATAAATAAATAAAAACTCCAAGAAATCAAACTTTAATTTTCATGGCGTTCACGCCGTGATCCTGTGCCAAAAATTGTGGAATCATCTCCAATTTTGTATGAAATGCCATTACGGGTCTCTCGTCTCGCTGCGCCCGAAACTTGACACTTCGAAGCCCATTATGAAGAATACAACTGCAATATTTCATTACATGTTTGAGAAACAGTTATTATTGTCGAACAAGCTTACATTACGTGGACATTACATTACAGTTTATGTTTCAGGTACAGCCACCCCGAATATCACGTGGTACAAAGATAATGTGACGCCAGTGAAGAGGACTGACCATGGAGGAGTACTCCCAGTGACATATGACATGTGGAGTCTGTTACTTAATGACTTGGTGCCCGAGGACAGTGGCAACTACACGTGTCGCATCTGTAACCCAGTGGGCTGTACAGAGCATGTCCATCGGCTAACAATCAGTAAGATAATGTTTTACCCCCTTATTCGTAAAACTTAAAATGCCTTTGATAAAAAAAATCGTTATGCCCCTTTCTTACGAACACAAATGTCAATGTGACAGATAAACACAATCGAATTAAAACGGCGTTTTAGCTAAAATAGATTTGTCTAACTAAGAAGTGGTTCAGAAAAAAAGTAGTAGAACCTTTTTGTTAATTACAACGGGTTTATGAAATAAAAGCAAATGAGTGTTTGACATATGTCATATAAGCAGGCTAGATGTGATTTTATGGTATACATTATTAAATATATTTGTTAATAAATAAAATGTCGCTGTCTAAAATTGCTCGTCGTAAGTTAATTTTGGACAATTACCTGGAAAATCCTCATTGGAGTCAAGTTAAGGTCGCCGAACATTTAAATATACCCAGATCCACAGTAGGTAAGGTGTTGCGGACTTACAGAGAGAGATTGACTATTGAGAGGAAAGTGGGTTCCGGTCGTAAAAAAGGATTTCAGGATAAAAAACTGGCGAATAAGATCAAGGCTGCTTACAGGATTAATCCTAACATGTCTGAGCGAAAACTAGCCGACAAGTTAAATACAAGCAAGTCTACCGTCCACCGGGTTAAGGAATGTTCTGGGCTGAAGTCGTACAAGGTCCAGAAAGTACCAGATCGAAATCCCGAAAAACAAGGAACAGCCAGGACACGGGCCAGGAAGTTATATACCAACTTCTTCACAAAATTCGACTGCTGCATAATGGACGATGAAACATATGTGGTGGCCGATTTCAATCAAATTCCTGGGCAAGAATATTATGTCGCAAACAATAAGGGCAATGTCAAAGAAAAATATAAACACAAGATAGCCAGCAAATATCCACAAAAATATATGATTTGGCAGGCTATCTGCACGTGTGGACTGAAAAGTGAGGAGTTCATAACAACGGGAACTATAAACGGCGAAAATTACGTTAGGGAGTGTCTTGAAAAACGCTTATTGCCGTTATTAGGACAACACAAGACATCTGTATTCTTTTGGCCAGATTTGGCCACCTGCCATTATGGAAAAATAGCCAAAAAGTTTTATTTGGACCATAATGTGCACATTGTACCAAAAGAGGTGAACCCACCCAACTGTCCTGAACTTCGCCCAATTGAACGTTACTGGGCTCACATGAAGAAGCATTTAAAGAATACTAAATCTAAAGCCGCAAGTATTCAAGACTTTTCAAAAAAATGGAAAAAACAGGCCGAAAGGATGGACAAAGCGCATGTTCAAACTCTTATGAAGAGAACGAAAGCTAAAGTACGAGAATTCTGGCATCGATGAATAAGTTTGTATTTTTGTGTATAGATATTATTAACCAGACCATTTTTGTTACATTTAAAAATAAAAAACATCAATACTTTTGCCTTTTCTTTCGTATGTGCATTAAAATGATCTGCTACTTTTTTTCTGGACCACTTCTTAATTTAGGTAAGGAAATGTTTGTGGTGTACATACCCACTCATCTACATATAACCCGGTTACAATATCTGTCGACCTGGCGTCGATGCCGTCAGGTCGGCGCTCTGACCCCGTATCATGGTCGGCCTTATCACACGATAAGTGACAAGATAGAGCGTCCGTCACTGGCCGACACCGTTCGATGACCGTAGAACGAGACGACGCTCCTAATATCTTGATTCTTGACACTTATCGCGTGATAAGGCCGACCATGATACGGGGTCTGGTACGGTGCGCAAGGCGCGCGGGGCGAGCGCGGGTAGGTAAAAGAGAAGGGGGAGGGGCTTCACATTCCAGCGAGGTCCACAGATATTGTAACCAAGTTGTACGAACAGTCCAAGTTAAAGAAAAGCTTGTAAAAAGGTTTTCGGAGCCGTACCGTTACCTTTGAACATCTGAAAAATGTATATTGGTATTTAATTTAATTTGTGTGGTGTTTACATAATCAATTTTAACTTCTAGCCGGGTATCCAAAACAATTTCCGTACATCAAAAAAGGTTACCCAGGAAATATGACGGTCCTAATCAATGACTCCGTCGTACTGTATTGTCCGACGGTCAACCTTACCGACTACTCTGTCAAATGGGCAAAGCTCCTATTTGGATCCGGATATAACGCCTCCCAAGAAGTGTTTCAACTAAAAGTAAGTTCGCCTTTGAAATTTAGTGGGCTGGTATTTGGAACGCGTTACTGCGGCGCGCCTCACTGGACAAGACCTCTGACGCAGAATAAGTAATAGTACGTACTAGGTACGTACAGGAGGTTCTCTGTTGACAAATTCCCAGTTTTAAGTACGCCAAACGTGCCTAAATGTGGCTCTTTCTATCGCTTGCAACGCGCTCTTTCGGAGGCGGAGCCTTAGAGCTAGGGCTGCCACCAGCGCAACTTATTAAATTATACGCGTGGCTAGTAGATACTATAACTTATTCTGTGCTAGTACCTCCCTATGCAATTTTTTGCAATTATGGCTCTTCATTCCATCCATCATCATCCTAGCGTTATTCCCGGTTGTGCCCTAAAGGAGCCCGGGGTCCGCTTGGACACCTATCCCCAAGATTTGGAATAGGCACTAGTTTTACGAAAGCGACTGCCACCTGACCTTCCAACCCAGGGAACCAGAACCAGGGAAAACTCGACCTTATTGGGATTAGACCGGTTTCGTCACGATGTTTTCCTTCACTCACGGCTTCACGGTAAATATTCCGTACATAAGTTCCGAAAAACTCATTGGTACGAGCCGGGATTCGAACCCACGACCGCCGCTTGGCAGCCGCATGCCTGAACCACTAGGCTACCGTAGCTCAATTTAATATTTTGACAATTATGGCTCTTCTTTAATTGTCAAAATTTTAAATTGAGCGTGAACAATGTGTTATGTTTTAATTCAAACAAAATTGATAGGTATATACATATATATTATAATATTCATCTGAAGTCTTTATCTATATCGTTTGCTTTGCGATTATTTGATAGGTTACGTAAATGAGTACCTATAATAACCTTGACGACCGCTAGGCTAATGCAATACCAACAGTGCAGAATCACACATTTCCTTACTATACGGTGGTCAGTAACCTTCTCCGATCGTTCCGCCGGCGAATGACTGACGATGCAAAGCGCGAACGCATGCGCTCCTCAACAGCGCGCGGCAACCACTAATAGACCGTCTAAGACGACCGGCCGGCATGTACTTGTAACGGCGCGACGAAATCACAGAGTTAACCGCCCCTGCCTCTGAAGTTCTGACTGAACTACGCTTAGTTAATACTTGAGATTATTTGAGTTGTTGAAGACTAGGCAGAAGATTCCAATTCAAATTAAAGTTTTATAAAATAATATCAACCATACTAGCAATCGCGGCGTCAAGACTAAATATATTAGGGGTGAGGTGAACCTTAATACTACTGAACAGCAATAAAATCTGTGATCGATTTTTAAATCGTTAATTTTTTTCCGTGTAACATGACTGAGTGTTTTGTTTTAAGGACAAATATAAAACTTCCTTTGACACATTGACCATTAGCTATGCTACGAAGGACGATGAAGGCTGGTACATGTGCATCACCAATAACACGATTGGTACTGACAGAGCTACCGGTTTTCTTAGAGTTACCAAGTTTGCCAGAGTACCTTCGAACGGTAAGATTAATGTATTTGTGCCTAACATAATTATAACAGACACATCGTCAATGAATGCATGGTTATATAATAAATAAATATTAAAAGTAAACCCAATATTAAAAATGGCGCCCCTCCACTATTTGACATTGAAAATGTGTGAGGACAAACATTTATTGCAACACTCGGTATGACTCTACCTAGGTAATCGCAATAAACTCAATACCTCCTGGACCGAATTGACGAGGTTTTCATTAACATAAAGTTTTATTCTGCATCCTAAGAAGTGGATGGATCGCTAGTTGCATCTAAAAAACTTATTAATTCTTAGGTGACCCTAGAAACAACGAAGGCACCACTTCAAAATGGCTGACTCCTACTTTGTCAGTATTGCTGATTATCAGTTTGATAATCGTACTGGTAGTATTTTTAAAGTTCAAAAGCGAGAGAATTTTGAAGACGCATGCCGTTGAGACAGCAAGAGAAGTGATGTTTGAGCAATGGATGAAAGTAGTCTCTATAGAAACAGAGAGATGTAACGGTTACACTCCTGAAGGTTCTTTGGTAAGTAATCAAATTAGTTAAGTGTAAATAGTACTCGTAATTGTGATCTAGTGATGATTTTGACTTAAAATAAGAACAGTTCAAACAGGGACATCAAACAGTAGGTAGGGTCATTTCGCCGGTTAGCGACCACCTAATTTCATGTGCCGGTGGGCGACCACTTAAGCTGAGTTGGTGAACTGAAAGGATATTTTCTCGGTTTTTTAGTAGATTTCTATTCTAAAACAACAAAAAAATGCATGTACAAGTAATTGTCTCAATAGGGTGTGTAGAATTGATGTTATCTTCAATAGAAAAAACCTTCTCCTTCAGGTGGTCGCTAACCGAAGGTGGTCGCGTAACCAGCGAAATGACCCTATTAAGCAATTATTTGATTTCTAGCTTTTTCCGCGACGTCGTCCGCGTGGAACTCGTTTATATCGTAATAAACTCCATACAAACTTGCTCCCCTCTTTTCACCCTCTTAGGTGATGAATTTTGAGATCAAAACTATTCCGTGTACTTTCCCGGAATTCAAAGTATCTCTACATATACCATCATCTCAATCAGTTCAGCGGTTTAAGTATGAAAAGGTTACAGACAGACAGAGTTATTGTCGCATTTATAATATTAGTCCTCCTCCTTGCGTCGTATTCCTCATTGCTGACGGTCGGGAACTCCCCGATGTGAAGTGATTTTTTTCCGCACTATGTCTCTCCATCTGATCTGGTCCTTAGCGTGGAGTGCTTCATGCTAGTTGGTATCCAGTGTCGAGCGTATTTGATCGGCCCATCTAATTGGACTCCGCCCTCTTGGTCACCTTGCCGTTAACCATCAGCTGCTCCTGGTTGTTTTCCTCTTTCCGGGCGATGTGGCCAAAAAATTCCAGGATTATTCTAAAACAGATATTGGGAAGCCTATTGTCTTTATATTGAGCTCATGAAGGATCGATTCGTTGGTGCGGAATGTCCATGGGATCCGGAGCATTTTCCTCCAGCGCCACAGCTCAAAGGCGTCAATGCGGACACGATCAGCCTTTTTTATCGTTCATGTTTCCGAGCCGTAACTGAAGATGGAAAAAACCAAGTACCTAGTTTACCAGTGAGGTCTTCGTCTTCCGTGATATTATCTTCCGATCTAGTAATAATATTAGTCTGGATTGTATAAAACAAAAAGGATCCTTTTATGGCTGTTACGTGATTTTTTTAGATTAGCTTACTGCGAACGCCTTTTTTACATAAATAGACTCCGCCACAAACTTGGTTTCATCACCCATAATAGATGCATGTAAGTAGGCTTTTTTCAGTATTATTTTACATCTTTTCTTATCACACGGCCGTAAGGTTTCTTCTAAACGTAGGACCAAATGAACGGACTTGTAAAATACATATTAAAAAAAAATCTACGTCAACTAAAAATAGCGATAAATTCATCTTTTTTATCCCCTTTTACAAAATCTCCGAAGCTACCACAATAAGGGCCCGGCTAACACATTGCGCGATTTGCGCGCGGTGGCAGCGGCAGCAGTTTTTTAATTAATTGCGTGTGCACTGCACAGATAAGGGTCTATGGAGTTTTTTCTATCTATCCGCATTTTCTTTTAATCCCGAAAGCGCCAACGCCGATGCCATAAAAAAAATTAAAATTCGTGTTGCATTGTTCGAATGTGTTAATATAATGATTAAAATTACGCCTTCATACGAAATTTGCGCACATAAGCAGTGCTACCTAGCAGCACCGTGGGAACTTAGAATTATACTACACTTTGCGCGCCGCTAGCGGGGATTCAGCTAGTCGGTTGGCACACGCGCTCACGGCCGGACGCTGCTTACGCCCACAATAAAAGTTGTGACAAATTATTAAAAAAATGACATCGTCTTGAATTGATGAATTCTTTCCGTTCGAATACTTACTGAAATTATTCATCAGATTCAGAATTTTCAGCACTCTTCAATTTAATAACCGAACATTTAAAGAAGGAAAAAAATCATTCTGCACTACATAAAGCAATTGTAGACACGTCATAATAAATATTATTTATTAAGATTATTTCAGTATCAATTATTAATTATAAAATCATTTCTAAGCGGTGTCAACCCTAGCGTCATTAGCCGGCACGAGCGGGCAACGACCCGCGCGTTAAAGGTCGCTGCATTGTTAAATTTTGTAGGCATGCAAAACGGTAGGTCTTCCCGTTTTTATTTGGACTTGAGTATCTGTTCGTAGAACTTATTATACCTATAATAATCTGTGACATAAGTTTTGAGAACTGATTCTTTTTTTATGCTTTATCATTTGGTTTGCGTTTTGTGAAGATCTATCGTAGACCGGATCGAAATTATTAAGTAATTGGTAAAAGACAAAGCAAATCTGCCATTTTGACGTCACTGACATCTGACAGCAATGACGGCTTTTTCCCTAAACAAAAATAAATTAAATTTTAATGAGGTCAAATGTTTTGTAAAAATTATTAACTGTCGCAGTCGGATAAAAACTATTCTAAGCGGAAGCCAGAATAAAAATCTGCCTATAAAAAATGTTTCATGTTCTTCCGTTAATGAATAATGTTTGAAATGATATGATGGGCTGATTCTTTTTTCATTCAGGGATTTATTATAAGTGTAGATGTAGATGATAAAGTTACGTAAAATTTAGCAATGGTTGTAAGACTTATAAGTGTTTGGAAGCCAAGGGGCAGCGAGACGAAGAGCGGCAGTTCATAATATTTTTTCATGAATCCATTTCAATCTTTCGAAGTCCGCTCGTCGCCCCGCTCTGCCCAGACGGCGGCAGTAGCGCAGCGCTGGCTGCTGCTTCGACTCGAGAGTTTATTTTAGCACCAATTTTTGTTTTAGATAATGCCTAAGGTGAAAATAGAAAAACAAAGGCTCTCAGACATAGTTAACGAGTACCCGCATTATCTACAGTCATCAGAGTATGTGTTTCCAACCGACACTAAATGGGAAATCGATAGACAATTCCTGACTTTGGGCAACGTCCTCGGCGAAGGGGAATTTGGGAAAGTCGTGCAAGCAAAATATCGTTATGTGTCTCAGAGTAACATGCCAAATATCGTTGCAGTTAAAATGTTGAAAGGTATGTAAGTATCTTCCTAAAAATCTGAATGTATGGAAAGTTTGACAAGTTTGTAATCTAAAATGGTGAAACCCGCGATTATTGTTATGGCCTAAAGCCGTGAAAGCCAGACTAGCGTAACGATTTGCAATACTGCGACTGCGATGACTCGCGTTAGCTAACTCACAACGCTGATGACCTACGGGTTGAAATGTATGCAACTAAGGGAAGTAGATATAGATGAACCGTTTTGCCTTACTTGAAAAATAACCTTTTTCAGACGGTCATTCAGATGCTGATATGATATCGATTGTTTCGGAAGTGGAGATAATGAAGATGATCGGCAAACACGAGAACATCATCAACTTGCTGGGCTGCTGTACCAGGGATGGTCCCTTTTGTGTAGTGGTGGAATACGCGGCCAACGGCTGTCTGCGCGACTACTTGAAGAAACACAAACCCATTGAGTAAGTCCAGCATTATGAGTATTATGACTATACTCATTAACCACCTTCAAAACTTTGAAGGAGGTTCCCAAGTCGTTTCTACAGGTATGTTCCGGTATATATTATAAATTATAGTTCTTCACGCTATCCGATATTAAACATTATTTTTATGGCACCTTACCTTTATTGGAATCTGGTGATATTGTGGAATACTATTAGTTGAAGTTCTTTTCGTATCATTCGCATTTTGATCATTTCCCAAAACGAAATACTTATTCACAGATTTTATTTTGCAGGAACAGTGGCGATTCCACAGAAAATAAATTGACGCTGAAGCATAAAGATCTCGTGCAATTCGCTGTGCAAGTCTCCAGAGGGATGGAATATCTAGCATCACGTGGCGTAAGTCTGCAACCTTCGTAAGTTTTCTGGTTGTTCTACAGTCAGTCAAGACCTGACGTGAGTGTGTTTTGTTGCAGTGCATTCATCGCGACCTGGCGGCGCGCAACGTGCTGGTGTCAGGCAAGCGCGTGCTAAAGGTGGCTGACTTCGGGCTGGCGCGCGACGTGCGCGACTCCGACTACTACCGTAAGCGCACGGCCGGCAAACTGCCCGTGCGGTGGATGGCGCCCGAGTCGCTCTGCCATAACTACTACACGACCAAGTCTGATGTGTGAGTGCGTGTGATATGTCGCAGTTCATCAAGCGCAACCTGGCGGCGCGCAAGGTGCTGGTGTCAGGCAAGCGCGTGATAGGTGGCCGACTCGGGCTGGCGCGCGACGTGCGCGACTTCGACTGCTACCGTAAGCGCACGGCCGGCAAACTGCCCGTGCGGTGGATGGCGCCCGAGTCGCTCAGCCATAACTACTACACGACCAAGTCTGATGTGTGAGTGAGTGTGATAATATGTCGCAGTTCATCAAGCGCAACCTGGCGGCGCGCAAGGTGCTGGTGTCAGGCAAGTGCGTGCTAGGTGGCCGACTTCGGGCTAGCGCGCGAAGTGCGCGACTTCGACTGCTACCGTAAGCGCACGGCCGGCAAACTGCCCGTGCGGTGGATGGCGCCCGAGTCGCTCTGCCATAACTACTACACGACCAAGTCTGATGTGTGAGTGAGTGTGATATGTCGCAGTTCATCAAGCGCAACCTGGCGGCGCGCAAGGTGCTGGTGTCAGGCAAGTGCGTGCTAGGTGGCCGACTTCGGTCTGGCGCGCGACGTGCGCGACTTCGACTGCTAGTGCTACCGTAAACGCACGGCCGGCAAACTGCCCGTGCGTTGGATGGCGCCCGAGTCGCTGTGCCATAACAACTTAACCCCGTGTCGTATTACATGACACGACCAAATGTTATGTGAGCTTGGTATCTCTTAATGTCACAGTTAACGTTCAGTCGTGACGTGCTCCTTTGAAACTTTTTACATGAACGCGACGAGATTTCAACTTCAACGTTCCGTTCCACTTCTTTATTGAATACTTAATTCAATATTAATATTACAGATGGTCCTTTGGGGTGCTCACGTGGGAAATATTGACATACGGGAATACTCCATACGCTAGTATTCCTGTGCACTACTTGTACAACTACTTGAGAATGGGCAAGCGGATGGAGCGGCCCAAGAACTGCAGTGAACAGATGTACGTATTATTAATGTTGTACTATTAATGTAGCTAGGTAATTTAAGACTGGCTTAAATGACCTAGCTACATTAGGACGACTGGTTAGCCTAGTGGGTAGTGACGCTGCCTACGAACCTGAAGGTCCTATGGAAGGTTTCTATTATTTAAGTATTTATATCTTTTAGAGGTATCGTCGTGTATATATTACTCATAACAAAAGCCTTATTGAGCTTACCAAGGGGCTAGTTCGATTTGTAACAAAAAAGTAGTTGAAAGGACATAAGTGGTTGGATTTCACCACTAAGACCGCTCAAGTGTGTATCTTAATAATTTACTTTAAAAACAAAGTTATAACCGACTTCAATTTAGTCCAATCCAAGCCACGAGAACATTTCCATATTTATTTTCCAATTTACCACATGAACTGATTTCCGCGAGCAAATGCGTTGATTATTAGAGAAAAATACCCAATCGCTGTATGTGGGCCGATAATATTTGAGGACTTCCGTCGATTCCACAAGGATCACCTTTGGCACTTTATTAATTGCTATTGGGCTGGGAACAAATTGCAATTGGGCTGGGAACATATACTTACAAAAAAAAATATTACGAATCGGCTCATCAATGACGGAGTTCTGAAGTAACAAATATTGAAAAAAAAAAAAAAAAAAAAAAATGCAACCGAATTGAGAACCTCCACATTTTTTTAGTCGGTTAAAAACGCGTTCGAGATTGGGTGGTACTCAATAAGTAGGTACCCAACGGTCTGTCATTTAATTTTAACAATGATTTATTATTTTTATTAATGAATATTATTGTCTGTAGGTACAAGTTGATACAGCACTGCTGCACCTTCAGTCCTGATGACCGACCAACGTTCAGCGAGCTTAAAGAGAAATTAGAAACGATATTCTCCAATACGAACTAAATATGAAACAGAGGCTTTATTAATTACATGCCACCCTATTTGAAATAATCTAACTCAAAAAAGAATGAAGTTTCAAGACGATGATTGTGAGAGGCTAAAAGAGTGATGAGGCAAGTGCATGGCTTAGTCCGACGAAATGTGAATACATTACCTACCTATGCGGTGACCGAAACAGTGTATAGGTGCGACCAATAACCACGAACTTCGAAAGTCGATGTTCGGGTATTTCCATCTCTATCGCCTTTACATTAGTCGAGTGACAGGGATGCATGTGAAGGAACTTCGAGTTTCGATTTTCGTGGTAGCGCCGTGGTCACATTCGTTCGTGCCAGCTACGAGACTTTCATAGATGGATGCAGTAGTGTAAACACGTAATTTGTCGGTCGCCGCATGCGACTGGGTTATTTTATGCGGCGACTGCAAGAGTGTTAATGTGGCACAAGTCAGTCTCAGTCAGTTCACGAGGGCTTAGATGGGCTAAGTGAACCAAGAAGTGGAAAACGACGTTAGGGAGCCGAGTTCGTATGAAACTTAGGTAGTGCTGAGATCTTATTAGAAGTCGTGATTGTACTTTTGGGTAGTTATTAAGCATAATGTTATGTTGAAGAATTAAATGCTAGAACACATAGGTAGGCCTACTTATTATTTGTCCCACAATTACTATATAGATCTTGACACCAAGGAAATTTCGAGAAGTTAAGCATACTTTTCCGATATCTACACCGATCAAAAATGAGACGTGACTGCAGTGATATAGGGAACTTACATGAAATGAGGAGCTGAGGCCTACACCGGCACCTTGGGCAGCGAGCACTCTCGTGACGATCTCCAACAAAGAAAATCATTATGGAATCTTGATTTGAATATTAAGTCCGATGGTATTTTATACCTATACACTTAATAATGAAAATCCCGTGGTGCAAAATAGCATACAAAAAACATTGTTTATTTTTCACGCTTGCCATGTTACAACTGAAAACTGAATTTTCTTAAAAAGTCAATCATGACATAACAGATGCATAGGTAACAAATGACACGGTACCATTTCGTTAGTCATGTCACCTCTTTGCTTCTTTAACGCTTTCACGCTGTTTTCGAGCGATGATCTCTTTGAATCAAATTGCAAGGCTGCCGCAGACGTTACGAGTAGGTTTTGCGTCCGGTTCCCGGATTCGGTTTTCGAATCACGGCAGTCAAAAGCGATAATTACCGGTCTATGGCGCTTTATGTATCGTCTGTATGTATTTCTAACAACACATCATTGACTAACAAGTCATCTGGGTCTCGGGCATCTGCTTGTCTAATGTAGCTGTATAATGCTGTTAACCATTTTGGAATAACAGCGCTAGAATGCGACATTAACTACCAGGGTTTCATTAGGGGAACCTTAGCAATATTAAAAACGCTATCATAAATTACTTATAGGCATTTAAAGAAAAAATATGTGAATGAGTTAAGATTTATTTCGAAACTACAGAGCTTGGGGACTAGGTTATCCAGTACTGGGGCACTCTTTAGAGCACGTCAACTTGCCGTTATGGCACTCGCAGGCTCCGCAAGGATCTAGTTGGAAGCCCTCTCCGTCCTCAACTGACATCCCGTTCAAGCGGCAGCGAGCTGAAATAGTTAACAAGATCAAATGGATGATGATGGAAATTCATACGTAAGTAGATAATGAACGTCATTAAAACAGGTTTTTCATAGGCGAGAAGAAGCGAGGGGTTGCGAGAAATTTCATAATGTCAGCGTTGGGTAATCTATTTTATCTCCGACAGTACGTACCTGGTTATGATGTTATGAAATTTTTAACATAGCTTCGCCTCACTTTCCCGGGGACCAATCAAAAGACTGTTTCTACCACAGTTAAGGCGCCGTAGGTTCAGCGAAGTTAAGCGAACAGAGTTTTTGAAACAATATAATGCGTCTGTTTATAATAATACGGTTTAAACAAAATACGAATAGTAATCTTGAGGCTTTTCTGCAGCGAGATCAGTGATTCGAAACATGATTAAGCAAATTTCGCTCGATAGAAAAAATCACGAACATAGATCTAAAATACACTTAAAATATTCGTAACAAATTATGCACAAAAGCTAAATAAAATTGCTCCTAAAAATCGGCTATATTATGTTTGAGAGAAATCAGTGATTACATTTGTAGCAATGTCTGTGGTTTAGTCTATGGTCGTAATGAAGAGAAATAAAGGAATTGTCTTTGATCTGAGCTGAACATGGCTAGTTTCATTTAAATCCATCCCGACGCAAATAATTATAATTTAATATAATAAAGCCCCATCCGAACCCTTAACAATAACACATGGTGTCAGAAGCGGTTCCAGAACAAGAAGAAAGAAAAAGAAGTCAAGAAAATGCCTGATGGGACTGAAAAAACGCAAAACGTTATATTAGCCAACGGACTTAAGCCGTTACAACTAAGCGTGCAAAATGGCGTCGGAAACGAATGTGCAAATTCTGAAAAATGGAGAAGATGGAGACAGAAATTCGAAATATACTGCGACGCCAACGATTTAGAGAAGCTGCCGGAGAAAAAGCAAGTAGCAATTTTACTCAACGCTATCGGTGATGAAGGACTGGAGATATATAACTCGTTCAACATTCAAAGGGCAACGGAATCTCTCAATTCAATATTAGAAAAATTTGAAAGCAAATTCAACGCGTGCAAGAACACAACAGTCGAAAGGTACAATTTCTTTACCAGGTACCAAAAAGACGAAACGTTAGATGAGTATGTTACACATTTGAATAATTTAGCTGCAAGTTGCAAATTTGACTCACTAAAAGAATCTCTTGTAAAGGACATGTTTATTATTGGAATTAGAAATGAAAAAATTAAGGAAAAATTATTACAAAATGACAAAGTACAAGACGTTAATGAAGCAGTGACAATTGCGAAAACTATAGAACTCTCTAATAGAAGATCGAAACATATAGGAGAACAAGAAGACACGAGTCAAGTACAATTTATATCCCAGAATAACAAGAGACAACCACATCAATCAAGACCCAGAAACACATCAAAAACCAGACACCGAAGCTCATCGCGCTCTTCATCAAGACCGAACCAGCAACCATACCGACAAGCAGCAAGCTCTTCATCAAAGTCCAACTACCCTAGCAACACGATGTGCAGGAGATGTGGACAAGTTCACCGCTACAGATGTCCAGCGCAGGGCAAGACCTGTGCCATCTGCAAAAAGCCAGGACACTTCGCACAGTATTGTTTTCACAAGAACAAAAATGTGAGTACTATAAGTATGTCTAGTCAGAAAAGTGACTGCCAAAACGTTCAGACAAATAATTCAGACTATCAAGACACTTTCTTCATAGGGGCAATTAGTCATAGTCAAAATAGCAAGCCTAGTCAGGACAATTGGAAAATCCAAGTTAAATGTCAAAATCAGATGTTAAACTGTCAAATTGACACGGGAGCGGACATCAATGTAATTTCTATAAAGACACTTACAACTTTAGAAAATGCGAATAATACTAAAATTCCCATTAATAAATCACATAATAAAATCTTTACATTTTCAGGACAAATGATTGATAATTTAGGTAGTGTGACACTGACATGTACTTTTGACAATGGAAGACAAGCTGATATACAGTTCATGGTTGTTAAATGTGAATGTTCGACTATACTGGGCTGGAAGACATGCGACGACTGTGGAATAGTTAAAAGGTTGCTTGAAGTAAAAACTCGAGATCAAAGGTCAGTAAATACACTCTTAGACAATTACTCTGACACATTTGAAGGGTTAGGTTGTCTGCCACACAAAGCTCATTTACATGTTGATACAAGTGTTGTGCCTAAGATATGTCCTGTCCGTAGAATTCCTTATGCCTTACATGAAAAACTTAAAACTGAGTTAGATAGGATGGAAAAGTTACAAGTCATAGAAAAAGTTACAAGTCCTACAGACTGGGTGAATGCTATAGTTCCAATAGAAAAACCCAATGGTCAATTACGTATCTGTTTAGACCCTAGAAGCTTAAACAAAGCCATCAAAAGACCTCACCATCCTTACCCTACAGTAGACGACTTACGTTCTAAAGTAGCAGGTGCAGCGGTATTCTCAAAGTTAGATGCTAACTCGGGCTATTGGATGATACCTTTAGACGAAGAAAGTAGTAAGCTATGTACATTCAACAGTCAATATGGTAGATATAAATTCCTAAGATTGCCATACGGTATAAGCTCAAGTGGAGAAATATTTCACAAAGTAATGAATGACTTATTCGGAGACTTACCCGGAGTACTAATTTTTGTTGATGACATTTTGATTTATGGTTCAAATCAACAAGAACATAATCAAAGACTAGAACAAGTATTTCAGAGAGCTCGTGAAGTAAATTTAAAATTCAATAAGTCGAAGTGCATGTTTGACAAGCCAGAAATTAAGTATGTAGGTCATGTTTTCAATAAGAATGGTATTTCTGCTGATTTATCTAAAGTCGAAGCTATAGTTGACATGCCACGACCAGAAAATGTGAAAGACCTTCAACGATTTTTAGGAATGGTCAATTATTTAGGTTCATACATACCAAATTTAGCGCATCAGACAGACTTACTGAGAAGCCTACTTAAAAAAGAAAACATTTGGCAGTGGACAGAAAATCATGAAAAAGAATTCATTCAATTAAAAAATCTTATTAGTCAGTCACCAGTTCTAGTTCACTATGACGTAAATAAACCAATAAGAATGTCAGTAGACTCATCTCAAAGTGCTGTTGGTGCAGTCATATTCCATGGAAAAAATCCTATTGCCTTTTCATCAAAATCGCTAACAAGTACTCAGCAAAACTATGCACAAATTGAAAAAGAACTTTATGCTATTTTATATGGATGTAAAAAATTCCATCAGTATATATATGGAAAAACTATACAAGTAGAAACTGATCACCAACCGTTGGTCACTCTATTTAAAAAACCTCTGTCAGACGTCCCTGCTCGACTTCAAAGGATGATGATGGCACTACAGTCATATGATTTAATTGTTTCATACACCAAAGGTACAGAAATGTATGTATCTGACACACTTTCTAGAGCACCCATAATGTCTAAAACAAGTGTAGAGAAATTTGATTTTGAAGAATTAGAAACTAACATTGATTGTCATGTAAAATTACTAACTACTAATCTGGCAATTACTCAAAACAAATTACAAAAAATTCAAGATCATACCAAGTCAGATAAAACATTGCAAAAATTACAGGAATATTACCTAAATGGATGGCCCAATAGTAAATCTCAGTGTGATCCTATTACTTTACCTTACTGGAATATTAGAGATGAAATTCATGCCATTGATGATATATTATTCAAAAATCAGTCAGTAATCATTCCCAAGTCCATGCGATCAGAAATATTAAGTATTATACATGAAGGTCATATGGGGATAGAAAAAACTAAAAACCTAGCTCGTGGTTTAGTTTTTTGGCCAAATATATACCATGACATAGAAATGAAAATAAGACAATGCGAAACATGTATGATTTATAGTCCAAATAAAACAAAGGAAACTTTATTGTCACATGAACAGCCTTGCCTACCATGGCAAAGGTTGGCTACCGATTTATTTGATTACAATGGTAAAAAATACCTATTAGTAGTAGACTATTACTCAGACTACATTGAAATAGCACAATTAAATACAGATCACAGAAGTCAAACAGTCATTCAACATTTAAAGTCCATTTTTGCCCGGCATGGAATCCCAATGCAACTGGTCAGTGATGGCGGCCCGCCATACAATTCACAGGAGTTCCATAAATTCCTGAATGATTGGGACATCGAACACATCATGTCTAGTCCTCACTTCGCAAGGTCCAACGGATTAGCGGAGATATCTGTAAAAATTGTAAAAAACATATTAAGAAAATGCCAAGAGTCAGGTACAGATTTCCACCTAGGATTACTACAATATAGGACAACACCTAGGAAAAATCTTAGGTCACCTTCAGAACTACTCATGTCTAGAAAGCTTAGAACTACATTACCTACACATCTATATAGTCTAAAGCCTAAAGTCATATCATTCTCAGAACATTCTAAAAATAAGTCTGATATTATTTCAAAAAGAGAGGCATACTATAATAAAACTGCTATTCCACCAGAGGAATTTCAAACAAATGACATAGTCTTTTTCAAGAAAAATCCTAATGATGTCACTTGGACAAAAGGTACGATAGTGTCCAAAACTAGGTACCCCAGATCATATATAGTCAAGAATATGGATGGAACAGTCTATAGACGGAACACTCAACATATAAAGTTATTCAAGTCGTGTTTGTCAAAGTCAAAGTCGAGATCTAGTAATAACAAGTCGAATCATGTCAGTGAAACAGTCAATCCCAGTCAGAGTATGTCGAACTCTAAATCAACACAGTCTAGTCGAATATACACAAATAAAAACTATCAGTCACAGTCAAAGTCTCATTATCACAAGCCAAGTGATAACAACAAATATAGGTCAAGTCAGTGTCAAAATGAGAATGAAAGGGAGGATAATCGTGTATATTACTACATTCCTGAATATTTACAGCTAAGTCAAAAGGAAAGTCCAGAAAATAACCTGAATGAAAGTGTAGATATGTCTAAGTCAAGCACAATAAATGAAAGCTTTAAATCTCTCATTTCAGAGGATAAAGATTTGTCTGTCAGTTCGTCAAGTCTTGATAGTAGTTTAAGCGACAAGTTGACATGTCAGTCAACACCAAATAGTGATAAGAATGATAACAATGGTTGTATTGAAAACTTACCTTGTGATCCATGTATGTCAACAAGTAAGAATGACCAGGAAGCTCGCTACAGTTCTAGAGGAAGATTGTTAAAGAAAACAAGTAAATTAGATCTGTAAATGTTTAATTATTATCGAAACATATGACAAAATGTAATTGTAATTTGACGAGGTTTCCGCTGATGTAATTTATTTCATTCCACTGACATATCACTTCACTATAATGTAATCCAGATGACAATTTAAAATAAAGAATGTTAATGTTTAATATGTGACGAAATATAATGTGTAATGACAATGTTTATGTATAATAATGAAACTTCTATTTCCCTGGTGTAAATAGCAAAGTAAGGTTAGCTGTCATGACCCCGGTGTGACCCAGTGACGTTGACATATGTCAAATTTATTTTTATTAAAAAAGGGGCATGTAGCAATGTCTGTGGTTTAGTCTATGGTCGTAATGAAGAGAAATAAAGGAATTGTCTTTGATCTGAGCTGAACATGGCTAGTTTCATTTAAATCCATCCCGACGCAAATAATTATAATTTAATATAATAAAGCCCCATCCGAACCCTTAACAATAACACAACATTTTCATTTATTTAAACGGCCAAAAAATTTAAATAAAAAAACATGATATCTGCGCTTTCGAGCACGCACTTCCATCTCGCTCACGCTTATTTTCAGTGAGAGGGAGAGAAGACCATGAACCTACGGCGCCTTAAGTTACGTACGTTTCCAACTTCGTAGTACTTTGGCAGACTTGTATGAAAGAAAACATAGCTCTTCTTTGGTGGGCGGTTGTTTAATGTTTTACTCATTTAATTCTTTTCCAGGTCGGCAGTTGAAAAATGTCAAACAAATATTGGCAGTTTTATTTATTGACATAAGTAATTCATTATACATTGATACACTTTCGACAGCCTGTATATTATGTGGTCGATATAACGCGTCTGCCTGGAAAAGGGTTAATGATATTATCACATCTAAGGTTTGTCTGCACGTCTATCATGGGACGGCCGCGACATACTTCGAATTTTCACCTCTTGTTCTTGTTCTTAGTGTTCTAATAAGAGAGAGAGACGGATAGTGCGAGAAAAATAGAGAGAGCTCGCACGCCGTCGCCTGATTGATAGCCGTGCACGTATAGAATATCTCCATTCTCCACCGCTCTCGGGTGTCGTGTACAGGGCCGGCTTCGAGCACAGAGCAGAAGAGAAGCAGAGTAATTGTGAATGTGAACCTTAGCAAAACCAAATGACATGCCCGCTGGAGTGCAACGTATTGCCGGCTGTACACATTGGGCCAACGTTGGCGCGTGAGCAGGATGCAGCTATGCAAACGCATGAGAACGAAATAAAGCCCTCTTCCTCTAAAGCCGACTGTACACATTGGGCCATCGAGCTGCCTCTGTTCACGCGCCAACGTTGGCCGACAACGTTGGCGCGTGAGCAGGCGGCAGCTATGTAAACGAAAGAGATCGAGTTATAGCCCTCTCCCCCTAACGTATAGCTCCCTTCTGCTCATGCTCACGCGCCAACGTTGGCCCAGTGTGTACAGCACGTGAGCAGGAGGCAGCTATGTAAACGAAAGAGATCGAGTTATAGCCCTCTCTCCCTAACGTATAGCTCCCTTCTGCTCATGCTCACGCGCCAACGTTGGCCCAGTGTGTACAGCACGTGAGGAGGAAGGAGGCAGCTATGTAAACGAAAGAGATCGAGTTATCATGCATACCATATTCATTCTAAATATTCATAGTTGGTACAGTCGACAACACAGCTAAGTGACCATCGGAAATCTAATCTGACCTTAAGTGCATTGTAATAAGGTTCTAGGTTTTCACGGTATGGTTAGTTAGGTGTGTTGCTGTGTGTACTCTTTGTTAGTGCGTCCGTTCGTCGCGGGAGATCGCTAGTAGTATCGCCGTTTCTATATGTATAGTGCATCTACTCCTCACTAGATGGCTGTAGTAGTATGGCTTCTAGGTCTTGTTGGTGAGATTTAGGCTCAAAACAGACGGTGAAATCGACTGGGTTGAAACGCAGTAAACCGGTTTCAAAATGGTTGCGTCATGTGTGGTCTCTCAAAGGAGTCTATGGCATAAACTCAAATGAAACTCAAAAGTAACTAGAAGTTGCAGTTTCTTTGCAGTTGCGTTTCACCGTCTGTTTTGTTTGGGCCTAATGGTATTGTTACACAACTTATATAGAAACTTACATCCTACTCCTGGGCAAATCTTGCAGCACCGATCTGACGTGGATATCTGCACCGCGGTCTGACAGGGTAACTCTGGGCACAGGGCAGGCTCCTGGTCACCACAGGTTAGGCTCTGATTACGGCATTCGCAGAAGAAGCATCGTCGGGGCTCGAAACGGTCCCCCTCGTTGAGGATCCTCGTTCTCGATTTGCATATTGCTAGAATCATTATTAGGGCTCGTTTATTGACGACCGCTTTAGCGTAGTTGGTAGTGAGTGACCCTGCCTTTGAAGCAGCAGGGTTCGAATCCCGGTAAGGGCATTTATTTGTGTGATATTGTGTGTGTGATATTTATATGTGATATTTGTTCCTGAGTGGTTTTTCTGTGCACCTATTTAAGTATTTATTTATCTATATAAATATGTTTATCTTCGTCTAGTACCCATAGTAGAAGCTTTGCTTAAATTGGGACTAGGTTTGTGTAAGATTGTCCCCTAATATTTATTTATTTATATTGGGTCGTCACTCGCTTTCAACACGTAGGTAAGGTATGGCGCTGTCCTCCGACAAAATCGCATAAAGTCCGCGCTCCTGACTGGCATATATGTATTTACCTAGATTACCTAGCTACCTATAATCATATTGGTGGCTATGATTTCACTTGCCCTAGGGCCTGGTTATTTGCGCCCTAAGAGCGAGACTATAATAACCAATTATAATTCCAGTTAAATCAAATGCAAACTCCTATTTTTGCATAAAGGCACACCCAGTGGCGTTCCGGAGAATTCGTATTAAACCTTCAGTGACAAAATCTCTAAGTTTAATTTATAAGATGATTCGATTAGAATTTTTATACAGGTAAATAGTTAGTTAGGTAGTTACTCACGTGATTCATCTTGCGACGCAACGTTATTAGTAACAGTAAGGAAAAATATGATTAACATATAGCTTTCCATCTTCCTCACACTAGACTTCTCCGTTCCAAGGAATGGTATCGAATAAGCAACTATACAAGTAGCTATTATTACTGCAACTCAGTCGTAGGTAGGTATAGGTACGAATACGAACAAGTTAAACCGGCTTCGGAGGGACTGGTCTAGGGTGGAGATGTACATAAGTATCGGTACGAGAGTATTTTCGGATGCATAGGTACAGGTATACATACGGAGGTACCTAAGTTAAGTAAGTAGATATAGGTCGACACACGTAAAAAGAGCTCTGCGCGCCATATTAAATGTATGGCCGCCAGACCTCTTTTTACATGTGTCGACTTGTACATTATACGCATACCTACCCGACTTCCTATTACCTACTGAAATAACTCCGCTGTCCTGATCTCGAAGTAACATGGGAATAAATAAATGCAGACAAAAAATTAAAATAAAACGTTTTGAAAAAAAAATGGTGTTCCGCGCTAGTTTATTATATTGTGAAAAGCGCCACCTAGCCACGAATCAATAGACTAGAATCTAAAAAAGCGCAGCCCAGCGACGAGTAACCAGCAAGAGTAATGTCAACACACGGAATCCTTAATTCTGCAAATCGTCAGTAGATGGCAATATTAACTGATTTAAATGAATTAATTATTACCCGAGTTATTAAAAATGGTAAATTTGATATTTTTGTAAAAATGCTGTTTTTTTTCTGTAGTTTTTTATTTCATTAATTGCCAACAGACCTGTGTCCAAAACTCGTCTTACAATTTCCGAACGTAATTTAAAAACCTTGAAACGTTGGCACATTTGGCACTTTTGGCAGTTCCAATCCATCATTTCTTTCGTCTGGCAGAAAATATTTTATACATCGGCTGAAAAATTATATATACACGTCAAATCTATATTAATGGTGTACTTTTAATGCTTTCAAATACCGTTTTGGCTTATATTGTTCTTTCTTGAGAGGCGATTAAGTTACAAAAATGGCTTCAAGAGGTGGTGTTATGGTAACAGGAACGAACGGCGCTGACTTCGAGCATAGGGAGAAAATAGCGGCTCAGTATCAAATCAGGTAACTTATAATATAAATGTGAATTAACGTCTTTAAGGACTACAGAATATGTTTTGGTTAGCTTATAATTAGTTCTAAAGGTTAGAACCCATAGCTTTGTGACAGGGGACGGCTCGCTCACTCAAATTATTTTTAGACAGAAGCCAAAGATACAGAAACATTTCGCACCGTTTATTTGAAACATTAATCCCGATAGAATGCATTAGCGTCGTCTATCAGTTTTATTTTGTTGTGGCACAAGGACAGCATGCCTTTATGGTTTGAACTTGTGTCATAAAAATCGTGTTTAATTTTATTAAGTACACGGGCTTTATTTTCTTCAGGTATTTAAGTATTTTTGATAATGAGAATTAGTTGCTCATTTGCAGTTCACAATATTTATTTTATGTTTTACACCACATGGTGGCTTTATAAGTATGTTAGCACTAAATTATATCTTAGGCAGTAGAATATAATATGGTAGAATCATTGATTTCATTTATATAAATGTCTATTTGTATTTTTTTTGTGATATATAGTTGTAAAACAAAAAAAAAATGGCTTTAAACTTTTAGTCTTGCAGCAGTTTTTATGATTGTAGTCTGTTATTACTATGCTGCTCCATTCCCCAAGCCGGCTGGTCCCCGTGGGGAATTAGACCAAAACCCCCCAAAACAAAGCGCAGATTATAAAAAACCAAAAAATAAGAATACTGATACTCTGAATATATGTACATACAATGTAAGATCGTTATCAAAACCGACAAGACTATTAGAATTAAATAATGCAATAGCGAAACTGAAATGGGAGTATAGTATGAGTACAAACTGTCGATTATGAATACTTACTTTAAGAAAAAAGATGCACGAAGATGGACCTGGAGCTCGCCAGATCAAAGAATAAAGAATGAAATTGATTTTATAATGAGTAATAACCCAAAATCGGTAATCAATGTAGAAGTACTAAACAAAATAAACTATCCAACAGACCACAGACTAGTAAGAAGCACCGTGACTTTAGAGATGCCCAAAATCAGTAGAAAAACATTCAATGCACCAACTAATGTTCTAAAGTCAGTAGCAGAAAGAGAGATGTATATAAAAAACCTGACAGACAACCTGGCATCATCAAAGGTACTTGAAAATGAAAATAACATACAAGCGTTTAGTGACAAACTTGAAGAAACAATCACACGCAGTCTCACAGCAAAAGTAGGAACTTATAACAAGCAGCGCAAGATTCTTAAAGATGAAACTATACATATGATATCGAGACGCACGGAACTATTGGCAACAAAAAATAAATCTAAGGAAATGAGAGAGGAATTGAAAGTATTGTTTAAGAAAACCAGCAAGTTATTAAGACAAGACTATGAGGAACACAGAAAATCTGTAATTGAAACAAATATGACACGATACAGAAGCTCCAAACGTGCTTACAAGGAACTTACAACAAATGTGAATTGGATACAATGTTTAAAAGAAGGAAACAACGAGATAAGGGAAAGAACAGATGTTATAAACTGCGCGACAACCTTTTACAAGCAATTGTACAAAAAACTACCACATGAAGAAGAAAATCCCCAACCGAGTGAGAATCCCAACAGCACTACAAATTACAGTATGGCACTGGCACAAAAACACATAGCCAAACTCAAATCTGAAAAGAGCCCGGGACCAGACTGTCTAATAAATGAAACCCTAAAAATCGGAGCACCTGTACTATTACCATTTTTAGTGAAACTTTTTAATATGGTTTTGGACAAAGGACAAGTACCGAAACAATGGTGCAAATCAAATATAATTTTAATATATAAGAAAGGAGACCCCCTAGATATTGGCAACTACAGACCCATCAGCTTGCTATCATCAATATACAAATTATTCTCATCAATAATACTAAACCGAATCGCACCACACATAGAGAAAAAACAACCTATCGAACAGGCTGGCTTCCGACAGAACTACTCCACAAGCGATCACATACATGCAACAGAACAAGTCATAGAAAAATACAAGGAATTTAACAAACCACTGTTTGTAGCATTCGTGGACTACGCCAAAGCGTTTGACAGCTTAACTCACACATCAATATGGACAGCCCTAAGAAATAGCAATGTGGAAGAAAAATACATCACTATCATCAAGAGCATATACTCCAAAAGTGTCAGCAGAGTAAGGCTGGAAAGAGAAGGAGAGGAGTTTGACATAGAAAGAGGTGTCCGGCAGGGAGATCCACTGTCACCAAAGCTCTTTATAGCGGTTCTCGAAGACATCTTCCAAAACTTAGACTGGAAAAACCTAGGCATATTAATAAACAAACGAAATCTCACACATCTCCGGTTCGCAGATGATATTGTCCTTTTCAGTAATTCGGCAGTAGACTTGGAGAAAATGCTAACGACTCTAGACAAAGAAAGCCGACTAGTGGGATTGCAAATGAATGCTTCAAAAACAAAGATCATGACAAACAGCCACCAAAAACCAATAAGAGTAGATGGAAAAGAAATAGACTATGTAGAGGAATATATCTATCTGGGAAAACTTATTTCTTTTAAACCCAACAATAATGAAGAAGAGGTTGAGAGAAGAATAAACACTGCATGGAAAAAGTACTGGACTCAAAAAGAAATTTTAAAAGGAGACTACAGCCTAAACATTAAAAAAATTGTAATGGACTCAAGCATCCTGCCTACACTAACATACGCTTGCCAGACATGGGTGTACACTAACAAAATTAGAAACAAAATTATTAGCTGCCAACATGCCATGGAGCGAAGCATCCTGAAACTAAGGAAAATACAAAAAACAAGGAATATAGACATAAGAAGGAAAACAAAACTAACAGATGCCCTCCAACATGCCTTAAAACTAAAGTGGAACTGGGCAGGCCATGTTTCAAGGTACCAGGACAAGAGATGGACCAAGTCAACCACTGAATGGACTGGCCCACTGGGGAAGAGGAGTGTAGGAAGACAGAGAAAGAGATGGAAGGACGACATAGTAGAGGTGGCTGGTCAAAACTGGATGAACAAAACTCATGACAGAGAAAAGTGGAAGAAAATGGGGGAGGCTTTTACCCTAAATGGGACCACAAATAAAAATATAAATAGTACACAAAAATAGGATAATGAAATGTAAAACACAAAGTGGGAAATAAAGCAAAGGAAGGAATAAACAAAGGACGAGTCCGGCGGAACAAAGGGGACATCTCGGCCGCCTGGATTGACTACAAGAAGGCCTACGATTCGGTGCCTCATTCATGGCTGGGGAGGATCTTAGAGTTGTATAAAGTTGATGCAGTTCTGAGATCCTTCTTAGGCGCTTGCATGGGGCAGTGGACCACAGTCCTTCGTCAACCGGGGGGAGGAGATTGCCCTTCTGGTCCGCAGGACTCTATAAGGATTAAACGTGGGATCTTCCAGGGCGACAGTCTGAGTCCTTTGTGGTTCTGCCTAGCGCTGAATCCGCTTAGCACCCTGCTGAAGGATTCAGGACTAGGTTGCCGGCTTCGGAGAGGGGGTGAGGTCATTTCTCATCTGCTCTACATGGATGACCTTAAACTATTTGCACCGAATGGAAATGACTTGTTGGAACTACTGAAAACAACAGAAGTCTTCAGTAGCGCCATCAAAATGGAATTTGGTGTCGATAAGTGTGCGGTCATGCATGTACAGCGGGGGAAAGTGGTAAATTCAACCAATTTGCAACTTTCCGAGACAATGTCCCTCAAATCTATCTCCGAAGCAGAAACCTATAAGTATCTTGGTATGTCACAGTCATTGGGTATTGAGGGTGAGGGCGTAAAGCGGGCGGTGAAGGAGCGCTTCTTTTGTCGCCTGACCAAAGTACTTAATAGTCTTTTGTCGGGCGGCAACAAGGTGCGCGCCTTCAACGCTTGGGTGATGCCCTTGCTTACTTACTCCTTTGGCGTACTAAGGTGGACGCAGACTGAGCTGGATGCCCTGGACCGAAGAGTCCGAGTACTGCTTACTGCGCATCGCATGTTACACCCACGCTCATCTGTTATGAGACTGTACATCTCGCGGAAGTGTGGAGGGCGCGGCTTTTTAAATGCCAAAGACCTCCACAACCGCGAGGTGTGCAGTCTTAGGGATTATTTCCTAAACAATGAGTGTGGGATGCATCGCGACGTAGTAGCAGTAGACGGAAACTTCACCCCGCTCTCCTTGGCAAACGAGAACTGGCGCAGACTTAAAGTAATGAGCGCCGAGGACCGCAGGGCGGTATGGAGGAGCAAGGAGCTACACGGGCGGTTCTACAAGGCCCTCACAGGGCCCGATGTAGATCTGCTCGCGTCGGTGAACTGGCTACGTTTCGGGGATCTCTTCGGGGAAACCGAAGGTTTTGTCTGTGCAATTGCGGACGAAGTTATCATGACGAACAATTACCGGAGGTATATCCTGAAGGACGGTACGGTCGACATTTGTCGGGCATGCCGCCGTCCCGGGGAGTCACTCAGGCATATTATCTCCGGTTGTGGTCATCTTGCTAACGGCGAGTACTTGCACAGACATAACCTTGTAGCCAGAATTATTCACCAGCAACTTGCTCTCCTATACGGTCTTGTAGTCTCCGAAGTGCCTTACTATAAGTACACACCTGCGCCAGTTCTCGAAAATGGTCGTGCCACGCTCTATTGGGATCGATCTGTCATCACGGACAGGACTATTCTTGCCAATAGGCCTGATATCGTGCTGACAGATCGATCGAAACGCCAGGCAGTGCTCGTCGACATCACCATCCCCCATGACGAGAACCTCTTGAAGGCCGAGAAGGACAAAGCCAGCAAGTACCTAGACCTGGCTCACGAGGTAACCGCCATGTGGGATGTTGATTCGACGATCATCGTCCCGATAGTCGTTTCGGCGAACGGTTTAATAGCGAAGAGTCTCGACCACCACCTCAAGAGACTCTCGCTAGATGGCTGGATCAAGGGTCAGATACAGAAGGCGGTACTCCTGGATACTGCGCGGATAGTCAGGAGGTTCCTGTCTCTGTCGCCCTGACCACCGGCAGCTTAGGCCCCGCCTCGCTGCCGGCGGTACCCTAGGTTAGGTTTTTATAATGATTTTATGTTTTATATGTATAGTTTTATATTTTACTTTTTATATAATTATTGTAAAAACCTAGCTTAAGATGAAATATAAATAAAGAGATAATAATAATAATTACTATGCTGATAATTTTTCAGGTCTTGTAATACCTTGGTTTTATTGATGAAGTAATGTTATAAAATTACACATAGTTTGGCTCTAATTTTAAAACCGCATACTGGAATAATGTGGTACTTTGTATGTGCCATTGGATCCGCCATATCTAGGTTGGGAACTAGTTTCTGTTGCTGTAAATTATTATAGAAATATATTAGAAAAAAGGTAAAGCAATTAGAGACTGTATGAACTATTTTTACCCGACTGCCTCGGAAGGACGGTTTTTTCCTTTCCTAGCTAGATATGACAGACCCCATATTGTGTATACAAAGTTTCATGTTATTGTGAGATGCCATTTTAAAATGAGAATCAAACTATGTTTGTATGGAGAGCTCAACTCCTCCTGGGGACCCTTAAAGGATTATGAAAATCAACAAGAAAATTAGTGATTGATGATTATGTAGAGCCGGGTTAAAAACTATCCTATATTTAAAAACTAAACTATCCAGGCTATAAACTATCTTCATTAGGTGAGGTAGGGCACAGCGAAATACCATCCCGCTCGAATGTGGAGCAGCCCAACTGGGGAAGTACCTCCGCCTTGCAGGAGGCCACTGCCATAATAACACTACTACTTGCTCTGTATAGTGTTGTTTTCCTGGGGGTGAGCAAGGTCGCCAGAGCTCCCGAGGATGCGTTGTGTTGAGAGCGAGGGAATTTGTTACTTCAGCTGTCAACACGGCGAATCCTCAAACATATCAAGGGTCGGCAACGCCCGTGTTACTCCTTTGGAGTTGCATTCGTCTATAGGCTGCGTTGTCCGCTTACAATCAGGCGGGCCGTACGCTAGTTTGCCACCGTCGTTGTATTAAAGAAATATGCAAAATTTCATCCAAATCGGTTTAATTAAGCGTGATTGAGTAACAAACATCCAAACAACTAAACATCATAACTTTCGCATTTATAATATTAGTAGGATCTACTATTTTGCTCCCTATTTACATTTTGTAACCAGTATATTGTTTTGCTTTGCAGTGCTTTGAACAAATCGCGTCTGAAGTACTGTGTGTTCTTTCACCATGTCTTGTTCTTTGTGATGGTGGCCAAGCTTTCTGCAGACATCCTGGACAAGCTTGACATATTCATACTGGAGATTGAAGAATTGCAGATACCACAGGTATTAATCATATATTATACTAAACTTGCTATTGAGTTGTTGTTAAAAAGTAAAAGTTGCCAAGCATCAGTTGAAGTGGAAATCGACTCTATCTTGCCTAATTCATTAACAGTAAATGTTATTAAGCAGAAACGTCGGCTAACGAAATTCCGAATTTCGATCATAGTGGAAAATTGAAAAATTATTCGCCACAAGCGGTATTTGAACCCACAACCTCTGGAATCCGTCCATCACTCTGCCAATTGAGCTACCGTGGGTCCGCTAACATTAGAATAGTTAAGAGATATACAGTACCCATATTTATAAACTGCGCACAAGTGGGATGTCAAACTCAAAATAACTTTAATTATGGTCAAATGGCTACTTGGAACTTTAATGATCTCTATTAATATATGTGTGTGTGTGTGTAGCAAACTGAGGAAAATAGTGAGTTTGACAAAGTTTACTTATGCTTCATAAATATAACATGCATTTAATGTTGAGTAAAGCCAGGAGGCAATACATTATTAAACGACATAATCAAATCAAATACATATTCATAAAACTTCAATACTTAAGTCAAATATTTATCGACATTTGTCCAAAAAATCCATTTCTAACGAGCGCTATATCACGTTTTCTCGAGCGCAGAAGGCATAATCGTATCTCTTACATCCGGAGTAGTTAACAAGAATCTAGGCATTACCATAAACGTTTTTTTTCTTTCTGGGCGGCCTATATGGCCCCCAGGGAGGTTACCCCGCAGCTTATCTGTTACTGGCCACACCGCAGGCCAAATGGTTAAAAAGAACAGGCCAAGTGCGAGTCGGACTCGCGCACGAAGGGTTCCGTACCATTGTCTATAAAAACAGCAAAAAAATCACATTTGTTGTATGGGAGCCCCCTTAAATATTTATTTTATCCTGTTTTTTTAGTATTTCTTGTTATAGCGGCTACAAAAATATATCATCTGTGAAAGTTTCAACTGTCTAACTATCACGGTTTATGAGATACAGCCTGGTGACAGACGGACGGACGGACGGACAGCGGTGCCTTAGTAATAGGGTCCCGTTTTTACCCTTTGGGTACGGAACCCTAAAAACAGCAGCATTGTTGTCTCTATGTGTCTAATGATGAGGGTGACTACTAATGGTTATGCAGCATTACATTAATGTACGATTTCCACCGAATGGGCCGGGCCGGGTCGCGTGGCACCGCATCGCAACGGATGCGCGAGCACCCGGCGGTAGCGGACCGCGTTTTAATAGAGTGCAGTAGGCAAAAGCCGGCCGGAGCCGGTCAGACGCGACGACAGCCGAGCGCAGCCTTCCACGTGCGCGAGGAGCCGATCGGCCGCAAATCCATTGAAATATAGAATGTAACGTTTGTATTAATGCTTCAAATTCCTTTGGCAACTTGTAATATGCGCTCAGGCGCGCTCCGACCCGGCCCGTTCCGACCCGGCCCGTTCGGTGAGAATCGTACATAGTATCCCAATTCAGACTTTACTAGAATAAAACCTTTTTTCCAGCCTCTCTGGTGGGAGTACATCTGGTGCCTATCGCTCCTGCTCTCGTTCCTCGGCCTGTCGGCGATCAAGCGGAACAACATTCGCCAGCTGCGGCGCTATGTGTACGGCATCGGAGCGCTGGGCTACGGCCCGCTGCTGTACTGCGTACTGTACTACTGCGGCGACGTGTGGAGGTACCTCTCCATGGACGAAGACGAGGACGACAGCTCGGAGGTGGAGGTGCAGTTGTGGCAGGTTGGTTACTAAACACGTTTTCTTTATATACCCGCTGTGGACAAGGTTCTGGCTTTCTTTTACAACAGAACACTGTTGTAATAAGTTTCTGTCAAAAAAATCATTTTGACAGTAACTTTCCGACTGTACTTTTCTGTATACCATCATCAACTACTCATTGAGACGATTCAAACGAGCCCAAACTCAACGGGGTTACGTCGGTTAAGTACTGAATTCCCATGGCCACCTTCTGTCTCCATCATCAGATCAGCTCGATGGTAACATAATATTGAATTGTCATCCAAACTATACTTTTACCCAATTGTGGGCATTAATCGATTAATTTTTTAGTCAACTAATTAGTCAACTAAACAATCAATCGTCACAAAATTAATCGCGATTAATTTAGTCAAGATTAATTTAATCGTCGCAGAGTTCGATTGACAATTGATCAATCGTCATTTTGATCGACAAAATTTCACGATTAAATCTTGATTAAAAATTGGAACACAGCACGTTACAAAAATTCAATATGTCTTGTCATGTATTTTACACTTGGAAATCATTCCAGTAAGTATGCTGTGTGATATTAACTTGTTCCAGTAACACAGATAGTTTTTACAGTGCAGTACTCTAAGGGTAAGGGCAGCGACGACTATAAAACTTATTTTATTACAAAGAAACACTTACAAAAAAACTTATTCATTTCTGATATCAATCGAGAGAACATTAATCTAACTAATCAATCGATTAAAGATTTAGTCGCTCGTATTCAATCGACGATTAATTTAATCGTGACTAAATTAGTCGAAACTCTTACGACTAAGATTGATCAATCGTCATTTTTAATCGCGATTAACGATTAACTAGGTTAATCTTAATCGTTAGTCGCTTACATTTTGCCCATCTCTGCTTGTACCCAAAATTTCAGCTCAATCGGTCAGCTCAATTTGATTACAGAAAGGCAGACAGACAGACAGGTGAAATTAAATAAAAGCTTGTAAAAGAAAGTCAGAATCTTGTCCAGAAATCAGATATAATTTTATAGAGTTCGTTTTGAAATAAATCTCACAATAGTTGATATTGGCTGGCTAATCAACGGATTAGCGATTGTGATTGTGAGATTTATTTTCAAAATAAATTTCTCTGTTAAATTATTTCTCAAATTCTTGATAGCAAATTAAATAGAAATCTGTGGCTACGTTAGTTATTATGATTTATGTACTGCTACAAAACACGCCGATAAGCGAATGTATAGGGTTCGGCCACGAATTCGAGCGGCGGCATTAGTGGCAGCGGTGTGCCATGCGTGGGAGCGAGAGATCGGAGCGCAGCCTCTAGCTCCCACGCGGTCGTAGCTGATACCGCTCATTTGCTGTTGCCAAGCATCTGGTCAAAATAAAAACCATTGTACTTTCAGTATGGAGCTCGGGGGTTCGAACCACGGCTCGTACCACGACGGTTTTTCAAAAGAACTCATACTTTTTAACCGACTTCAAAAAAAGGAGGAGGTTCTCAATTCGGTTGTACTCATTATTATTATTTTCAACGTTTGTTACCTCAAAACTCCGTCATTGATGAGCCCATTCGTAATTTTTTTTTGTTTGTAAGTAAATGCTTCCAGGCGGGTCCAATTTTTTTCAAAAATTCTGTTGGATTATGGGATCCATGAGGAATTGAGGGACCCCCTCAATTATATTAGGCACGCGTGATTTTGGTATTTTCTATTATAACTCGTGTATTTACACCCGGAAATCATAAATTTGGTGGAATTGATGATGAAGACCCCAGATGACTTATGGAATTCCTCAATTATGTATTTCAAAGTACAAAAGTAGGTCACAGATTCTGATAAGATTCCGTTGAAATAGCAACTAATGAAGTGCCAAAGGTGATCCTTGTGGAATCGACGGAAGTCCTCAAATATTATCGGGCCACATACAGCGATTGGGTTTTTTTCTCTAATAATCAACGCATTTGCTCTTGGAAATCAGTTCATGTGGTAAATTGGAAAAGAAATGTAAAAATGTTCTCGTGGCTAGGCGGAGTACTAAATTGAAGTCGGTTAAAACTTTGTTTTTAAAGTAAATTATAGTTGGCCAATTTGCATCAAAGTAGTCCATTCAAAAAGCAGCTTTATCGTCCAAGGTAGAAGATTCTATTACAGTTTTATAATAAAGCGGTAACATTTAATAATCTCAATAGAATATCATTTGATATTGAATGGTAGCTTTTCGCTGAAGGAAAACATCGCAAGGAAACCTGCATAATTTCAAACAAGGTCTAGTTTTCCCTCGGGTTTGGAAGGTCAGATGGCAGTAGCCTTCATAAAACTAGTGTCTACAGCTAATCTTACTATTAGAGTTTTGTTCATAAATTACGTCATCGTTTTTTGTAGATTTTTGACCCTCTTCCCTATCATCATCCTGTTATTCCTTGAAATGGACCCTAACCCCGCCTAATAAAATGACTATCGACGTATCCAATGGCCACTTGGCCAGTCCCCCCCCTATTTTGAAATAACGTAATAAGTATATGGATAGCCCCTAGGTGTCAAAGCAGACTCCCGGGAAACCGGGACAATGCTAGGAGGGTGAAACATTCAGTCAAAATATAATGTGATTGATTACTTATCGTCACTTTCCAGGGTCTCCCCTACGGCGTGCTGTGGTACGCGTTCGTGCTGCTCGCGATGCAGGTGCACTTCTTCCAGCTGTACTTCTCGATGAGCCTGCTCAAGGCATGGCGTGCCCGCGGCGCGCTCAGGAAAGCCGAATAGGGCTCGAGGTGTTAGTGTGTGTGGGACCCTTGGTGAGGCTGGACAATCACCGGCCCTAGCGACAAGCTAGGGCTGCGGGCTAGGCGGGATCACAGTTCCATTTCAACGGTACTGTCCGCCGGGGCACACACTTAACACCGGTATTGTGGGCAATGTCTACTGACAGTATTTGGTGGCACAGCCTTGTTCGGACTAGGCTAGTATTTTAGTGTGAGTCCATACATTTGCTGCGAGTATGAGTAGCTTTTGTATGGACTTGGACTAAAATACTAGCCTAGTCCGAACAACGCTTAACAGATTTTGATGGTTTAGTTGAATAATCCTAGGAACATTATCTTCTAGCTGCTATACAAAAAAGGCAATTAAATTTGAATTGACTATAATAGGAAATATAATGGAATTTGTTTTGTTTTTTTAGTGGAGAAAACAGAACAAATGAATCTCTGTTCCTATTTTGAATGGTACTAATGAAATTGAAGGAAATTATGGCTTTTAACACGTTCGCAACCAAGAACCCGCCTCGCGGGCACTCGTAATGTTTGCTCAGATGCCGGCTGTAGTAGGTGGGCAGTGGTATGAACACACGCCTAGCGAATTCTGTCGGTTTCTGGGGAATTGTTCAATTTTTAGTCCGGTTGCGAAAGTGTTAAAAGGTCAACTCAAGGTGGCTAGAGGTTATCAGTAAGTAGTTTTTTTAATTGTCATGCTAAATTAAGAGTATAGCCAGTAGTGAACATCTGTCAAGCTTATTTAAATTAGTCTTCAAATCAAGATTTCTACTTTCGACTATGAATTATTGTTGTAATATTTCCTGAAATTATTTGCAAAGGGAATTTAGGTGAACATGGGCATGCCTTTGATCAATTCGACAAGATAATCTGATATTTAAATCCGATGTAAAATTAATCTGAATATGCTTTGATATACAAGTACCCTTTAAGGGTACATTTCTACTCAAACGAGTTACATACGAAACTGTTTCGCTGCTTATTTATTAATTGAACAATATTACACAAATGTATAGAATGCACAATACACACTGTCAGTACACATTCTGTAACTCCCAGACTGAAAACCACTTTTAATTGTTTCTCTAACTCCCATTAAATGCTAAATAGTACAGCTAAGCTTTTCCTAAATATAATTTTACCCCTTCATTGAAAGAAGGAAAACACTACTGCCGTGTGTGAATGAGAGAGAGAGAGAGAGAGTGAGTCACGAGCACTGTCAATTTTACTATGTAGCACTTGACTTAAAAAAGACGAATTGATGTAAAATATCTTATACCATGATTGTATAAATATAACTTTTAGCAATAAACTTGCGTTGATTTGTATTATTTGATACTTGTCTAAGACATTAGGGTTTCAACTTTTCAATAATGTTAGTTTTTGTCAGTTTGTAAATAAAATAAGAATACTACGTACGTATTACTAAGTCAACTGAAACTGTTCTACCACTTTTGACTCTATTATTTATACATTAGTGATAGACCACTTTCTTGGCTAGAACTACATCATTTTTTAAGTAGGTACCTATAGGCTGAAAATAATATTGTTTATTTATTTGCAACCTTATGTAACTAAGTACTTATTACTAAGATACAAAGGACCCAGGTAGGGTGTAGCAACCTGGTTCCATTATGTAACATAAAAGCTAATGGCGTCTAAAATATTTAATGCCAAAGAGCCTTCGACATTCTCTCAACGAACCAATTAAACTTATGCTAAAGCTACAAGTGTCTTTAAGGCGTTCAGTCTAAAACTAGTACTTTCACTTTTTATGCAATACACTTTTTATAAGTAGATACAATATAAATTAAATATTGTAGATCGGTGTCTATTTTAGATAAATATAATGTTTTAGAACTGTATTAGATGTGATATTTATGAAGCGCAAATGACATTTACTCTTACGCGAAATTTAATATAAATATATCTCATTTTCAATTAGCTATCCTTGTGTGCAAAATTTTACAGCAATTGTTAAACAATGTTTTTAAGATAGAAATACTCACGCACGTATATTGTCTCCATTTTATAATATCCGATATTGATTATTAGTCGATATTGATTTTTCAAAAAAACATCTATTTTCTTATGGACCATCTATTTGCTGCGGCAATTTTTCGATTTTCAGGAGAAAATCAGCCGGTTGTTGAGAAACTTACAGTCCTGACAAGGCGGCGTTATAAAGACTACCGCAATTTGGTACGATACTATTTGTCAAAAAAAATAAGCGCGTCAAATTACACAATTTAGTGTTTCCACCGAAGCTTGGTGCATATGAAAACTGTCATATCAGTACACTATAACGTTAATAAATACTGAGGTGAAAGCTGTTTCACGCACCAAACATCGATGAAAATACTTAGTCGAGGTTTTTCCAAAGCAAAATCTAGAAGTCCTGTTAGCATCAGAAATAAATCGAAGAGCGGTTATAGACGGCACCATTTAGCAGCGATAACACTTAGACATTAGGGTTACTTTACCTGGCAAAATGATGTGTAATCGCTTTAAGTAGTAACATATTAATGTTTAGTAATATCATGAAAGAACTAGTTATCAGTATGCCTGTACAGAATGGCGTTTCTAAAAAATAGTCTGTATATATATGTTTACCTCACTATTTTTCTCAAACATGCAATGAAATATTGACGTTGTGTTCTTCATAATGGGTTTCGAAGTGTCACGTTTCGGGCGCAGCGAGACGAGACACCCGTAATGCCATTTCATACAAAATTGGAGGCCTAGCCTGCAAGATGGTCTTTTTTAATTTCCATTCCACAATTGCACAAGATCACGGCGTTCAGCCATGAAAATTAGAGTTTGATTTCTTGGAGTTTTTTTATTTATTTCATTGCATGTTTGGGAAAAGCACTATTCTACCTCGGCGTGAAAAGGGGTTGCCAGCCTCATAATTATCCGACCTCGCTACGCTCGCCCGTCTATATGTAGGTACTCGGCCGGCAACCCCTTACTTTCCGGCCTCTGTAGTAATGTACTATTACAGCCCGATAAACATTAACATTTAATATGGCGCCGGCATACTGTCATCCCATAGAGAACTGACAAACTTATGATTACCGCAGGTTGGAAAAAACCCGCCTTATATCAGACATGATGGTACAGCGATCTCTCTAAGGTGGCACCATCTGCTTTTTTGTAAGTAAGGAACGCGGCTTTGTATAGGCTTTACCGGCGGTCCTTTTGTATAATTCTTCCATGGTAAGTTCGAAGTTTCTGTAGTATTTCTGATGCTGACTATACACAGGAAAACATTGACATTTGCAAAACGGTTCTTTAATATGTGAACACGCCTTTGTGACTTTGCAATACATAAAGTGTGTTTCTTCCATTCGAACTGGAATGAAAATAATTTACCGTGCTTAAATTAAAGATTATATTAATTGGGAACGCGTAGTATCGGCAAAAAAGAGAATAATTCATATCACTGACATTTCATTGTATCCAAATCTCGCCTTTAGCCGACGTCGACGATGTCATTCGTAGTGTCAAATACCTGCAGTATTGCTCGATAAAAAATTAACAAATTAATGACTCTATTATCAAGCGCGCTTTTATTGATCAAACAATTGGCCAATTGATATTCGAATGGAAGAAATACCCTGTAGAGTCGGTTTCAGATATTTTTGATTCAAGTTCTGCACAGATGTAATGTTTGACTGCAAGTTGTTTAAGGCCTATCTTAATAAGATGATATAAGATGTAAATAAAGTGTTATGTTTTACTTCAATTTTAATGGTGTTGTTTGTTTTGAGGGTTTCCTTAAACTTGTTTTTTTTGTATGGAATTAAAAGATTTGTAAAAAAGTATCATGATTGAGTATTATTTTTATCATGCCAGTTGGATTACGGTGGTATTATGTTTGATTATCGGTTAATTTGAGCTTATTGGTATAATCAGTCTGTATTATTGCTATTGATTATTGCGGTTATTAAGTAACCTAATTTAGCTGTTTGTATAAAGATTATCTGTGACTTCTCTAAGTAACTACAGATAAAGAATGATTATTGTATCCCTGTAAGTCTTTATGAAATTGACTTAAGATTGTATTTCACCTGGCCCGTGGAAAAGTTTATTTTGCTATACTTGTATCTATTTGTTTTTCTTGTAATTTTACCACCGTGTAACCTCGGTTAAAATAGGTATTTATAGTAAAAAAATAACGCGACAAAAGCGCTAGGTGCCGCTTTGGGGAGCTGATCCTAAACCGTGTCAGGTACGTAATTGGAATGATGAAGGGGTGGCAAAGGCACTAGCAACAACAAAGTCAATCCCGCTCACATCCATCAGGGACAATGACGGTAGAATGACGAAAACGGGGCTGGAGACCCTTAAGATAATGTGTAACACGCACTTCCCAGGCTCAGTAATACACGACAGCGTAACAGACGATGGCGCAATTAGTGCGTTGGAACAAACCACAAGTACAACGAGACACAATTGGGACACGTCTAAAAAGGTAGTAGATCATAAAAAGATAAAGTGGGCACTTTCAACATTTCAACCTTACAAAGCCCCGGGGCCAGATGGAATCTACCCCATTCTACTACAAGAAGGCGCTAATGTACTAATCCGGCATCTTAGCAGATTGTACAGGGCGTGCTTGGCCTTCGCACACGTACCGCGTGTGTGGAGGATGGTAAAAGTAACCTATCTACCCAAACCGGGTAAGGCGGATTACAGTGAAGCCAAATCGTATAGGCCGATAAGTTTATCGTCGTTTTTCCTCAAAACATTGGAGAAATTGGTAGATAGACACATAAGGGATGGCCCATTAAGGAGACATCCGCTGCACGAACTGCAATGTGCATACCAGCCAGGGAAGTCAACGGAAACCGCACTACACCTGGTAACAACCAGGGCTGAACGGGCTATAGAGAATAAAGAACTATGTCTGGCAGCTTTCCTAGACGTGGAGGGAGCATTCGATCGTACCACGTATAAAGCTATCAGCGAAGCAGCTGCAAAACATGGCATAGAGCCGACCCTATGTAAATGGATAGGCAACATGCTAAATGGCAGACTAATAAAGTCATCTCTCTTGGGGGATGAGATAATGGCCACGGCCACAAAGGGATGTCCACAGGGTGGGGTACTCTCACCAACTCTTTGGAGTTTGGTGGTGAACTCACTCCTGGTAGAACTCAATAAAGGTCCCATCCACACGGTAGGATATGCTGATGATTTAGTGATACTGGTTAATGGGAAATTCCCAGGCACGGTATCGGAAATCATGAACAAGGCACTACAGACAGTGGAGAGATGGTGCGACCGGCACCAATTATCCATTAATCCAGGCAAAACGGTAGTAATACCTTTTACTAGGAAAAGGACCCTTCGCGGCGTACAGCAGTTAAAACTGTACGGGAGGGTACTAGAACTGTCCAATGATGTGAAATATCTAGGTGTCACACTGGATAAGGAACTGAATTGGAAGAAGCATACAGATCTCACCATTACAAAGGCACTGAGGGTATTTGGAATGTGCAGATCAGCGTATGGCAAAACATGGGGACTGAACCCAAAGGTACTGAGGTGGATCTACACCATGATGGTGAGGCCCATACTGTTGTACGGTAGCCTGGTATGGTGGCCAAGGACTTTAATGAGCACATGCAGAGATGCTCTGTTGAAAGTGCAGAGATCGGCATGCATGGCTATAACAGGGGCGTTTCGTACCACGCCCACAGCGGCGCTAGAAGTCCTATTGGACCTACCGCCACTTCACTTGGTGATTAAGTCAGAGGCGCGCAAATCGCTCTACAGACTAAGAACTCTTGGATTGTGGAGCGACAGCATGCCAAAGACTAAGCACACGAACATGGAGACTGACGGTTTCCTAGACAGAATAACAAACATGGGAAGCGACAAAATGCTACCCAAGTTTGTATTCCATAGGAACTACACAACAAAAGTTCCATCCAGGGCTGAATGGACCGAAGGTCTAGAACCACCGAAGTCTGGTATCGAAGACAGTATATGGTACACGGACGGATCAAAAATGGGATCCGGTACGGGAGCAGGCATTTATGCGAATGACTACAGTAGTAGTGTAAGCATGGGTAGTTTGGCAACCGTCTTCCAGGCGGAGACATACGCCATAATTGCCTGTGTGCAGGAGAATATAGACAGGCAAACCAGAGGGCAGACCATCTATATACTCAGTGACAGTCAAGCAGCCCTTAAAGCACTTACGGCGCCGAAAGTGGATTCTAGACTAGTCTATAACGGCGTCCAGGCACTGAACAAGCTTGGAAAGCACAATAAGGTGCAACTAGTTTGGATACCAGGGCACGAGGGCTTCATCGGCAACGAAAGAGCGGATGAGCTTGCAAGAGGGGGGTCTACAAATCACTTTGTAGGTCCAGAACCATTTGTGGGACTCTCGCAGGGAACCATAATTTCGGCCTTTAAAGCCTACGCCAAAACCAAACACCAACACGAGTGGAGGAATGAGGCGGGCTTAAGGCATTCTAAGCTCTTCATAGAAGGAGTGGACTCGGGCTGGACTAACAAACTCTGGAAATCCAGCAGGAAGCAACTTAGAACCATATCTGGGGTGTTCACGGGTCACTTCGGGGTCAAGGATCTCTTGGCCAAGATGGGATTATCGGACAGTCTCGACTGTAGAATGTGTGGCGAGGAGGATGAAACCATGGAACACTTATTGTGTGAATGTCATGCCCTTGCCAGACAAAGAATGAATTACTTTGGTAACGGCTATCCGCAACCAAAGGAATTCAAGGTGCTCCCGTTAAGCTGCATCATCCGTTTCGTGGAAATGATGGAGCGAGCTTGGGAGTAGACATAAAGGAGAGGGCAAATGCACAAAAGATCCCATAGGGTCGAAGTGTATCCGAAAGGGCCCTCATCTATATAAGATAAGATATAAGATAAGGGGTGGCAACCAGACGTGATCGTTAAGCGGCCTTTAGAGCTGGCTTAGGGCGGGTTGCACTAAACCGTCTGTTTTAATCGTAAGAGGTGTTCAATAAAATCGGAATGTATGGAAAGTTTGACAAGTTCTTATGGAATGAAAGCCGCCGGCGCCATATTTAACATTGATCGGTCTGTAATCGTAAGTTGGTGCAACTCGCCCTTAACTGGAGAAGGGGAGTTTAACCATCTCACCGAGTTTAGGCCAAGATAACTTCCCTCTTAGTTAGTGCGCTGCATTTAGCCAGATGTAAAGGCTGCTTCAAGCCTAAGCAAAGAAAAATACAAATGAAGTTTTCCCTAGCAGTCTTTATGTCCTTCTTATAAGATTGAATTTCCCCTGACCTGGGGATTTTATTTCACCATTCCTGGACAACACGAATATTTGGGAAACACGGCCAGTCGATTTAGTCAGGCAATGAGTAAAGAGGGTATGTATGTCATGTTTATATAGATACTCTTTGCTTTGGATTTTGACAAAGTCTATTTGATGTAAGCAAAGAGAATATGTAACCACTACGTAAGTATATAACGCATGACAGTGTACAAAAACATAATTGAGGATTGTCGCCATCTTGGCGATTGTCACGTCTATTTGATTTTATAATGGTTTAATTCGTTATTCGTAGTTAATTTATACACTTACTGACTCTGGCAAAGGCCCTCGAGGCTGCCATTTCTCTTTTATAATAATAATATAATATATAACGCATGTCCGCTGTGGTCCGCTGTATGATGTCGGATTCTTCCAAGATTGGTTTTAGTGTAATCAAAAATGCACCTGTAGTTAAAAGTTTAAAAAATTAATCGGTGCATGAGAGTAAGAACGCAGTGTGAGATAAGATACGCGCCGTGAACCAGAGCAACGCGTGTGTCAAGTTAATTCCCAAAAGGTAAAATAAGGTAGGTACCTACATAAACAGCAGATAAGCAGTTAGTCTCTAGTATACCTTGGTCCCGAGACTCGTAGCACAGATTAATCGGAGGTCAGACTCAACTGGATTATTGGAGGCGAGTTGTCGATAAGAGCTATAGAATACCCTGAGCTGATCACCATTAACCTCCGAGTCCATCACTAGAAAGTCGTGAGGGTCGAACGCTTTTTGTACGACAGAAATTTGATTATGCGGCAAGTGCTGGTAGATAGGTAAAAAACTACATATTAAGTGAAGGATGCGATGGAGAGGAAGGGGCGCTTTCTTTGGGTGGTGGTGTGGGCGGTACTTCTTTCGTGCATCGTTTATAAGGTGCGTCCAGACGTACCTACTGCATTCCAAAGACTACAATCTACATACTGAGACTGCATTCCGCCGCATGATGTAGACCCGTGTGGATAAGTGCCGCATGCACGGCGTCCGGTAAAATGCTATCACTATCACACTCTCGTCCGCTGCGCTCGGATGTCTGGATGCGGCAATAGACCAGTGGTCTAAACTTTTAGCAGCCAAGGGCCGTTTGAGCAGCTAACGAATATGACGCGGACCGCACTTGATAATGATTTGCGACTATATCAGGCAAAAAGTACCTGTACACAAAACGGGCGGGGAGGCTTGCGGGCCGCAAAGAAAGGGTTCACGGGCCATATGCGGCCCGCGGCCTGCCTGATACCCACCCCTGGTGTAGACCTATGGTTAGAACAGGATAAACCTACGATAAGTATAAAAAAACATGGCTTGGCAACATTATAATCATGGTTAAGTAAATCCGGTCGTCGGTTTACACTGGTCGGGTCCCGTGTAGCGCACGTCGTCGTCGCTCTCGTCACCCGTGGTCGGACTGCCCGCATCGGACGAGTCGGGCGTCAGACGGCGCCATTTGGCACGACGGTTTTGGAACCATGTTTTGACCTGAAATAATATAAATTCATGTTTTTTTCCCAGAAAATCGGAGCAAATAATAGGTGGTTCCTTTCCTACGGTGACTTTCTATATGATGGTGATGTTTGTCCACGAATGTTTATCTAATAACAGTGCTTGGGTACAGAACATCTAACGGTCCGGAGGACCAGCCAGACGTAGGTACTTACCTATACCGATTAGAATGAGAAATCTGGAAGCTTACATCTCTCTTTTATGGTTCCTCTACACAATTTGCCATCATGGCGCAGGACTAGGGACACAGTTACCTATGCGTTGGAATGCGAGCCATCAGATGTGCCCGTTCGATCGTCTGTTTACCTACTTTTAGGGTAAAGCACGATCTGGTTGATGAAAGATAAGTCTACCCCCAATAAACTTTCTTACGGTAGAAATGGGGGATCGTAGAGGATAAGGGCCCTATCTGCCGCCCACCCACCATGAGCTCCAACCGACCACATACCGAGAAAAATTGGAGTAACTCATGTTGACCATACAATATTCCATAGATTACCTGTCGATCGCTGAGCCGCAAGTTAGCCGCCAGCGCTCGCCGCTCGTCCGGGCTGAGGTACTTGCTAGCCCCGAACCGCCGCTCCAGAGCGCTGGTCTGCGAGGCGCTGAACCTCACCTGGCCCCCTTTGCGTCTGCCGCCCGCCCACCATGAACTCCAACCGGGGGATACTGCGGGCAAAGGTTAGTTTAGTTTGACCGGTGGTTTTACTAACAGACTTTTCTGTCATAAACGTGTCTTTCATTGTAGGTACCCTAGCCTTTCCACAGGACTACGGTGAAGGAGTGAACAATTCTCACCCTATGTAAAAAGGGGGAAAAAGGCATTGTAATAAAATAAAAGGTACTCTATCGATCTAACCAAACACTGTAAATCTATTTTGAAGAGGTTTTTTAAAATAGACATTTTTCGTTCGACCATTGGAAACCGAGTTGTACCTACCTACCTACTTGTTATGGCTTTTTCACCATAGTGTAATATGTAGGTACCTACCTCCTAGGTATATATACAGTGTACCAAAAATGGGGTGTCAACCGTTCAAGGGCATAACAGGTATCGTGTTCTGATAAGAAAGAACTAAAAGAAAGTAGGTTACCTATACGTAATGCTGTCGTAGGTATAATTTCAAATCTCCAATGCTTACAAATCATAACGTTTGTGTTTTTACTGACTGTGAAGTATTCTACTAGTCGCACTTTCTACGCACTTAATAGACCGGGAGATACTTACTGACACAATTTTTCCAGCCATTTGTACCAACCCAAAACATTTACATGATGATTTTCGTGAATGGCTACTGGACGTTGCTTAGCTGTGCTAAAATTAGCCTGGCACAGTCGAGTTCTCCAATATCTACACAGACAACCTATCAAAAATATCTATACAGAGACTTTATTGTTACTGACATAAGACACATATGTGGAGTTTTTTTTTATTAATGTGCTCTCGTTGACATGGCGAGCTGCAAGTCACACCGGAGAAGCATGGCAATATGCTACCGCCTAGGGTAGACCGGGGTCAATAGTACCACGGGTCAATAGTACCATCGCATAACTCTGCAACTACATCGAAATATGCATGTGTGTATATACACCAGTGTGCCTTGAGCATGTCTCGACCTGCTCACTAGTCGGCCACTCGGTGCCGTGCGAAAAGCATGTGCTATACGACGATTTGCATTTTTGACTGACCAAAGTAAGTATTTACGATTTACGTTTTGTACTAGTGTTTATAATTAAATAGTCGTAGTGTGAAAGTTGTACTAAATTGTGATTCTCTAGTTATTCAAGTTTTAAATGTGTCACAGTGTGGGGGTCAGTTAGATATAGAAATCGATATTTTGTGAAGGTTAGTGAGTGCAAGTAAAAAATGTCAATTGTACTACAACACTCGGGGTTAATTGTAACGTTACAATTGACCCCTGGTACGTACAATCAACCCCATCCTTTACCACGAATAAATTGGATTAGTAATTGTTAAATAATTCTTTATTTTGTTGTATCGAGATGTTGTTATTGCTTGAAAGGTGTGTGCTATGAGCACCCCTAAGTATTTTTTATAATAAGTCGACATAATGTTTCAAAAACTTGGAAAATATTATGTTACGTTTAGTGCAACTGAAATGTTACCTTTGTCTTGTGTAAGTACGAGTCTCTACAATTAAGACTGATGTAACGTAACAGACCGATTCGTCTTAAGAAATTAACAATAATTACTGATTGATTAAAACATTATTTTGGGTTTTATTTACCTCTGATTATCTGGTACAATTGACCCGTACTAGGGGTCAATTGTAACACAAGGACTTCATGAACATAATCTCAATTTGCACCATTCTGATGAAATTAAATGAAAATATTTTTCTAGATTCTGATAGCCAATGAGACTAGAATGTTATTTTCTAAACGATTTTTACGTAGCTTTAGATTCTGAGTTATAGGTAATTATTTCTAAAGTGGTACCATTGCCCCCGGTCTACCCTACTTCTTTTTCATTGACTATCAGTTTTTGTGAAGCAAATTGTTCAACTTTCGTAATTTATCCGACACGTTCGATTAACACCCATGCGATTGGGCCGCCGGTACCAGCGCCTTGACATGACCATCATTTTCCTTTTCGTCATTACGTGATTAAACCCATACTTGGTATAAATTACCGGAAAAATTTTGTCAGTATCTCCCGGTCTATAAGTATTCAGATGAGGGTACAGAAAGTGTCTAAAAATATTTTCAGTTTTCTTGTTTATTAGGTAGGTAATATTTTTTAAGTTCGTTGGAAGAGACCCCTTAAAGTTATAAGTTCGCCTTTGTACAAATGTTGTTTTTGGTTTATTAGTATATTTTAGGGCGCAGATTATCTGGCACAGAGTGTAAGTAATCGTATTTTACTCTGTGGGTAAGTACTACTTATCGAAATTAATTTTCGTCAAATACTAGAGATCAATTAAGATATCAAATAAGGCAACTTCGTTTATCGCATCTATATGTAATATAATAATAATAAATCTACGGTAGCCTAGTGGTTCAGGCATGCGGCTGTCAAGCGGCGGTCGTGGGTTCGAATCCCGGCTCGTACCAATGAGTTTTACGAAACGTATGTACGGAATATTTACCGTTAGCTTTTCGGTGAAGGAAAACATCTTGAGGAAACCGGTTTAATCCCAATAAGGTCTAGTTCTCCCTCTGGGTTGGAAGGTCAGATGGCAGTCACTTTCGTAAAACTAGTGCCTATGCCAAATCTTGGGATTAGGTGTCAAAAGCGGACCCGGGGCTCGTTTAGGGCACAACCGGGAATAACGCTAGGAGGATGATGATGTAATTATTGGTCATTATTAAATAACTTGATTATCTGGGTATTCCAGTTGTCTTTGGGGAGTTCACCTTACGTAATCAAGTAATTTATTGCATTCATGTTACATACATAGGTGGCAAATCCTACTAATATTATAAATGCGAAAGTTTAGATGTTTGGATGTTTGTTACTCAATCACTCTTAAACGGCTTAACTGATTTGGATGAAATTTTGCACGAAGATAGTTTATAGCCTGGATTACAATACGAGTATAGGATAGTTTTTATCCCGGGTCCACGCAGACGAAGTCGTGGGCGGAAGCTAGTTTTACAATATGGAAGCATCAAACTGCAAGACATCACAAATGCAGTAAGTAATGTGTGTTAAAGACTACTTAACTTAAAAACTTACATTAATATACATATATGTACGTACTTATGTAGAAAAAGAATACTACCTATTTAATTTTGTGCTTTGGTATCAAGAGCTGTTTGTATTATCTTTATTGATCATGAAAATAAGTTTCTTTATTCTAAAGAATTTAAAAATGGGCGTTGTCCATCTTTTTTTCTGGATAAAGCTTTGTCGCAATCTTTTGATTATTTAATCAGAGACAAGTTGCGTGATTTCGATGGTATTCTTAAATAATTTTACTGCACCTTTATCTGTAGTTGCTACAGTCCAATTATCTATTTTTTATGTATTTAAAGATAATAGCACTTATCTGTGCTATCTTTTAATGTATCCTAAGGTAAGGATTACTTTTTTTTATCTATTGGATTGTACGAAATTGCAGATACCTGACTGAAGCGGGCCATATAGGGAACAATCCGTTGTTCTGATCAATAATAAGGAAATCAAGGAAAAAATCCCGACAACTATAAGTAGGTACCTACGATATTCAAGATAACAATTTTTTTAAATGGCGTTTTCGATTAAGTAGCTTAATCTTTAACGATATCGTTCGTTGTTCTGAATAGTCTGAAACGACGGACCGTTCTGGATATGTTCGTTGTTAGCTCTTTTTTAACCGACTTAAAAAAAAAAGGAGGAGGTTCTCAATTCGGTTGTTTTTTTTTTTTTTTTTTTTTCAATGTTTGTTATCTCAGAACTCCGTCATTGATGAGCCGATTAAATTTTTTTTTAGTTTGTAAGTATATGCTTCCAGGTGGGTCCCATTATTTTCAAAAATTCAGTTGGATGACGGGATTCATGAGGAATTGAGGGAACTCCTCAATTATATTAAGCACGCGTGTATGTAGTGATTTTGGTATTTTCTATTATAACTCGTGTATTTACAACCGGAAATCATAAATTAGGTGGAGTGGAATTGATGATGAAGACCAGAGATGACTTATGGAATTCCTCAATTATGTACTTAAAATTACAAAAGTATATCACAGATTCTGATAAGATTCCGTTGAAATAGCAACTAATGAAGTGCCAAAGGTGATCCTTGTGGATTCGACGGAAGTCCTCAAATATTATCGGCCCACATACAGCAATTAGGTTTTTTTCTGTAATAATCAACGCATTTGCCCTCGGAAATCAGTTCATGTGGTAAATTGGAAAAGAAATGTGGAAATATTCTCGTGGCTTGGCGGAGTAAATTGAAGTCGGTTAAAACATTGTTTTAAAGTAAATTATTGGTTTCAACCAACCGTAACTTGAGATCTCGTGATTTAAATATCTCGGTCTACCTACTCGTAATAAATATACCAAAGAGTGATCCGTCTATGCACGCACGCCTTCTTATAGATAGAGCAACATCATTGGTCAGAGTTTTTGAGAATTTAGGCCAAGAAAAAGGCTCTCAAGCCCCATAATATTTAAAAAAAACTGGTTAACAAATGCTGTACTGAAGCTATAGGTATGACATAACGACTTTGCCTGTAAATCAACGCCAATCGGGTTTTAATAAGTTGGTGGTTGGTTGTGGCACAGCGTAGCAAGTACAGTAGCGGGACTGTTTGTAGGTAATGCCTTGACATAATTATCAAGCGGAGCCACTCAAACACAGTTGTTTTCGTTTTATAGAAGATAGAGTTGCATGGACAACATAAGTTCTAGCGTTTCTCCTCTTAACAGAGTTGAGATACGAGTAGATCCACCCATTGTTCTTGAAATTATAGAAGACCTCACACCGATAGGTGGTCGAGTTCTCACCTCTATTGAATCCATATGGTTGCGGTGCGTATGGCGGCGCGAATCTATTAGCAGCCAGCTGGCTCCTCAGGATATGATCGGAATTCAGCAAAGAGTCACTGTAATAGCTGAACTGCCTGGCAAACGATGCGTCTTTCTTATACGGCGGCCAAGGGAAACTGGGCTTTACTGCGGTCGGATAAAGTGGGAAAGTATTCCTCCTATGTTCCAGATATGTTCTTCCATATTCGAGTTCTTTTTCAACCTCGCAAATCACATTGAATTGAGTTTCTTTCTCGATCTTATCGAATCGAGTTGAATCGTTGTAGACATATTCTGGTTTAAAGTTGTTAGCTTCGAATGTGACTGGTTTTTCTCGAGCGGAGCATGTTAGCGGCACTTTCGGTTCACTGCTGATGTTCTTGTACGGTTTAGCGTCTTTCAGTATGTCATCGATGAAGAAAGAAGCTTTCTTCTGGCGACACGCACACATGGTGGCGGCGTGGTTGGTACTGCCGAATTGTTATCATGGACGACGTTATCAGTGGGACTCGGTAATTGATAGCTACTTATTAAATGGACACGCCTAATCTGGGTGACGATTAGTTTTACGTGATACTAGATTTAGGCGGCTGTAGATGCGTTACTTCTAGGATTTGTTTTGTGAATGATGGACGCGCAATAAGACATCACGCACGAGCAAATGATTCTTACGTTTTGTCCGTGTGTAGTAATATCCTCACCGGTGTGGAAATGGAAACTATTTTAATGCCTATTTATTTGGGTAATCGCAGACGCGTGATGTATCTACATATTTTAATGTTCAACTGACGCAATTTAGCACTTGAACATGTTTTTGAGAGTTTTGATGGCACATCAGCTCTCAGTGATTGCCTTATCGGCTATCGTTAATTATTTGAGCTTATTAGCTTTCAGGCTTTTAGTTTTGACAGGATCACGGGCACTTACAGGGAAGGTTGATGAGATTGATGTACATGGTGATTGAAAAGGTTTAGTAGCTGGTAACGAACATAAAAAAAAAACACCAAGTTAGTTACCGGTTGTCGAGTTATCTTATTTTCTTCTTAAATATTATAATGTACCTACACTACCTATCGTTTGTACGCGGCTTTGTCCGCGTAAAATCCCCCTATTTGATCTCTTATAGGAACGATTGTCGGGAAAGTAAGTATTATCCTATGATTTAGTCTAGGATATGTTTATGCCAAATTGCATCGAAATCTGTTTTACAATGCATGTGCTCGAAAAGAGCGTTTTTAATACAGTTGCTCAAAAAGTGGTACGTTTTGTGGCTGCGTAGCGTACGAGAAGCTCAATTTCTCGAACTAGTGCTTTTTACTTTTTAGTTCCAAACTATACTTTCGAAACGCAGTAATTTTATATTAGATTTTTTACTTGGAAATTATGAAATTAAAAACGCTTACGAATACTAGGAGTATTTATTTAAAGTATTCATTAATATATAAATGACGAAAAAATATTAAGAATTTGCATTTTATAGCCTACTCTGTCTTAGGTATTCTTTTAGACATTCTTTTCACACTAGTTGTAAAATGTACTATTTCCAAGCACTAAAATCGTGCGTAAAGTGCCACTTTTTCGCACTAGTGCTTTTTACTTTTCAATTTTTTTTAAATTTTCAAGTCCGTCGTCAGCCCGACAAAGAGTTTTTATTACTCGAGAAAAGTTTTACAAATATTTCAATTACACGTTTTCTTACATATAAAAGTTACATAAATACTAATAACGTATAAAATGATTTATTTATGTTTATGAATTTTGAGTTCGGTCAGTAAATACATTCATTTTTAATATTCACTTAATGTGTTTGGCTGAACGCATATCTTTCTTATGCCTTTTACAATACGACAGTATGGCGGCTTGCGAATGCGCAATGCGTATATGTTGACCGCGCATATATCTAAAAGCCCGCCATTGTTGTTTATTGTGAGTTTTATGTTAGTTATTTTATGTAAATATGTTAAAAAGGTCGAGTGAAAGTGAGTAATCAATAATAATGATTTATTGCGTTTCAATAGTGTCAGTATGTTTCTTAGAACTACAACGGTACAGCGTCTTTATGTTGTTTAATATAATATTGAGTTACTCAAAATTAATTGTGTTCAAAAACCACAATACAATGGTTTTAACTTTTAAGTGATTCAGCTTGACAGCAAACGATGTGAAGAAGTTTTAAATGCAATTCCAGATAATAAGTAGGTACCTGACAATCTACCTGGGTTCTTCAATTTTAACCTAGATATATTTTAAACCAACATTTCAACATTTAATATATTTCCTCACACAGGGGCATAGTAAAATGTTGTATGATACACGCGCGTAAAGATGATTTCCGACTCGTGTCGAATTATACATTCGCTCGCTTCACTCGCTCATGTATAAAAATTACACTCGTCGGAAATCACCTACTTTCCACACTTGTAGCATAAATAACTATTTCCATTTAGTATCTAACCCATATAAAATATTTTAACTTCTACATTTCTTACAAAATTAGGTAATAGGATTGCAAAGGTGAAAGTGAGATAATAGGTAGATATAATGCTATGCATGTTACTCCAAGTAATAATAATAACCTACTCAAAATATTTGATTCGTCAGTCGGTTGTAAATTACTAAAACACCTAATTTCCCAATGAAGCATATACGTGTTGAAACAAATCAAACTTGCTTTGCATTGTAATTTCGATACCTATAGTGTACGGTATGTCCCAACACATTTCCGTTTTTTTGAAGTTTAGGGATATTGAGCCATTTTCAGTATGATATTATGATAATATTATTATCAATGTTTTTTTTTATAAGTTTGTGTAACAGTAAATGGTTAGATTACAATACAGAGTGAACAATAGGGTATTGACAACAGTGAAAATAATTGATGTTTAAGGAAGTTTTATATGCTTGTAGTCGTAGTAGTAAGTATTCGTAATGTGTATCTGTTGCTAAGGAGCAACAGATACACATTACGAATACTTACTTATACTCGGACAGTAGGTATCAGTCGTTCACTGTATGTCTTACTATTTAAAGATTTTTAAATTCATAAAAACTAGCAATAAGGAGATTGTTTGATTGTGACGTCACAAGCAAATATTTCATGTCTACAAATTCCATACTAACGGAGCGTTTTTAACGTTTCATAAAATTAAGCTGAGGGGCTACCGCGATACGAAAACGAACTTCGTTCGTGTATCTCCCTCTCTGTCGCTTGAACTAGCAAGTGCGGCGGAGAGGTATTAAATTCGTTTTCATTTCGCGGTAGGCCCTCTGGTTTGTTATTGTTATTTTATTAGTCAAATAGGTAGGTAGGTAGGTACTTACCGTATTTAAATGGTTCAGTCAACGGAAACGGCCACAAGCCACAAGTTGGCATACCTAGAATCATTTGCTGAATAAAAGCTAGTGTAGTAATAGCGGGAATTTTTTTTTGAAAAGACTCTTCTTAAATCTATAAACGTACCCATGTACTACCTACTCAGAATATAAATGAATTTCAGATTTATCTTAGGACTCGGTTTTAGGTGCGTGCGTTGTGAAATATCGAATGCACACTCGTTCGATTTTATCAGCGCGTGTTTCCTGTGCCACACATGTCTTAAAATCGCAAATAAAGTTTTCCCAAAACGTGTTGGATTTAATCCGTCACCTATGTATGCAGTTGACAGGAGTGATCGTTCGTTTCATATTCCAATTTTATTCGACCTTTTGAACACCAAGAACACATAGGTGTTGTGTGTTCTTGACTATAGGTGTTATGGTGTACGCTGTCAAAGAAACCTTCCGTCTTTTAAGCAAGGATTTTCGCTCACTTACAACTTGTAATAATGATATGGGCGAGATTATTTACTTTTCAATCAATAGAATGGATGGATAAGCTCCGGTCATAAGACGTTGATAACAACGTTGAACATTAATTACTTAAGTAATCTTATAACGCGTACAGAGGCGTACAGCCCTTTATCAATTACATTTATATGTTATCCAGAGGTTAGCAACAGATACCTGGCGGCGTGTAAGGCGATATTACCGGGGTCCTAGCGTTGCTTGGTGCTAGGGTTCCGAACGTATCAAAATAACAGAATAAACAATAAGAGTGGGAGATTTTTTACTTTGTCTTCATCAGCATAGCTGGATAACACCACGCGTGTGTCCCCTCTCTGTCTAAGTGTTCTAGTTAGAAGGACACGGATAGCCTATATCCAAAATACCCAAATCATTAAAGGTGGACCCTATAATATAAAATACCTCTGCTTTAAGCTAAAAACCCCTTACAATTCATCTAATTATGAAAATATTTGTAAAAAACATCACCTCATTCCATTACATAAACGTCGTCAGATTGCAGATATTACTTATATACTTAGTATTTTAAATGGTAATATTGATTGTCCGGAATTACTAGCTAAGCTCTCCTTCAATACTCCATCTAGGCCTAAAAAATACTTCCCGCCCCTCTCAATTCCATTTACATCACGTAACTTTAGAAAAAATAGCTTTTTATTACGAGCTGGTAAAACCCTAAATGAACTAACGAAGGAGCGGGATATTGACGTTTTCAATAGCAACATCACAACCTATAAGAAGGATTTTAACAGACGTTTTTTAAGTGAGCGAGTCGCATACGACAGCAGTAACACGGTTGATGTAGGTATAGCACTTAATAAATAATAAGTTTTGTTTCTAACATAGGTATTCATTGTATGCTAGTGGGTAACACGTTGTAAAGTTTAGTGCTAACCACCAATTGTTTGTTAACCTGTTGCTACTGGTGGGAACCTTTAATTGGCTCTCTGTTACTTAAGTTATATATATAACTAGCTTATATTATTATTTTGAATTGTTAGCTGTTGGTTCTCCGTATAATAAATAAATAAATAAATAGTAGTAGGTTTCCCTCGATTCCTCCAGGACACCACCCTGATCCTGATCTTAACCCTGACCTGATAACAGTAGTCCCATTACTTCGGAAGTCTCTTTCAAGAAAAAAAAGATATTTTCAAATCGGTTTATAATTGTTAGAGTTCTGAGGTAACAAACATAAATAATAGTACCTAATAAACTGACTGCGACTGTTTTGTGGGGGGCAAGTTCAAGGCAAGCACTTAGAGAGTTGGCAAGTCACCGCCTGCCTTTTCACAATTTTGGGACTGATTGTCACGGCAGGTGCCCGCTAAGATTAGAAAAGAGCGCACATTCGCCGACAAACTGCCCTCAGTTTAGCGAAACAGGAAATGTATACTTACCGCTAAGATGTTCTTCTACATCTACACTAATATCTACACTAATATTATAAAGAGGAAATAATTTATTGTTTGTTTGTTTGTTTGTATTGAATAGGCTCCGAAACTACTGGACCGATTTGAGAAATTCTTTTACCATTAGAAGCCGACATTATCCCTGAATAGGAACTTTTTACCGCGGGAAAATGCTTCATTCCTACGGGAAAACGGGTAATCCGTGCGAAGCCGGGCCGGGCAGCTAGTTTGAAATAAGTAGATGACAGGTGACAATTCTACATAATATCTCTGTTCAATACAAATTACCAACTACAAAGTAAATTTCACAAAGTTACTATATTGACGAATTGTAGCGACAATTTTACATATTCTGTTCAATTAAAAATTACACTTGACAGGCGATGCGCCTGTCAAGTGTACATTTTGTAACGTTTATTAACGTGACTCTATATTATGTATTTCAATGTGATACTAACGTGCTCGTTTCCGCGCACACCGAGTTTACATACTTGTTAAACGGTTGCGCGCATCAAATTAACCAGTAAGAATTGGGTCACTTATGAAATCGATAATTTATTTGCCATACTTAATTGTAACATTTGCCATAATCATAATTTGCAAAGTGATTTAGTTTTTCTCAGAAACTGTGAGGATTTCAGTAATAATTTTTCAGTTATTTTCAGTGTTATAAAATAAACTTGACTTAACTTACAGGGCTCTTTACAAAGTTTATTGGACGAGCGAGCGAAGCGAACGAATGAATGTTTCAGCTTGGGTGCAAATTCGTTCTATATCCAGATGTCCCGCTGTCTCAATCGATTCTTGTGAAGTTTTGTGAGCAGGTTCTTTAATTTTTAATATTTTTCGATACACTTTCTGGAAATTTTACATAAGTTTTTTTTTTCAATGACTCGCAATTTCTACAGCTCACAGTGCCACTAGTTTAAATTGTCCTAAAAATGTTACGGTTTCAGACAAAAACATATTTGATGGCGAACACTAGTGTTACGGCTACTTAAATCATAGATATATAAGGCCGGTAAGAATTACCTCCTGATTAATAGCCTACTGTGATATTGGTTCTATATTTTTTTATGCCCGTGTATGACCAAATCAATCATTCTCTTAATTATCTTTGCATACCTACTGTATATATTTTGTGTCACAGAATAGCAAAATAGACACACGCAATTTATTACCGTCCCAAAAATATCAATATATCCACAAAACCCCTTCAAATAAAGACAAATTCCCCCTTAACTGCTAGTTCATCACAAAAATATTCTTCCATTTACAGATATTATTTTCTAGTCACAAAGGAAAACGCTATTTTCGACCCTATGTCATAGGGGATAGAGTTTACGTGATCCCAATTTACTCCATCCCATGAGAAGCCTGTGTCATGTCGTCTCTTTGGTTACCCTACTGAATTAGAAATGAAGTATTAGTATAAAGTTAGACAAGGCGCGATGACTTCTTAAATCGGACGGTTAACCTCCCCAGGTGGGCTGCGACCAAATAAAAATAGGCACAAAATCAATACAATGCTTTGCAAGATAGATTAGTGCTGTGACGTGAATGCCGTTATCGATATCGGTTTTCTTAGTTTTAATTTGTTTAACATTTATTTATTTACTTTCATTTTAAATAAATGTTATGTAAGTAATAAAATAAATAAATTCACACTGTTATTATTCAACTAAGAAAAAAACTCAATAACGTTACCATAAGAATCAAAATGAAGTTGAGAATTCAACTCCCGAAAATTTGAGAAATTTATCGATTGTGAGCTTTCACTATTAAAATTAAATAGCCCTTTGTAATCGAGTTCAGTCATCTTATGATATCGATGGTTGTCGCGGATAAGAGGACAAATTAGATTTTCGCATGGCTATCATAGTCAGGCTGTGGCTGTACCTACCTGCATTTTTTTAGTATGAAGAATTGACTTCGTAATTATTTAGGATTCAATTATTTATGATTATTAAAGCGAGCTGTAACGCCTGTAATCGACCCGTTTGAAGGAGAGGTAGCGTATTTTTTTCAATATTTTGTTCTGCATTTTTGTTAGCGTCATTGATAAGAATATCTATGTTAGTATACAAAATTACAGCTAGCAGTAAGGCTCACTGAGTTTAGCCGCGGACGGACAGATAGACAGACGCACAGACGGACGTAGTGTAACTACTTGCATTTGTTGACTACGGAACTCTAAAAACGTGTTTGCAGTTAAATCAAATACATAAATTATGAAATACATTTTACTGTCGATAGTTGCTTGGTGGCATCCCTTTAATTCCGTAGGGCTGTCAGCTCTAAGTAATCGGCCATTATCTATATCGATTCAGCCGCTGTCCACCGATTCTCGATTCCTCGTACTGCGCGAGCTGCAGCGGTTATTATTGATGCAACAAATACATTTCTGGCCGTTTTAAATGTTTTAATGTTATGTTACTATATTCTGTCATCAATTTTCACGTACTTTTCTATAATATGGAATAAAATATTAAGTAAAAAAAAGAGATTAGTCTTAATTAATATATTATGAAAAGTATGCCTTTTAATTCTATATTCAATCAATAACAAAATAGCGTTGGAGAAATATTTTGGACATGCAATAAACTTCATAAAGCATATTACCTATACAGGGAGGAACATTTCCTTGGACTAAGCTGAAAGGACAGTGTTATATAAGTGACGTACAAACGATCTATTATAAACGTTAAGCTGGATTTAAAAGAAAAAAAAAACATAAAAATCGAAATATTTTATCTTAGTGACAACCCTAATACTATACATAGTTATTATTTTCATTTGAAATTGACACATGTCACAAGTCACAAGAATCTTGCTGACTTCATTGAATCTGCTGGATAGGGTTGAAACATACAGTTTTTTTCACCAAAGTTTAACGAGTTGTATCTCGGTAACCGTTAGAAATATTAATATGGTTACTAGGTGAGAAGTAAAGCACCAAACCTGATCTATATCCCATTTGCTTAAAAGTCCATCGATCTGTTCCACCCAGTATATAAATACTTTTCGAAAAATCCAATTTCGAAAAGTTCGATTTGTTTTTAATTGCCCACGTAGGCCGATGTATGCAAGATTGTCCTACAAATCTTATTTCAATAATAGTTTAAGTACTTGAAATTATTTGAGTTGACCGAATTTCATCATAGTAGTCTATTCAAAAAGCGACTCTACCGTCCTAGGTAGAAGATTCCAATTCCAATGAGACGCTTATAAAAAAATCGGTCACATTAAATTATCTGTAAGGCGCGAGTGGTAGATAACTCAGAGCTTCGTTCTTTGCCTCTCACAGTTTACCTACAAATGTATCTTGACGTCGCGATTCGTAGTAACTAAGCGTAGGTAGAGGTCTAGTTTCGTTAGGCGTGACGGGTGAGGTGAGGCGTATTAGGGCGTTCCGAAATACGTCCGCGAATGTTCGCCCGTTACAAGGCTCGTTCAAGCCGCGTAGGCCGCAATGTACGTCGTCTTTGTAGCAAAAGCCAGCTCAAGCACGAGCCGGCCGAGGTTGTATCGGCGGCTAATGAAGCGATCCCTGTAATTGATTCCCGCTCTGTTGCTCTTTGTATTGCGTTACAGCGTGCAGCGAGTTCGAATCCGGCTAGCTTAAGGGCCTACAGGAAACAATGAACTGATGAAATGAGTGTTAAATATGATTTATTACGGTAAATGTTTATTTAGCATAAACGTCCGCTAACGAAATTCCAAATTTCGATCAAAGTGCAATCCGTCCACAGGTCGCGGGTTCAAATCCCGGTCATGGCGAACCATTTTTAAATTATCCGCTTTGATCGAAAAAAAAAAAAAAATATTTAATTAGCCCGAGCAAATTTATTAGGTAGGTACTTAAAAAAAAAACAAAATTACAAAGCTGATGTAAAATAAAACTTATTAAGATAACTTCGAACGCATTTAGTCAGCACCGTCATATGGAACATTGGTATGATTATAAAATATGACTGCTATTGAGTGTTTTGATGAAGGTGGCTTACGGAATTATTTATTTGTACAATTTGTAATGACGTTTTGTTTTCAGGTTCAAGCGGCCTTTATACCTGGCTTAATGTACTCTAGTGCACTAACTGCAGTCACACTCTCTGATTAGAGCGAGATGGTTAATCTCCATTCCCCAGTTAATGCACTACATTTAGTCAGGTCTAAAGGCCGCTTCACTGATACGATAAACTGAGAGCTAACATTTAATGTGATGATGATGAATAGGCTGTCACGAATCACAAATAATAAACACAGACGAAACCACGGATCAGCAGAAACAATAAAGACTTCATTAACCCTCGCTGTTTGAGCTAAAATTTAGACAAAGCGGGTGGAGGGATAAAAAGGGGTAAAAATGCCCGGGCCAATTAATTAGGCACAATTAGCCCTTCCTGCTGCAACAAAAGGTGGAAAAACTCTTGCCATTAATTAAAGGGGCGCTTTGTGCCAAGAGGTGGAGTCTGTTGGAATGATTTATATTATATTGACTGTAAATATGTCCAAGTTTTGATTTGTTTACGACAAAAAATGATTTATTATTGTATATCATAATTTCATAATAAACCACATATTCCGGTTTTTACGATTCCTGATCCTCGACTCGGCAAGCCTCGTGACCTAAACACGGCACTCGACTTTAAGAGCTGTCATTATGAAACGATTGTATAAAATACTATTTAAGTTTTGTGTTTTCTGTATTTTTTTTTCTCTTATTGTAATGTGTGTGTATTTTAGCAAAACAAATAAATGATTTATCTATCTATCTATATTATTATGAATTAAAGTGTTACTCAATGGTTTGATTTTTTTACTACATCATAAAATGGATCGAGTATGAATTTCTTCCAAGAACATGGCAAAATTTGCGTTTGCAGACAAAAGTGGTTCGGTACGTATTTATGATTGAGGGTAATTCATATGGCCGACTTCTTATAACTCTGTCATTGGAATTGGAATCTTCTACCTTGGACGATAAAGTTGTTTTTTTTAATGGACTACTTTGATGCAATTCAACCAACTCAAATAATCTCGAGTACTATAAATATTACTTATAATACTATATTATAAATGTGTATCACCAAATTCCAAGTTGCATCGATAAGACCGCATTTAACGTCAACTTAAACATAGCCATAACAATAAAACCTCGTAGCTACGTTAATGGATATAAAAACGAGGGAAGCGCCTTAATTCTCTATAGAAATTAGGACTCTTTTGAAATGGGGTTAAAATAGTTGGGCAATCAGGAGCCAAGAGGGTCCCATAATGTGTAGAGGGCATTTTATTTCGAGGTATAAATGCTGCTCTGGGATCGTTTTTGATCTATAGCTTCCGTTCTGATAGTTTGAAAGTATATCCTCATAATCAGTCAGCAGCACAAGTAGCTACGCGTATGAAAAGGTCAAAATGATCTATAATCGTCTGTATTTCAAGGTCTTAAGAGCTTGTTTAGATTATAAGCATCGAGCACTTCTGCTGCTGACTGTATTTTTCAATTTCTTATCGAGAGATTATAGCTTGGCAAGCAAGTGAAAATGCATTTTCAATTTTCAAAGACAGAGGTCGCCATACTTACACAGAACTGCCGAGAAATGAAATTCGCTCCCGTCATTCTGTCTTATGACTTCTTGTCAAATGTTTCTAAAACAACAGTGATGACTTAACTTAATAAGGCTATTACTCGAACTGAAACAATTGTACGAGTATATGGTTTGACAATATTTCCCACCCGATAAGCAATGCTAATGGGATATTTTTTTTTTATCTTGACGCCTATGACGATAAATTAGTCGTCGTCGATTTACGTCATCACAGGAATAGAAAAAAGATTTTGGATAACGTTAAATTTGTTACCCAATGTATCATATCTTAATTAGAAGCTATCTATAATCGAGTAATTAAATACCTACCTTATCGGTTAATCGATCAGTTTTAAAAACAATTTTCATATTAAATTATCTTCTGTGCACTTAAATCCACGGTAATTACTGAAATAATTAAATATTGATTACGATAAAAGAGAACTGTATTTATTTATTTTTACACGTGATATTATTTATCTACATGACTTATTAAGTACTAGCTTCTGCCCGCGACTCCGTCCGCGTGGAACTCGTTTATATCGTTGCTCCATACAAACTTTCACCCCCCACTTCATCCCCTTGGGGGATGATTTCCAGGATAAAACTATCCTATGTCCTTCCCCAGGACTCAAACTATCTCTATACCAAATTTCATCCAAATCGGTTCAGCGGTTGAAGGCGGCATGAAGAGGTAACAGACAGACAGACAGACACACTTTCGCATTTATAATATTACTAGCTACTGCCCGCGACTCCGTCCGCGTGGAAATCGTTTATATCGCAGGTCCATACAAACTTCAACCCCCCATTTAATTTCAGGGGATGATTTCCAGGATGAAAACTATCTACTTTCGCATTTATAATATTACTAGCTTTTGCCCGCGACTTCGTCCGCGTAGAATTCGTTTCACTACACAAATTGTTGTTATTTTACCCCCTCTAGAGATTATTTTCTTTTTCACGCTATTCATAATTAAAACTAAAAAAAATACTTTGCTTACCTAGTATATTGTCAGACAATAAAGCACCTAAGAGAAAAGCTTACAAAAATACTGAAACAAAAAAATAAGTTGGCCGCTTCGCCGCTGCTACTTATTCCAATATACTTCTATAAACTATATTGTAAGATTTATTTCGTTCTGCTAAAACATGTAGATTTTTAGATTTAGACACACGTGAGCAAGCTACATACAACTGCCCGTGGGAAAAACATGGCGTGCCTAAATGTAATCCCGCTACTTTTAAGGTTTGACCCTGCGATTTGTTAATTGTCATTGAAAACGCTACTTTTAAAGGGAACTGTAGTCGTTTAAAGTTAAATGGCAAGTTATTAGGTATAATTGGAATACGGGGTATGAGTACATCTTCTCCTTTCGCTTCACCAGTTAAGATTGTGCCCTTTACTATGTATTTTCCCAATTCAGTGACCCGTAATCTTGTTCCATTGCACAATTTTGGTGCATCTAAGTTGCGCATTAACATTACGGATACGCCTACTTTTAATTCGAGTTTGTGGGAAGGTACCCCGGATAGCTCCAGAGAGTTTAAGAACTCAACCGGGTAACTGGTGCTGTCGTCGGATGTCATTACTGTATCTATGGAGTTGTACACTGTTGTTTCGGTTGATATTTTTTCCAAGATTTTTTTATTTATTTTTGATACTGTCTCATTTTTTGGTGCCAGTATGGTTCTTTCACACAACCAATTTTCATCCAGAATATTTTGTTGCAGATTCGGAAAAACTTGAGCAATAAGCTCGTCTTCCGAATCCACAACATGACAAAATTGGTTGGTGAATAGAATCATACCTTCAACATCAGTTTTTAATCGACCGTCGCCTATCTCGAGTAATTTTTGAGCATACGCACCCGACTCTACATCATCAAACAGCTGGACTCGCATGTTAGTCGTGAGATGGAACTTTTCCACCTTGGTCCACACGCGTGATGCTTTCAGACATGCGTTTATTTCGTCTGCTGGAGTGCCTCGCTCGATAACAGGCAATGTCTGCCTGAAATCACCAGCCAGTAACACAACCACACCACCCATTAACGTTCGATTGCTATGCATATCTTGCAGACAACGATCGAGCGCCTCAATAGCTCGCTTATGAGACATCGTACATTCGTCCCATACAATCAGTTTGCACTGTTGCAATAGGGCGCCGCGGGCGCTACTCTTGCTAATATTGCAAGTTGGATTTTCTTCGCTTGCTAAATTAAGAGGTAACTTGAAAACTGAGTGTGCTGTTCGGCCACCACTTAATAATGTTGCAGCGATTCCAGAGGAAACCACAGCTAATGCAACATGTTTGTCTTTGCGAATTTTTGCGAGGAGCAAATTAAGCAAAAAAGTCTTGCCTGTGCCGCCCGGCGCATCAAGAAAGAAAATACCACTTTTCCCACTTACAACTCGTTGTAAAACTTTATGATATATCTCCTTTTGCTCGGGTAGTAGACGTGACTCAGTTTCTCTTACGTAAGTGTCCAATATATTGGTATCGTAGCTGAGCTCTCTAATCAAATCATTTGACAACCCTTCTCTACGCTCTGGCGTGGGCATACCAAAGTCGGAAAGTTTCTTTCCGGATATTGATAATATTTTGTCTTCTATTAGGCGCAGCGCTTCATTTAAACAGAGATCATTGTTGATCTGACCCATTCTTTCGAATCTGTGCAAAATATCCTCTGATTCGAGTGATCAGTAGCTGACTTATACAAATATGTCGCCTTCTAGTAAACAGTACATTTTTATTTTAAAAACACTGATATTGTAATTATAAGTAAACAGTACAGTTTTATTTTAAAAACACTGTTATTGTAATTATAAAAATGATTAAAAGATAATGTAACCTTCAGAAACTATAATATATGTAGTCTAATAGCGATGAACACTTCGCAACAATCACCAAAGTTAAGCAACGTCGAGAGAAGTCAATATTTGGATGGGTGACCGTTTTTTTTCATACAAATTCTCAAACGTCTTTTGACCCCCTTAGGGAATGAATTTTCAAAAACGCAGAAATTAGTTTTCTAATATTTTGATATAAAATCAATCTACGAAGTTTCAAGTTTGTATTTAAAAAAAAAAATAAGTCCCATACAATCTTTAGTTTCCTTATTCCACCCTCTGAAGTAATTATATCTAAAAAAACGGCACGCTATATCCTACTCTGAGGTATAAACAACAATATTGGAAAGTTTCAATAAAATCGGTTCGCATATTTTTGTTTAATTTGTCCTCAACGCCGCTATACCACATTAGAGAAGAATCCATGTTTCTACTGATTACCAAAAGATGGCGCTGGTGATGTGTTCTTAAATCGTTCTTTCTCGAACTCTGTCTACGATACCTAAACTCCATCAAACTCTTTTTTATACGTTCTCATAAGGTTTGGCAGAGTTTAAACGCATAGAAAAATCGGAAGAATTACCTACTACGGCTAGAATTTGCCTGGAAATGTGTGAAGCTCTGTATCGCACTATTGAAGTTTTTAACGTTAGTTGTATAAATACAATTTACTTCGTTGTTACTTTATTATGTATCTTTGACCACATGGATTTCCATATGGACACTGTTTCACATTTATAATATTAGTGAGATATAGTATGAAGTATGATAGTATATAATATTTATAGTAATATTAATATATAGTAATATATATAGTATATAGTATGGAAGTATGGATTAGTATGGATATGGATAGAGGTTGGCTTGGCTACATCTAGCCTTTCATCAAGAAGGGTTCAAGCGTTTAGACGTTGTCATGTTGCTAAAGCGAAAAACTGAAACGTGATTTGAATCTAATAATATATATGTTATCTATATCTATATATTTGAGACTCCCGTTAATATGTGGTGGTCAAATATTGGAGGCATTGATGTGTATCTGATGAGGCGACAGCTGCGTTGGTGTGGAATATATATATATACATAATATACAACCTCTATCAGTTCGTGAATACGAAGTCGCATCGTCGATATTACTAGCTGTACCTACCTGCGACTTCGTTTATGGGAATATGGTGGGAATAAAAATGTATTTATTCTCTTGGACATAGGAGGACACTTGTAGTTCTAATTTAACCTATAAAGTAATTCAAAGTTTAATAGATGTTTGTTATAATAGATCAAAAATTTGATTGTGTGATGAACACGAATATTTGTTTCTGAGTCATGGATGTTTTCTACGTATTTAAGTATTTATTTATCTATATATGTATGTTTATCGTCGTCTAGTACCCATAGTACAAGCTTTGCTTAGTTTGGGACTAGGTCGATTTGTGTAAAATTGTCCCCTAATATTGATTTATTTAATATTGGACGAAAAGATGTGCCGAGTCGGATTCGAGGATTGACCTCTTTCCCAAAGTTGGACCTACCTAACTGGACAGTCTGTCCTAGGTATAAATAATCGTCTACAACTTCGAGCGTAAAGTGTCCGATTCAAATGGGAGTTGGTACTACATTGAGGTTTGACAGGATCTTTGTCTTATCCATGATCATCTTTAGACCAACTCGCTCGGAGGCTTTACTGAGGTCATCGAGCATCGTACTTAAAGTCCTCCATGGTCTCAGTTCTCAGCCAAGACTACTATATCGTCAGCAAACCGAAGGTGAGTGATGTACTCGCCGTTGATGTTGATGCCTAGCCTTCTCCAGTCCAGAGTCTTGAAAACGTCCTCCAGTGCAGCGGTGAACAGTTTTGGGGAAATAACATCACCTTGCCTGCTGCGGAATAGGCTTCGAACTCCGATCCTAGAGTCGGACTGACATAGTGGCGATCTCGTACAAACACTTCAGTACTTCGATATAGCGGCAGTCTACTTGGCACCGTTGGACAGACTGTAGTATAGCCCAGGTTTTGATCGAATCGAAGGCTTTCTCGTAGTCTACGAACGCTATGCAGAGAGGCAGGTTATACTCCTCAGTCTTCTGTATAACCTGGCAGAGCGTACTAAAACCTCTTCGGAAACCGGCTTGTTCGGGAGGCTGGAAGTCATCAAGCCTGCGTGCGAGACGATTCGTAATGACCCTTGAAAACAGCTTATAGACATGGCTCAAAAGTGAGATGGGTCGGTAGTTCTTCAGCAGGGTGTTGTCACCCTTTTTGAAAAACAGCACCACTTCACTTTGTTCCACGCCTTTGGCGTTCTCCCTTTCAGTAGGACGGTGTCGAACAACTTCTGAAGGGCCGTAAGGATCGGTTTTCCACCCGCCTTCAGGAGTTCGGCTGTAATTCCGTCTTCACCGGGTGTCTTGCTGTCCTTAAGCTGTTTCAGAGCCATTCTAATCTCCTACAGGCTGATGTCCGGGATGTCGTCGGTGTAGTGTCGGGTAAGTCTAGCTCTAGGGTCTTCCGCCGGACCAACTTCGAATCGCTAAACTTAAGTGGCAGTGGGCACTGCACGTAGAACCGATGACCGTTGGGGCGGAAAGGTTCTCGAGTGGCGTCCACGTACCGGAAGGCGCAGCATGGGTAGGCCACAATGTGGACTGATGACCTGGTGAAGGTCGCGGGAGTCCGCTGGATGCGAGTGGCGCAGGACCGGTCATTGTGGCACTCTTTGGGAGAGGCCTATGTACAGCAGTGAACGTCTTTCGGCTGATATGATGATGATGATGGAATAATAAACATTATTTTTTAAGGCAATAATACCTTTTTGCAGTTTGTATCACGTTTATATCCCTTGCATTTCGTTATGTATTTGTTATAAAAATACAATTAATATATCATTTTGTAAGAAGTTTAATAAGTTTCATTACGTTTAAAATTTTTTTTTCCTACGACGCTTAGTTTTTGCAATATTTAAGAAAAACTTAAATGTGAGACATATCCCCTCCCCTCCACCTCACCTAAAGCAACCGGCCCTTGGCTGGGGACTTTAAGTATGTTATACCTGGGGGTCAACCAGGGCTTAAAATACCGGTATTTTCCGGAACCGGTATCATGACCTTCAACCAGAAACCGGTATTAGACTTGGTACCGGTACCTCGGTACCTGTACCAAGCAAAAGTACCGGTATTGCTAAAACCGGTATTCTACATGATACCAATACCTCGGGTAGCAGTTGAAATACTGGTACTCGAAAGTGCGAGTGGAGTGAATGAGAGAGAAAGAGAACACAATAAGTTATTTACTCACATCGCGAGTTGCGGTTGTGCGCGCAAGCTAGCGTTGGATGGATGAATTATATTCTTCTCTTAGACGCTTCTGGATGCAGACTTATTCTTGTCGGGGGACGGTAATTGGGACGATTTGTGGTAAGTCGTAAGTAAACCCTATTATAAAAAATATTAATCCAATCTACACGATTTTTTGCATTTATTTGCCAATTTCGGATCTTCGTTGATCGTACTATAAAATGAGGTTAATTCATTCGAAACTCAATCGCTACATTAAAGTTAACAGAAAGCACGATATATCAATTATGCTGTAATGTCTTAAAGAATCCCATTTATATTGAACACGGGTCGTACAAATTTTTATTGCTTTTTGCTACCTGTCCTCACGATCCGTGACACACATAATTTTGAACTTTACTCCAATAGGCTTAAGCTCGACGTTCGTGTTGAGATCTATTTTGTTATTTTAAGTGTGCGTACTGACGTAAATGTTGATGGCTTAAGACTTATCGTTTAGTTTTAGGGATTACTCGTAACAAATATGTTAAATCCATGGAAAATGGATTAATAACTGATAGTCTCAGTTTTATTTATAACAAATAAAAATGAGCGACAATAAATGATAGTTATGAAGATAGCGAGGGTAATTCAGACTAAAAAGATTGATTTGATATCCGATTCATATTTGTCGTGTTTGCTCGCTTCTCAGTACAGGCGCCAAGCATTTGGAACGATTGTGTGCAGCAATAGGTTATTTATGCTAGTTTGCAAAGTTGTTGTTCGGCGCGAGTGCTGGTGTTGAAATTTGGGCTCACGCTATCCGTGATACACGCCCGGCCTTATACCCGTGTTCTTACCCCCGCGTTGTAAACGTCGGGTTCGTGTTGGGTACCCGTGTACAGACGGGTTCTAATTACACACACACGGGTTAGGACCGTTTGAGTTGAGTTTTTGTATTTACTATAGATAAGTACCTAATGCCGTATAAAGTTTGATTCACTAATTATTTATTTTAATAAAAATAAAAATACGCTGTTATAAACACTTCACAAAATATTTTTATTACGAAGATGGATGGATTATGGAAATTAATTCACTCGGTACTTATATTAACATTCATAGAAAGAAAGAGCCTTATCCCTTTTACATAGCTCAAGCAGGGGTGGTACCCGCGTGTAGATAAGACCCGTATACCTGTACACGGTTACCCGGGCCATAATTACACGGATTGGTACGGACCACCACGTTCGTGTAACATGACAGAGACTTTTATTACATAAGTTTGAAGTCCATCCCCACATGGAGTATTGCTGTAATATCTTAGGCTCCCGTTTAGCACATTATATAAGGTTACCTACCTTTTTGATTGTATTTTCCTTTTTTCCGTGTTTAAAAGTTAAATTCTTATTCTTATTCTTATCTTTAAGCGGCAGCACCTGGATACTAGCTTGAGCCTTTTGACTCGATTCAGAGACGTTCTGGGCGAATCGTAGACGATCCCAAACTCACAAGCGGTATTGAACCGTTAAGTCTAAGGAGAGACTTCGCCTACTTGTGCTGGTCCTATCGCTTGTGTAATGGGTTGTGTACAGAAGAACTGTTCGACATGATGCCCACGGCTGCCTTTTGTCACCGCCGCCGATGTAAACTATAAACTAACTTAGTGTAAAGTTTCATCCATTTCGGTTAAGCCGTTGAAGCGTGATTGAGTAACTTACATCCAAACTTTCGCATTTATAACATTAGTAGGATTACGAAAATAATTTACTTTAAAAACAAAGTTTAAACTGACAAGAATTTAGTACCTACTGTGCCAATACCTATAAGATTGACCATAAAAATTTCTACATTAACTTTCCAATATCCTACACCACAACTGCTTTCTGAGAGCAAATGCGTTGATTATTACAGAAAAAAACCAATTCGCTATACGTTGGCTGACAATATTTGAGGAGTTCCGTGGATTCCTCAAGGGTCTCTTAATTGACAATTCGTTAGTTGCTACTTCAACGGAATCATGTCAGAATGATGAGATTGTGATTGAGAGAGATGATTATTGAGGTATACTTTACATGCTTGAGGAGTTCCATAAGTCATCTGTGGTCTTCATCATCAATTTCACTTCACCAATATCGCGATTTCTAATCGAAAATTACGAAATCACTACACGTGCTTAGAAAAAATGAGGGTTGCCCCCATCATCATATCCTGACTTGGTGACAATGGGACCACCTCAGGAGTGTACTCTTTCGAATAAAAATATAATTTTGAAGCCACTACGTTGAGCCAGATAGACCCCCTATATTATTTACCTATATTGTACAGTCAGCGTCATATAGATAGTAGCAGCCAGAGTAGCCAAATATTTCGTATCAAACCCTTATTCTTACAGTAATAAGGACGTGTACCGAAATATTTGGCTACCTTGGCTGCTACTAACTATATGACGCTGACTGTACACAGTAAACATTATCAGAAAGATAAATTATATTAACTATTTCCTTGTAGGTATGTACTTTAAGGAACTTGATTGCAAAAAGATAGGTGGAGATTCTTGAAACACATTGCATTGAGGCTATTAAATACCATAGGCCCGGCATCTTTTTTTGATCGATTTTTTTGTCGTTAACACTCAAAACCAGACAAAAAATGTCAACACGCTGTGCGACATAAAGACGTTCTAAACCCGATTTTATGGCCTCGAGGAGATTAAGTGAATACCGCCTTAATAGTTCTTAATAGTTTATAAAAAAACGGTTTTTTTATTGACTGCCTGTAAAGTTGTGCTATGTGAGGCAATTAGAATGTCTCAAAATTATTGCACTTTTTGTTAGTTTTTATGTCACCGTGCTTTTAGTTTTTAAACGTTATTTGCCTGGGAACGTCTGGTTTTTAGGCTTATAATATGCTTATAATATAAGTTCAACATTCAAAACCATAAGTACCAATTATGAATAACACAACATAATGTTAGGTACAGACTATTTTGTGTTATTCAAAATTGGTAATAATGTGTACCTACTGTCGCCGTTATAGAAATGTTTACAGTTTTGCACTATATGTAATTATTTTATTGAAGTGAAAACTTCATTAGCGGCGCTGAGCACTTTTAGGGATGGGGAAAAATTGTTAAATATGCGACAGATTTTTGTGACCTCAGATGTGAAGGAGGTCACAAACTTTTATATTTTGCTGCTAGCCGAATCAACTTCATTCAAAACTGAACGCTATTCGTAAGAGTATTTAAAGCCGTTAACAATTTTTGCAATAGCATATTCTGCAAATAAATTTGTAATTTTGTTCACGCGTCGTTCACCGTTTTGCTATTGAGCAAATTCGAATAGTTCGAATTTGGACATTATTCCTAGAGTTATAAAGCTTTGAAAAATATTTACCAACGGCAAAAACCAATTGATATTTTGTTCACCGCCGAGTTCCGCTGTTCTTGAAAATTCGAATAGTTCGAATTTGGACCTTATTCCTAAAGAGATAAAGCTTTGTAAAATATTTGGCAATGGCAAAAACAAATTGGTATTTTGTTCGCCGCCGGCAGCGGGCGAGCCGGCCCGTCGCACCCAACGCGCCCGCAGCCCGTCCGCCTAAATAATTGATAATTGTTTATAAATTTACGCCAAATTCATTTTTAGGGTGACACCGTAAGATGTCACGTGAACTGATCGAATAACTGTTACAATGTTATCGAGTTTTCACTTCTGCCGGCACTCCCGGAGTGCAACCCGGTCTTGTTTTTATTTTTTTTATTGCAGGACAAACAGAAACAAGTGTACTTACAAGAAGACTTATAAACAAAGAACACATGGACACTAAGCATGTACTTATTTCCTAAGTCGCTCTCACTAAGACACATTTGGTTGTTACACAATTGTAATAAAGCGAAACTCCATTGAAATCTTGCATTTCCGTGCACTTTGCATTCTAATTAGAACACTTAGGGACGGATAGTCTATGTCGCCGCGACACAACTCGCGGACCGTCCTGTGATAGCCGTGCTGAAAGGCCGCGGTTCCCGGTTGACGCCGCTCCGCGTACAGTGTCTCGTTGTATAGAAGTGTATTGTTACAAGCTGCACGTCCGTACAACTCGACGCTGTACCCGGAGACCCAGGCCTAACGGCGCTCTCGACTTTGAGCGGGCGGCGGCGGCGACACGGCAGCCGCGCGCCATACATGGGAGTGAGAGATCCGAGCGCTACCTCTTGCTCCGCATGGCGCACCGTTGCCGCTGCCGCCTCACCCACGACTTGTGGCGTGCGCTAAGTTAAGAGGCTGACAAGACCTAATTTTGTTGAAAGTGATGTTATTTAAGCAGTTTTTTAAGAAAAACTATTTGTTCTAGCACTTTGAAAAAAATATATCTTAATATCCATACTTCCATATTAATATTATAAATGGGAAAGTGTATGTGTGTGTTTGTTTGTCCGTCTTTCACGGCAAAACGGAGCGACGAATTGACGTGATTTTTTAAGAGGAGCTATAGTTTAAGGGATGGAGAGTGACATAGGCTACTTTTTGTCTCTTTCTTACCCCCACTTCCCTAAAATGGGGGTGAAAGTTTGTATGGAGCTACGATATAAACGAGTTCCACGCGGACGAAGTCGCGCGCAGAAGCTAGTTTATCATATTTCAAAGACCGTGGACGGACTCGATACATAATTATGACACTATGGACATAGTCTGAAATAAATTTGAGATGGTTCCAGAAGGTAGAGTCAGTGGATGAGACATTAAAGTGTGTGTAGTGCTGGTAGTCGGTGACCTAAACTTGAATCCGACGTATACATCCCAAAATGTCCTAACTTATTATTGTTATTTTTTAGCTGTCTGCGGTCTAAGAGAGACGAATGAGGTGATTAATGCATATGGCGGCAAGTTAGATGTTGTGCTGGTGTCGGAGAGCATGACGAGTACCGTGGGTGAGTTGTCGGATGGAGGTCTGGTTCCGAGATCTGACGCGTATCACCTCCTCCTCCTCCTTTGGAGATTTCAATTCCTACAAACTGTTTGATGCGTCGTCCCTCGGCTGAACGGTTAGCTCCGAGCAATGTAGACATGGAGCGGGACTGGAACTTCGCTAAAGGTAATTACGAGCTCTTATTCAAATTAGTTTCGGAGGTGAACTGGCAGGAAGTTCTCAGTGCTGGGAATGTCGACGGTGCTGTAAATAGCTTTTACCAAATATTGTACGGAATCTTTGACATTTGCGTTCCAAAACAAAGTCGTCCGAGAAAGACTAGTAGACGCTATCCTGTTTGGTTCACCGCAGACCTCATATGACCTGAGACTAAAGAGTGACCTGCACCGAGAATGGAAAAGTACAAATAACAAGGAATCTTATAACAAGTTCGCAAAATTGAGTTCTGAGTTGAAAGCACGAATGGCCTCTGCCTACGACGACTACATCGGTCAAATTCAGAGCAATACCCGGTCTGGATCAGTCAAGGCTCCATATTAGGTCCTTTCTTATTCGGGATCGACCTCAGGTCAGTCCTTCAATCAGCTCAGTGTCTCCTATATGCAGATGACCTTAAGTTGGTGTATGGAGTGGAGCAAAGTTCTGACTGTGAGTCGTTACAAAGGGACATCGACGCGGTCTTTCTCTGGAGCACCGAAAACAAGCTGCTGTTCAACCCCGCTAAATGTTGCGTCTGCACTTTCAGCCGTGCTCATATACCGTTGCATGCACAATATGTGCTGGGGTCCGAGCCTATAAACCGTGTGTGCTTTATTAAAGATCTGGGTGTGGTCTTCGATACGCGGCTTACTTTTCATGAGCATATCTCAACGCTTGCTACAAGCTGCTTTCGAAAACTGGGCTTCGTGGTACGCAACCTTCGTCACTTTAACGATCCTGTTGCCATCAGGCTTGTCTATAATGCACTAGTTAGAAGCAAGCTTGAAACATCATCGATCGTTTGGCATCCCTACGAATCTACCTACAGTTTGCTTCTTGAAAAGGTACAAAAGGCCTTTTTAAGGTTCTTATACAAGAAAGTATTTGGTTATTACCCGTTTCTTTATCCGACAAAGTATCTCCTTGGGGCCTTAGGTTACAACTCTTTGGAGGTGAGGCGTAACCTTAGCTTATAGACGTTTGCGTGTCGGACCTTGCGCGGTGATTCGGACTGCCCAGAATTGGTGAGTCGAGTTGTGCGACTGCATGTACCAGACATCCCCAGGATAGCCCTCAGACCGCGGCGACGCGATCTGCTGGCCTTGCCAGCGGGACGCACCGTGTCGCGCCTGAACTCTCCGCTGCTCCGTGCCCTCTCACACTTGAATGCTCTCTTGGCATCAGCACCCGAGTGCGACCTGTTTGCGTGGCGATGGGCGTCTGTGAGAAACGAATGCCTGAGATTATGTGAGATGATGGATGCGAGGCCTACATCCGTGAAAGTGTAATTAGTGACAGTCTTTGTGTAATGGTGTTATTTGTAATTATTTGTTTGTACCAGATTGTTATTTGTAATAACCTATATGTTCCTGTTTGTATATGTTAATTTTAAGTTTTATGTCGCATTGGATTTATATCTGTAAGGGCCTGTAAACATATTTTCAAATAAATAAATAATTTGAATTGAATTGAATAATTGGACGAAATCGGCTCGATAGAAAATAATTGCAAAGATTGGTCTTAAAATCATCATTAAACGGTTCTGTCTTAATTTTTTTGACGTATGGGTCTGCAATTAAAAACATAAAGGCATCATATTCATACCTAAGCCGCTAACGAGTCATATTTCACAAATAATCCACACTTTTTTATTTCAATATTTATTAATTATTATCTCCTAAGATCCGACCGCCCAGTAACACTCGCTCTCGTTTACTCCGATACAAATAGACAGTGTGAGCCGTATCCTGAATCCTCAAGGGCATTTTGGTGTTGACAGCGTCTTAAAGCATCGCGCAGCCGCACGCTTTTCATACTAAATTGCCCGCCGCGGGCGCCTGTGTTACAAGGGAAGATCGCCGTCGCGTCGCTTATCGCTCTAACAGTACAGCTCCAGCCTTAGCGTACGACATAAAACTACGTACATGACGATGCGAAGTAAGTAAACAAATGAACTCCAAGTGCAGGAGTCCTTGTATACGTAAGCTGTATAATTATCGTCACTCTCGCTTCTGTTATTACTATAGTGCCATTCCGTCACCCCCGCTTTCTTACATACGAACATTTAACAGCTCTATTAAGTATAACTTGTGTTTTATTGCCGTTTTTATTGATCGTTAACTCTCTGTTTGGTTTCTCCGAAACTAAGTTATAACTTAGGGTTTTAAGAGTGTTATTGTGGATTATGGTTGAGATCCGTTTTTATTTGGGTGTGTAATAAATATGATATTTTCTGAATATTAAACTATGACCCACGTCCCCTAGAAAGTATAAGCTAACACTGGAATATAAAAAATGGGTTCAATGTATATCAAACGCCAAGCCCTTATTCATTAAACTCGAGGGACCTTTGTTACTTAAATCTGTTTTGACTCTTTCTCACAAACTATGTCAAAGTGAAGACAAAGACAATCGTCTTTGATTGTCGTTTAAGCTAAAAACGTTTAGATTTTGCCATGAATGGGCTTAGGTACTGTCTGTCATTAAAGAAGAAGAATATATATATATATATATATATATATATGAACAAATTATAATGAATTCTCATAATTAGATATTTAATAAGCAAAACCAAAATATCTACATTATATTATCTAACTGACACAAACATAAATCTCGCTGCACGCACGCATTAAACAATCGTAGCATTGCGTAGCGCGGCGTAGCAGCTACGCCGTAACCTGCAATTAACCCGCAGCGCTACGGTTTCTTATTCTTAGGTATTATTTTATAGTTTGTGGCAAAATCTGTGTATAATAATTATTTTTTATAAAGGCTGATCATTAATAAAGTAAGTATTGGTGGACGAAATTCTAATATTTTTTGAACAGCACGAAGGTCGCGTTTGTGCACAAGCGCTAAGCTGCCGAACACGCGCAAACACTAACATAAATGGCGTTGCACAAGGCCTAGCTGAAACAGATTAGTGCAGCCTGCGGTGGAGGTCAATAGTGAATTCGACAACAAATGTCAAGTTGACTATTGACCGCCACCGCAGGCCGCGCCAATGTGATTCAGGCTGTAAAGTCACTTTACGGACTTGGACTTGTCCATACTCGCTTAACAGCCCTCGTCACACGTCTCATGTTCCTCGAACCGTCTCAAAATCTACCAATTCACAAATAATAAAATAGGTTTCAGGTTTACCCCGAAAACAATGTTAGGTAGTGCTATTTCAAGCATATGTCACATATGAATTTCAGGGCACAAATGTTGCCACGAACATAATAGTCAAAAACCGAATGCCAGAGTCGCGTAAACGGGACATTAATAAACGTTAGCGTAATCCGGCTTAATTACAGCACAGCGATATGTCAAATGGATACATAATCATAACAATGGCGCTACGCACACAATTAGGGGCCGGCCGGCCGGCGCGCTCGACTAATACAGGTGCCCTGTTACAATCATCTATACTCACATTATTATTGTGTTGATGTGGTGAACGCGGATTTTTGCGAGCTCCGAGCTGGCGATTGGTGAGAAACCACTACGTTATTAAAAAATATGTTTCTGGCGCTTCGCCGGCCGCTGCCGCGGCACGCTCGCTTCGCTCGCTCGGCTCGCGCGCTGTAGAGTCGTAGTTCTACCTAACACTCCTCGCTTCGTTCGTCGTCGTACCTAACGGATACCTGCCTAAGATAAAGCTAATATGACAAATGCTTCGAATAACAGAATTATACTATTTAAAATTCGGACGTTCGGTTGATCATGATTTTGATAAGATGTACTGTCGTTGAAACTATTATCAAGTATAGGTAGTATAGTAACACTGGTGAAACGATTTTCTATGCAATAAAAAAATTGGGTATTCCAAAATTACGGTAAAGGTGATTCGATGAACGACTATGTCGATGGACAAATAAAATAATTAAGTAAAACTCAATGAGTTGATCCTTGTGTAAAAGGTAATTCGAGTAAAGTATGAGCGATCTATGGAAGTTCGATGAATGAATCCTAAGTGATGAGTGTTACAGCTGCGAAAAGTGTTACAGGAACCGATAATCGATGAAACGATTCTCGGTAAAATTATGGATTCTCCACTTAAATTATCATCATCATATCAGCAGAAAGACGCCCACTGCCAGAACATAGGCCTCCTGTGCCACTCACTTCTAGCGCACTCCCGCGACCTTTACCAGTCATCAGTCCACAGCTTGTGGAGCTGCACTAATTATCCTTACTAATATTATAAATGCGAAAGTGTGTATGTGTTTATATGTTTGTCCTTTCTTCACGTCGCAACGGAGCGTCGTACTGATGTGATTTTTTGTATTGAGATAGTTTAGAAGCTGGAGAGTGACATAGGCTACTTTTTCCAGCGGGAAAACATCTAATTCCTACGGGAAAATTCCAATATGTTACATTTTCCTATAACCACGCGGGCGAAGTCACGGGCATCAGCTAGTTAAATATAATCTTCGCTAATATTATGGATTAAAGTGGTAAAGTTTGTGAGTGTGTATTTTGTGAGAGTGATAGCTTTGTAAGTTTGTATGTAGGGGTAATCTCCGGAACCATAAATTCGCTATCAAACACGTTTCAGCGGTGTCTTACATGGAATGGAATTTTGGGATTGACATATCAGACCACCTTTATCGCATTATCACTGTATCTAAAAATAAGCCAAATTTCAGCACAATCGAATACCACCAAGCAGCTGCTAAGTTTTTTTTTAACTATCCTTTTCTTGTTATAAGTATAGTAAATTATTAAAAAGTTTGCAAGCATCATTTATTATAAACTAAAAACCTTTCTCTCTTACACTAGTGCTTATATAGTAAGACTATACTTATAAACAAGGAAGAAAATGTAAGTTTAAAAACATTTGAAAGTAGCATTTTCCGTGGTTAAGTTATGACTAGTTACTGTCGAGTTGGTCACGGTAATGAGTGTTATGACTAGGTATTGCAGCAATACACTAATCATCAGATATAAGGTATACATGTATATTTCGGTTACCAATACTTTGGCGTGAATGATAATGCCCTTTCTGTTTCAGTTTACTAGAGGTATTTTAAATAGCTTATATTACATTCTCGGATTATGTGAATTAATAGTACATCACTACAGAGACCGGGAAGTAGGGGGTTGCCAGCCGAGTACATATAGACGGCCGACCGCAGCGAGGTCGGATAGTTATGAGGCTGGCAACCCCTTTTCACGCCGAGGTATGTATAGTGCTTTTCTCAAACATGCAATGAAATCAATAAAGAAACTCCAAGAAATCAAACTTTAATTTTCATGGTTAAACGCCGTGATCCTGTGCCACAAATTGTGGAATGGAAATTAAATACGGAACCCTAAAAATACCATCTTGCAGGCCTCCAATTTTGTATGAAATGCCATTACGGGTCTCTCGTCTCGCTGCGCCCGAAACGTTCTTCTTCGAAGCCCATTATGAAGAACACAACGTCAATATTTCATTGCAAGTTTGAGAAAAATAATATACTGTATTCTGATTCAAATATGCTTCTTCCATTTTCTTAGTCATTATGCTTTTAACTTCAAATTATCAAGAATAATAACCAAAAATCTGCATTATAATAATATCTTCATCCCGTGTATAATATACATAAACTTAGCTATTTTCATCTAGGGTAGACGAATACTACTTACATCATATAAAATGCTTATCATTGAGCAATTAGTAACTAATAAATAATCATTTTCATAATCATGATCTACTACTGCCTTACATCTAATAATTGTTAATGAAGATATTTCACCAAAAGCTCGTGTTGAAAAGCCTCACCGTATTCAGCCGAACGCGCTTCATTCATCGTACATTGTGTGTGTGTGAGTGCGGCGGCGGTGTGTGCGTGCTGTAATAGAGCGATGACGTGATTTCCTGCGCTGAGTTATTGCTACTGTACCGGCGCTAAATGCTGAGCGGCGCTGTGATCTTGTCGTGGCGTTGTTTGTTTAACAATGTGCAGAAGTTTGTTGCAGTTTCATATTGTGTACTTTGGAGGAAACCTGTGTGTTGAACAATTAAGTACCTACTATGATCTAGAGAGATTATAAAGTGTATGAAATACTTATTACAAAAAATACAAAATTAAAAAAAAAAATCTGAAAGCACGCACCGTAGCCACTCTCATATAAATTGGCGTCCACCGGCGGTTAATGTAAGACACACTTAGTGTGCGATTTTATTTTATATCAAAACCCTGGCTCGGTTAGGTATTTTAAATTATACTGCTTACATGGTGCACAACCTACACTGATTATCGCTTAAAATTACGTTTTGAAATAACCACAGTACCTTTATGGGCTTACGTAAATATGAACATAAAATATAGCACATGCGTTGTCCAGAATATAATAATTTAAATATAGACTTTAAATGATAATTTGATATAAATAGCTCATGTTGAATGTGAAAGAGCTGGATCACATATTTCCGGAGCAGTTTTTATAAGCAGTTACTTCTTACTTTACTTATTTCTGAATTGTTCTAAAAAACTACGAATAAGTAAATTAACTTTTTAGCCAATACTTTGTTAATTGGCCTTGGAATTACCAACATCTTTTCAATTAAATATATCACCTAAAAATAAAATAATCTGATAAATTTTAAACGGAACTATCTTAATTATACGAGTTATTAACAAAGTAATTTAGTAGATATGTGCGCGCTTGATAAGTATGGATTATACCCAAATGACTAATGCTGAGAAACTACCTTAGAAATAAAACTAAACGATTTAATTGTTTTTAATTTGAAATTAAACGTAAACATTGTAATGACCAAAGTAATTTTGGAGTAAATTATTTATTTATTTAAACAGGCAACAAAGACCCATATTACAAATACCTTAAAGACTAACATACATCCTTATCCTTACTAATATTATAAATTCGAAAGTGTGTGTGTTTGTATGTTTGTCCTTCTTTCACGTCGCAACGGAGCGTCGTATTGATGTAATTTTTGTATGGAGATAGTTTAGAAGCTGGAGAGTGACATTGGCTACTTTTACCAGCGGGAAAACATCTAATTCCCACGGGAAAATTCAATATGTTACATTTTCCTATAACCACGCGGGCGAAGCCGCGGGCATCAGCTAGTATCAATATAAACCTGCAATGTTGTACGCAATTTCGTGGTGTCGGAAATATGGATTACATCCAATAGTTTTTCAAACAATAGAGCGGATACACACGGCGACTTTTTGCAGCGCTAATAGAAACGCAATACAATACAGTACCGATATCTACAGGTGATTTTGACAGGATCTTTGGCTGCACGGTTAGCACAAAACCGCGCGCGAGCTCTCTCGAGCTCTCTTGCACTTAAAAAGAAACGGATAGTGTGAGAGAGCTCGCGCGCCGTCTTGTGCTAACCGTGCTGGTGTCGCACATTTTTAGGGTTCCGAAGTCAACAAGGAACCCTTATTGTTTCGCCATCTCCGTCTGGCCGTCCGTCCGTCTTCGGCTTAGCTCAGTAACCATTACTACTAGTAAACTGTAATTCGGCATGGGTATATATAAATCAATTACGCCAACCAAACCGTAGAATAAAATCTTGTTTTATTTTTTAGGTTACCTACCCTACCTAAGGTTTGGATGTAATTTTTTTTTTCTCGTTAAACTCATAGTGTGATAAAAAAATATTATGGGTTCCTTAAAACGATTTGTCAAATTAGTGATTCGTTTGCGAGATTTTGGGCTTTCAAAAAAATTGTTCGGTCATGTGTCCCCCCCCCCCCCGCCCCTGCCTGCTAAATGGCTACTACTGGGGATGTGAAAAAAATCGTGGCAGTAGTACATATAATGAATCTAAAAGGAAAACTATCGCGGCTAAGTAGGCATAACTAGTTACCGAGTACCTAATAGTCGACCACCATAAAATGTACTTTAGAAAGGCCTACTTTCGTTCAAATTCCGATGACGCAATCGCACCATTTAGTTGGAGCGCGCGTGTCGATGTAACTAATATAAGACAGACAGGCAACAACGGAACCCTACACTGCGCCCGACACGCACTTGGCCGATTTTTATCGTTGTATAAAGTCGCCATGTGTAAGATTGTTAGACATTGCCTTAAGGTACAGAATGGCCATCATGGCGCAGGACAGGGACGCAGTTAAGTAGGTACGCGATGGAATGCGATAGAACTATCTTTTTCTCCGTCTAACGCATAGTTGCATCCTGTGGGATGGGCAATGATGAGCGATTGTGTAGAAGAACCTTTATTCATCAAATTAAGACACATCACATGGTTGACAGGCAGCAATGGCAGTCCATATTTTGTATGGATGGATGTCCCAAAAGTCATCTTTAAGCCGCAAACGGACGAAAGCCAAAATCATAATAAAAAAATAAAAAAAAACCGGGTCACGTAAAAAAAAACAATTGATGGAAATTAAACTTTGAACTTACTAAATATGCCGTATTACACAATGAACACCATGCCTCTCACACTCTTATAAAAAAACACAAGTGTTTTTTTTTTAATATACTCGTAATATAGTGTTATATAATTTTGAAATTCGGAGTAAATAGGCCATTTTTTAAAGCTACTTGCCAAAGTAGCGTAATAAATATTTTTACAATGCATGTGCTCGAAAAGAGCGTTTTCCAAGCACTAAAATCGTGCGGAAAGTGCCACTTTTTCGCACTAGTGCTTTTTACTTTTCAATTTTTTTTTAATTTTCAAGTCCGTCGTCAGCCCGACACAAAGAGTTTTTATTACTCGAGAAAAGTTTTACAAATATTTCAATTACACGTTTTCTTTCATATAAAAGGTACATAAATACTAATAACGTTTAAAAATGATTTATTAATGTTTATGAATTTTGAATTTGGTCAATAAATTAATTAATTTTTAATATTCATTTAATGTGTTTGGCTGAACGCATATCTTTCTTATGCCTTTTACAATACGACAGTATGGCGGCTTGCACATGCGCAATGCGCATATGTTGACCGCGCATGTATCTAAAAGCCCGCCATTGTTGTTTATTGTGAGTTTTGTGTAGTTATTTTATGCAAGTAAATATGTTAAAAAGGTCGAGTGAAAGTGAGTAATCAATAATAATAATGTTTTATTGCGTTTCAATAGTGTCAGTATGTTTCTTAGAACTACGACGGTACAGCGTCTTTTTGTTGTTTAATATAATATTGAGTTCCTCAAAATTAATTGTGTTCCAAAACCACAATACAATGGTTTTAACTTTTAAGTGAATAAGCTTGACAGCAAAAGATGTGAAGAAGTTGTTAAATGCAATTCCAGATAATAAGTAGGTTAGGTACGTGACAATCTACCTGGGTTCTTCAATTTTAACCTAGATCTATTTTAAACCAACATTTCAACATTTAATATATTTCCTCACACAAGGCATAGTAAAATGTTGTATGATACACGCGCGTAAAGATGATTTCCGACTCGTGTCGAATTATACATTCGCTCGCTTCACTCGCTCATGTATAAAAATGACACTCGTCGGAAATCACCTACTTTCCACACTTGTAGCATAAATAACTATTTACAGTAGGTACATATGGTGGTACTTTCCCGCACTAGTGCGGAAACGGCACTTTTCGTGCATATGTCGAAACTTTAAAGAGCCATATGTACAGTAAAACGTTGTACGATACACGTGCGAATAGGTAATTCGCAACTCGTGTCGATTTAAAACACTCCCTTCGATTGTATTTTAATTTATCATTTTACGAGTGGTGATTCGTTGCGAATTTCCTATTTTCGGCACTTATATCGTAAATAACTATTTCAGTACAGTCAAAGTTATTTGGTCTAACGATTATCAGTATATGTTTGGGAAAATGGGTAATTTTAATTAAAACGTGTGTTTTTAATATGTTTTTTAGAATGTCTGTAATTTTTTTATACATGACTACGATTCGACTTGGGCCCGCTATCACTCGTTTTTGGCTTGACGTAGACTTTTTGAACACGTTGTCTTACCGTTTGGAGTACCATGGTATTCACTACCACTCGTGTTAATTACCTTATGTAATGAGTAAAAAGCACGGAAAAAAATAGATATTTGTGCAACAAGAGAGCAAAGTTTGTTTTTGCTGCGAGTGCTGATTTTGAGTCCTGAGGAAGCGAAAGATTCTAAAATTGAATCACGAGCGTAGCGAGTGATTCAAAGTTTGAATCTTGAGCGCAGCGAAGGACTCAAAAGCACGAGATGCAAATACTTTGCTCTCGAGTAGCACATACAACTTTTCACCTCAGAAGTGAGAACATATTCACATCAAAAATGTATAATAGTATCACGTACCTATTCGTCTCAAGATTGTTCAGGAAGAAAACTTAATTAGGCGTTCGTTAGTGCTTGTTTTAACTCATCAGCGCCGGCCGCGCCGTAAGTCAATATTAGAAAGGCGAGACAAAGGCGCGAGATACCAAAGGATATTTCAGTATCTATAAGAGTGTCGCGCGACTCGCGCGACACTAACACAGCACTAAAACTTAACCGTAATATTGTTAAAATTCACAGATTTTACTAATATCTTCGAGATATTTTAGAAATATTTATCATTATCACAAGGATATATTACGTGTATCTCGCGTGCACACCAAAAACTAGCCGTAACTGTTGTTCAAAAACTGCCTTCGTCGCGTGACTTCACTGTATATCCTAGTTATATAGAGAATTGATTTATCCTAGTCGTTTTTATATTTAAAACCAATATCAATAACGCAAGAATAAATTCTGAAACAAATTAACAGCGCGCTTTTTTTTTAAAGGGGCGGGCCGCCGCGCTTGCGTTTGGAAACTGCATCTGTGGTATACGTTCATAAAATTTAAGATTGTTTAAACTACAAATATTAATTAGCTAGCGTAAAGCGTAATAAAATTCATGTTTACCTATTTATTATGAAAAACGGAGTTTATTCTGAGATCTTTTATATAATTATCTTCAATAGAAAATTCCTTTGTATAATTATTTTGGTAATTTAAACTTGTTAATTTGATAGTTTTCAAACGTGTTACTCATGTCGCGTTATTTGGGGTCTATTTTGAAATTCGATGGTCGAACTATGGATCGGCCTATGTCTGCCATTTTCTTTTTTCGTAATGGAATGAAAGGGACAGCGCTAATAAAGTTCGAATATTCTGAACTTGTAATAGACTCCATACGACGAAATGTCAGTGCTCCGCATCAAAATTAAAAAGCTACTTTGTCTCACTGAGTGAGCAAACTCGCATTTTGCACACTGTTTTCACGCAGCAAAATATGCTTGTTCGAGCTGCTGAGGTGAAAAGAGTATTATTTCATCGTGTTACGTGTGTAAAAATGGGTAAAAGATATATAGTCACGGAACCAGTTTTAAATCGTCCCATTTTTAATCGTCTGATGATAAAATTTAATGCAAATGTAAAATATACCTTTATGTAACACGATATTGAATCACTAGGTATGTATTGTGAAAGACAACAATGATTGAGGAAATATATAAATTAGTTCATTTTATACTTAAAATTTCGATCGATAGGCGATATCACTATCAAGCATTTAATCAATGTTTGATTGGTGTGTCAGTCATCAGTAATCACTTTACTGCTATTATCATTATTGTTTTTATCAGTTAAGACGAATTTAAGGAGGGTATTTCAAATGGCTTCAGCCTTGCGTGCGCATGGCCTAATATACAATACGAGTAGATGATGCCAACTAGTGTTTGTACAGGCCCCATAGCATGAATGGCGTTATCACGCGATAAGTGACAGGATAGGCGCGTCGTCTCGTTCTATCGAACCGTGTCAGCCAGGGACGGAAGCTCTATCCTGTCACTTATCGCGTGATAACGCCATCCATGCTACGGGGCCAGAACCTAACCTCATTTGACCTTCCCGATTAGCTCAATAAGTTTTATGGTCACGTTTTACGTGACGTTTCAGTACATTTAGCCCGTAAAAGGTGACCCTAAAACCGCTATCGTGCTAGCCGGGCCGGAATTCTATTTTAATCCATCGTCTTCAATCACGATCATATTGATCTGTTTCACACGATCGCTCCCACGCACGACGAAATAACGTGTCAGAACAGACACAGGTGTACCTACTGATTTGGAGTATGGCATAAGCAACACACATTACTATTATACGAGTATAACTGCGATAAGAGAACACGAAAAAAAACTTTTTGCGTGTGTAATTGGTCATAAGGGGGTGAAATGGGAGTGAACGTTTGTATGGAGCTACAATATAAACGAGTTCCACGCGGACGGAGTCTAATAATACATAGCTACTCTAGAGTCTAATAATATATAAAGCTAATAATAATACACAGACGCGGAATGAAAAGGTTTGTCACTTCTGGACATCATTCAAATAAAGTCGAAACGTGGGGAACCTTTTCATTCCTCCACTATACCTGCATAGGCCGGGAGGTAAAACATTGCCTGAAGAGTATTTTATTCATGGTAAGACTGTTACAAGAATTGCCTGACCTGTAATTATAACGATGCTGCTGTATTATACGTTATAAAAATGTAATTTGTACTTCTATATCTATTATAATACGTACCTACCCACCAACATTTTGACATTCAAATTTACCCACTCACAGGTGCTATTGATATGGTATAAAGCGCAATGGGATTTTAATTAAAATAATTAGACTTAAAACACCTGCCCTCGTTAGAAAGGCCCTAGCTTAATTACCCGAACTATATTATAAGGGAAAGTTAAATTGGTTTTTGAACGGAACGGACGGAACCTTAAATATCTTTGTGGATAGGTATAACGACTATTATTTATTCTGTTGGATTTAATTTATTTGAATCTGTGTATGTATTTTAAAAGATTTAGGAGATTCAAAAAATGTGAATAAAATGCTTCAAGCTACACTGCCGCCAAAAACATTAGTGCTGAAGAATAGCTCACGAGGAGTTCGAGACATGTCACCCGTAGTGCCATTTAATATATACGTGAGTAGTATTATTTTCAACATGCCTCTCGAAAGTTTGAATTCGTTCAAAGATATTATTATAGACGCCCTGGCAAAGTCACGCCACTCGTCCCACGAGGGGATGGGGCAGGCAACAACTCATAAAATTAAGCGATTTGGATGTGAGTTAGTCTAACTGCGAGGATCGCCGCGTTAACAGCTCGCTCGTTGTCTCCCTCACACCCACACGCGACCGTATTCTCGTATACACCCACACAGACGAATGAACGCTTCGTCCGTTCAGTACCACGGCAGAGTCGGCCCGTTCCGCGCAGACTTGACATCATTAAAGTGACTCTATTGTTCCGTTCCCGCCGAAATGCGTTGACATTTACAATTCGGAAGTGCGAACATTCTTTGTTCAAAATTTGTTTTCTTTTTAAATATCTATTGTGCCTGTGTTGTGACTTCGAAGATTGGATGTGGATGCACTGTAAGTGTATTATAAAATGTGTTAATGACTTTTTTATTGACAAATCAATTTGTTGTTTTGATTCTGCATTTTAGTAAACTTTAAAAGAATTTAATATTAATTGGGTTTTAGCAATGCAATAATATTTTATTGGCGTAGTTTTTAATGAATTTGGTAACTTTCAATGGCACATTCGGTATTCATTACTTAAATCTAATAGGATTTAATAGGTGTAATTTGAGTCAAAGATCAGTTGATGGATTCGACTATAAATATTTATTGCTTGAATATAAATTAGGGTAGGTATACACGTTCCGCGCTGTGGTTTTACTCGCAGGTTTGACCACTAATAAGCACATCCATAGACTATTCAGATTCTTTAACTGCCACTATTTACGTATGGGACGATTTTTTTTCATTATAGGTGATAGTGGCAGATAATTTGATTTGATTTGTTTATATAATAATTAAAGTTCATACCTAGTAGTAGAATACATTTTGATGTCACAACACAATCCTATAAACAGTCGACATCGAGGATATACACTTTTAGACTTTATTCCATTCTATTAAGTTATCTTTTAACGTTGATTGTACCTACGAATGTGGACATAGAATGGACTAGGTATGATTCTTTAGATTCTTTTGTTTAATTATTGAAGCTGCATATTGCTAACAATAGTGTGAAGGTGAACCATAAGGCCACCTGTCCAACATTGAAACTTTGGTGCACAGTGAAACACGTCAATATCTCCAAAACCCGATGTTGCTAGATAGTGCTGTATAGCTCATTAGGACGTACTGAGGAAACCCTCTTCGACGCTCTGTTTGTGGACGCGACGCGTGGAAGAAAAAGTAACGACAAACAATTCAACAACAATTCTTTTCTACATTTTCCACGAAAAAGTAATAAAATAAAATAATATATGGTGATTTTTTGACACATTATAGAATTTGATTTCGTATTATTTAGTGTCTCATTGCCTTCTGTAAATCCCAAAGCGTCTGATGTTGATATAAACAGGTCACTTATTTGTGCAATTTTTCATTGATATTCGTAATCAAAAAAACCCTAGTTTGTTCACAATGAAACAGCATACAATGAAACAGTGTGTGTGGAACAATGACACAGTGATGTAGAAAATTTTATCCAATAATAATAACTATATGAAATGTTGAGACTAATAACACTTTTTCACTGTTGATTACCCCCGTTTCATTGTATACATTCAGGTGTTTCATTGAATACACGTATGTGGACGCATTGAAACAAAGCTCATTTTTATAATAAATTATTTTTGTTAAGTAACTGTTACAGTAAAGTTATTTTTTTTAATATGCCGTGATTACTAATTAAATTATCTATCTCGGTGCAAAATATCAGACTCTTAACTTTAAAAACGTCGGAGCTAGGATGCTTTGAAATTGTGGGGTTCCATTGATGAACAAGTTACCCTACACCTCACGAAAGGTTTTTTTTATGTTTAGCAAGTTACAGTATCTAACTAAACTGTGTGACAAACACACAAATAAGATTCGAGTAGTTTTATACAAATGCTGTGTGTATACATGAATGGTGACCACTTTACATGTCATAAAAAGAAGCCTATAATAAAGTATAATTAATTCAAAGTTTTATTCAAATTAGAGATTAACTGGTTTAACTCGAACGTGGCTTTTCATGGTAGTGTATTGTTGCTAATCACCTTGTTTACTATTGTTGTGAGGTCAACGTAATATTATGTATTTATAGGAATTCAGAAAATCAGATGCGTATATGTACATCACAGTTAATTTGGCATCCGTTAGCGATGAAATGAAATTGTGACTATTTAGCAAAAAGAAGGTTCGATTTTTTCAATGTGGACTACTTTTTTTTGCCTTATTAGGTCGCATAGAATTCGGTAACCGCACTCCCATTAAATACATTTTTGCTAAGGATTTTCACGTTAAAAGGACTCAAGATATCTCCAAAGATTCCAAATTTTCTAGAAGTCAGTCCAGAAGTTTGAGAAAGGTTGCAAAATAGACAGTTACCTAATTACTTAACAGTCAGTAAATCTAGTGAAGGATGCATAATTGCCTACCGTTAGGTATAAAAAAAACAGCGCGTACGGTTAAACTCGCATTATGGCCAGGTAAAGACGTAAAATTGTATACTCACCACGGGCAGTAAAAAAGAAAGCCCTCTATCGCATATTTATAAGCCTCGCCTGCGGCTCGGGTCACAATTACCTGCGATTTCGGGCTTTCTTTCTTTTACAGCCCTTGGTAAGTAATGTACTATTTCTACTCCTGTACCGTTATCTGTCATTTATATAGGCTCTAGCTCAAATACAATGACACCAATAATAAGTCGTCGAAAAACTCTATGCTCTATGGCCCATAAACGCACTGTTTAGTGTACTTTTATAGTTCATACATTTTTCATAAAAGCACTGTCTACCACGATGTCAAATTATGTAACTTTTTTTCAATCGGCCGCCATATTGCAGTGGTACCAACTTCATAAGCAAAATTTTTGAAATAAAAAGTTTTACTATCAAACATTTGTAGAACATAAATTATTTACTAAAATAAAAATAAATGATCATGTATTATGTGTATACATATTTTACCAATTATTGGTATTATTTATGAATATAAACCGATCCGATTCGGTTCGGATCCGGATTCAGTTTGGTTCGGATGGCAAGTTCAAGGAAATTAAAAACAAAACAGACCATAAACAAGAGGTGTCAATTTGTCATATTTCTAATTTCCCACCCAAGTTCCAATTCAAAATGAAAAGACGAAATATGATAACTATTCGTTATTTATAACTTATTAAGATTTTATTCGTGTTTGTGAAGTGAAGAAAACTGTGTACGTTCTTTTTAAAATGGACGAAGAAGAAAATGACTGCACCGCTGAAGAAATTGTGTGAGTAGTTTAGAACTAACGGAAAAACTACTGCCTGAAAAGTCAAATGCTATTTATTTAGAATTACTTAGTCGTAGAAAAAGTATTGTATGCAACGGTGTATAACTTGGTCTTAAAACGCTCGTGGCGTCTTTAATTGCGATGCTCGCCAAGGCTCGCATCGCAACTCACGCCACACGCGTTTTAAGACCCTACTTATACAACAGTTGCATAAAATACCATTTTGAGATTGTGCCACTCCCGCTCTCGCGTTATCGAATGTGTAGAAACAGGACGGAAATTAAATAAACGTATTTAATATTCAATACTATTTGTCGCATAATACGTTATGTATACGTAGACTAACAAGTGGTTGGGAAATAAAAAAAGTTTTTGTAAGTCAAAGACTTTCATTCTGGCTATTGTTGACGACATTTACTCTTTGGAAAGTCTTGTGTTTGTTGAGGTATGAGACGGTTTTATTTCCCTAATGATATACGAGAAATACCTCAACGTTAATCTAAGATGTAGAGAACATCTCATTTGAATATATGTATATCGTGAGCGCGTTCTGTCTGACACGCTAGCTCGGCGCGCGCGGAAGAGAACGCGAAACATATTTAAATGTAACTGGCATTTGGATCGGAAGCTAAGAACATAATTAGCGACTTCGAAAAGTTGAAAAAGCCCTGAATTTTTACTTTCAACCGATTTTGTTGAAACATACCTAAGAGCCATCTCGATCACGTCAGCTTTCGGACGATAAAACCGCATTAAAATCGGTCCATTCATTTAGGAGCTACGATGCCACAGACATACAAATTTACAGACACGCAGACACGTCAAACTCATATTATAACACCCCTCTTTTTGCGTCAGGGGTTAGAAATAGAGCTAAAGACGTTTTTAAACAGAATTAAATTTATTTCATCATATTTTTTATTTAGGGTTAACCAGTTTTTGGAGCGGAACAAATGTTTGTATGGGAGCAACTACATTAAATAACATAAATACCCAAAAAAAAAGTTAATGTCTGACCTCGCTGGCGGCTGCCGAAACGCTTCATACTCGTAAATTGACATAAAAATAGGACGTTACACTTTGCAATTTGTACTTTAGATTAACTTTAAATTTACACTAGGACAATAAAAATTTACATATTTTTTCTTAACTTTCAAGCTCTAGAATATATATATATAATATCTTTTTATGATTTTAATTATCTTTTGTAATTTATACTTTTTTACAATAATTTGATCGTTTACTATCCATTTAGCAACACTACGTTATGAATTTTAACACGACGCACGCAACCCTATTACCCAGGTGTGTCGGGAGGCCCAAAGCAAATCAATAGCACAAACAGTAGCTACTCCAGGGCTGTTATTCGCTACGCGCTAATGCGGCACACCCCGCCGGCCACTCGTCACGAAACTAGACCTCTACCTATGCTTGGTTACTACGCATCGCGGTGTCAAGACATATTTGTGGGTGAGCGTTGAGGTGAGCTTAAAATAAGTTACAGAATAGGGGGGCAGTAGGTACACGTGCCACACTTCGGTCAGTTTTTAACCCCCGTCGCAAAGAGAGGGGTGTTATAAGTTTAACGTGTCTGTCTGTGTATCTGTGTATCTGTCTGTGGTATCGTAGCTCCCTAACGGATGAACCGATTTTCGTTTAACTTTTTTTGTGTCATAGATAATTTTATCCCGAGCCATGTTTCATGAAAATCTGTTCAGCTGTTTTTGAGATGTTGGACTTTGAAATGAAAATGTCGGGGGTTTCTCAACTTTTCTAAGTTATAGTTTTATTACGTCTTTTTGTTATCTTTTGCTTTGATATTTAGCAACAAATAAGTAATTTATAATTATAAGACTTATATTAATAAAACTAGCGGCCGTAACTACGTAAGTGAATTTAATTCTTAGTTAAAATGGTCTAGACATATTACATTTCAAACAGTGGCACTGATATGCAATTCCTGGACGTTTTCTGCGGTCTGCGGGCAGGTCTTCCCTACAATTTTGTATGGGAGACCTAACCGCAGACCGGAGAACGCGTCCAGTGTGGCAAATCCCTTAAGGCATAATTAAATTAATTTGCTACACTAATGCCACTTGCTGACGAATAGAGAAAGGTATAATCAACCCTTATTTTGCTTGCTTAAGGGATGACAATTTAACCCTGTTAGGGGTAGAATTTTCTAGGTAGGGGTAGAATTTTCAAAATTTCGAGTTTCAAGTCGAGTCGAGTCGAGTTCGAAAGTTACAAGTCTCTAGCTAAAAAAATAAAGTTTCCTCCATAGTAACCTTGCACCCCTTTTTACCCTCTTAAATAAGTAATTTTTCTACAAAGTTTCAAGTCTCTAGCTAAGAAAATAAAGTTTCCTCCATACAAACGGTGCACTCCTTTTTAACCCCCGTAGGGATAGAATTTTCTTAAACGCTGAAATAATTTCTTTTGTAAGTATTTTAATAAGTTATCTTTATACAAAGTTTCAAGTCTCTAGCTAAAAAAATATAGTTTCCCCCATACAAACTTTGCACCCCTTTTTAACCCCCTTAGAGATGGAATTTCCAAAAATCCCTTCTTATCCCTAGCCCACGTTATAAAAGTAACTTACTGTGCAAAAATCAACTCTCTAACATTAGTAGTTTCGGCTGTGCGTTGACGAGTCAGTTCAGTCAGCACTTCTTCTTTTATATAATATATAGATAAGACTTTGCAACATCTCACCAAATTGTTTCCTCTAAATTAGGTTTCTAAGACTGACATTTCACATATTCTGAAATTGTCATCAGATCCAATGTAGAGTCAAGCCGCTATTGGCGAAGCATGGCGATCGAAAGTATTTTAACGTTAACACTCTGAAGAAGTATTATTAGGTGCGCAAACGAACCTAACCTAAACCTACTGATTTATTTACTACACATTCTACACATATTGGATTCAATTTCTCACCGAACTTGAAAAGTCATTGTTCAGTCATTTGAGATGGATCGCGATGGGTTTTTATAGACAACCGGGTGGAAGATAATCTTATAGGTACTCCCTGTCGTAGATACACCTACACAATACTAGTGTATTGTCCTTCAGTCCTCTAAATAAATTGAAATTTTATTTACACAAAAAATATCGCCATCTGAAATGCAAATGTACACCGCTTTACATTGGTATCCGTTTGCGATTGAATCGTATATAAAATTGTATCTGGTTTCAATATAAAAGGTTTGACTTTTTAAATTTTATTCCGCGTGCATTTTATTTATTTTCCCGTACTTTGTAAAGTTACCGGTATTCATATATAATCTTCAATTCACGACTTTAATTTAAAATTGTATTTGAATATTGACGCTTTAATATTGGATATACGAATATTACAATAACACACGCACTTATGTGCGAAACGACATACCGAAATAATGTAAACATTTCTGGACAATAGGAACCTAAAACAGTTATTCGTCAGGGTGTAATCAAGATCTAGTAAATGTATATTTACCATTTGTTATACTTACTTGTTACAATAATACCTATATCACCTATATCAGATACATCCTGTGTATCACGTCCTCCTACCTTGTTCCCTAAAGGAGATCTCAATGGCATTATACCGGTTTCTTCACGATGTTTTCCTTCACCGAAAAACTGACTGTAAATATTCCGTACATAAGTTCCGAAAGACTCATTGCTACGAGGCGGAATTCGGACCCACGACCGCTCCTTAAAATCCGCATGCCTGAACCACTAGGTTACGGTAGATACAAATTACATCCTCTGTATAAAGCACACAAATCAATAATTAATATTTTTTTAAGTTCTTTTCTTCTGACTAAACTGCAAGAACGCATATTTCCATCTTTTGATAACTCCCCCCCTCGGGTCGAAAATGGACTGAATGGCTTCGAGAAAAGGATGGTACGACGGCCATTCCTTTTTTGCCTTTGCTCGAATTGTCGGGGCCACTACGACAGTGGCACGACGCCCCCAATTTCATTTAAATTTTCGTGATTTTGACATGAGATAAAACGAATGCATTTTTTTTCTGTTGTATTATATATTTCTACGTAAATCCGCATAGAATACGTGAAATTTATTCAAAAGTGAAGTCCCATGCATATTCCCTATTATCACACCATCCACTCATGGAAAGTCTATCCCTCAGTTTACATCCTGAGGGAGTTATTTCTGAGATAAGAACCAAAGATGAGACCAGCATACGGTCTCATAACTCTCATAAGGCCCATCGGCCTAAGTTTGTGACCAAAGATTTCATTTTTAACCCTGTTTCGGGACTAAAATATTTCAAGTGCAGCCATTGACAACGTATGTCCCCTAATTAGCACACAGAGCCTTATTAGCAGAGAGAGTTAGAAAACGTCCTAAAAGTAGCTTGGACATTTGACGACCTCTGTAGCATAGTTGGTAGTGACCCTGCCTACGAAGCAAGAGGGTTCGAATCCCGATAAGGGCATTTATTTGTGTGTGGTCATAATATTTGTTCCTGAGTCATGGATATTTTCTTTGTATTTATTTACCTATAAGTATGTTTATCGTCGTCTAAGTACCCATAGTACAAGCTTTGCTTAGTTTGGGACTAGGTCGATTTGTGTAAAATTGTCCCCTAATATTGATTATTTTATATCACGATGCTATCCTACTCGTATCCCGGAACTCAAACTATCCACATAGTTCGAATATTAATAAACTTTATTATAATCGGTTCAAGGGTTGAAGAATGAAATATACAGAAAGACATATAACATAGTTTAGTGTAAGTTTTATATTATTGTACAGAACTGATATCGAATTATATGCAACTGTTGTATAAGAAGAGGCTTAAAATGCCAGTGTCGTGGGTTGCGCATCGCAATTAAAGACGCCACGAGCGTTTTTAGACCAGTTATCGTTGCATACAATACTTTTTCTACGACAAATTTTAAATAAATTGCATTATTTAGGGCCAGTTTCACAATCTCCAGTTGAAACATATCCGTCAGATAAATGTTGGCTGTCACTTTTCTTTTATATGACGGGAGAAAAGGATAGGAATAATTTTAACTGGCAGATAACTTTATCCGGCGATTGTGAAACCGGCCCTTAGACTTTTCAGGCAGAAAGTTTTCTATTCGTTCTTTTGCTACTCACGCAATTTCTTCAGGTGTGCAGTTATGAATTCCTTCGACCATTTACACTTTTGTCTTCACAAACACGAATCAAATCATAATAGTTTAGGAGTTATAGTTTATCACTTTTCGTCTTTTCATTTTGAACTATAGTTTGGTGGGAAATCTGAAATATGATACCTCTTGTTTATGGTTTGTATTGTTTTTAATTTGTTTGCACACCATCCGCACCAAACCGAATCCGAACTGTTTATTTTTGTAAATAATACTAAGAATTTATAAATAAAAGATGTAAATTAACACACAGTAGATGATGATTTATTATTATTTTAGAAAATAGGTAATTTATAATGTAAAAATGTTAAATCTTAAATAAAAACTTGTTATTTCGAAAAAATTGCTGAAGTTGATGGTACCACTGCAATATAGCGGCCGATTAAAAAAAAGTTAGATGATTTGACATCGTGGTAAACAGTGCTTTTATGAACCATAAAAGTACGCTAAACAGTGCGTTTATGGGCCATAGAGCATAGAGTTTTTCGACAACTTATTATCGGTGTCATTGTATTTGAGCTAAAGCCTATATAAATGACAGATAACGGTACAGGAGTTGAAAAACATAATATTAATTAGTAAGATTATAATATCACTAAGAATGGCAATTGGTGTAATTTTTCCGATATCTACTTATAGGTTTTCAGAAAAATTCTGCAATATTTAAATTATAATTAAAAGTTTCCTTCACATTTTCTTTATAGAATAACATTAGGGTTCCGTATGGAGTAACATGTGGATTAAAAGGTCTCAACGGCTTTTCTTTTCTAGAAATTTTCCATGATGCCCTATGCGGCGTCCAAATTTCTTCATATGTTATGTAATTATTTGGACGACCTATCCAAAAAATGTATAGTGACAATATCGAACTCATGTCGTTATAATCATATTTTTTTATCAATAAGTACCGACATTATTTCTAGCACAACACCTACAGCTATTAAATAGTAAGCCATTTGTGATAATTATTCGATACAATTAAGTGTGTGATAGCTTGTCCTATCAGCTAATCTACAATAAATGTAATTACATAGATTGCCAAAATATAATTCATGATAGGTTCATAATTGGTTTTCTATGTTACGCGGCAAATCAAAAAACGTCTCCGACTAAGTATACAATTTACTTATAAACAGAGATCGGAAAAACTTGCGACATTGTTTGCAATTATGTGGACATGACTCCAAAATCAATCAAAATGTTATTCAATTATTAATTTTTTACTTGACATATAATTTGATTCCTAGTCAATAAATACAAAAGTTTGTTAAAGTATAGGTTTATTAAAAAAAAATATCAGTATTTTTTTCAAATTTTTTTCTAGTGTAAGTAATCGTGTCAGTTTAAAATCGTTATTTATTTATTATATATAAATATTTACGGAAACGATACCCATTTTAAATACGAACCTTTTGCTAATAATTATTTATGTAATTCATCGTCGTCGTAACGTCATTTTTTTTAAGTTATTATAGTATATACGTGCTTATAAGCACTTTATAAATAAACTATTATCTCCAATAATTCAAATTATCTTTCAATGAATAATTAATTAACATTTTGATTAATTTTGGAGTCATGTCCACATAATTGCAAACAATGTCGCAAATTTTTCCGATGTCTGCTTATAAAGAAGGTGGTCGAATCGCTAATCTCTCTGTGTTGCTCATTGATGGGCTCATGTCTCGTGCGCAGTACATATATGGTTAAAAGCAAGAGGCAAATTAATCAAACAGGTAATGAGGGTCCATCACAGATGTTTTACTTTCCATGAACTTTACAGAACGAGTGTGAATCGCAAGGAAATCGAACTTAGAATGTGAAACGTTGGTACGTCTCAGATTAGCCCCGGGCTGTCTGTGGTGCTGTTGCCATGCATCCTGCGCCGGCGCGGATGTTGCAGTTCGAGTGCGAGTCTCAGAGGTCATACCAGCACCCCAGCCCAGCACTCCTAATTACTAAATGATAATATTATTACGGCTACTTATGTCAGTGTTTTAGTAATAATTTAGATATTTAGAGAAACAATTAAAGGTAAAATGTATATATTAGATTCTTCTATAACCTTCGTGTACCTAGATGTAGATATGTAATATTAAATGTTCATCTCTGTGTGTACTCTGTGTAGGTACATGACATAACTATTTGCATGCTGTTACGAAATAGCTGAAGAAGGTTGGACAATTTGTTATCCCAAGACCTGTAATTTACCCTTTTTCTGCAAATAAATCTTTATCTTATCTTAAATTTTGTTCCTTGAAACGGAAGTTATGAAAAATAAGTGTACCTAGTGATGAAGATCGACTATCAATAAAACTATAAACAGGTCTATCTTTCTGTCATTTTGGCGCGAAACGTTCCTTGTCTATGGTAACATTGGAGTGTCATGTGTAGGTCTAGCTAGGCCTGTACAGCTTATCGCACACAATGACGTTTTATATATACGTTCCGTTGTACGTAGTAACAACATAATTTTATTGATCGCACACCATTACTTATAAGAATTAAATTTTACAGCATTTTGCTAACATGACGTAAGAAGTATTGCAAAATATAAACTGTGTTATAAAAACTTAATCTGTATTCATGTATTTTTTACTTAATCCCGACTAATATAATTAATAGCTGGGACTACGGAATTATTTTATTATCATGTTATTATTTCCAAAATGGATCCTCATTTCGATAACAAACATAGGAACTAAAATAGTTTTTGGATGTTCAGTTATGTGGTACAGTCGACTACAAAGAGATAGATACGGCCAAAGTTACTAAATACTACTACTACTATGTATACACGACCTTAATGTTAAGCAATACAGTCCTGTATACATATTTTTGTAACTTTGGCCGTATCTATCTCTTTGTAGTCGACTGTACGTCAACAACCCTATTTCACTTTATGATTCTCTTTTGCAAAAAATACAGCTAAGGTCGTCACTTAGATAGCGTTGGGTAATTATTATTTGAAACTAAAAAGTCTGTGCCGATGTGCGTTCTTTTAATCGCAAAAACTTGTGAACTGATTTTGACGAAAGTTTTCAGTAATGCATCTATAGACATCAGAATGGGAATAGGCGTATGAAGACGCGGCAGCCGCCTAGATATTTAGATAAAGATTACCTGCTTTTAATGGTACTAAGTAGTTACAGTAGCCGCTTACCAGCAAGACAGGATGACGGTTCTCAGGTATTTTTACCTTCATTGATGCCTAGAAATTTCGTCTTTTAGATTTTAGTACATCATGCAATTTCCAGGAAATTCTCTGTTAACGTAAAATTGATTCAGCTTTGACAGCTCAATACGAACTTAATCGATAGCGATAGCCATGTACAAAGTCGCGGAAGTCCTGTTCGTCGTGTGTGGCCCCTTTGATATCAACCGGCCAAGTTTTGATTCATCAGGAACCTAATTAAACAGGACGTGGAGCTCTATTCCAATGACATAGAGTGTCACATCGCGTGGTAAAATAATACGGATAGCATGGAAAATATGGTTATGATTTAATTTAAATAGAGAACGTCGGAAGTGGCCGGCTTGTTCGCAATTCCAATATGGCGGGCAACGTTAGAGAAGCCGCGTTTGATGCCCCTTAATTGTTACATTTCCGCGGGCTTTTTTGAAGTTCGTCTTTGATTTTAAATTCGGTTTTAATGATGTAACAAAACGTTTATTTGGTAATTTGAATATTGAATGGAACTGCCAAGTAATTATGCTTTTTCTTAGGCACAGAAAGAAACTTAATTTTACTGTACTTAAATAAAAATAAAACTTGTTTAATTATGTAAGTATCTAAGTAAATTCCTGTAGGGAGGAATTTATTCATACGGCCATCTAATTAAAGAATATGGTTACTACGTAGGTACTTAGTCCAAAAACTCTTAGAACAGTCTCGGAGTCCGAGTAAACTCACTCATTTTGTTAAAAGATCGTGCAAAATAAGCAAGAGAAAAGAAAAGGCCCTTATGTATATTGTAATTAACGCGACGCATTTATTATAAATTTACTTTTTGCAAGTCAGCTCTGTTATTGCCGTCATTAAATGTCCTAAATAGTGGCACAACGGTGTATTTAATTACTGACGTGTTAGTAAACATTGTGTGTTAATGTCGTTTTAACACTTGGTCTGCTAAGAACCCGCCTAGCGGGTGCTCTTAACTTGATCGCAATGAATCTCGGACTACAAGCAGCCGCTAATTCTCAAAAATATTTCGTGTGGTTCCGGGGGTTGTCAAGGAACTCGGAATGTATCTAAGTCGAACCTGAAGTTAAAACAAAGGACCAATGTGATATTGTGCTCGTAGTGCTAATAACGAGCTAAGTGGAGGTGCCATAGTAATGGGGCATAAAACTACTCTGACGTATGCACAGCAGGCAGGCAGCGGTACAGAAGGGTGTAAGCACATTTGGCTATGATTCATAATCATAACAAATAAAAACTTGTAATGCAAAAATCAAACAATTAAAAAAATTTGGATCTAAAAAATAAATAGTGCGTTTCGGAACGCGATAGAACATATGCACTGTAATTTTATTACGGTGAATATGACAGATGTTGTTTGTTTACGCTCATTCGATAAGTTACCATACTGCACTAAGCCCGATGCCTAACGAGTTTTATGGTGATTTGTTCACGAGCCTCGCCGGCTGAGCGAGATATTACGTTTCGATCTGCGATGAATGTAAGTAAATGTATTGTTTTAAATGTCCTCCCCGCTCTATTTATAACTATTTACATGAATTGATACACATTTAAAACACCCCTTGACAAAACAAACACAGCAAAGAACCATCTCGACAGACCATTGAAAATCCATTGAAAATCCGCACTCAAACTGGTTCATTGCTTTGGGAGCTAGGATGTAACAGACAGACACAAATCGTGTTTCTCAGCACCGGGGTACTATTGGATATTACACCTTGCAGCAAAAGTGTTAACGATGTAATTGTGCTACATTTGCTGTCGTAATTGCCTGGCGATCGATTGTACCTATCGGCGACACGATGTCTGATGGACAAGGTAGCCTCATCATCAACATTTTTATTGTTTTCTGGTAAGGCCAATAAATTAAGAATCTGTTAGACATGTTTGACATACTTAACGTGGGATTTTGCTGTAATTTAAAAAAAAATGTCAGATGTCATTGGAATTAAAAAGATACCACCATGGAAGCGCAGTTCCCTTAGTCTCTCGAGTTATTGAAGAAGAACCAAATCTCGAAATATATAGCTTTACTTATATATTTTTATATTTGTTTCTGAGTCATGGAAGATTTCTAATCAAATCAAATCAAGTTTTCTATGTATTTAAGTATTTATATCTAATATATACATCGTCGTCTAGTACCCATAACACAAGCCTTAATGAGCTTACTATGGGACTAGGTCGATATGTGTAAGATTGTCCCTTAATATTTATTTTATCTATTTATTTATATTAGTATAAATTCAGTAAATTATTGTACAAAAATGCATGGTGCATCTTGTGTGAAATTGCTTCATAAGTTAGTTATTAAAATGCACTTTACGGTTTGTCATTATACTTGCGAGTCATTTGAAGATACTCACTCTAGGGCAACTTCCAACATTGACCCTCATATTTACAAGTACAAAATGAAATCTGCATAGATACTTCGTTTACAACCTTCAGCTGAAGCTCATATTTCGTATACATTTTCAAGACGCAAAGTTATTGCGTCCGAATAGTGTAAGACACATCTTTTCGTCCAAAATTCTGCAGTGTCTCAAGACGAGAGTCTTTGACCAGTGTGTGTTGCCTGTGATGACGTATGGCACGGAAACGTGTTCGCTTATTATGGGCCTCATAAGAAGACTCAAAGTCACCCAAAGGGCAATGGAGAGAGCCATATGCTGGGAGTTTCTCTGCATCAGAAATGAGGCTATTCGGAGCAGAACCATGGTAACCGATATAGCCATCCGAATATCTACATTGCACGTAGAACCGATAGCCGTTGGGGCGGAAAGGTTCTCGGGTGGCGACGACGTACCGGAAGGCGCAATGGCGTGGGTAGACCCCTCACAAGGTATACTGATGACCAGGTAAAGGTCGCGGGTGGCTCAGAATCGGTCATTGGCACTCTTTGGGGGAGGTCTATCTGGCAGTGGACGTCTTTCGGCTGATACGATGATGATGAATCGTTGACGACGGGATGCACTGATAAAGAATCGAATACTTATGTAATGTTGGTGGCTGGCTCTGAAATCGTGCGAAGCCTTTCGGGTGGCTAAATTATTTAATCTAATTTTTAATAAGTAGCACCATTAATTATGAAGTAACAATAATAACTAGGTGAGTCTCCACAGCGGGGAGTCCATGAAAAATCGATGGTAAAGAAGATCGATACGAAAGTCGATTAACTTTCTACTAATCGATCGATTTATCAATTGGATTACTTACACAATGTTTTGTTTTGTGCTACTATTTGGGTTCTATGTTAAACTCTGGACGAATCGGCTATTCCAACTGTCTTATAAATATAAAGTTTATTTACCAATTTCTTTTAACTTGATTATACAGTTAAAATACACTAAGTAATGTAAAAGTCGGATTTAATGCCATATATTAGTTTCAGTCAAGCTTCATGGCTTGTTTTCGTATTACATTAAGATTGTTTGTACAAGTTAAACTCTATTCACTTAAATGCCATATCACAATATCAGACACATTTATCTGCAAGTCCATATCCTACTAATCCTGCTAAGATTATAAATGCGAAAGTTTGGATGTTATTAAATCACGCAAAAACGCTAAACGGATTAAGATGACTTTTAGTATACAAATAGAGTATAGCCTGGATATTAACATATACGAGTACATAGAATAGCTTTTATCCCAGTAAAAGTCCAATCATCATCATCATCATCATATCAGCCGAAAGACGTCCACTGCTGGACATAGGCCTCCCCCAAAGAGTGCCAAAGTGACCGGTCCTGCGCCACCCGCATCCAGCGAACTCAAGCAACCTTTACCAGGTCATCAGTCCACCTCCAAGTCCAATAAAGGAAGTCAACTCGAACGAAGACGCGGGAAAAGCTATACGTAATACTTAATAAATTTCAATCTTAAAAAAAATATCTGTTATTTGTTATATGTAGTAGAAAAACAATTAAGCATTAGGGGTCTTCTAAAAACTTGACGGGTTAAGGCAAGTAGCTAAAGAAAGTGATGTTGTAGTAACGTTGACATAAATAAATATTTTTGCGGATAATCTTACACAAATCGACCCCTAGCCCTAGTCTCATCATCATCATATTAGCCGAAAGACGTCCACTGCTGAGCATAGGCCTCCCCCAAAGAGTGCCAAAGTGACCGGTCCCGCGCCACCCGCATCCAGTCCCTAGTCTAGACGACGATAATCATACGTATACAAATAAATAAATACTTAAATTCCATGACTCAGAAATAAATATTCGTGCTCATCACACAAATAAATGCCCTTACTGGGATTCCAACCCGGGACCTCTTGCGTCGTAGGCAGGGTCACTACCAACTAGGCTAAAGCGGTCATCAGCACATGGATTTATAAATATATTATGTTTATCGTCTTACATCATAATGTTTATACAATTAGGTATCATCATTTTTATGACAATAAATCGCTCTAAAGTTTTCTCATTGATTCTTTGAATAACCGTATGTCAATATTTTCTGCTCCAATGATGTAAGTACATATATAAACGTCAATAGCTTGTGGGCTTCACGTATGAACGTGCTTCATTTCATATTCATACATTTGGTAATGACGGACTTATTGGACGATTGCGCATTCAATTACTCGCAAGTCGTTGGGAAAGTGGAGCTTATCGTGTTTGCTTCAAAGCTTAATGACGTCGCTTTAGCTTCGGCCGGGTAAAAGTACTGAGAAACTATTTAATTAATTAAGTATTTAATAAATACACACGTGAGGGTCAAACTAGGCTGCCTTGCATTTTTGTGTCCAAAATAACTATTGCGTTTTAGCGAGGGCGAAACCTGGCACCTCAACCTTCGTAATCAAAATAACCTTACTTATCTTCTAGTCCAACCCGATGGCCAATAACTTTTGTAATCATCATTATCGGCAATAGGTACGTACACTTCCATCTGCTGGGTTCAGGCCTATTCTTATGGAAGAGCCGGAATTTGTTCTCTGCGTTTTCCCATAATTCAGTAATTTTCTTAGAATTCTATTTTTAACCCTCGAGTGGTTGCAAAGGTTCAAATTAAATCGGTATTTACAACTTTTAGTATTTGCAGCATACTTAGTACAACGTAAAAACAATAGCGGATACACTTCACAATGAAAGAAAATGGCTTTGCCTTCTCTTTGTGCCTAGTACAAACAGAAGTGAATTTGTTCTAGAGTAATAATTCGCACCATACCTACGCATGACGGACGACTAATCGGAAGAATCGATTTGAGTGCGTTTTTTTAACCGTAAGTTTTATCGGTTGCGACTTACGATACTTGAGATGGTTGATTTATGTATATTAGAGATGATATGACTAGCCGACTAATCGGCGCTGAGGTGGCCGACTAGTCGCCGACTATTCGCCGACTAAAATATGGCGGGATAGTCGGCTTTCCAGACTGGTCGGCGACTAGTTGGGTACATCTTTAATTTATTTATGATGAAATAAAAAGTTTATATTTCTCTATGATGATTACTTATTGTATTTAAGTAAAATACTAGAAATCTAAAACTTGAAGTAAATATTGTTAGTTAATTTTGTGTTTTCCACTAAGTCATAAAGTGCCGAATATTCAGTATCGTTTGCCGACTAGTCGCCGACTCTTCGCCGACTATAAATGTGGCCGGATAATCGGCTTTCCCGACTAGTCGGTACATCTCTAATAAAAATGAATATTTTTTTAATTTATTGTAGATATTACAGTTATACAACTTTTTTCCATCACCATAACAATTGATGAGAATTAATTGAGTCGTCAAACCGTAATAGAGTAGTTGATAAACTTTCCCATTATTAATAAATTGTGGTCATATACGGCAACCTGTACCCATTACGGTATTTGTTCTGAATGTCCCTGTCCATTACAAAAGATATCGATTTACCGTGAGAGCGCTACCACGCGCCACCAACAAACACCATTCTTCAATATTTAATATCACTACTCTGTAAATAATAGGATAGATACAATTGATTATTTATATGAATGAATCGTTCGAAATCCATGCTAATATTATACATGCGAAAGTAACTTTATCCGCCTGTCTGTTACCTTTTCACGATTAAATTTAACCGCTGAACGCTGAACCGAAATTTGATGTGCAAATAGTTTGTGATCTGGGAATGGACGTAGGATACTTCTTTTTATCCCGGAACGGTGAGGTCGAGGTGAGCTTAAAACAAGTTACAGAATAGGGGTGCAGGCGGACGAAGTTGCTGGCACAAGCTAGTCATTTATAAACAAACTAGCTTCTGCCCGCGACTCCGTCCGCGTGGAACTCGTTTATATCGTAGCTCCATACAAACTTTCACCCCCACTTCATCCCCTTGGGGGACGATTTCCGGGATATAAACTATCCTATGTCCTTCCCCAGGACTCAAATTATCTCTATACCAAATTTCATCCAAATCCGTTCACCGGTTTAAGCGTGAAGAGGTAACAGACAGACGGGCAGACAGACAGACAGACAGACACACTTTCGTATTTATAATATTAGTATGGAAGTATGGATATGGATATTAGTCAAATTCTCATGCGTCTTTCGTCTGGAACACTGCAAGGATCAACAATAGTAAGAATTAGATTATTATTGTTGTTTGATTTTAGTTTTTTATTTGAATAAAAAATAACAGTGATGCATGTCATGACATGACGTGGTTGTCACATTGACTGATTACTTAGCTTGTAAGTAGTCGAAATGACAGGAACGCCATGTTATATCAATGTTGAAACCAGGGATTGTAACCGGTTTTTTTGCAAAAACCTCGAAATAACCACATATCTCGAACTATTTTATACTTCATATGTAGGACTCAGTTGTGGAGGTAACGACTGCGTATTATTGGATTGCCCAATTAAGAAATGAAATAATTTACAACAAACGAAAAAATAACGGTTACGCATACAAAAATAAAATCGGTTGCAATACTTGCAATCCCTGGTTGAAACTTGCAAAATGTCACAGATTCATGATAAATTAAGATAGGGGACAGGGGTACGTAAGAGGCTACGGTTTTGTACTGTTGTTGTTTAGGAGTTGCTAACACTCTGTCTACATCGTAGACAGCTCGGTGCTACCATAATATTGCGCTGTCACAGAACTTGCATAAGTGTGCCAAATTTCACCTCGACTGGATACCGACATTTGGCTGAAAATGGTTGGCAAATTTAGGACAGCTTACTTACCATACGAACAGTTAAATACGAAACGTAACTCGCACATTCGAGGTTATTAATAAAATAAACACCCATACAGATAAAAGTCCACAACCCCTGCCGATCGATATACTTGTCGACGCGTGTAGATGTAATTGTATGCGTATAGATGCACACGTTCAGTGATACAACATGTTTTTGCCATGAGCTTTGTTTCAATTTAGTGCGGTTAGGGTTGCTACTGTAATGTTTTATTACTAATTCAACCTAAAAGACAAACATATGAATAAATCTACTGTCTTTTGAAATGGGGGAAAATATGTTCGTTATTAAAGAACTAAATTTTTGAATTTACTAACTAACCTTCAGGGTGTAATTAGTTTTCACATCAATGAGTATCTATCTACTAAGCCTCATTTCGACCAAGCAAAAATAAAGAGTTTCTTTCAAGATTATTCTATCGAACCACCATTCTGATCCATATCTTCGTAAGTAAAATCTTATGTAATTTGCTAGTATTGGAAATAAAAATAAAGTAGGAAAGTAAAAGATTAAACATTTAGAAACTTGACGAAAAAGTTGGCCATTGTGAGAGCAAAGAGAGCACGAAGGCTACTTACTCGTAGCTCTCCCAATAGCCACCTCAACCCAAAACTTCGTAATCGGGTCCTTCGGCCAACACCCCGTGAAGACTGCCAATCCGTCGATGCTGCCCTGCCGATGCCGCGCACTCGCCTTAGCATGCAGGCGACTCTTTTTCGCCTAATGGCAAAAAAACCCATCTAGTCGCGCTTCCGCAAACATGCCAGATGCACTGCACTGTTTTGGCAGACGCAACAGCATCCTCAAGATGTTGTTGTATCGAATACGTAACGCATTATTAGGCCCGTTGTGTAAGCCTCGCCCACATGATGCACGTGTAGTTCTAAAGAGCGACAATTTGACTGATTCTTGACACCGTGCAAAGCTGCGGGCGAGCATGTTATCTCGCACTGCCATTAAAACTCAGAAGAGGTCCTTATTCCCGGTTATTTTATGAGTTACTACTTCGGGTTACTTTCATTTAAAACTGTATTGTAGAGAGACATGTAAATGACTCGCACTATCTCACTCGAAGTCAAGTGACTCAATAACCATTAATCGGTAGTTGTTGGCACTTAATAGCTATCATAACAGTCGTCTCATCTTTAAGTACGAGTGCTTACCAACCGCACCCAATTTAAAAACCACGATCAATTTAACGAGCTATAACTACAAATATCTCAAATTATAACACATTAACTATAACTGACACTGCCTCATTGCTGCATCGATATCGGAACCCTAAATAAATAACGTCAAACCAACTGAGGGCACAACCCTAATATCTCTTTGCAATAAAAATCAATCAGCATACACCGATGAGGCTCACACCAATTGAAAAAATGGTTTTATTATATAATCAACCGTGTAATTTACGGGGTAAGGTTCAAATTACTTTGCGTTGGTTACGATTGTGTGAGTAAGTACAGTTAAGTCGACAAGATGAGTTGCTATTGGCACAAGATACAGCACGGTTTTTATTGAAGCGTTCAGGCGCGATTGTACTTTTCATTGTTTCTTTGCCGATTTGAATGAATGCTTTATTTTTAGGGGTGGCGTTGGCATTGAGGTATTATTCGTTTAAGTTGATTTAGCTGACGATTTAGGGTTCAAAAAGATTTGATGTACTTAAATACACAATCATTTAAAAAGTTGTATAATGTATTTTTGGCTTCCAATGTTTAATACATATATCCGACACTAAAGGAAATAAAATTTGTACATATTTAATTGACTAATCAGTAGTCAAGATTGGTTTTAAATTGGATGATATATTATTTGGAGTATTTTTAAAGATATTAATTAAAATAAATATTAAGACCCGAAAAAGAAGACGTATCATTAAAAGATAACACTATCTATGTGCGATATGGTAAACCATCATTGTTTGGTCAGCTATAAGTAGTCAAAAACCACGCCTCTTAAGAATGCTTCAATTAATGGCCAACTAAACTGTTTATATTCCCTCTGTGTTTGTTTGTTCACCGCGCAATTAGCGCTTAAGTGGAGCTAAATCAATCTCTCAATACCGCATGTGTTGCAGGAAACATCAAACAGCATCAAACGCGGCGCAGCCATTAAACCGAACCGATCATAAAAACAAACATGACACACTATTTCCGGATCTGAACAGAAAGGGACACACATGAGCCAAGACACCGAGAAAGAAAGAGACATGCAAACCGTCGCGTACAACACACCCAACGTTATAGAGCAAGCCGACAGCAGACTCATAGAAGCTCACAATTTCTGCGATCGCGATTATCTAGATAGCGAAAGAATTGAAGTAGACGATGATAAGGAATTAGTTATAGCTGATGAATCTCGCGAAGACCAAATAGATGATAATACTCAGAATATAGACGTAGGAACAGAAGAGAAAGTACAAGATTTCGAGTTGTCATGGCACCCTCACGTTTATGGGAAACCACCGAAGAAGCCTACGCCACATTCGATAGAATATATATTAGGGTTAAATCAGAAGTCAACTGTGAGTCAGTTGATGAGTGTGAAGAGGTTCGATGTGAAGAAGCATCTGTACAAGAGTGCTCAAGTGCAGACTGAGCGAGTGATGAGTGTGCATAAGAACAAGCTGCAGGAGCAGTTACTGCAGAGAGTGAGAACTAGTGAGTGCGAGTTCGTGAAGGACGAGCCCCTGAACCTGTCCGTGCCCAAGCGGGAGTGGGAAGAAGAGAAGACGGGGAAAGGTGAGTCGACTTTGATTTCATTTGATTCTAACTTATGGATAATACCGCTATCCCTCTGTCATTTGTCAGGTTTGACCTAAACAGGCGAATATTACACACTGCAGGATAATTCAAATCCTGTAAAAATGTGCGATGGGGTTAAAAACAAGTACTTTGATAACTTTGTCGAGTGGCTTTAAAAACTAGTTTAGCCGGGAAGGTTTAAACATGAATTGCCTCTGAAGATTAATGAGACCTTTCATACTTTGCTGAGTTTACATTACTGCCTATTTACGTCAGGTCTCCAATTATTGACACGCTCAGCAAGGCAATAATGATGCTTATCATGTTAAAGCTGGAAGCTGATGTTTGGCATTTTAGTTTTTAATTAATGAATGTCACCTTATATGGCTCGCGAGGCATATCGCTTAGGCTATTCTATTATTTACATACAACCTGATTAAGTGTTTATAGCGGTGCATCGACATGCCTTACTCAAATAGTTGTTCGTTTAAATCTATGATTAATTTTATAACGACTGTGTATGATTAGATTATTATTGTTTTATTGAAAATTACGCAGCTTTCGGGCGTTTAACTTACCTAACAATAAAGTTGGAAGAATAAAACCAGTGTGAAAGAGTCGGGGACTGAGTACTCCTTCAAAGAAACCTCGCTACATTTTGTGTAATAATTTACTCAAATACTAGACGTAACCCTAAAAGATGAAGAGGTCGACCAATTCTATAAACCTTAATGAATTACGCACAGCACACACTCATATAGATAATTTAAGAGCTAAACCAAATAGAGATCCAATATCCATCGCCGCCTATCGTTTATCTGAGCTGAATTAGCCCCGAGAGCCACTCTAACCACAATTAACCTTTCAAGAAACACTACGCTGTACTTAATCAATCAGTATTAATGCGCCTGATATACCGCCATTCTAATTTTATATCATCATCTCCTATGCATGCCCCGAAACCTATTGGTAGAACGTATTGGATAAACCTTTAGTACATTAGACCAATAGGTTCTGAGGTGCAGGATCTATATCGTTACATTTTAATAGAGCTCATACTTACTTACCGATTTTCAGTCGGGAAACAACGTAACATAGTATTTTGCTCCTTATTACGTGCTAATTGAGTGCTGAAGCTGTTTCTTGGGTTGCATATGAATGTGTGCAAGCAGTAATTTGAACGTAGAACGTCCAAGCAATAAGCTATTGGTCGATGCAGCTGTGGCGGCCGCGTCAGGGTTGCCAACTTATTTTTAGAAGTAAATTTGTACGGATTAATGGCAGTTGAGATGTTAATATGGGTTTATTGTCGCAATCGAAAATGGAACGTTTATTACCTTCCTGTTTTTTTTCGTTTTACAGTGCTTGGTTTTATAGTAGGGTTCCGCTTAATTACAAAATACAACTAAATCAATCAAATCTTGATATATAACGAATAATTTAATCTATTGATTGCCGTTTAATTCCAATCTGTACTATCAAAGATTTGACGTTATATTAAACTGAAGTTGCGTAATAATGTTAATAATATTACGATTGTCTCAAACTAATACACTTTTTTTTTTCTACTCCAGCACTTCTATCTGTCAATTAAATGACTGTCAGCGATATCTAAATCAACTTCATTTGAGTAATGGCAATGAAGTCTATTTGTCTATGGGCTCATAAGATGACTGCTAGCAGTCAAGTAAATATGAGAGAAATTAAAATAATATATTTCTTAGGTACATATTTTGAATCTAGATTGAATAAAACTTAAACGTGTCTTAATAATATAAATGTTTACAAAATAAAAATAAACGCCAATATTCTGTCAACTTAATTTTATTTTTTGACATTTATATTTACTTGAACGCAACCACATTTTTCTTAATGAGAACTGTCTTATTGTTTCTAGTCTATGCTATCAAGTTGATGTTCCGTCTTCTAAATTGAAAAACTTTTGCAAAACTGTTAAATATATTTGCTGCTGTCATAGAAAAAGTAATGTATTCAACAGCTCATAATTGATTCTTAAAATTCTCGGGTCTTTTTCTCTCTTTTATTACAAAACTCGACTACGTCTCGTTTTGGAACTTCGACCCTTGAATTTTAAGAACCCTTATTAGTACTGTTGCATAAACTACTATGTTTCAATAACAACAGAAAGGACTCGCGCTTGACCAACATTTCCGAAGCTGTTTATTTGGAATGCTGAGATTAATAGTTTCGTATTTTATGTATTCATTGGGAGATTGCTTTTAATGCTTGAAGTACGGGACGGTAAAATTATAATGTCCAGTATCCTTGGCGAAACGTCTTTGGTGTTTTATATTTACTGGAGTAAATTAAAAAAAAGTTTAATAAGGTGGGTAACCAATTATTCTGTTTTAGTAAGGGCCCGTTTCTGGAAAAGCGTTTTGCGTGTCGCGGGAATACTATTAAATATAAAAATATGGGAAATTATAGGAGCGTTTTCGTAAACGCATGCACATGTGCTGCCTCGTATTGGCATCGGTTAAAGATGTGCGAAGTTGGGTTCACAAATATATGAAAACAAATCATCGCACATCTCTGGGGAACATTAGTATATAACATCGTTTAGTTTGTGACATCGGTATCTTCAAATGTTCCATATACGCTTCGCTGTCTCCTTTAGCAAGTCCGGTAAGTCTCTAGCCAGTTGCTTCTCTGCGCTGCTTGTCATAGAATAGAATAGAATATAATATTTTTTATTGTATAACTGTGTACATAAGTTGGACGTGACAGAATTGGTTTCAACAGTTACCCAATATCGGGCATACAACAATTTGTATTACTTAAATATACTAACTTACAGCTAAGATGCGAAGTATTCACTAAGGTTATAGTATACTCTCTGAAGCAGCCAGTTCCTAAGTTGGTTTTTAAATTTATGTCCTTCTAGAACCTTTAGTTCGGCCGGTAACTTATTTATTAAATACTTTTTCTCAAAAATGGCCCGCAAAGTGAACGTAACTCGCTACATATTGGAAGGTAAAATGAATAGTTTAAGGTCAGATCTAAATAAAAAAATAAAAAAAACATTGCAGGCCGCCTGGAATGTTATATATAAATTCCTTTATTTGTCGAGTATCAATTTTTTTTTTAAGTAGAAACTGGCATATAAAAGACGGCACAGCTCGTATTCAGCCAATTCAACTCGTATTTTCTGTTGCAAACACGACGTTTTTGTATGTGTCTCAAATAGTTTGCGTTTTTTTGGTGGAAAAATACACTTGAGATTCTGTTTAAAAAAAAACGGCGGGAAATCGTAAATATTTTCACGTTGTGCAACGATATTTAAAGTTTATATAAATTTAGTATTTTTTATTCCCTCATTTTTGAGAAAATCACTATATTAGCCTCAGCCGGAATGGCAATTGCAGGCTTCGTATTATAATTAAACGGACTCGCAAGCTCGTCCGTTTAAACAAATACTCAGCCTGCAATTGCCTCCTTCCCGGCCACGGCAATGATGTACTATTATAGCACTTATGAAAGCACTCTTTTTATATATACTGCTTTTTACTCTAGGTAGGATTATGTCGCTGACGTAAATTGCTTTTAACTGCAGACATTTTTGTAAAGTACTCAGCATTGTTTTTGACAAAGAAATTTTATGCTGTTTACTGTTTCTACTGTTACACCTGCTTGACTTATATTTAGGGTAGTAGGGCTAGTTTTATAATTTCTGAATTGCATGAGTTTGGTTTTACTTAGGTTTACATCTAGATTTAGATTTCCAAGCCATTCAACAATTTTCCGTAGTGTACCTACAGCTAATATCGAACTCTATATTGGAAACATTTGCTTTTGCAACAGAAAAAAGTATGTATATTAAGATGCAATTAACATGCCACCTCTCTGGCAAGACATCGCAAACACACGGGTAGCCGTAGATGCGTATACGGAAAACGTTACCAGCCCAACCCCACACCAACCTTCACCATCTTCTCGGCCTCAGTCACTATCATCAGCAATGCGGTTTTTAGTCCGCAGTGTAGTGTTTCGGACTCGGTCGACCCGTTAAATGCTAGCATAATGGCTCTTTGGCAATCGTTCAACTTACTCTTTTATGATTTGTTACAAGTGATAGCATTTAAGTACCGGATAAGACAAGCTGAATACACAATACATTTATACGACTATCAGGTACCTAGTTCGTTTTTATGAAATAGTTAAGGGAATTAAGGATAGGTACTACTGTAAGTCGTCATCATCACTCTGCGCTTATTAACTCGTATTACCGAAGTTAGGTGTTGGAACAATTTCCAGTGCCTGAAAATGAAGCTGATAAAGCAGTTCATATTATGTTGAACCTGAATTATTATCATAATGCCAGGCCACAGACTGACAGTAACACGACTTCTTTTCAAAAATACGTTCATCATCATCATCATCATGTCAGCCGAGAGATGTCCACTGCTGGACATAGTGGACCGGTCATTGTGGACGTCTCTCGGCTGATGTTCTAATGTATAAAATAATAGATCAGCCTGTAAAGGTACGTCCCACTGCTGGGCACAAGCCTCCTCTGATGAGAGGAAACGGGCTGAATGTAGGTATAAAAAGATTTAAAAAATAAACGTTTAAATATATGAAATTAAATTAGAGGCCGCCAATATTTTTGTGTTTATCAAGCATCGCATGGTATCAATTTGTTTCGGCAAACAAATATTCTTAGAGAAACATTTGTAAGTAGGTACTTAAAATAATAATGTTTTGAATTTTTTCATGTTATTTAGGTAGGTATCTCTATATAGGTAACTTTTGATAATTTTCTTTTTCGTAAAAAAAAATAGAAACAAAATATTGCAGAACGGGCCCGGCAATTTTTTTTTTACATTCCTTTTACTTTGTGTTCATCTTCGGTGAAGACTTGTGGAATGTTTTTACATATTCATTTGTTAAGGATCTAAAGTAGCGTCAACCCTGCTGCATAGGCAATCGGGTTGCGTCCGCGCGTCATCTGTCATGGGATCGTTTCATTTTCTCGCGATGTTTACACTGGCCTTATTTAAATATAGTCCTTACATTATAATGCATAAAATATTAACCTTTATTACATTGGGCCACAAGTACGTTAAGAAAACACAACAATGTTGTTTTGACAATAAATGATATCTATCTATCTATCTATCTATCTAAAATATAGTCTATCAGAACCCCGACGCCGAAAGGCTTTGATTACTCGAGTTTGTAAAATTCTTACCGTACATGTCGCACACAAAGTTTTCATCACATTTGCGAGGAAACAGATACATTTTAATCGAAATTATTACTAATCGTAATCGCTATATAAACTAGAAAATGTCAGTCGTCCATTTTGTTTCATTTGACGCGAGGCGCGTAAGGCAAAACCCTTCAGCATACAGCCACGAATTAGAATGACTGTTAATATGTAACACTGACACTACCTTGCTACATTTTAATTTTTAAATCTTAAAATCATTCTCTTAAAAATATAAGTTTTTACGTTCAAATTTATTTATAAAAATATGTGTTTCAAACATCGAATTTGAGTTAAACATTTATAACTGACGCATAACCGTGGGCGTCATATAAATTACTAGCTTCTGCCCGCGACTCAGTCCGCGTGGAAATCGTTTATATCGCAGCTCCATACAAACTTCAACCCCCCATTTCATCCCTTTAGGGGGTGATTTCCAGGATGAAAACTATCCTTTGTCCTTCCCCGGGATTCAAACTATCTCCATACCAAATTTCATCGCAATCGGTTCAGCGGTTTAAGCGTGAAGAGGTAACAGACAGACAGACAGACAGACAGACACACTTTCGCATTTATAATATTAGTATGGATATCTTTGTAGCATAATAACTAATACTTGGTAGGTACCTACCTGGATTATTATGAACTTGAAAAGTTTGCGAACTGTTGAATAATTTCATTTTACCCAACTCAAGAAGAAATGAGTGTAATTCTGAGTGTACGTATGTATGTATTAATTTGACTAGAGGCTCTGTAAACTGTAGAAATGGCGATGGCGAGCCTGTCTTAAAACAAAATTGAAGAACTGAATCGACAAAAAAAAAAATCTATATATCATTATTCAACCTGCGGCGCTACCACGAACTTCGAAAGTCGAGGTTCGTAATACATGCATCCCTGTTACTCGAGTAGGGGAGTGCGATAGAGATGGAAATACCCGAAATTCGACTTTCGAAGTTCGTGGTAGCGCCGCTGTTCACAAAAAATCACGAGAATCGGTTGAGAAATGCGACCTGTGGACCTATGTTTATTTGTTTGGCAAATTCTACAGCCTGCTTCATGACGAACTTTGACTATTAAGGTGGTTTTCCACCGGATGAGCGCGGATTGAATTGATTTTTTATATGCACGCTAAATTGAACCGTCCTGCTGTACTGTTAGAGTGCAAATCACATTGAAGATTATTTTCAAGCGCTTGACATCGAGGAAAATTTCTTCAGTGTAATGTGCATTCTAATATTACGGCAATACGTTTCAATTTAGCGTGCAAATGAAAAATCAATTCAATCCGCGCTCATCCGGTGGAAAACCACCTTAGTGTGTAACTATATCGTCTCTTCGAAGTGATTAAAGTGTATTGACCAAGCGTTTTTTTTAAATATACAAGTAACTTATGTCCATTTATTAAATTGTGATTTATTAGGTACTAGGCTACTAGCTTCTGCCCGCGACTCCGTCCGCGTGGAACTCGTTTATATCGCAGCTCCAACTTTCACCGCCCCCATTTTACCCCCTTAGGGGATGATTTCCGGGATTAAAACTATCCTATGTCCTTCCCCGGGACTAAAACTATCTCTATACCAAATTTCATCCAAATCGGTTCAGCGGTTTAAGCGTGAAGACGTAACAGACAGACAGACAGACACACTTTCGCATTTATAATATTAGTATGGATAGTATGGATGGATATGGATTACGTCAATCATAATTCCTTGATAATTTGTAATCGTGTACCTAATCCATATTGCTATGTCATAACGATAGATTTATATCTATACTAATACATACCCAAGTATATACTTGGATCAACTTTAGTTTAGATACACGTATTCTATTTATTCCTATGAATAAATCACTATTAGGCATATTATGCGCGCCCCGTTATCTTAGAATGCAAATTACCTTAACAATTCCCGAGTTTAGCTTGATTAGAGGTGTCAAATATTCAGCCATTTTGTTTTTGTAGACAGTTAGTGTTGCCAACCGATAAATACGGAATAATAGCGCTATTACGGCCTGTTCTTGTTGGCTGCAAATTGCATAGCTAATGTGCGAGCGGCGATTTATTGCGCAGTTACTGATCTTTGAAGATCCAGACTTTAAAATACATTCATTATGACTAGTCTAACGATTGAGACTGGGTAGGCAACGCCGACTTTCGTTTACTGCACTTACAGCTGTGAGTCGTTGATTTATTCGCAACTAGCGATACTCTTTTTTTTAACGTGACTGTTGCTTTATGGGTCGAGTCCGGTAAAGGAATGCATGGTAAGAGGGTAGCCCGAGGAAAATACAGTGGAAACCTCCGACTCTACCAAGCGGGCGCTAGTTAGTTATTCACACAGTCACTCACGTATTTCTGTAAGTCGCACTCAAGATTCAAGAAGTCTATGTACAATATAATACAAATACTTAATACACGTACAATAACAAAGCTTAAAGTCGAGGTGAACAACAGGCGTCTTATCGCTAATCAGCGATGACTTCCAGGCACTTCCAGGCAACTGGGTAGCGCAGATAACGCAAGATATTCATATATTTTTTACCTTTGTAATTTAAAATTATTTTGAACGAAAAAATCATCATAATTAAACTTTACTGTGTTCCTTTGTACCTAATTCTGAAGTGATATTAAACATGAAACAACATACGCACGAAGCACTTCAAATTGAAGCTTCTAAAACACACTGAACAATAAAATGGACAGAAAGCAGTTCTCGCTAAACACTAATTATAACCGCCCCTTGGTCTCCTGGGAGCACCTTTAATCTCGGCCGGGGTTGCCAGGGCAATAAATCCTTGCGTAAGCGCATCTGCGGCTGATGGACTCACGACTGTTATTCATTAAATTTGGCGTAAGTACCATGAATAAAATATAAGATTTCGTGGTCTTTAAGAGCAAATGGGGGCAATTAACCGACTTGCCACTAAATACTACTTGCGTAGGTGTTTTCAGAAAAAGTTTAGGTACCTCTACTATTCATTTCGAGTAAAGTGTATATATTCGTTTATTAGGCTGGAGGACTTTTTTCTTCCATTTTACATTATCTATAGGTAATGTCAGTTCAGGTAAAGCGCGCCTCTTTCATCATTCAGTCACTTAAATCAATATCAGCACTTACCCCGGGGGCGAACTTTCCCCTGTGGCGCACATACCCGAACTGACCCTACCTAACTACCTATATTATTTCTGATCACTATGAAAAGTTATGGATAGGTACTTTTGCATTTTATCAGAGTGGTGCCTAAATTTAGAATAGCAATATCAAAAAATTACCGAGTACTGTAAAATTTACATATTATACCCAAAACAATAAAATAACATTACTTACGATTTTCAATAGCGCCTGCAAAATAATTCTTACACATTAAACAATAATGCGAAAGTACTAACTATACAAATAAGTCTTTTGTCAAAGGCGTTACAGCATATTCTTGAGCTCGTTAATATGTTACCTCGCCTATTAAAATATTATAGCGGCAATTAAGCGCGATTTAGACTACTAATTCATAGCGCGATTCATATTCGCGAGTAACGCTAGTTAGAAGCGCGATAAATAACGGGCAGGCGCAGCCGTAAAGTGGCTTTGATGTCGCGGCCGTCGCGGGCGGGGCTGCGGTGGCCATTGTTTTATGCCTACCGACATGAGTACCTGCGGCGCCACCACGAACTTCGAAAGTCGAAGTTCGTAATACATGCATCCCTGTCACTCGATTAAGGGAGTGCGATAGAGATGAACATACCCGAACTTCAACGTTCGTAGTTCGTGGTAGCGCCGCTGGCCAATCTGGCGTCAAATTACATATAAAATAGGAAGGAAGATAATGAGAGGGTTAAATGCTCATGCAATGCAAACCGATGGTCTGTACAAGTGTTAGGTACAATATATCGGTATATATATTATACAATATATCGGTACCTCAAGTGACTTGTGAATCGTCTTCATGTGCACTGCTACGCCCGCGGCGATTGCTGTAGGTGGAAAAGTAAAAAACACTAGAAAAACTAACATTCCATTGGCTCTGTTTGTACAGTTCAGTGATGTGCCACTTTATTAAAAACTAGCTTCTGCCCGCGACTCCGTCCGCGTGGAACTCGTTTATACAAACTTTCACCCCCCTCATTTCACCCCCTTAGGGGATGATTTCGGGGATAAAAACTATCCTATGTCCTACCCGGGACTCGAACTATCTCGATACCAAATTTCATCGCAATCGGTTCAGCGGTTTAAGCGTGAAGAGGTAACAGACAGACAGACAGACAGACAGACAGACACACTTTCGCATTTATAATATTAGTATGGATAGTATGGATAGATGAGTAAGTGCCTACCTAATAAAAAAAGGTTTGGTAGATTACTATTTCTTTATATATGTCGAGGTGTGGGCGTATCCTGGGTTCTCGGGCATTGATAGGAAACGATGCTACTATGATTACAAACTTTACTAAGGACTTCTCCACAGCATAATTACAAAATTCATGTGAAATACAGTGAACTGGCAATTTCGGTTCTCGTATTCCGTCACACCATTGTCTCTAAACGATTAATTCTCCATCCAAGAGAGCAACCACCTCCTGTCAGGCTTTTTCCTCAATGACAGCGAACACACCCGTCCGTTGTTGTTTCTAATTCAAAATAATACTCGTCATAGCCCTCTGTTGGCGCGCGGCGGAACTAATGAGCTCCCGAGTTTGCCCAGACAAATATGTCCTCGTTCACATGTATTTCAATGATGACATTTGTAGATTGACAGTGGAGCACATTACGACCGAAGTCACGATGAATGTAATAGAGGGCGCTGCATGAAACTTCTCCTCTCCGACACGGCCAACTTGACAATGTACGCGTCCCTGCGTACACCTGTAAAAACAAAAGTTTGGAGTATCTAAAGCCATCGCTCGGCCTACCTGACATAAAAAAAAGGCTGTATACGTCAAAAGGGGCCCTTTCTCTCACCAATTTAATTACGCCTAACAGTTGCATTGTTGAACAATAACATCCCTATACGTTCGTAAAACTTTAATAAAATTGATGTATAACAGTAAGTCACTTAGACGCACGCTCAGAACCATCTAAACGAAAGTAAGTACAGCTGTCAAGTAACTAATCAAAATTATGTCTGCCAGTACTTGCTGTAGTTTTCAATATCCACCCAGGCGAGGCTTCAGTCATTTCAATCATGTTTTGCTCTAATTGTAACTTGAGCGTTTGATTTTTGTAAATAATAGTCTACGACAATGATAACACTTGACTTCCTTGACACCCAATAAATACTATCCCGTGTTTCACCTACTCAACATTGCCACACTATAAATGCCAATCCGTTCAAATTAAACTTGCTTGTTTTTAAAGAACCACGACAGAAAATCAACATCATCACCATGAGTACATCACCGAGAGTCATACAGACTCATTCTCCAACCAGACCAAGTCTGTCAACACCAAGGCCCCACTACATAATCAGTCTCATCGCCCAGTCCACAACCCCTCCGAGTTGCGGTTACGACCACTGATTCATGTAGCGCCTCCAACACAAATATCACTCCAACGTCTCCGACATCTACATAATCAGTCTCATCGCCCATGGGAACCTCATGTCCTCTCGACGCTCCAAAATAGCTCGCATTTCAACCGCGTCACGAACTATGATCTTGTGGACCTGGTGGTTCCTGCCTCGGCAGTAGGTAAATGCCGCTTTATTCCAATAGTTCCCAGCAGACATGTAGACAAATTATTTCCAGTTGTTCCTTCAAATCTTTTCTGACATCTGTCAATATTTCCATGGATCAAATTACAATTTCTTCAAAGATATTTTCTCTCAAGTTTCTTCATGAGCCCGATTTGGCACCACTTCTGATGTCGAGGTGTGGGCGTATCCTGGGTTCTCGGGCATTGATAGGAAACGATGCTACTATGATTACAAACTTTACTAAGGACTTCTCCACAGCATAATTACAAAATTCATGTGAAATACAGTGAACTGGCAATTTCGGTTCTCGTATTCCGTCACACCATTGTCTCTAAACGATTAATTCTCCATCCAAGAGAGCAACCACCTCCTGTCAGGCTTTTTCCTCAATGACAGCGAACACACCCGTCCGTTGTTGTTTCTAATTCAAAATAATACTCGTCATAGCCCTCTGTTGGCGCGCGGCGGAACTAATGAGCTCCCGAGTTTGCCCAGACAAATATGTCCTCGTTCACATGTATTTCAATGATGACATTTGTAGATTGACAGTGGAGCACATTACGACCGAAGTCACGATGAATGTAATAGAGGGCGCTGCATGAAACTTCTCCTCTCCGACATATAAAAGGTAGGGATAACAACGCTTCAAACTCTCGAATTAACAAATAATGTGGTCTTCAGTTTACGCGATTTTTACTGGTAAACAGAGAACAATTTAAACGGATTTATCGTGTATATTATGTATCAAATACGTCCCAGTCAATCAAAAAGTGGACTATTTCGAAACAGAGACTATTTTCAAAGTGTGAAATGATAACAGTCACAACACCTCAGTTTCGTAACAAAACCCGCTCAGCCGCACATTTAGAACCGCAAATAAAACTCAACGCTATTGTGCTAAAGTGTGTCTAAACAAACAGACGGACGGAAGATGTAAATCTCTATATAGACGGGCGACGGGGCCCAGCTGCTTGAGGTTTGGCAGGAAACGTGTACCTTGGAGGATAAACAACATGGTTTGGGATTATGTGATAGGGAAATTTGCCATCGCAATAAAGTGGGATATATTTTCGAGTGATGTTATTATGTGGGTCTTATAGACTTTCCAGATATCATTAGAATTTTAACAGAGTAATTGGTACACGTTTCTTTGTTTATCAAAGGGAAATATTGTGTTAGTGTTACTTATTTCGATCATTAAGTGCTTTTTAAATATAAAATATAAAGTTTTCCGTTTCAAAATGGTTTTCTTTGAAATCCCATGACGATAAACAGTTCGACTGCAACTAAACATTCGACAGCTAAGTAGGTAAATACAAATAAGATTATTATCACAATTATAACCTCTCTCCGCAATACAAGAAAAACAGGCAATGAAATTTGTATCAACCGTGATTGGAAAATAGAACAGGGATTGTTTTCTTTAAAAATAAATCGTGCCCGTGTGGTGTCGGGTTAGAATTTCACCACCCCATTTCTTCCCGTGGGTGTCGTAAAAGTGGACTAAGGGAGCAGGGTTGAAGCGTGTTGTGAGCGATGGGCAAGCAACCTATCACCGCAATAACACATATTGTCGATCTTTTATACCCACATTTATGCTAAAATTGGCGCTGGAACATAATTTTAATGTGCTCTGCCTACCCCTTTTGGGAATAAAGGCGTGAATGTATGTATGTAAAAATCGAACGAAACAAAACAAATGAAACCCGGTTCATCGCCATTGAAAAGTAGAATGCCTTTTAAAAGACCATTAGACGGCTAGAAGATATGTTTTAACTTGGCTTCCTCTTTTTAACAGGTAATCTATTTAACGCAATCCACTCAATAATACTTGTAATTTACCGCATAAATATAATGGGGCTTCTAAACGGGCTATACCTACTTTTCCGGAAATGTGTGGGCGGCAACTATGGGCGTCTTGCGTTGCACAAAAGTTTGTAAGTTGTAAAACTTATGTTTTATGGAGTTTCTAGACGGGCTATACTTTTCCGGAAATGTGTGCCCGGCAACTATGGGCATCTTGCTCATCCTTCCATGCTAGAACAAGGCGACCATAGTTGCCGGCCACACATTTCCGGAAAAGTATAGCCCGTCTAGAAACTCTATAAAAAATAAGTTTTATACCTTACAAACTTTCGTGCAACGTACGACGCACGAGCGAAGACGGGGCAAAAAGGAAGCTGACTGTTATAAGTGGTACAGTCAGCATAAAAAGTAACTGTGCAATCCAAGACGTCAAAAGCTCTTAATCCCTCCTAATAAAGACTTTTGACGTCTTTGTTTGCGCAGTTACTATTGATGCTGACTGTACCCCGAATGAGTCAGCTTTGCATGTTCTATTATTATTAGTGCAGGTGAGTCTGTGTATTTATAGTTTTTGGCCTGCGATATGGCACTCATGGCCTCACGTGTAAGGTGTTGTAATGGATATCTTATTGGACAAGCGTCATCGGAGGGTTACGGCGCAGTTACAAGCGGAGCGATTGGTGATCGAAAAATAATAGGTACACTCAAACACAGGGAAGTGTATTTATAGTAACTGAAGAATATATTTATCAATCTTTCACGGTCTTACGGAGCAAAAACTCTCATCTTTTATGGCCCCAGTAATAAGTTTGTTTTGCTGCCACCCGGGGCTCAAATATCAGGATAGCTACTAGTTACAATTCCGCAGTAGAAACTTGCAATACTTTACGCTTAACTGTTTAGACCCCAATGCCGGTTTAAATGAGATATGTCACTTGTAGCTCAGTGAAACAAGAGCCGGCCGCCTCGCGGGCAGCAATTTTTGCAAGCCCTTCTTTAAATGCGTCCTGGGCCCTTCAGTTTCTATGGCTCCGTAGCTGAACGATGATCACTGTGTCCTCTACCTAACGTGGAGGGGAGCTGCGCAAGTGCGCATGCGACGAGCTTTTCTCACGTCTGGCGCGCGAACAATTGGACACTTCGCGTTATGATGACTCCAGCGTTCACAGAACAGCCGTGGCGCTTTCTTATTTACGTAGAATGTATTGAGATTAGTGTTAGTCCCAATCTCTCACGTATTGTTTAATTAATGTAGTTCGGCATTCGATTTGAATGCACTTATAATGACACCCATAAAATACCGATTGCTCTCACGTAGAATACCCTCTTGACGGCCAATACGAAGGTTATTGATATCTTCAAACAGTTCCATCCCAATGGGACCAATAAAAGATGTTTTATTCATCACTTAAACACACCCGGTGCCTATAACTGGGCCTTTTAACGTTCATTAGCTGAATGCTACCAATAATTACCTAAATCAGGATAACCTATAAACAAGCGAACGTCATTACTGGGGGCAATTAACCAACTCGCCACTAAATCAAACGGAGACAGCTTGCGAGGGATGGGAGGTGGCGGGAACGGGTCATCAACTCAATTTGGGGTTTATAAACCTTTTCAATATCTTTACCCCCGTGACCTATTAAACTAGTTTTACCCCCAACTTAAATACTGCCCATCTAATAATCCATTTCGAATACAAACTCTGTTCCCTCTAAAGATTAGCTGTTTTAACCTCACTTATTTACCCCCAAGTGCGGAACCAAAGCTAGCTCTAGCTAGTCAACAATTTGTTCTCCCCATTCTCGCAACGTTATGGATGTGTTATTAGTCGTGCAACAGTTTTAAAAACTTAGTACTTTTTTTGAGGTTTTAGTACTTGTAGTAGTGTTGTCATTACTTACTTCGGTTCGGTAAAGGCTTCTACGCTCCCTTTTCACCCTGTAAATAAAGTACTTGATTTCTGTGAATTGTTTACTGGAGTCCTATGATAGTATTGCTTCGCATAATGTGTGATTATAATTAACAAATTGAAATTTCACTTTTGCAACGGCAGTCGACTGTTCTTTTGTAAGTTCAGTCAATATCATTGGCCCCTTATAACGCGTCTCGCTCATCGCTTGCGGCTGTTTAAATCAAATGGACGGACGGGTCTAATGCTGTATTGTAAATTCATCAAATGTTTACGGCGCCGCCATTCCGGTGAAATAGTCCAGCCAGTCCTTTACAGTTTAGCATTTATCTTTACTTATTATTGTTGGTAAGTCCACTTAGTATGGCAAAAACTAAGTTTGCTTCTTACGGACGCACAATATAGAAGCCTAATAGCTTACCATCTGACAGTCGAATAAACCGATCACCATTTTAAACATGTAGAAACATAAAAAGGATAAATGTCGGTAAAGAATCGTAGTTGCAAGAATGGTTATTCATTTCTTTGATCTAAACTATACCCTCCATTTGTTGTCATATTTTATGTGATATATAAAGGACCAATATCTTCGAGAACATAATTGTTATAACGAGTAAGGCTCCTTTAGCATCTATTAGCAGCCCGCGCGGATTCGCCTATGCCAAACGGGTGAAATCGGATGAGTATTGAGTAGTTCCGGAGACTACCCCCGACACAAACTTAATACAAAGCAATCTCATAGAATTCCTCTTTATAATATTTTCATCACACTTGCTCGAAAAGGGCTTGATAATTCGCAGACATACAGAGCTGTAATAGCCTGTGTTACGCCCACGGGCGTAATGGTTTTTTTCTTAAATTGTATCTGTCACTCATGCGGCAGTTACAAAGCAAACAGGTTTTATATCAAAAACGATGTCTGAAAACGTATTTATAAATAAATTTAAACTTAAAAAACTACTTAAACATGTTTAACTGAATTATTTACAGATTTAATATGTAGTTATTTAGTGTATATGTAAAATGTTTTTAAGTGTTTTCAAATCGTGGCTGTATACCGAAGGCCATACGCGCCTCACGTCAAATTCAACAAAATGGACGACTGACATGTTGCAGTTTTTATTACGATTTGTATTCATTTCGTCTAAAATGTATTTGTTTCCTCGCAAATGTGATTAAAAACATTGTGTATAACACGGGCGTAAGAATATTGCAAACTCGAGTCAACAAAAGCCTGCCTTCTGATAGACTCTTGTTCGCAATATTCCACTTACGCACCTCGTTAAACAATGTACTATAGTATTAGACATAGATAGTATAGATAACTATTTAACGCCGCAGGCTGCAACCTTTAACCATTGACTTTACCGGTCTTCCGTATAATACCAGTGAAACCATTCCTTTGTGAGTTTAGTTGCAATTCAAACACTTGTGAACCCCCGAGCGGGCCGAGCTGCCAAGTACTCGAGCGCCCGGCCAAGTATTTTAATTGGCGACAAGCAAACTGAATTAACGACGGGGGACGGTGTGGCTGACTGATGGCCCGATTTGGTGAGGTATCATTCATTTTTAACCAGTTAAAAGCTTATAAAAGACGGCTGTCGAGGATTGGCGAAACTTGTTCGAATTACTGTTGATCAGATGGTAATATTAATGAATGCACAATGCCTTGTTAGAAAACGATATTGTTGTTTACTTAGTACGCCTGTCTCAGCTTGATCAAGATCTATTTCGGGCCAGGGGACCGATTTTTGACTTTCGAGCGCTCGACTCTTTCACTCGAAAACTGACAAAAATTATGAAATGCTATTTTGAAATAGCGATAGAAAATTTAAAAACGAGTGGTATTGACCACTCGCATTAAATTATATTGGTAGAAAGTGAGTGCCTGCCATTTTGACACTACAAACGTATTTACTTTTATTTGATTTTCGAGCGCTCGAAAGTCAAAAATCGGCCCCATGGGCCTCCGCCTCCGACTCTAAAACCCACCGTTTGTGCTCTGTCCTGAGCAGCTTGTCGCCCAAAATCGGCTTTTAGAAAATTTCCATCCAGCGATACCGTGGAGTTCTCAATCGGCCGTCGACCACTTGGATGCCCCAGGTAATAGTCACCAGCATTCATATCTGCCATAACAAACCCGGCAAAAATATTTGACTCGTCCTAACGGTTCTAGAAATAAAGTCGTGTCAGATCTATTCTGTTGTTTACATTATCCAATTCCGTTACGTACATTTGTTATACGAATGAATATAGTTAGTTATTTGCGTACAAAAGGGTTAGACACGTATATTCAAATGAATATAAAGTGTAGTGCCTAGTAGTAAACCTCAATGAATTAAATAGGTGATCCTATTTAACTCATTGAGGTTTAGTCTGGAGTGAGCTAAGGCCGCGCCTGCCGCCGCCGGCATTCCGGCAATAATCTGCTCGATATATTCGATCTGCGGTTGCAAATAGACTTGTCGCATCTGAATTTAGTTTCCGTAACATAGTGTTACTAAGTGTTGTTTAAGTATAGGTATATTCTGACAATAAATTTGTTTATCGCATCATTTCATTATGCGTATTTACTGATGTCGTATCGTAGCAATAAGTAAAGATATGATGGCATCCTGGCCGATTACGACCTCAGCGACTGTAGGGTACGTAAGGTTTGGGTATTTTTTGTAATAATTAAGAATGATTGGAGTGTTGCTGTTTTACTCTCTGGGGCGCTCTCAGGTGGCTAATGTGTATCAGTAATTTTATATTTGTACCTACATTCATTATAATAGGTATATTAATATTCTATATTTAGACGTTACAATGATCGGTCCCTAAAAACATTACACAGATATATCTTCAAAAGCGAAAGACCACAAACTAAACACAATCCGATTTGTAAACCTACCCCAAGGACCAACCCGTTAATGTAAATATATGCTAATAATATCATAAAGAGGCAACAAAATGCTATTAGTACTAACTCTGTAGCGGAGTTTATGGCCGATACCACTTGGTAGGTTACTGTAATTATTATTATTAAATTATATATGCCTAGTAATTGTGATAATGCACTTAAGAAAGATCTATATAGATTTTTTATATTGTACCTAGCTTTTATGTAATATAATAGAACCACGTTGCTACGCCCTACCTGGGTCATTTGTATCTTAGAAATAAGTAAGTACTTATAAGGTTGCAAATAAACAATTTGTAAGTTTATATCTAACTCCCCTGTCCCCGTGTTGGAGCCACGGGATAAAATATAGCCTATGTCCTTCCGGAAAGTCCATTGTTTAGGCTGCTGTAAACCAACCTGTGAGTAGTTTTGGGGATTACCCAACATACAAAGCCACCAAAAAAATCCTTTTATTAATAATCTATAAAACCGCCTTAATAATTAGGTGGGTATAAAGTGGATATTGGCTATTTATTATCCGATTAAAAAGAATCGGCTTTATGTAATAAAACGCCGCAAAAACCGCGCGCGCTAAAATATTACGCACATCTAAACGCAAATCTTCTTCCAGATCCCTCCAAGCTGGTCAAACGCAAGAAATCAACGGAGGACGTACGCTCCCCCCTCGGCGGAGAGGGCTCGCTCACCAGCGAGGAGGGGGAGGACGGCGCCGCGCGCCGCAAGAAAGCGCGCACCACCTTCACCGGGCGACAGATCTTCGAGCTCGAGAAACTGTTCGAGGTGAAGAAGTACCTCTCCTCGGGGGAAAGGGCGGACATGGCGAAGCTGCTTAATGTTACCGAAACTCAGGTAAGTCCGTTTTTGAGATATTAACGACGGAGTTAACTTGTGCTTATGTTATTACTCGGGGGCACATTTACTGCGTCTTTTGGGTGTTATAAAGATAATCCGATTGGAAGAATGTAGAGCCCATTTCAGTAGGTAAACATTTTTATATAGGTTTTATTAAGGTAGCAAAAACTACAGTAAAATTAATAAAAAAACTGAAAAATTTAATTTTGTCTCTTAATCTGATTCTGCGATATTAACGATGCGTAGGTGTACAGTCAAGTGTAAAAATATGGGTGCATACAACTTACTTATAAATATGTCCCATGGCTCTTATATGTCAGCGGATTAAGGTTTTGGTACATATTTACGAGAAGATGAAATCGATACATATTTTTGCACTTGACTGTAGGTATACATGAATATTCTCATCATGAACTTCAAACAATTTGCAACTTATTAAATAAATCACTTTACACATTGTAACTCTGCAGCCTATAAATAAACCAGACACATTTACTTCAAAATCCACTAATCTTAAGCACCCTAACATCAACACTTTACTTTCATTAAGCTGCAACCATATGTCATTTCGACAAATATTTTTCGATTATTTAAGTGTTAACCAAGAAAGGCGTTAGGGTTGATGAAAACCGAATAAACATTCGGCATTTTAGAGTTGGATCTTAGATCACTCGGCGCACAATTAGTCAATGCATCCATACATTTTACCAAACTAATTTATAATGATGATGATGTCCTCCCAGACGTATCCGTCGACGGCGACATCCTGACAAGACGATTGTAAAAAGTTATTATTTGCGTGCATGGGCGCGAGAATGACTCGCAAATCCAAACTTGGTTTTGAAACTCCGGTGACATGAAAAACAATAAAGGTCTCCACTTGAGTTGTAAGTGTAGTGGTAGGAGGGCTTGGGCCGAGTTTTACGAAACTGACGTTTGGCGTCAAGATTTTCGAGACGGGTACTTTCAAAGTTACTGAGCCCCGTGTTGACAGCAGTTCGCCAGTCTGATCTCCGAGTAGCAAGCTCTTCCCACGACTCACATGATATGCCGGTTGCAGACAGATGGCGCTTCAGGACATCCCTGTACCGCAGGTATTGTCCGCCAACTTTGCGCTTTCCTGAGGCTAGCTCCGAGTAAAATACTGCCTTAGGCAGTCTTGATGATGGCATTCGTACAAGGTGTCCACACCAACGTAATTGTCCCTTCATAAGTAGACATTCCATGCCAACCATGCCAGTCCGACGCAAAACCTCCGAGTTCGGAACACGATCCTGCCACTTTAGTCGAAGAATTGCTCGGAGACATTTTAAATGAAAGGTGTCAAGGCGCTTGACATCTCCTTTGTAAAGACACCAGGTTTCCGAGGCGTAAAGCAATATGGGCAGAATGATTGCTTTATAGACAGCAAGCTTTGTGCCTATAAAGTAAATGTAATGCTGAGGTCGTGCGATTTCCAAACTCGTTGGTTCAACCCGCCAAAAGCTGCAGCAGCTTTCGCGATCCGTGCGGAAATCTCGGACTCCAGTCGGTTATCGTTCCGCAAAAGACTTCCAAGGTACCGAAATGTTCCCACGTCATCCAATGCGTTTCCCCTCAGAAGAACAGCAGCGTCGCTCGCAGATTTCCCTTTTGCAGGTTGTTTAACAATCTGGGTTTTTGACACGCTGATCACCAGACCAAACTTACGACAAGACTCGTCCAAATTGTCAAGATAACTTTGTAGGACCTCCAAGCTCTCAGCCATAAGACAGACATCATCAGCATAAAGAATCTCCGTCACCGAAGCAGTCTGTGTTTTTCGTTTCGCCCTAAGGCGCGACAGGTCGAAAATACCCTTGTCAGTGCGGAAATTTACCTTTATCCGGTTTTCGCATTTCTGAAGTGCATCATTCATTACTGCCGAAAAATAGATGGCAAATAAGGTGGGAGCCATGACACAGCCTTGTTTTACACCACTTGTGACTGGGAATCGCTCGGTGAAATCGTTTTCGTGACGTACGCAGGCACTCATGCCATCGTGAAATTGGCGCACTAAGTTAAGGAATTTCACGGAACAACCACACTTCTCTAAAACAGTCCACAAAGCAGGTCTGGGAACTCGGTCAAATGCCTTTTCTAGATCCACAAAACATAAATAAAGGTCCCGGTGTTGTTCAAAGCTTTTCTCCTGCATTTGCTTGACAACAAAGATGGCGTCAACCGTACCTCTATTTGTTCGGAAACCACATTGAGATTCAGGAAGGAAGTTCTCGGCGAGCATATTGAGACGCTTGTTGATAATATGAGCCAGTATCTTGCCTGCTACAGACAACAAGGCAATACCTCTGAACGAGCTACAATCCGAGAGGTCCCCCTTGCCCTTGTAAAGTTTGCTGATGGTCGCATCTTTCCAGTCTTGTGGTATATCCTCAACATCCCAGATATCTTTTATGAGGTCAAACAGCCTGGACTACCACCAAACTAATTTATACTACAATTCGGGTGATAATCGACTTTAAAACAATGTAGTTTAAAGGTTACACACCGTCGATGAATGGTTGTAGACTTGCGAAGTCGTTGCAGCTGTAAACGTAAACAAATGACAGCTTGCGTCGTTGTGGTTCGGGGAAAATCTACGAAATTAAACGGTTCGGGGTACTAGTGCTGTGCGCGGGCGCAAGCCACGGGAGGGCGAGGATTCAGCCAGTGTTTTGTTTATTAACCAATTATTCAATTACACCTTTGTCTATAACTGAGTTTACATTTGAAAATACAAACTATTCATCGGCGTTCGTTTGCCGTATCTTTATCTATGTAGAGATCGTGAAAGATAAATTTTGCTTTTGAAATGTATGTATGTGACATGTAAGCATTCTTAAATCTACTCGTATTTAAAATTATGTAAAAGCTCTACCAAGCAGCAATATATTCATAAGTAAGTACCTAGTTAAATTTGATCAAACCTCAAATAACTGCTATCTCAGGTTCAAACATATGTTCTCGTAAAAAGTCGTTAGATAGGTACCTACCACTTAACCATAATCTCAAAAAATGTTTTTCAATCGTCTTTTCCTTACATATCTTGGACCACGATATTAAACGCTCCGAGATAATTATACTATCGCACGAGGGGGGAGTCCCCCGCGACGTGACTAGACACATATGGCGGCACTAATTAAAACTAGCGGCGTAATGAGCGACGCGTGTCGTGACGTGACCGTGTCGGCAGAGGAATGTGACGCCTTGATTTTTGAAATTGGAACGTTTTCGAATCGATATACTAATAGTATAAAGAGGCCTGTTTGTATACAGGGGTAATATCAAGAACCACTCGTCATATTTAATTTTTTACCCGACTGCGCGACGCAAAGAGGGTAATGTGTTTACCAGTCTATGTGCGTATGTATGTTTGTTCCTTTCCGGCAATCTAGAGACCAAACGAGTGGGTCGATTAAAAATCGTGCGGTAATAGATACGTTTTAATCTTGAGGGTGTCGCTGAAGACAAGCCAGTTATCAACATTCAACATGGCAGCCACGAGGCGCCATGTTGTAAAAAATAAAAGTCGACGAATTATGTCATGTGTAGTATCGTTGAATAGAATATTTCAAAATCATTATTAGGTTAGCTTAATATTTTTTTGGTTAAAATAACCATTTAGGATTTATCACGATTTAAAGTTGGCTAAACAACAATTTTCGCTTGAATATCCAAAACCGTACTAACAGTCCAAACGGCTTGGTATATTTTTAACCCCCGACGCAAAGAGAGGGGTCTTACAAGTTTAACGTGTCTGTGTATCTGTCTGTGGTATCGTAGCTCCCAAACGGATGGACCGACTTGATGCGGTTTTTTTGTGTAATTTTATCTAGAGTGCTCTTAGCTATGTTTCATGGAAATCTGTTCAGCCGTTTTTAAGATATTGGACTTTAAAATGAAAATGTCGGGGGTTTTTCAACTTTTCTAAGTTGTGGCATTATATGAGGTGTCGTTGGAATTCTTATAAATAATCGTGGGAGAGTGTTATAGGTAATTATTGAAAAATGCAGTTAGGTTTTTTGAAAAATCTTTTGATTCCACTTGTTTTTTCTTCTGTGTATAGAACGGATTTTCTGGATGGCATAGTTTACCCCGCGGCTTTCCGTGCGTTCTGTCAACACGCAGTCGGAACCGCGCTGGCAGCTAGTCTTTCATGACATGATACCTTGTCTCCCCTGTTGCCCTAATACGCCGACCAGTCACCATTAATATTAAACAGCGGCATTCGCAGGTCAAATCCCAGTTAAACAATAAACGTGTCGTCCCCCACGTGTCGGAGACGTCAATTAACTCAAACGCACGTCGCACTAAGCACTAACGACCTCTGGCAAAAAGTGGGCGGCAAAAAACCGAGTGGGCCCACGTGGCGGGAGCTATCGCTAATTGGTATTGATAATAGGCGTTAAAAGATTATTGTCTTTCCGTTTAGTTTTTGCCGTTTTAAATTATTATTTATTAATCGTATGGCAAACAGGATGACAAATATACCTACGCAAAGTAAGATACATATATAGTCACTATAATTTATATTAAGGATAATCAGCCACTTGATTTCGGGCTTTTTCGGGCGCTCGAAAATCAAATAAAAGTAAATACGTTTGTAGTGTCAAAATGGCAGGCACTTACTTTCTACCAATAGAATTAATTACGAGTGGTCAAAACCTCTCGTTTTTAAATTTTCTATCGCTATTTCGAAATAGCATTTCATAATTTTTGACAGTTTTCGAGTGAAAGAGTCGATCGCTCGAAAGTCACAAATCGGTCCCCAGGTCTTCTGGGGGGGCCATCGGTGTAGCGCGTTAAGGGGCAGCGCTCGATGATATGTTGGATGGTCTGTATATCGGCACCGCAGGGGCATGCTGGTGACTCTACCCAACCGCAACGATGTTTGTATTGAGCGCAAGTGGCCAGTACGTAATAGCCGGTTAATATTGCACCAGTGTCGTCTTGGGAGATCTGACCCTTCTATTGTAGCACCGGTACGTGTAGCACAACTTGCTGACAATTCGCTTCTCGCGCGACTGAGCGTCTCCTGTCTTACTCGAACCATGCAAACTAGAAAGACGAGGGTAGATATTTCTCGACTCGCGTCGCGGCGCGGCGTCAGTTGTGCTGGCCCCCCTGGAATGATCCTCGAGCCTAGCTTTCCCGCCATTTCCGATTCCCATAACTTCGACCATTCTTGCATCAGGTTGAAATTATTGTCGAGTAGGTTTCTGGCGATGCTATAGAAAGCGTTCCTGGACTTTAGGCGGTGGTTGGTAGGGTTCATGAACTCCAAATGAATTGGGAGGCTAGGGTTTTCCTGAATCTTGGTCACTTCTCGTAGGATGGCGTCCGACGGGGGCCGTTAAATGTGTAGGTACTTTGTAAATATATCTCCAGATGGGTACAATACAAGTCGCAAGAAAAATGGTGCTTGCGACATAAAGTAAGCCAGAGCCAGCTTACTTTTTGTTAAAAATAATAAACTCAACTGTCATAGCATATTGTATTTTTTTTTTACTGGTGGGAATTGAGTTGAGTTCTTTTTACCCCACGCCATTCATGTACTAGCATAATCTAACTGTCATTAAGGTAGCTAAAATAAAATGCACAGATCTTTATTGGTAAAAAAATACATTTTACTAGTCATACGAGTATTATAGGTAACTGTTACATAATCATCACTAGTCATATGTAGTTACTTTAGCGAGATTCTTATCTAATATGTACAAATAAAGCGTTGTTATAATACCGTAACTTATCTTACTGGCTTACTCTAACGACTGACTATAATCGATAGTTGCCAAACACTAAGCTATTCTAGTCACATTTATTCCCGCTAGATTAGAAAAAAGCCCCCAATTCCCAAATAGATCTTCCCTGAACCCTTATTTCTCGAATCAGATCATTAACGCTTGTTTTGAACCATCGCTCACTACCGAGAAATTATCATTTCAGAATCGAAAAGAAACATTTGACAAACAAATGTATTCTGAACTCAGCCTTATTACAACGAGATCAATAACTCATTTGAAGTTACTTTAGTACGCGCATTCACTTTTCTTTCGAAAATAAATGTTATTCCAATGCGCAGTCCTAATTGATCCACTTCTTTGCTTTCAACTGTTATAACCCCTAAAACGTTAAACCCAAATGTGAACCTTGTTCGCATGCTGTTAGAGTTGAAGTTTGTAATTTGTTTAAATGAATTGAACCGTCCGGAGGGATTAGACTATACAGGCGGGCTAAAATTGAAATTAATTTAGATTTCCATCATTTGAATAATTCATCCGTTTCAGTGTCGTCGTCAGGCATTATGTTAAAGCCGCCTACATAATATGGGTTAGTTCGTTAAAAGAGATTAATATTCACATACTTATTTGATCGGTTTAACGTAGAACACACGCAGCAGGTACATAGTACATATTATGTATACATAAGTAGAGAATTCACTAATGGTATTTTTTTCATCAAGTATCGTTGGGTCTAAAATAGTTGTATTGTTTGGTCGAATGATTCTTTGAATTATTATTTTCCTTTAATCAATTAACTGAGTTACAATGATGCACTAAAAACATCCATATTTTATAGGATTTTAGATATTGCCCGCGACTTCTTTCGCGTTGACGTCCTTTTGTTGGACTTTTACTTTATTTGTATAGGTACTAAAATTCATCTTAATCCGTTCAGCCGTTCTTGCTAGATTTAGTCACAAACATCCAAACATCCCAACTTTCGCATTTTTAATATTATATAGTAGGATTAGTTTGATAGTATAATAAATAAATAAAATATTTTGGGGACAATCTTACACAAATCGACCTAGTTCCAAACTAAAGTAAAGCTTGTACAATGGGTACTATGCAATGACATATATATTTATATAGATAAATTATGACTGAGGAACAAATATTCGTGATTTGTGTGATACAAATAAATGCCCTTACCGGGTTTCGAACCCCGGTCCTCCGGCTTCGTAGGCATCTACTAGGCTACAGAGGTCGTCGTAGTATAAACCACTGAATGATACAAAACATTGTACAATGAATTAAATGATTGTTTTGTTACGCTACTTACGCGTGAGAGGTATTTTACATCTAATGGTTTATATTTATATATTTAGGTACAAATTGGTGAACACGCTGTATGTGGCCATTCTCACCATATGTCATTTGTTAAGTGTGTTTTTGTCTCCCGCGGCCGAGCATTTATGGGCAAAGATGAAAAGAAATTGGACACGTAAAACCACTATAATTATATCTGATAACGTTCCATATAGATTTAATTCGTTAATTCATCATGCATGTTAAAAGTGGCTAGGTAAGTCCATCAAAGTTGTTTTACAGGAAACATAAAACTTCGTCACTACGACGGTAAATACGTGTAAACTATTTTTTTTTCAGTAGAAATGGAGTGTCATCATCCTCCTAGCGTTATTCCCGGTTGTGCCCCTAAAGGAGCCCGGGGTCCGCTTTGACACCTAAACCCAAGATTTGGCATAGGCAGTAGAAATGGAGTGTATGCTGTATAAATAAATGGAAGGGATTGTGACTTCAAAAAAGAAGGGGGTTCTCAACTCGTCGGAATCTTTTATTTTTAAGTATGTTTGCCGATTACTCGAAGGTGCCTGGGCCGATTTGGTTTTTTTTTTAAGGGGAATCTTGGTCGGTGGTCGAACCATTGGATCCATGGTCATCAAGTCAGAATCTGATGATGGGATCCTGGAAAAATCGAGGGAACTCTTCCAATTGTATAGGCACACACTTAAATTGAACTCAGTCAATTCAATACTTTGTTTTAAAAGTAAAATTTTATTTATTACGATCAAAACCCTTCTTAGTCGATTCTACGCCGACACAGAGAGATCACGAAGAAAATGGATAAGTTAAAAGCTAGCTCGCCGTATATCTGTGGCAGCATTCCAAAGTTTTCAAAAGGCGAAAATTACATATTAAGAGTAGTGTGTCTATGTAGTCATGTCATTACGGAGAACTCTGTTTAAATATTAGTACCTTCTCTTAAAGTAATAATAGAAGTGATTGCTTAGACAACGTCGTTATTTGTTAGAATATGTATTTACTAGCTTCCGCCCGCGACTTCGTCTGCGTGGACCCGAGATAAAAACAACCCCATATTTTAATCCAGGCTATAAACTATCTTCGTGCAAAGTTTAATCCAAATTGGTCGAGCCGTTTAAGCGTGATTAAGTAACAAACATCTAAACATCCAAACATCCCAACATCCAAACTTTCGCATTTATAATATTAGTAGGATATATTTAATATTTGCGGACAATCTTATACAATTCGACCTAGTCCCGAACTAAGCAAAGCTTGTACTATGGGTACACTCAGCATCATATAGTTAGTAGCAGCCAAATATATCGCAACACGTCCTTACACCAATAGTAATAAAGACGTATTGCGATATATTTGGCTACTTTGGCTGCTACCAACTATATGATGCTGACTGTACTAGGCGACGAAAAACCTTATTACCTACTTGTATATAAATACATAGAAAACATCCATGACTCAGGACCAAATATTCGTTTCACCACACAAATAAATGCCCTTACCGGGATTCGAACCCAAAACCTCTTGCTTGGTAGGCAAGGTCACTACTAATTAGGCTGAAGCGGTCGTCAATAAGAATAGCTAGCTTTGCTCTTATTTCTAGGTTCCTGCAGGTTTGGATGCCATTTTTAGTTATTTTATAATCATTCCAGTTTTTCTTTAATAACTTAATATGCCAAGTCTACGGGAACTTTACCAGTAATGCGTTGCAACCAAAGCGTGCTGACAGTGGCTGTTGGCACTGTGAGAATCACCCCATTCTTTGTGGTTTCCAGTTTTTTACCGAGTGTCCAGTTTGCAGCACTATTGCTCTTTGGCCCACGCACGTTTAAGCGTTTTTACACATCTGTATTTGTATAGTTCTCCTGACACTTTTTACTCGGAAATTAGGGGAGTGTTTATTTTTATCCCGACTTGTTAATTTGGTAATAGAGCTGGATTGGTTTTAGGTTTTGGTTTGTATTTAGTAACAGTTCATTTACTATTTAATTCTTGATATTGATAAAACAATACAATCAAATAAAGCAAATCAATAGGCCGGCCAATTCATTATCAATGTTACCAAAATATTCATTAAATACAGCTTCCCTTTAATAATAGAACTTACATAGATGATGTTAATTAAATTATTCGTATAGGCTTAGCTATCGGTTATTTAATATACATAGGCAATTACTTTCATAACCTGGGCCGAGTGAACGCGACAAGCAATCGACAGCCCGCCTGTTTCCGGCCGGGCGTTTCTATATACACATTATCATCGTTACCTTCATTACCTTCTTAGTAAATATATGAAATACTGTGTTTAAAAATGGCCACCAAATCTGACAGCTGAGACCATACAATTGGCTGAGTTTTAGTGTGCCACTTTTGGAGTGCCTATAACCTATCTACCTTTTTTTATATTAAATCATTGGTAAATATCATATTAATGTCAGAAAATTTCACTGTCGACTTCAAACATAAGCAAACATCTTATTTGTGCATAAAGCAAAAGCTTTCTTACAGATTCATATATACAGCGTGGAAATCTAATACGAGCAAATCTTTAAATGGTGGTTAGTACAGGACGTAAGAAGTTTATTTAGATACCTTTTGTCTAAAATTACAACGAAAAAATTAACCATACAAAATAATTCAGCCCGCAATGTAACGCAAAATATTCAAGTTAAGGCTCGTTGACAGTTACTTGTCAAGTATTTGGACAGCTACGTTTGCGTTACATTGCTGCTCGGTAATTTTTGAAAAATTAATTACAGGCTTTCTATTAAGTGTATCTTAAAAAGTCCCAGTAATTAATGATTACGGTATAAACCCTATGTCTGGTTTAATTCTTTGCTCGTATTAGATTTCCAGGCTATATATATCATCATCATCCTCCTAGCGTTGTTCCCGGTTATGCCCCTAAAGGAGCTCGGGGTATATATATATTATTAGTAAAATATTCAAAAACTGATTTAAAATCCCTCTAAAGCGATCGCTGCCTAAGGATTAAGGATGAGCAGGTGTCGCGTAAAAACATTAACCTCCCACCGACATCGGCTAAGTAAACAGCGCTGACGCAGCGCATGCACAGGATTATGGCCGGGACAGGAGTAAAAGAGTAAAAAAAAAAGACCATCCAGAGTCTTACGCTCCGGATTCCAATTTCGGATCAATATTAATGTTTGGTGTGCAAGCGGACTTTAGACCTTGCTAAATGCAGTGCACTAACTGGGAGACTAACCCGGAGATAAACCATCTCGCTCTAATCAGTGAGTGTGAGTGCAGTTATTAGTGCACTGCATTCAGTAGAGTCTAAAGGCCGCTTTAGCGTGGCAGTGAGCGGTAGTTGATATCAAAATAAAACGCAAAACACAAATCTCTAATCGACATCATATACGGATGGTAAATAGGCCGCCGGTGCCTGTATGACACACCCCACTTACGTTCCTAGTTTAACACTAATTGGTTACTGAAAACCATTTTAAGTTTATATTTATTATAAAAAAATAAAAATAATGTCTAGGTTTAATTATCACCACAAAGCCAGCACTAAACAGACCAGTATCACGACGCAAAACAACAAATTTTATTCTAACATGTAGTACTTTCATGTTTCACTTGTTCACACTCGTCAGGTAGCTACTCAAAAATATTACCTCCAAGCAAAGCAAAGCAAGCAAAAATATTACTTAAAAACCTGCACAAATCAATAACAACATATACTCGTACGTGATAACAAGCCTATACTTATTGGCAATATAATTTATATTCCAATAAAGCCAAGCGACATGGAATCATAAATGACTGAATGAGCACCATCCAAGCTTGCCAGGTTACAGAAATCTACCCGAGAATAAAATGTTTACTTTTCAAACATCATATCTCATTAAATTACTTCAATACAAATGCAACCTTTAGCTTGCGGAACAACGTTCAAATTGCAAACCAACGTAAAAGGGATGTACGTTGTTGAGAAAATACGCCAACGATATGTGAAATACTAAAAGGCAAGGCTTTGCTGTGTTCTAATTTGAACTCTTATTGAAATATCAACTTCAGGGGTTGGTAATAAGGATCAGAGATTACAAATCCAGGGTAGAAATAAAGTTGTGTGTGTTGATATTGCAAAGTGGAATGCAATAGATATGTGCGTTATTATTGGATAGACCGCTTATTGGAACAGATTTCTCGGCATAATTTTTAGTACTAATATGAGAAGGGTGAATTTTGTTAGGCTTGTTTTGATTAGATTACTGAAGTAGCGTGTATCTGAAAGGTAATTTATTGTATGTAAGTCTACGAGACACGGGTATACAGAGTGTTTTTTTTAAATGGGACAGTATGGGGAAATCCGAATCTAAAGGAGATAGAGGAAAAGTGTCCAAGGAGACATTAGGTGTTTTTTTATGTAAACAAAGTTGACTCATTAAAATTTTTGGTCAAGCGTGAGTTGTTCTTAAAAAATTATAAAGTTGGTCAATTTTTTTTTTGACGCGGGTCGGCTCTGTTTCATGTAAGGATTATTTCATTGTATGGAAAGAAAAAAATCTGAACAGCAGAAGTTGGTCAAATTTAATGAAAACTAATCTTCATACAGTTGGTTTATTACTTGAGTAACTGTTCGATGTGGCCGCCGTCTTGTCTTATGCAGGTACGAGCACGCTTCAAGACACTTCTAGTTGCATTTAACAGAGACTTATGGTGAATTGTGTTTAAAGTGTTGTAAACAGCATCTTTTAATTCTTGTACGGAGTTGTATCGGGATTCATAAATTCGACCCTTAAGGTAACCATAAGAAAAACGCCATGATGAATAAAATTACAAGCATGAACTGATTGGAAACAAAATCACAGCTGCAGAAATAACTTACGTTCCAAATTTGAATTCTTTTTTTTATAATTTCAAGACTATCGCGTGCCATGATGTTTACGAAGATTAAAAAAAATGTTCTTCTCTTGAATCATCTGGAGCTCTTATCGATTATCGAAATTTAAAAATAGAATAATTTTAAATATTTTTTTACACTAGGCACTTGCAACAATATTAAAAGGCGAATACTGCAATTGTATGAAGATTAGTTTTCATTAAATTTGACCAACTTCTGCTGTTCAGATTTTTTTCTTTCCATACAATGAAATAATCCTTACATGAAACAGAGCCGACCCGCGTCAAAAAAAAAATTGACCAACTTTATAATTTTTTAAGAACAACTCACGCTTGACCAAAAATTTTAATGAGCCAAATTTGTTTACATAAAAAAACACCTAATGTCTCCTTGGACACTTTTCCTCTATCTCCTTTAGATTCGGATTTCCCCATACTGTCCCATTTAAAAAAAACACTCTGTATATTACGCAGTACATTGCTAAAATAACCTCATATTCTCAACACTAAAAAAACGTGTTTAGTTAAACTGGACCAATGAAACGTTTAAACACGTATCAAGCTAGCCGCTTTCCTGAGGCTTGGTACGATTACGCTTATGGTATGGTAACTTCTATACTTACTCGTAGTCACTTAAAAATACAATCGAGCAAAATTAAAATTAAAACTATTATAATTATGGACTATTGTAATCATGCTGTACCTAGTATTGTTTAATAGGGCTTAGCTTATGTAAAGGTTTTGGAACAGTTTGTACAAAACCCAATATTTACTCTGTAACCGTTTCTACATAACCCAATATCTATTTAACTCAAACTGTAATATTTTATAATAATTAATTACCTCTTCACTATCTATTAATCCTTTACTATTAAGGATTGTTAAATAAAGCAGCCCGGCCCAACAGGGCGCGTAAAAATACTCGGCCCGCGGCGCACTCAGCCAGCCTGCCTAAATTAGGGCTGGTACTTTGTTCGTTACGCTTTCAAATATTATGAGAAGGGTTACTATGTCGCGATAGTAGTTTACTGTTAACCTTTATAATTATAATGGAGTAACTTAGATATTTATGATACATATTAAATATACACTGTGGCGGCAAGATCCATGTGCGTTAGATATAATTGTATTAAATTGGCTAGTTACTATACCTACCGTAACACATTTCATTATTAACAAATGTGTGCTCACCAGTCTAGCTAACATGATCGGGTTTATGTCGGACATAAAGCTTTCGTCCCTTAACAGCAAGTATGTAAGTGCGAGAGGGACGAATGCTATAATAGAAGTAGGTAACAGATATTATAAAACGCCTTATTCTGTCAGATTACAGGTGATTATACATATTTTCGCTGTTGATGTATGCAATACAGATATAATTCGGTATTCAATTTAGAAAATACAATGTTTTAAAATTGGGTAATGCCGTCATTTATATATTTTTTAACCAAAGTCTGCTTTTGTGTTACGTTTTGTTTTGTGATTGGTACTTTTGTGTTATTCATAAAATAAAATAAAAAACATGAATGATGATGTTCCTCTCTTGTCGTGGTGCAATAAAGAGTATTTATTATTATTATTAATTTTGATGGCCTTACGATGGCAATACTTATGGAAAACGTCGACTTGTTTTACTCGTACCTACATAAAAATTGCGATTTACTACGAAATTCATTAATTTATACAGCCTACTTTAATCAATAATCAAACATTAAATAGTAGATACATGTCCAACAAATAAAGTTTATTCTAAATATACAGTAAAGTGATTTTTTTTTTTTAAATCGGTTAAGCGGTTTCGGTAATTACTCTCTACATACAAAGCTACAATATATCGGACTTTTCCTCTTTATTATATTCGTATAGATTGCTGTAATCGATGGTATAATCTCCGCTGGCGGGACAGCCGCGCATCCTTCGGCGTCTGCAAGGCGCAGGCGCGGACGCGTGCGCGTGCGCATCAAACGCGCCGACTCATTAGCCGGCCGGCCGGCTACCTCCCCCAGCGTGTTTCAAATACGTATGATACTTTTCAACATATTTGCTCGTAACGTACTTACCTCTTATTATGTCGCTTTTAGGCTCATAATCCTGGGTATTAAACACGCGTGTTTTATAACATTACGACACTCGTGTATTATGGTTATATCCCGATTTAGTCACGTTCGCAGCTTGCAGCAAGATGTATGCATGAACACGGTGCATTCTTAAATCAACCGGGTTGTACGGCAGCTATTTTTTTTCGGCAAATGGATTCTTACTCGACTAAACAAATTACTTAAATCCTTTTTGTTAATTAATTGACTCTTTTTGGTTATGATATAGAAACGTGTTATTTAGTAAAACTATTCACTTTTGATAACATTTTTCATGAATTAATAAAGATAACATTTTAAAACGAAATAGTATTTTTCACAATCGTATTATAATAGAGGGCTTTTTAGTCGAGTACCGTGTTAAGGCCACGAAGCTTCCTGAGTGGCCTTAGTAAGGTACGAGATTAAAACGCTTGATTATGACACTATTGTGAACAATACTTTTTGTACGAGTTCATTAAAATTTATAATTTAAGTAATTAATACAAGTATATAAGAAAACTAAATATCGTAAGTACTATATTGTCTAGTTCTACTATTGTAAAGGCTCTTTGACTTTTCAGGTAGCAAGGTAAGTTGGCTTCCTCTGCCATATTAATTATTTCTTGAGGAGTTAAAGATGTTTCGTCACTGTCACTACTCATTTTCTTAGTTTTTATTTTAACTTTTTAAGTTTAGCTTTGAAAAGAAAAGTTATCACATCACACCACAGGCGTTCGTAATGTTGCAGTACTGTGCTGTAATTGTCAAAATACTATCCAATCACAAAGCGTAGTTTTTTTAAAAAAAATTATGCCCTGGATACAGCAGCAAGTTTAAGTAGATTTTTGACAGATGACGCGACGCTGCTACGTGCCGAAACGATATACCTATTTGCCATAGATTGGCAATTTTGTATCGGACCGAGTCTCCTTAAACAAGGCCACATATTATTGAAATACAAAGTTCTATTTTCAATTTTTTTTCGGTTGTCTAGAGCGTATCGAAAAAGTTATTTCGGTTAGTAACATAGACTATTCAACGATGAAAAGAGTGACGTCGCAGTATTCTCTATGAAATCGTAATACACAAATTTTAATCGAAATCGAATTGTAAACATTGTTAATGCGTGTTTGGTTGGTTATTATCATTAATATTGACTCGTGGTGACTAGAAAAGTGATAAATAGAATGGACGCCACTGGAAATTCTTGGCGATGTACAATATGTGAGTAAAAACCTGTTATAACTTGGCAGGCCTATAAAATTTTCATCTTATGAAAGGGATTTTTTCCTCGCAAAATGTGTTGAAAAACTTCGTATGAAACGCGTGAGCTTTGATAATTACATCCTCGGCTCTCTTATCACGCTCACCTGCGGCTCGCGTGAACAATTCCGCCTCTGATTTAATTATCAACATACCTCACTTGTATCACAATGTACTATTAATACTTACATCTAACTTATTAGAACTTGTTTTAGTTTCGTTCGTAGCAGTTATTTAGAGCGTGCGTATGCTTGTAGCGTGGGCTAGGAATTATCACTTAAGTACGTACCTATAATTTGTACTAATGTTAGGTATATAAGAAGAGGAAAATTCTGTGTGATTTTAGCTTTGTACTTTTGTATGTTGTGGATAATCTCCGGGACCGCTAATATGATTTTAAAAAACATATTTCCCATGCGTGTAGAACCCCTAAATCCTCCCCTAAAGAGGTGAAATGGGGGGTGAAAGTGTGCATACGATATAAACGAGTTCCACGCGGACGGAGTCGCGGACAGAAGCTAGTAGGCTATATTTTATTACGCAACAAATCCAATATAACAACACGGGAGTCGCCCGTTGCAAATCGAACCCCAGGATAGGCTGAAGTAAAGCAATTACGCAGAAGGTAATGTTATTCTAAATTCTAACCCCTCTCATGTTCATTGTTCGTCTCATTTCGAACGCGGGAATGCTACGCCGTAAATTGTCTCGCATACTCTTATCCGTTATGCTTTTAACACATTCACTGCCAGGAACCGGCTTAGCGGGCGCCTACACCAGAGCCGCTTTCCGCTACTTAGCGGGAAAACAACGGGATCGGCTACGATCGTAGCGCATGGCGATTCTTGGCAGTGCATGTGTAGCACACATCCTGCTATGCAAACGTTTAGTTTTTTGGATGTTTGTTACTCAATCAGGCAAAAACGGCTTAACGGATTAAGATAAATTTTAGTATGCATATGTATAGTGTATTATACGGGGGATATATACAATATTCTTTATTCCGGGCATAACCACCTAAGGGGGCGAAATGGGGGGTGAAGGTTTGTATGGAGCTACGATATTAACAAGTTCCACGCGGACGAAGTCGCGGGCTAAAGCTAGTGGATACATAAATGCATATACTCGTAAGAATCACCTTGACAGACCATAACGCTTTCGATTAAAAAACTGTTCTGGAGGTCTATTTGTTTGAGACCTACGATGCCACAGCAGCAGACATATACTTAGATACAGATGTTTACCTTAACACTTTCACTGCCAGGAATCTGCCTAGCGGGCGCCTAACCCGTATTTGCTTTCCGCTACACACGAGGAAAACCACTGGATCGGCTACGAGCGTAGCGTGGCAGTGAATGTGTTAAACCACCCATCGCTCCGTGTGTAACGCCGTAGCGCGTAGTAGCGTTTTTCCGCTCTGTAGCGGAAATTGCTCGTACAGGCATGACTCATATGTGACTGGCCTTAAATGGGTTAAGCTTCGTTTGCGTCGGGGTTAAAAAGCAAAACGCGAGTCTTGATAAATTCACTACAAGCCTAGAGTATCAAACAAGCCTAGAACTCAACGAAGGTTTTTAAAAACCAGCAATTTAATAATAAACCCAAAAGGTTAATTTCCATTGACAAAAGGCGAGCTAACGAGGCGGAAGCGGGGCTATTAACCAAACATATTAATTTGAATTATCTTCCGCCGGCGGGTGGCTTGGAAAGAATAACGCTGGAAATGGCGGCGAGCTTTGATTAACAGCGAGGATTCCGTATTGTATGGTTCATCTTGTATAACATCTATCATTCTTAACTAATATACTAGTTTCTTTCTTAGCTGCAGAACTCGCGAGTCTGAAGATAGTGTTGAAGAAATTCCAAAAACGAATCGCAAAAAATATATTTATAACTAGCTTCTGCCCGCGACACCGTCCGCGTGGAACTCGGTTATATCGTAGCTCCATACAAACTTTCGACCCCCACTTCATCTCCTTGGGGGATGATTTCCGGGATAAAAACTATCCTATGTCCTTCCCTAGGACTCAAACTATCTCTATACCAAATTTCATCCAAATCGGTTCAGCGGTTTAAGCGTGAAGAGGTAACAGACAGACAGACAGACAGACAGACACACTTTCGCATTTATAATATTAGTTTGGATTATTGAATCTGCTTACAAAATTTCACGAGAATTGGTTGACAAATGCGACTTGTAGAGGAACACAGTTGGAATACGAAATATTTTTTGCCCAATCTGAAACAGAGATCTTCGTTCTCTTCGCTCGCGCGTTCAATAAAGAGGTAAAGTTTGTAGCTTTGCGAGTTGCATTCCAATTTTATAAAATCTTTCACGTGTGTATAGTGTGGACTTGGACTCGGAATGGACGAAGGCTATATTTTATAGCTCTTTGCAATACGCAGGCGGATTCGCAGGCAGTTAACTATTGAAAAGCGATAAAATTTGTAACTTTGTGAGCTACAAGCTTGTAGGGCGTAATCCCCTAATCGACTCATTAGATTTAAAAAAATCTTTCATCAGTACATAGAACGGAGCTATAGGATTTATATGGTTTATTTTATAGATAAGATGTTTGGATATTTGTTAATCAATCACGTAAAAACAGTATATCGAATTGAGATGAAATTTGGCATGGAGATAGATTATAACCTGGATTAAAACATAGGATATATGATTTTATCCCCATAATCAACCTCTAAAGAGACACAATTGGGGAAGGCAGTTGAAATGTGAGTTCACACGGACGTTGCGGGAAATGCTAGTTTGTAATACGCGAAGTCGCGCGGGCAACAATTTTTTTTTAGTTTAGACTAGACATATCAAACTTGAAGTCAATTTAGTTTACAACCTAATTGTTGTGAGTTCGCCTAGTGCCTATAGCGTTTCCATGTAGGTACCGTGGCCGCTAAATGCGGCTCTATTAACAAACCATTGATTATTAACAACGGAACCCTGAAACCGCGGCTTAGCGTTTTGTCGGAGCGACTCATAAATTAGTTTTGATTTAGCTGTATTATTCCAACGCCGTGTTTATTGTTCCAATGCTTCATTCCTCGTCAGCCTTTGTTCAAGGGAAAACAAACCTTGTGACACTTGGCAGTTATGTTGTTTCAAACTACTAAAAGTAAGGAACAACCGCCAACGCCGGCAGGGTAGTTTTTCGAATGGACTATCAATTGTTGGATCAACTTTCGCATTATTGTATCTTACGTAAGTGTGTTGTTTCAAACTCAACTTTATTCAATTGTGTCATTGAGTACTATTTTAAAGGATACTTTTAAGTAAGGTTAAGAGTTTAGATTAGGTTCTTTATTATTGAAACGTCGCTGCTGAAGAATTCCTAATATTAAGAGGGTTTAATTTTATTACTTATAAAATGTTTTTCTACGCCTATTTGAACTATTTGAAGAGATAAATGAGAAGGTGGAGATAAAAGAGGTATAATTATAACATTAAGTATTAGTGTTTTTATGTTTTTGAACGTTTTTTGTCGGCCGGTGGGCCGGTAGTCGGCTTGTGTGCTTAAACGCTGAACATCAATTCGGAGTCCTTTTATAACACAGATTTATTGCGTTGTCGAATGCCTTAAAACTTAGATAACGGTTTGTTGCATATGGGAGCACTAGCAATCTGTTAGTTGGATGTGTTGGTACTTGGAAGCTAACATTTTTTTATCGCTAGCTGTTCTGTGACTTTGGCGTTTGCCGTCTAGGAGAATGAGCCAGATTTGATCTCGGTAGGGAAAGCACACCTCAAAACTAATTTGTGCGTTTATTTGTCATTTTCAAGCGTACATAAGTTGTAGCGTAGCTCTTTCGTAGCAAGCGTAGCGTAGCGTAGGTGGTAAGCAATTATTATTTAGAAAAGGCCAATTTTCCAAGTTAAAATCCCTAAATTCTCCCACAGGTCACAATTAAGTTAGTACAGTATTTAACATCCATAACATTGTTAAAGCTTACTGAATTATTATTACTTACCACAACATTTTGTAATCGAATACACAGGTAGGAAAGCGAAATTCCCCCCATTCGTCACCATTTCGTTTGGTTATTAATTTAAAGTAAAGCGGCTGCGTTTGGAAGCGTCTCGCAAATCATCGCGCCGCGCCGCTCAGGCGTGTCTTATCACATTAAGCGATCCCTGTGCTGACATTTAAAAACGCTATTAAATAAAACCGGGCTTGTCAACAGTACAAATTGGAACAGTAGGTTAACGATTATTTTGCACTATACCGTCAGTCCGTTTTGTCATGTAGGCTGTAGTATATGCTCCGTAAATAAGCAGGGCTGATTTTATAGTGATTTTCACTGATGTGCAACTAATTTATTTTATCTTTATCATGGATATAACTGAAGCATATTAATTTAGGCGGAGGCCTAGTTTTTGATTAAAATCAATATCATAAATAAATGCACTAAATAATTAACCACTCAGAAATTTGAAAAACCCCCGACATTTTCATTTTAAAGTTTAATATCTCAAAACCGGCTGTACCCATTTTGTTGAAACTTAGCTAAGAACCATCTCGATCACGTCAGCTATCGGACAAAAAACATCGCATTAAAATAAATTCGTTAAGGAGCTATGATGCAACACCCCTTTTTAATGTCGGGGGTTAAAAAGCCGAGTTCTCCAACTACCTGAATTTTTAAGAAAGATATTTAATGTTATTCTACTGCTCTGTTCTTGTTTTGCGAGCTCTCGTTCGCTTACCCGGCGTTTATATCGTCTCCAATATAACTCACTGTCAATGTCGAACGGAGTCGACAAAGCGGAATGATACCTAATTCTAAGCGATTGCAATTTCTTCATTGAATTTCTTGATACGTTTTATGTTTAAAAACCGGACGGACAAGTGCGAGTCGGACTCGCCCACCGATGGTTCCGTACAAAATAACAAATGTATTGTTTCAGATTTTTCCCTGTAGGTACTTGTTGTATAAGACGATATTACTTGCCAAATTTCTTAGTTTTAGGTTAACGGAAAGTATCCTATAAATTTTGATTCCCTTGAGAGTGTCGAAATATACGTTTTTTACATACGAGTATCTATTTTTTACGTTAACTTAGAACGTAGCGTAGTGTAGCGTAGTTTATGGTAGAGCAGTCTAGCGTTAATAGAAAGGTCGCAGGTTCGAATCCTGTCGGGGGCTACAGACGAAGATGGTTTATTTTTCCATTATATTCTGTCTCTGTATCATATCGGTTAACTTAGAAGTTAGATTTTTCACAGCTTCAAGGGACTGTGGACATGAGTAATGGTTTACCTACAAGGGTTTTGAGGCACGCAACCCTAAAAAGAGTGTTTTACCGTGATTTCAGTTCAAAAAAACTAGAGCAGTGGTCATAGTTATTTAGCCTCCCAAAACTAAGCATGCTTTTAATTCAAACCTGTTTTGTTAATGAAATAATGACACATATTTATGTAGATAAACGAATTTTACAGTAGGTAAATATATAAAAATGTCAAAATATGTAAAAAAAAAATATTTACATTTAATATGCCTTTGCCAGGTTTTAACCCTCAGTTATGAGGTAAGTTTAAGCGGACATTTCCCCCCTCAGGCCAAAAGGCATTTGCCCCGCGGCAGGCTCAGCAGTAGGGGACATTCACAGACGATCAAATAAAATCACCAGCGCCCCAGCAAAACAACATCTGCGAGCGGTAAACCCGTTTGTTTTGCTTATTGCATGGACATAAAGTTTACTATGGAATGGCAATTATCGGTTTAATGGTAATGGATGTGGCAGGAGCACTTAAGTTGCGTAGTGACGGGAAATGTCGGCAACTCTGATTTGATGGTTTTTATTTTAATGTGATCTAAGAAATTTTGAATAATAGGTTTATACAATTTTACAAGAACAACACTAACAGGAACAACTTAACCATTTTTACAAAAGAATTTTCTGCAGTAGGTATTATGCAGATGGCTTGACGACTTTCAGCATAATTATTTTATTAGACATGATTCAAGCCGTCGTAGAATTGTATTACTGAAACGTTTCGGCTTTGGCTTTTAAGATAACACACATCCAAACATATGGGAAAAACGATTTTGTCGGTGCTGATTTGTGATTCGTTTATTAAGTCTTACCAAAATCTGAAAACAGGCGGTATTTCTTTTCAGATGAAAATTTTATATTTACACTTAAACCGTATCAAAATCGTTGATGACTTAATTTCCGTGGCACTTCGAAAATAAAGAATCGACATCTAATGAGCCGAGTACTCAAATATCAAATCTTATCGACAACGACCGCCTCTGCATTAAAAATCCTTCACTTCGAAATCTCATAAACCATATTCAGTGAGACAAAACACGTATCTCTTCCGCGTTAAAAAGGGATGGCAGGAAAACAGGATGATGAACGCTTTACGGACGGAATGGGTTAAATCGGTCCTTAATAAGCGGCCGTAAAGTAAGAATAAACCTGTCACTTTGAAAGGTTATTGTTTATGGCTCTGTTTATGCTGAATGCTAAGCGATGGTTAAGGCTGGGTACACAATCCCCGGGAATCTCGGTGCATGCGGGGTGAATGTTCCTGTGAGCTGAAGACGTGAAAGTAATTTCGAATTTAGAACACATTTTTTCCTAATTTAGTTACGTTATTATTGACATTGACATGAAATAATAGTACTTAGGGTTCCTTCAAAACCAAGGGTTATTTTAATTAGAATTCTAATATACTTACATATATGTATTATTTAATTAATTACTTAGAACAAAATAACTATTTGTCACTGACAAATACAATCTTAATATCAAAATTCAGACTTTCCTACGTGCATTTTCAACTTGGGCAGAATAATTAACTTCTTAAATGTTAATAATTTACTCTGATGCCTTAACAAATAAAGCAATTTTATTATGTAGGTACAATTATTCAAAATATCTTTCACCCCTCTCAATCCAACAATTATCTAACCTTTACGACGTGGCAATAAGATCTAAAATCGTAAAGCAAATTAGCTATAACAGCTCAATTAATTTCGAATCCGTCTGTGAAGATCTTGCTTCTCTGTCGCAACATATTAAATCCTTGCGAGTGAGAGGGATTTAAGATGCCCTCGTAAGCTTAATGAGGTATCCGGGCATCCTCTTTGTTTTGATGGGTATAAAAAAGGTTTTATTCCTTGGATAGCAAGATGAAAGGCATCCATGAGGTAGCCAGTTTTTATTAGATTTGAAGATGTGGCTGCTTTAAATTAATTATTATATTCCTTTTTTTCACGTAATTATTGATTTTAATCTTACAACGAAGACTCCTAGGGAATGTTAAATTAAAGAATGCATAGTGATCAAAAACTAAATAATCCTACAACATTTACAATATACAGATCGCCTGAGTACCTACTTTTAGGCTTTTTTACTGGACATTAAAATCTAAATAGGTACAAGAAAAGTTTCTCAGATATGCTTGTGACTCTATAACCTACCAATGTGTGTTTTCAGTTCAAAAACTGTCCCGACTCTTGATTCATACCTTAGAATGCTTTCAGTTAGCCAGTTACTTTACTTACCTACCTTAGTTCCTGCTAACAATTATATTAAAGGTCGCAAAGCTTCCCCAAACAAAGCAAAGGCTGAGTATTTCATCAAATACCTTACGTCTATACTTGACAAAGATGCACAGATCTCTGTAATGTATGTAGCTGGACGTTTTTCAGAGGTAAACTTACATTGGTCATGTATTTCAGCAACAGTTTATACGAGAGCGGCCCATTTCGCGCCAATTATACTCTTGTGTCAAATACACCCGGTAGTAATGTTAAGAAAATAAACAAACTCGTCTTTAATATGAAGCAAATAAGGTTCAAATTATTTAAGCCAATTGGGGGATAAAATGGAAATGACATAGAGCGACAGTGACGAGTTGTCAATGAAAAGTGAGTTCTAAATGTAATGTAGAAGGTTTATATTGGTTTGGAGACGAGATCAAAGTGTAGTTCATGTCGTTTGTATGACGTACGCCGCAATAATACGACGATGTTCGAAAATGGATGTTAAGGGGAATATAGAGTATGGAATTGAGTATTTAATGAGTGTATATTTTAACAAAAACAATTTTTTTTGCCAGGATTATTATTGTTCGTCTTTGTTGTCCATTTATGTACGTAACTAACTGAAACTTAAACATTATAGTATTTATTATTAATTAATAGATATAAGAGTGAGAACCTGTAATGTAACTGACTCCGTAATTCTATTGCAGTTTGTAGAAATGTATTACGCTGGTAGTTTTGCATGTACCTATGCAATAAAAAATAAGTAAAACCTGAAACTAATTATTGCCTTAATGTATCATTCGTTTTATTAAATATATGAAATTATATAATCCAGAAACTGTAAGCTTTCAGGTTTTTTTTACAATGCAATTTAACCTAACTTCCATTCGACGGTCTTAAAAGGGAATCTAAAGAGTGTACGATCTTGGTGAATTGCATTGGGTAGGTAATTTGAAACACTATGGAAAATGGGCTTTTGTGAAATGAGAGTATCCATAATAAAACATACACTTAAGAGAGTAGTAATATACTTTTCGTGTGTAGGTACTTATGTGCTACAAAAAATGTTTGTCATGTCATGTTTTATCCACTTGTAATTGAATTGGCACTTTTCTCATGTCGCAATAAATAAATAATACCATTTACCACGTAAATGACGCAAATTAAAATAACTATTACCAAACACAACTTCTCCTTAACCGCGTACTAGGCCGTCAAACATTTATCGCCACGTTATGGGCTGAGCAATTTCCTCGCAAATCGCCCGCGACGTTCCAGCTCTTATTACCAGTGGTTAAGGCTCAGTTTGCCCGCAGTCGGCTGCTGCACTTTGATGCCGGCTCGGATGACGTGATCCGCGGGAGTATTTTCAGTTGTGAATCAGTGACAGATCTTATTGATCTCGAGAGGTTATAGCACTTTATAGCGATAAAATGGGGTTAAGAGGAATTAGCGGTGCTTGATAAGTTCTTGTTTGGTAATAAGAGCGTAAATTAGTCAAATAATGTTACTGAATGGATTTAAGTGGGGTTTACTTTGAATAATAAATAATTATAATGAATATCTACGATGGGTGCCAACTATTATTTGGCCTTCAACAACGTCCATCAAAACTATTTCAGCTCGGTCACTTACAAGATTATTCTTTCTGTGCACACTTTGAGTTATAGCCTATAGATCCGAAGATATTCCATAATTTGTATTATTCTATAGAACTTGTTTTGTGAACCTAATTAAATAAATATGTTTATTACTGTAATACTTCCTTAGTGAATTTGAACTATTAGAAATAACTTCTATCATCGTAGCTAATTTAAATTGTACCTAACTAAAATAAAATTTGGCGTAAACACTGGCGTGGCGCGCATGCGCTTTCATGCGTGCTGAAAAGACAGATCATACATTGAAACATAAAAGTAATGTTCAATTTGATATGTGGCGACATTATTATAATCATAATCGAATCTAACAAGGATGGGACTGAGTCACCCCAGGTCAGCGACAACGAGACGGGTTAATCAGTCTACCTATACTTTGTAGCACCGTGCATGTGACAAAATGACATGATTTTATTGAATATTGACAGTATCATTACAGACGAGACTAGATACAATCGCCTGCGTTATCGGTGTTCCACCTTTAGGGCGATCTTGAGTTATTTGTAGGAAGTGGTAGAGTTTAGGTCGTTGTAAGGAAGTAGGCAAACAGTTGCTTGTGGCAACCAGAATTGCCATTTTTGCATACCCCCAAATTGGGAAATAACTTATTTTTACCGACTAACGTTTCACCAAATGCAGATTTGCTCGGCGTCGTTTCTGAGAGCGAGGGAAAACATAACAGAAATGAGACCTGTTCAAACCGATTTTTCAGCCCCGTAAGGGTTTTTGCCTCAGTATGTACTTGGTATGCACTTATGCAAGTATTACGAATCACATATCGTTGTTTTCGAGAACCCATTTCCGAATAAATAAATATAGAAATATTGTACATTATATTTTTTTCATTTATGTGTAGGTTAATTGCGAATGATGAAATTCTTACGTCGTACGTCAAGCTGCAAGCAAAGTTTTCGATGCGAAAACTGTGGACCTGATTTTGTGTGCATTTCCATTACCGTGGAATATGAATGCCCATACGTGACTGACAAGTTGGCCTTTGCTCAAACATCAACACAATATCCCTTCAGCTGTGGTGAAAAAACATGGCCGCTTACCCACGTCTGTGGCACCCTCTGAGGGGCGCTCCAGCGACAAGGTTTGTGGGGTGAAGTGATTTGGTAATATTAAATTTTCTGTAGATTTTTACATAATCACAGTCAGGATTTTGGATGAAACTCAATCTATATTAAATTATCTAACTGCAACGATATATCATCGTTACATTAAAGTCGTATTAAAGCTATCTAGCTGACCTCGTCACCAGGTCACCGAAGTATACGACGTATTTTGGTTATTTTATACAGGGTGGAATCTTGAACGTGATCCAAAATAGCAAAATGTGAATCTATCCATGATTCTGAGCAACTTTTATTATGGGACCAACTTTGTGTTATGCCAAAAAAAAACACACCTGTTCATACATTCTTGTCAGTCTAAAATGAGCAGAGTTAATGAAATAGTTGGATTTTTTTGGCATAACACAAAGTTGGTCCCATAATAAAAGTTGCTCAGAATCATGGATAGATTCACATTTTGCTATTTTGGATCACGTTCAAGATTCCACCCTGTATATAATAAATTGGTTTTTTGGGGTGTTTAGTGGCCTTAATTTGAAAAAAATAGTGTTATACTTATTCGAAAAACATAAAATGGCAGGCTCATAAGTATTCTTCCTTCATAGTTTTTTACACTAGACCATTTTAAATATTCTACCAGAATAATGCCTACACTCAGAAATTGCTCGAGTGGGCTTCGATTTACATGTTTATATCTGAAGAGTTTTATACTGTATGTAATCAAATTCATGCCTAAACAATAAATTTGGGTCACCAACTAGGTGTAACCGAAGCTTTTTTTATTGCAAGTGAAGCAGGTTTTATGTGAGAATAAAATGAAAAAAGTATGTCTACTTTCATACAAAAAAACCTCATCCAAAGGACTGCAATTATCACAGCAACTATATGTTTGAACACTTTGAACCAGACAAATCAAGTTTCTTAACATTCCCATTAAGTATACTTATAGTTTAAATTATAATTTAACCATCAGTTAAACAAAAATCACATCAACACATGATCTAAAAACAATATAAATCAAGGTCATGATTAGTATAGAGTGCGGATCGTAGTGACGTCACGACGTTATGTGGGCATCCCTCGGAGGGAAATTCCTGGTCTGTTAACCACCCTCTGAGGGGTTTCTTATGATCGTTACCAATTGCAATCGATTTATTTACTTTCGAGCCATTGTTAATCCATTTAAGTTCATTTTAAACAAATGTATGATAACTAACGGTAATTGTAATAGCTAATAGTAATATCAAATTCTTAGAAAAGCGCTAAAAAACGTGTTGCCAAATTTTGACCATGAGTAGGTATGTTGTGTTAGTCATGGGTTTATTACAGTTAACCCGTTAAAATAACACTTGTTTTTATGTAATTCTAAAGATTACTTACATGTCTACAAAAACTGTCCTTCTGGCACTAAAATTCAGCACTAAACCCACAAATTTTCACTCGCGATCACCGACCGTGTCAAACGCGCCACTGAGTGTTTTAGACTAACGACCAAATTTTTTTTTTCCTCCATTGGCCATTGAAGTTTTCGCTTGCTAGTTGTCTCGCTTCATTGGCTATAGGTACGTTTCAATGGATTAAAGCGAGATCGATACACGAATGTCGGATTTATTTCTAAGAAAGTAAGCAAAGCCATTGCGACCCTCCGAGGGGGGCTCCACCGACCTGCAGGAAAAAATATGAAGGCCAGAGAGGGATGACCACAGCTGAAGGGATTGAAGTATCGCTATTATTTCCGGCCAGGAGGCCAATTACAAAAAAAAAAGTTAAAAAATTAAAAAAAAAAAAAAAATAAAATAAAAAAAAAAAAAAAAAAAAAAGGCAAGGCAAAAGGGGGGCAAAATTAGGAAATTTTTTGTCTGCAAATTTACATAACATTCAGCTGTGCACGAGATGCTTAAAATGACTGAGTCGTAACAAAAGTTATATATATAATAAATAGTCATCGAACCTTTTAACACAAACTTTCTCGAGAAATGCGACCTGTACAGGAAAACAGCTGGATATCCGGACATCCGGACATAGGTAAGAAATAATTTTGGCTCAAGCTGGAACGAAGAAGTTCATTCGCTTCACTGGCTCGTTCAACAAGCTCTTCCATCCGAATAATAAAGACGTATATATGTACATCATGTTGACCTCTTTGTACGCGTAGCTACTTCTGCAGCTAGCTGTATGTGTATATTCTATATATTATAAGTTGTGGGCGCCATATTCAAGACCGGTAGTTATGATATCTTGAGAGCTACTCTCGCTAATGCGCCTGCTCTGACCTAGTGCGTTAATTGCGCGCTTCCGACGCCGCGATTGATCTGCGCGGGCGTCCGGTGCGCAGGAGTCGATGTCTGGCTGTCATCTGCGATTATTACCGAAGCGATCCATACTAATATTTACAAAATGTCTAGGATAGAAGATTTTATAAGTAGATCAACTCTGCTGGGTATATACCTGTATGACGTACATCCAGTAAAAAGTGTTAAAGTATGAAATATACAGTGTTAAAAAGAATCTGCAAAAAACCGGCCAATTGCGTGACGGACCACGCGCAGTGTAGGGTTCCGTAGTTGCCTGTCTGTCTTTGTTATATCGACACGCGCGCGCCAAGTAGATACAGTTGCGTCGGCCGAATTTGTACGTAAGTTGCCCTTTCTAAGAAAATTATTTTTTTAAGTTAGTCGACTATTAAGTACCTACTCGGTAACCAGTTATGCCTATATACTCGTACTTAGCCGTGATAGTTTTTCTTTTAAATTAATTATATTATGTACTACTTACTACTTCACGCGTAGGGGAGAATTTATCGAAATTTTATTCTACCAGTTTGTCAGCGTGATTGATTTATATACCAATGCCGAATTTACAAAAAAATACTAGAGATTATTTTCGTGTCTCTTATGAAAAGCAGTAAGTAAAGGGAACTGCGTATTTACCGGGCACCGTTTTTAATAAAAAATACTTTAAGATTGATTATTGTATTTTTATTGCAAATAAATTTACTTATATTTTGGATGCCAAAGCCAATGACACTAAAATTAGTTGCAAACTACTAGGTACAGTCAGTGTCATAAACACGTCATTTATACACGGTGGAATTTAATCGGTGATCAGGAATCCAAAAATCTTAATTATCAATCTACACAGAAACCAATACGTGAGATCTCGTGCAATATAGCTCACAATCTAATTAATCACACTTAATTAACATCGGTAAAATGTACACTGACTGAATAAATGGACACCCTACTTTTATTGAAGGGAAGTTACTCGTAAGTGTACATACGTCAAGTGCTTGCTGGCTTTGGCGGGAAACTAGACAGATCAGACGTTTGTTATGAATTTGACAATGACAAATTGACAGCTTATTGCTCATTTAAGTTTCTATGGCTGATAGTTTGAAAAGAGGTATTAAACTTTTCAGACTAAACCATTAGTAGGGTGACAATAAATTTTAATTAAAATTTAATTTCAACTTAAAAATTAGTTATGATAAAAATAAACTTGGTTCCACTTAAGTACTACATAAGCATGACCGCCATCGATTACTGAATTAGAAAAATGGGTTCCTGTTCACCGATTAAATTCCACCGTGTATACATTGGTTGGTTCCAGTACCTTATTGCTCAAAGTTAAGGTAGTAAAGTGTTGATGACAATACAATACCAATGACCACTACTATTAATGCATAGTGCATACTTAGTGTCAAATTTAAGATCGAGGATCTAATAACACTATTTTGTGTAGATATACCTACTCCTATACCACCCGAAGATAAAAGCAACACCATCTGATTAATTTATGTAATTAATCAATATGTTTTTTCTAAACAAGCTTTATAGAATCATTGTATAAAAATAAATTTCTCTATAAGTCATTAATAAACGTTACATTTTCAATAAGAAAAATGCCGAACATCCAAGTCCAAACGACATTAATCTCGAATTCCACTAACTTCAAACAGAAGTAGCGATACGGCCTGCCGACGAGATGTCAAGAATAAGAATTTAAGCGCGTACTCGCCTTAAGAGTCCCCTGCAAGCTCGACACAAGTCGGCTCCCCATACAAACGTTGTTTGGCTCTCAATTTATAACCGCTAATAACATAAATCTTTTTATACTTAATGGGATTCGCCGTATTTACATAAGAAACTAGTTTCTCTTGCTATAAATGAAAATATAAATATTATAAAAACAAAAACAAACAAAAACCCTCCCCCGCTCCCTAAGGCGTTGTAGGAAGGAACTGATTGAAAGATTTAGCGGCCGAGACGGATTGTTCCGATAGCTCAGTTGGTTAGTAGCGACGGGCCATAAATGCCTGTGGTCGCCGGTTCGAATCCGGCTCGGAGCATAACATTTTTAAATTTTTCCTTTAATTTAAATTTATAAAAACATAAGCGATTAAAAACGTTATTTTTAACTTATTAAACACTTTATTTTTTTCTTTTTTTAATTTCCAGCAACATAAACTAGTTTCCGACCTAGATATGGCAGATCTTTTTGGTGTACACAAAGTTTCATGTTATTCTAGCATGGCCTTTTAAAATGAGAAACCAACTACGTTTGATGGAAAGTCGTCCTGGTGACCCTTGAGGGGCTTCTTTCACGATATTTTATTAGGTACACACTGGAACTTTATGTAGTCAAAGACGTCCCAGTAGTCAATGGCAATAGCGATCGCTGTTGCTACTTTGATTCCGATTAATTTGATAACAATGGCTCGCCTTTTAAAGCTTCTCCTCCTTTTGGATTCCGCATCTATCAGACAGCGACTAGAATGGGATTAGAGCTGAAAGTTTTACCATATAAATACGTCAGAGTTTATATGAACTGACAGCTATTTCAATCCCAAACTCATCGCGCTTGAGTAATAATAACTATCCAAATATTATATTATATACGAGCTTTGGCTAATAAACTATATGACATCTGGATGAATGTCGATTCAGTAGTAGCCAAGGTAGCCAAATATTTCGGTACACGTCTTTATTACTGTAAGAATAAGAGTGTGTTACGAAATATTTGGCTACTCTGGCTGCTACTAACTATATGACGCTGACTGTATGAACATATTTAGGTAAGATTTTATTTCTTAGGTGCAAAAGATCCAGCTAAGATAAGGAGAAAAAGAAGCCGACAAGATATGTAGCTCAATGTAAGAGACACTCAAACTTGAAAAAAAATATGTTGAGCTGTTGGTTTTCCATGTATCAATAAATAAATAAATAAATAAAAAAAAAAACATCTTTTGCGGAAAAAATCCTCAAAAAACATGTCCTGCCCGAAATAACCCAGAATTCGTCATTTTTCATAATATCGCAGCTCGCTATATTGAACCCTTTACACAACTACCGATATGTTGCAGGTTGATGGTCAGTGAATATATATTTTACTAACACGGTTCACTGGAAATACTGACCGCCACAAGTCACACATGTGTAAGTAGTTAAATCTTGTCGAGTACTTCCTTCCCACGATAATAGATATTTGGGTACGTCTTGTAAATAAATAGGTATGTCATTCTATACGATTAACATTTAATTAAAATAATAGTTGTGTCCGCACTTATTTAAACGTTTCCCGGTAGAATGCAATATGATACCAAAATCAGCAAACACATGTTTATTACGAACAAATTTCACCATTACCACGCATAAGTTGATTGCCACACGCACGGATTACGCAACAAACGTCAGCATTTTCATTAAAATGACAGATTTTTTTAAGAACAAAATCTAACACGTCAGATTTAATCTCCTAATCTCGCCGGTTTTCGAGAACCAGCAATATTAGTGGCGACACTACTAATATATCTGTTTAGTGGAATCCTGTCCGTCGTGTCGACCCGATTAGTGTCTGCCATCGGGTTGAGTTCGCGGAACGCTAAATTAGTTTTTATTTGACACGTTTACAAAAATGTTATACAATGTTTGAGATTAGAATGTTTTGTGGAGTATGCATTATGTTATGTAATACTGTCACATGATAGATAATTACGAAGCTTTGATGACAGCTCGGGGTGTAGCGACTAGGGAATTCATGCAATCTAGCACGATAATTTCAATCCTGATATTTGCATGATTGAAGATTTTCAATCCCGCGGGATCCCGATCTTTGCGGGAAATATACGGTAAACATACTGATAATTAATTTACAGATTAACCTGTAAATTATTAAATCTCTTTGCTGAAGGTACTTAAATAAATTAAATTAACTTATTTTTCAAAATTCCTGATTGTGAATAATAACTATTAAATCAGTGGGTACCTTACGTAGTTATAATTCTATTTCCACCTTTATATAATTTTTGGTGAGTAAAATAACAACTACTCAAGTAAGAATTAACTATTCCTTGCTACATTTTCCATCTCTTCGATTGCTGTCATTTCTTGTTCAGGATGATGTCTCTCCATATATTTCAAGAATTAAATGGGAGTAGCAAATCCAAGATACCACGACAAGAAAACTGTCACAAAGCAATTAGACATGTTAACAATTAATTATTACGTAAATAATTTATATTGTACAGACGGTGTCAATTTACTTCCGTATATAATAGACACTTTGGTCAGGTATGTGGTAAACACATACCTACGTGATACATGACACCTTAATAAGTAATGTGGTACATGGATTTGTGTGAATGTGTTTACGTCATAAGTGTCCATTTGTCGCTGAGTACCTATCAAAATATGTACTTGCAGGATATCATAGTTTAACCATTTCGCTGTTGTTTATTACGCTTTTTACCGTAATCTTTTATAATATCTTGTTTTCCTTTGAAAATAACGTATCACATTACATTTACTTAATTAACACTTAACTAAAAGTAAGTAAATGCATAAACGTAAAAAAGTGGGGGCCATCAGATATTGTGATAATATATTATGATTTACTACAATTTGAATAAGTTTTAAATATGTAACGTCAATGGTTCAACCCTGTTGATTGCCAATATTAAGTCCGTCATTGCCTCGCAACTACGCAACCTTGTGTATTACCAACCTAGGAATGAGGAACGATTGGATAGTGGGGAAATCAAATGGGATGTTGTGGACAATTGCCCCCAGTTCACTTACTTCTAGGAGTTGTTCGATTGTACGTATACGAAAACCAAATTTAAATGTCCAATATCTGGTAACCTATCGCAATCACAAAATTTAATTTACCAGCTGTATCGTTTGACCAATTTTCATTTCGGCAAAAAGCCAGTTTCCTCGAAGACCACAAAGTTTTTGATTATTGTTAATTAGGTACTTAACGTGTAGAAATCAATAACCTAGTCTGTTAGGTTTGTTTTATAATAATCCTGAAAATTTTATAGTTTCAGAGAACAACGGTTTTTTGCCGAAATGAAAATTCGATCAAATTAAATTGGTTGGCAAATAAACTTTAGTGAATGCGTAAACCCAATATCTACAGCACGCCAAACTACTTGTTTCATATACGGAATTCTTTCCAACTAATGAGTCGTCCGCGGAATGATATCGCGCCGTCATTTCCCCATAACGCCTATTAGCGGGGCCATCGATCCTGGGGCCCCCTCGCGTTGATGGCGTGATGATAATGCACGTAGCGACGCTGCCCGCAATGTGTGTTGCGTTAGTGATGTTCCGTCCGCGGGAATATTCCCAAGCTGGGAATAATCCCCGTACAAATTAGGATTTTACAGGAGTATTTCTGCGAACGCCACATCTCTAATCTATGTTCTACACTAATATTATAATGAGGAAAGATTTGATTGTTTGTTTGTTTGTTTTGTTTGTTTGTTTGTTTGTTTGTATTGAATAGGCTCCGAAACTACTGGACCGATTTGAAGAATTCTTTTACCGTTAGAAGCCGACGTTATCCCTGATGAACATAGGCTACTTTTTATCGGGGGAAAATGCTTCATTCCTACGCACTAACTGTGCGAAGCCGGGCCAGGCGGCAGTATTAGTATTATTATAAAGAGGCAAATTTTGTGACATTGCATCTTTATAAAATGCAAGTTTGTATGTAATGGGTAAAATTTGGAACAATTATCAGAGTTAAAAAAATCTTTCACCTGCCTAGGCAATGGACTTTATGGGTGGTTAATGGTTATATTTTATGCCGCGTGTTTGCCTGCGTTTTTTGCAATACGCGGGCGAAGCCACGCGGGCAGCTATTTAAGAATGAAGCTTTGCTCTCGTCGTTCTTTGCCATCATTCTTCGTTCATTTATAATGTTACCGAGTAAAGTTGACTGTAGGTATACAATATAATGATCAGGATAAGGGATGTTTCATATAAAAACAAATAGCATATTGTTTTTATTTTGCATAACAACGAATTGCATAATTTCAGGTTGTGTAAGTGGTTAAATTGCATAAAAACAAAATGAATAAAAACTATTTGCATAATTTCATCCATTATAGTCATCAATGTCAATAAATTCCATTTACATAATAAACAAACGCTATAATGGTGGCCTCCGGCTTTTTATGTACACTGTAGGGGTAGGGCAGACAAGACCACGTGGATATTGGGGTGCTCCGATTCGGTTTTGTTACCTGTGTCTGTTTTTCTAGGATGTGATAGCAATTAACTTCAGTTTTAATCATTATACTAAATGTATGTTATGCAAAAAGAAATTAGTACACATTAACGTTATAACAAATGTGGTGGTGATAAATGACTGTTATGTTATTTAAATGTTATGACCAATAATCATATCCATTTAGTTATTATGTTAATAGTTTGTTATGATTTACGTACGTATGCTACTCGAAATTATGCATTTTGTTTTTATGGCGAATGAACGGCACCCCAGGATAAGAATATGCTAAATTTCGATAAACGGGGAAATTTAAAAAAATATTTGCCACGATTTGAACCCACTACCTCTGAAATCCGTCCATCGCTCTTATCTAACTGAGCTACCGTGGGTCCGCTAGTGGCGACAAATCTTTCAATCCCTTCACTCGTCTAATTACACCTTAGAGAAGCTCTGCTAGGATGATAGGGGAGATTATGCAATTTACGATATTTCGCAAGCTGATATTTATCTTGCACTGTATGTCGTCCTTCAAAATTTGCCAACCAGTTTTCAGCCACAGTATACCGGCAGGCATACGATTTAGCATACATTGTAATAGCTCGGTAACAACGCAACGCAACATTATGGGACCACCGAGCTGGTCTTATAATGGAGACAGATGGAGGCTGTAGCAACTTGTAACAACACAAGATAAACCCTTGGCTTGGGCTAAATTAGAGGATTCTAAGGGAGAGGAAGACGGGAAGGGAGACGGGGTAGGGGAAAGAAGGGGAAGGAGGAGGAGGGGAAGGGGGGGGGTGCCCAAACTAGTAATTGATGACAGTGCTAAAAAAATGGGGTCGGTAATAAAAACATACGTGAACTACATACCAACAAGAATAATATTTCTAAATTGACATAACCATCTGTGTATTTTTACTCCTTGCTTACGAAAATGCGAAATCAAATTTAGTCTGTTTTACACATTCGCATCCACGCGTGCCGAGTTAATGAAATAACGAGTCAGGACAAGCGCGCGAAACATATTAAGATGCCATTTGCAATGTGAAAGAGATGAATTCAATTAAACCCAAATACCTGCATATTTGGTAGGTTACATTGGGTAAGTGCATTACCATTATTTAGAAACCGTTACTGTTTTGTAATCAAAATTAACATCATGCAATTTTTATTGGTAAGATCATACGATTAGATTACGAACTAGGTTCTTCAACTAAGTAGATGACTTCAACAAAATAGGAAAATGAGGCAATGCCGCGTTGTCGTTGACGCGTCAGTTACACGACTTACACGTTTGCCATGGCGATGATGGTCGTGGGCGCGCAATCCCGGCTGATCCGGCTTGTCCCTAATTAACCCTTTACATCACAATAGATGGCTCCATTACAGACGGCGTCCCTTTAGGAATGTCGCACGCGAGGAATATTAGGGACTCGAATAACATACAGAGCTCAGCCTGTTCACTAGGATTCAAGAACGATTGGATTGTCATCTGCTTAGACAGTCATCATCAATGATCGGCTATCGGAAGCATTTATGTCACTTTGACGTCCTACCTAATGTATAGTAATGACTAATATGGATAAGTCGGTGTTGTTCAAAATAAAACCACACATTCTTAAAAACTAACTGAATTTAATTTGTTATAGTAAATAATCATTATTTTTTCTATGTTTGATATTGTCAATCGATTCCTTTTAACATTTAGGATCCATTTATATAAAGAGAACGACCGTTCGACATCAACAGATGTGAGAGGTGCATAGTTGTAAACTGATATTTCGATGTTATCATTCAAGTTTCTTACAAATTCGTAATCAGGGATTCTGTCGATTACTGATTCCATTTTGTTACTTAATGAATTTGAGTACGTCATCATTACACCTTACCTCATCTAGTAAATCTAATGATTCTCTGATAGATAAACCACGCTCTTCTAACAATGTTATATTTCTGGTTATTATTTCAAAATTTTCCTTGGTGTAAAGATTTGTTTTAAAGTTATCATCTTGCATCAGTTGTTTGGCTTTGCGTACTGATAATAACCTCGATAGTACTAACTCAATAAAAAAACATTATTTTTTAGTACGAAAAAAAATTGTGCAAGAAATTAATTAGTCGTGTCCATGTAATAATTTCGTCATCAAATTGACATAAAATGCTTCCGATGGCCGATCACTGGTCATCATCATCATATCAGCCGAAAGCCGTCATTGGCCCAAAGAGTACCAAATTGATCGGTCCTGCGCGATCCGCATCTAGCGGACTCCCGCGGCCTTTATCGGGTCATCAGTCCACCTTGTAGCTGGTCTACCCACACTGCGTTTTCCGGTACGTGGTCGCCACTCGAACTTTTCCGCCACAACGGTCATTGGTTTTGTCTACGTGCAATGTGCCTTAGTGCCTGTGCGTAGACCGTGTTGGCGTAAAAACAATTGATAAAGACTTTTCATTGAATGTGCTAATCTCTCTGGTACGCAATATAGGGTTGCGCGTGCGAGGGTCTGCAACATTTCGCATAACTTTGATGCAACTCAAATTAATTATCTTACTGTTGGCAACCCTGGTATCATGCGAACGAATCAAGCGTATTGCTGTGTTAATAAGATTCGTTTTTGTTTGACTCTGAATATTATAACAATAAGTTTTATTTTTGTGTTTTTGGAATACGTATGTTATGGTAGTTATGAGAGGGGCTGGTTGTAATATTTTATTCCTTTTTTTAATTTGCATATCACGTTCATAAAGCTGGTTTTAGTTTTATAATATTTTTATGAATGAAAAATACTATGTAAGTCAACTTACGCTCTAACGAAAAAAACTAATTAAATTTGACTGTATCGTAACTAAAAGACGCGTAAAACAGTTCATGTATGAATTACTTACATATATAAGCTATATTATAGCTCGTATATAGCTTATTCTAATAGTCGTGCATGGTATTGTGCACACCTTTTTAATTAATTTCGACCTAAAACAAGCCTTTCTCTCTTTCTTCATTTTAATTATGTTGTCGTGTTTTTCGGGACACCACCGGATTAACTAAGTATTAATTCGTGGATACCATGCATTCGCTATGTTAAACAATACGTATATAATTGGCAAAGTTCTATTTATTATTTATTGGCTCTAACGACGATACTAAACAATACATTCTTGATCAATCGAATGATCGAGTTTTTTTAATAAACAGTTTAAGCATAACACAGAACCTTAATTGTCACAATAAAACAGTAATAAAGTTCATATAAAATTACGTACGTCATTTAAAAAAAAGAAACCTTCTGCAACAAAGAGAGAGATATCAAAAGTATGCTTTCATTGACATACTGAATGGGTACACACTTTCTAGAAATGCTCGAATTTACTTTCACTGGCTTTTAAATGAATATGGCCATTAATATTTGATCGTATTGTCGGCCGAGGAACATATACACTGCAGGTAGACGTAGTTAGATAGTATGTTTGTAACAGCCAAACCGCAGTGCCGTGATTGAAGTGCGGTGTACCGAGTCAAACGCACTACCTATGTTTAGGTAGGTACAATACTTTAGGAGCGGTATTCGACAGTGTCTGAATGATATACGGGACATCGCCTAGCATGCGACTTGGCATCTCAATATTTGCCACATGTCACTTTCAAGTTCTATAACAAAATGCCAAGTGCCTAACATTTTGCAGAATAATGCTCTACCTATGTTTAGGTAGGTACAATATTTTAGGAGCGGTATTCGACATCAATGATATACGGGGACATCGCCTAGCATGCGACTTGGCATCTCAATATTTGCCACATGTTACTTTCAAGTTCTATAACAAAATGCCAAGGGCCTAAAATTTAGCAGAATATGACACCGCTAGATTTTGTCCAATTCACTCAGGATCTCCCATCCCATGCTGATATTAGACGACGTATGCCAAGGCTGTATCCTACTAGTATTATAAATGTGAAAGTTAATCACGCTTAAACGGCTATACCGATTTGGATGAAATTTTGCACAAAGATAGTTTATATCCTACTAAAATATATAGGATAGTTTTATCCCGAGCCCACGCAAACGAAGTCGCGGGCGGAAGAGAGTGGTATATATTACCGATTCGATTTTCTATCGAGCGAACTTCATGTTCTTCACCCTCGAGACCCATCTGGCATGGAAAGACTATATCGTTGCTGCTACCGCTTCCGCCGCCGCTGGAAGCCGTGGCGTGGCATACCTACATGTGTATGAGGATAGTTTTAAACAATTTAATTTATATTTACATATATTTAAGGGATCAATATTGGGGCCTTTCCTGTTCCTTATCTACATAAATGACTTGCCATACCTAGTAAAGACCCACCATGATATAGTATTGTTTGCAGATGACACCTCACTCATTTTCAAACTCATAAATGACTTGCCATACCTAGTAAAGACCCACCATGATATAGTATTGTTTGCAGATGACACCTCACTCATTTTCAAACTCATAAATGACTTGCCATAGCTAGTAAAGACTCACCATGATATAGTATTGTTTGCAGATGACACCTCACTCATTTTCAAACTCATAAATGGCTTGCCATACCTAGTAAAGACCCACCATGATATAGTATTGTTTGCAGATGACACCTCACTCATTTTCAAACTCATAAGACAGCAACAAGCTTGCAATGATGTAAACAATGCTATTTCTATAGGTAGTAGTAAATTGGTTTAATGTTAATAATTTATTGTTAAATGAGTAAAAGACTAAATGTATTAAATTTGTCACGAATCACGTTACGCACGAGCAAGGGAGTGGCTTTGTAAAAGATGAGGAATTGGAACTAGTTGATAGTACAGTTTTTCTTGGTTTATCGTTAGATTCTTAGCTGCAATGGGGTCGCCATATTGCTAATCTCTCGAATAGACTGAGTTCTGCAGCATTTGCAGTGAGCAAGATCCGTCAATTAACAGACGTGAAAAAGCTCGATTAGTATATTTTAGCTGCTTCCATAGCATTATGTCATATGGCATTTTATTGTGGTGCAGTGCCTCGGACATTCATTCGATTTTTGTTATGCAGTAACGGGCTATTCGGGCGATATATAGATTGAAACATAGAGACTCACTTAGAGACAAGTTTAAAAATATTAATATAATGACATTACATTGTCAGTATATCTATGAAAATATTGTGTTTGTACATAAAAACATAGTCAATTTTAGGAAAAACTGTGATATACATAATATTAATACTAGAAATAAGCATAAGCTCGCGGTGCCCCCCACTCGGCTCCAAAAAATAAAAAAATCATTCATGGGTAATTAAAATAATAAAGGTTTTATAACAAACTTCCAGGAAACGTAACTGAGTTATCTATTAATAAATTCAAGAACTATGTGAAGCGTAAACTTATTTCGAAAGCTTATGTATTATAGCACACAAGACTAGATGAATGATAAAACTCCATGGAACTAATTATGACTGAATTTTTAATCAATAGATTAATTATTTAATTCTCGTTATATTTTGTTTTTTGACATTAGATTGTTTTTCTAGAAACATTCACTAGTATTTTCTATACTATTTTTACTTCATATAAAAATATTTTTTATTTTTTATGTTTCTAAAAATACTTTACAAAAATAACTGACGATTTGAAAGTGCTTGTTACTAGGCCTACTTGAATAAAGATCGTTTTTGAGTTTTGAGTTTTATCTCAGTCAATCTGCTTGAGCACGAGCGCTGCAAAGGGCGATAAAATATTTAATGGCTATAAATCGCGGAAATTTAAGACAATATTACTTAAATGTTCACCATTTAGCAGTTTTACTAGTTGATTTTCCAAACAAACTGTTCGTTTGTTGCAGGATTAGTCGATAACCTACTTACACATGAGGTTCTTTCGATAGAAAGCACAAATCTTGTTATAAAAAATACATAGGTGGGTACCAGCCGTACCAGGTACTACATATATTATGTTTTATATATTATGAGGGTTTTATGTCAGTGCACATACACAGTATACATACATCATTGTATACACGGTGTTTTTTTAACCGTCTTAGAGCCGAAGCCCAGTTAATGTACCTATACATTACAAAGAACTTAAAAAAAAGGTTTTTTTTTTGTTTTTTTTTAAATGCATTAAAATTGGTTTTATTTGTATTAATATTAATTTTAATAATCTAGCCGAGTGACCGCAGTATCCGCTAGCCGCCGTCTTATGTAGATAGGTACGAACTCTAACCGGGTGAATGAACTTCGTACCGCGCGCCGTACTGGATTTTTCAAACTTAATTACTTTTTATTACTAAAAACTTAACATTTTTTTTTTCACGATTGATTAGTACGTTTTGGATACTTTAAGTGGGCTTCGGCTCTAAGACGGTTAAAAAAAACACGTTGTATATAATTCAAGTTGTGACATGTTATTATTCGGTAAATAGATGAGGGGGAGGAGGTTAGTGTCTACTTATTTCTGCAATTACAGCTCAAATAACGGCGTATCGCAAACAAGGTGGTAGGTTACTCGACCAATCAGACCATTGAAGGCATCGAAGAGGCACTGCAACGCAGGAGTGACTTCCAAAAATGCTTATTTCCATTTCGGTGGTCTAAGAAAATGAACCTTGTTCTACCTTACTTTAGATCGCTTGTGGAAGTATAGTTGCAGAAGAAATAAGCCCATTTAAAAAACTGTCCACATTACAGTGGTCACGCGCGGGACAACTTCAAAGAGACCGCCCGCTTTAATGTACCGCCGTGTTACTTGTTGTTAATATTTCGACCAATGCCAGGGCACCGATAAGCATTCTTTACGACATTATAGGTTAATTATTTTAAATAAGTGGCCTGTGTTATAACGTTACGCGAAATTGTTTGAGCAAAGGACACGCCCCATATTACCAGTGTAGAGGGGAAGACCAGAATTTTTCAGTAGTGAAATTAAATTTCATTGGTTCGGTGTACGGATATAATAATAAATATATGAAGCTTTCCTTTAAAGTAGCTTAGGGTCAGTGAATTGACTCGAAATATCGAGTCAATAGAAAATGCATGCACCCTATAATGCCTGCCGGCCACTTTCGTGTCAATTAGAACACGATTTACAATAGTGTGCCTGGACACAAAATATGTAAGGTGACGTAAGAATGATTTCAGATCATTAATTATAGAGTGTGTAGAATAAACTCTAGTTTAGAGAACGAAGTGGACATCACTTCGAAAATCAAGTTTACTAACGTGTGAAATTCCTAAAGACCTTAGTTCTTCGTTCTGTTGAAGAACAAACAAACAACAAACAAACAAATACTCTTTATTGCACCACGACAGGAGAACTTTGAAGTTACTAATATAATAATATACAAAACAGCTGATACCTACCCGAAATTTCCTTGAAAAGTCTATCGTGTGTTTAGATGGAAAGGTGAAATATACAATGCATTAACGTAAACAGTAAGGTATTTATTTAAAAGTAAGTTTATGACTGTACTAGCTTCTGCCCGCGACTCCGTCCGCGTGGAGCCCGTTTATATCGTAGCTCCATACAAACTTTCACCCCCCACTTCATCTCCTTGGGGGATGATTTCCGGGTTATCCTATGTCCTTCCCCAGGACTCAAACTATCTCTATACCAAATTTCATCCAAATCGGTTCAGCGGTTTAGGCGTGAAGAGGTAACAGACAGACAGACAGACACACTTTCGCATTTATAATATTAGTATGGATAGTATATATATAGTATATATAGTATATAGTATAGTATAGTATATAGTATGGATATGGATTCAATATGTACATTTTTGTAAAAGTATAGTAGATTAAATTTGCAGGAAAATCCTTCTTCTTGCTTATATCTCGCTAAATTGAGTGTCAAGTGTAAATTTGTCAACATCACCAATATCACCATATCATTTAACCTCACGACGATGGGAATGTTTTGTACCTAGAAACTGCATTGGTTGGCAAACTGTTTGCGGTTGCCACTAGCTGCGCTGCCCATAACTGAGGTTTGGAGACAAATGTAGTTAGTACAATTGTGCGGTTAGTGTTAGGGCAGCTCGAAATAGCCTAGGGATGATTGACGAAACATCATCTCATATATTATATAGTTGTAAATGTATGTTTACCATAGCACCATAACCAATTTAGCCGGTTTAAGGCCAAAGATCAATTAAAATGTTCACCCATCAGTGTAGCTAATCACGATTCACACGCGTCAGAGGCACAGAATAAGTTATAGTACATCAGAGGGCTACAGTGTAGCTCGGCAGTGAAGGAGAGACATGTATTTAAGTATCTACCTTTATTTTCGTCGTTTTGTAGGGTAGTTAAATGTTGTGCACCTACTTAGGTCTCTACCCATTACACCGTGTCATACCATGACCGTACTATGAACGTGTCAAGCAAAAAAATATTATTTGTATTAAAAAGTGCCGGTGCCGGAACGGTCTAGTGGGCGTCATCTCATAATGCCTCATACAAATAATATTTTCTTGCATGTGACGGTACGGTCACGGTCATGGTATGATACGGTCTAGTGGGCACAGACCTTTATCCTTATCTCTAGTGACTATTTGCTAAAACGACAGGTATCCCCCTGTAAACCCCGCATCGTAACGTCGGAAATAAAGATACATAAATATCGCCCTCTAAACTAATAATATTTTGTTAAATTTGTAAAAAACGTGAGAGTTTATAGGGTTTATATGGATACATTGCTTCGTAAGCTCAAAGTTTGACTGGATAGGTATGTGCCGAATTCAACCGGATCGATAGGCCTAATTAGTCACTAATTAATCTTACTAAGTAGACACTGAATGGGTCATTGTCAGTCAGTAAAACAAAAATCGTCTTTTCAGTGGGCAATAGTTAAGGGCTTATGTTTATATATATGTAATATGTTTTTATCGCATAGAATTATACAAGAGGCGACGCCGTTTATACGGATTCTGAGTTTAACCAAAAATTAGGCTTTAAAGCCCTTAACTTTGGCAGTGTCCACCGAAAAGACGCGCACCTAAATCTGACAATGACCCGAATAGGAAATAGCCACGAGATACTAAATTCGAGTAGATTTCCAAGCATACCTACTCAATACCTATCTATATGTTTTATAATTGGTTATATTGTCATATTAAATACGAAGCCCTGTTCAAGTGTGATGTTTAATTTTATACACCGTGTATCTACTTTGAGCAAATAATTGGGATTATATGTATTTAATGTATGAAATAATTATTTTATCAAAAAATGATTAGTTAGGTAAGTACTTACTCTACTAGTAAAAATAAACATAAATGTTACAAAATTATTCGTTTCTGTTTTTAATTTTTATACCAACTTGTTTATTATTTCGTAAATTATTATAGTAATGAATGGCTGGTAGGTATAGTTGGTCACAATATTTTGGAAGAATCTTATCGAAATTTATTTTAAACGATTCATATCTTTGTAGGTAGTTCCTAATTTGTACTTTACTAGGTTCCGAAATGTTATAACGTGATCCCATCACGAGAAAACTCTTAATTCTGAACATATAGTTAGTAAGTAGGTATACAGGACTATTTTAATCCACGTTTTGTGCGTGGAGCAATGTGATCACAATCTCAATTAGTAGGTAGTATTATACTTGTAAAATATACGCAACAAGCTTCAATAAAAACAGTGTAAAACATATTTGTATGTAGGTTGTCACGTAGGTATTATGTCCATCTAATGCATGCGTCGCGCGTGGCTGCAGGCCTGCGCACGAGCAGACCACCGGCGCTGCACATTTGCATAAAAATGCACCGACACGCGCCTTAATTGATCCTACACCGCCTTACGCTTAATTGGTCCCCCCCGCGCCTTAAATAAAGCGACGCGCCTCGAAAACTGAAAAGGTTCATCTCTATAGAAGTGTAGTAGTCTTAAGCCTTTTTGGAAACGACACTACTTATCAGAAATGGCGACTTTATGCCTTGTAAAATTAAATATGTGGGATAGATTTAAAATTGCGTACGCATATGGGCATAGACGAACGGAGCTTAACACTTTCCGTGCCAGGAGCCCGCTGGGCGGGCGCTTTGTTCGCAGGCGCTTTCCTCTACATACGGAGTTTCCCATGTTTCGGCTAGGAAACCTTTGGCATGGAATGTGTTAAGTAAGATGGGTTATACTAAGATGAGGTGGACAAAGTGAAAAGTTTTGTAGGATGTTATTTACTATACCTAACTATTTAGCTAAAGGTCCCTCAAGGTTCAGCTATTTGAGCATGTGTTTTGTTTCCAACCGACGTCTGCGGCACTGGCGTTCTCCAATACTTCCTAGAGTGGTTTCACACATTTCTATAGACCTTTTTATCTGCAGTAAGACATCTAAGTAGGTAAGGCCACGTGCCGCGCGAAATTACGCCTGTGCGCAAGCGCGGCCTAAGATGTTTTCTGTACCTACACCACACGACATGAGCGGACGAAGCATGAGCAGAATAATGTCATTGTGCATTAAAATATTACCAAGTTATTGTTATTAATTATGTTTTGTTTCGCGAGCACGTACTTACATTTTATAATAAACTTACGCCGCTCTATCGCTAACCTCTTTCTCTGCCTACTCCTTAGGTACTTTAAGCCTGCCATTCCGTAAAAGCGTAGAAAGAATAGACTCCATACAGTCTCATTATACAGGGTGGAAATGATAAGTGATCTCACTCGATTATTTCTACACTATATAAGATATCGAAAAACTGGTTACTGATCTTGAAAGGCTTCACGAGCTCTATCAAACTCTATTAATAATAGGTTACGGAATAAATTGGATCTATCCGAAAATTCAATGTTTCCAGTTTCCATACATTTAGTACAGCCACAGAGATACAATTTTATCATTTAAGTAGGTACTTATTATGCACTCATTCATAACTAGTAGATCCAGTTTATTCTGTAACCTATTATTGACACCGTTTGATAGAGCTCGTGAAGCACTTTCAGGACCAGTAACCAGTTTTCGATATCTTGTATAGTTTAGAAATAATCGAGTGGGATCACTTATTGTTCCCACCGTGTATATCATCGTAGCTTACGATACCCTCAGATAGGTAGGTAGTTCTTGGCTTATGTGAGTCAAAATATTAGTCTTAATACTCGTACATATTCACTTATAAAATAAGGCACGTCAGGAATATTTTTTTAACAAATTAAAAAAAGACGAAACAAAAGCACGTGGCCGCGTGATTCCAACGTTTCTTGATCGTTATCTTATCTGTAAAAGGTGCGCGCGCGACGGTCTTGTCGCCGCTTTAGTCTGCCTTAATTAGTCGCTATTAAATTAAATGTAATTTAATAGGTCAGTACCCGCATATTTACATTAGCTTAGTGCGGAATACTCGTTTAAATGCTGGAGTTTTTGTTGTATTGTACTATTGTGGTATATTAGATCTAGTATCCATGTCAGTGACCATTTCAGAAGGCCTAGGCCATTTTATCACTTAAAGTTTTCGATGTCTTCACTTTCATTGTCATGTCTGTCACTTTCTGACAAGTCTGCGAGTGCGAGTGTGACGGATTGCCTTTTTCATCCATAAAGATATGTGATAAATTCATAACCATCTTAGACCTGCAAGATTATTTAGAGGTCGGTATATAAATAAATAAAATCAAAGATTTGAATTTCTACCTGGACATAGAGGTGGAAGTTTTTGTATGTATGTACCTAATGTTTAAACCGTTCGGTGTTGTGTTGAACGCAGATCTGAACATTTCAGTATCCAAAAAACTTAAATGTTCAGATATTCCGATATATATATCTACTTTAGTACCCAAGATAACAATAAATGAAAGTATAGTATCTGTCCATTTATCACAGTGTTAATTAATAGACGACCCAAATAGCACTGTCAATATAACAGTCAAGCTGGCAGTTGACAGCTCGTTTGTTTCAAATTAAACCGGTCTTATTTTCCAGCCTCACGCTCCACCCCTTGAATCGTTGCCAAATACTTGTAAAAACGAGCTGACCAATCGCAGCGCGTGAATTCAACGGCCTAGATTAGGCTAGCCAATGACAGCGAGGCAGAAATGCGCGTGAGCACGTTTTCGTTTTAAAATTCATTGATTATACTAATTGCTGTTTTGTTTGGCACCCATTTGCTGAACGGACTTGTTCGATGAAAAATGTGGTCGTTTGTAACAGAGTTTTCTTTTGACGAAAGAAAAACTGAATGGCCAATAAGAAAAGCGTCATGGTGAGACAATCTGGAAGATGTGAAAGATGATGTTTCGAGTTTTATGCGAGGTTCTGTATAGTTGCCTTTTGATGCAAATGTATTGTGATATGCTAGTCCGGTTGTTTATAAAAACGAGGTCAAGTGATTGACGCACAGTAGGTAGACATTCCGTTAATTTTGCAAATAAATGGAAAACTCGTCATCGCCCTGCTGATCCAACAACTATGCCCATCGTCATTGGTGACATGCCTAATGCTTCATGCCTAAATAAAGGCAAACTTTAACAAATTATCCTGGAACATGGCCTTCCAGCATTAATGCGTTACTTTCCATTGTTAGCTATTATATCAGTACTAACCAAGATTTTAATTTCAAGCGTTTAAGGTTCTGTGTGTGTTCACGAAAGTTTGCCTTTATTTAAGTACCTATGAAGCAATACTATAAAAATATAGGATACACCGTGTTTTTTTAACCGTCTTAGAGCCGAAGCCCAGTACCTGTATACTTACATAAATACGGACACATACGCTCACCATAACAATGTTAACTTAAGTACTTTCATTCTCATGTAAGTGAATTGTAAATATTCTCATGAGAAATATTTTTCTAAGAACCGATTACAAAAAACTTAAAAAAAGTTTTTATTTTGTTTTTTTTTAAGTAAGTATGTGTTAATATTTTTTTGTATTAATATTATTTTTAATCATCCAGCTGATTGACCGCAGTGACCGCTAGCCGCCATCTTTTGTAGATAGGTACGAACCCTAACCGGGTGAATGAACTTCGCACCGCGCGCCATACAGGATTTTTCAAACTTAATTACCTTTTATTACTAAAAGCTTAACTATTTTTTTTTTCACGAATGATTAGTACGTTTTGGATACTTTAAATGGGCTTCGGCTCTAAGACGGTTAAAAAAACTCTTTGTATAGCAATAGGCACCAACGATGACGGGTTGTTGGATCAGCAAGGCGATGACGAACACGTCCCGTTCGGTCCATTCATTAAAAGAAAAAGATATGCAAAGTATTCATTCGTTATACATATAGGTATTCAATATTTTGTAGATAAATACATATATACGTCATTCCATATAACATTATTATATTCCGTATACAATTCTAACGGACATTGCCGTCAACGTTTCTTCGTGTGATAGGGTGCACTGGCTTTGGATATCAACGGGAAATATTGTATTTAATTTATTCATTTTGATCATTAAGTGCTTTTCAAACATAACAATATTAATGATGTTATATGGAATAGGGTATAGGATCATCAAGGAGGAAATACCCGTTAATGACTACCGGTTTGTTCCACCGCCAAACGCGCAAAAAGACCTATATTTTTTTTGGTTGCTTGTTGAAATGGTTACAACTCCTTAAAAACTTTGTCTATGTCATGTCACTTCAACATTTGTATCTGTGGGAGAGCGACAAAACACATTTTCAGTTAACGTTTTAGGAATAAAGGGGGTATGATTTTATAAGGGTTTAATTAACTAAAAACAGGTTTTTGTGGCAAACGTAAACCCCTTTTTTGATAGAGCATCTCCTAAGCATACTAGGAGTCCATATATTACTATTATTCTAAGAAAGTTTACAGATTTAAAGATTTTTAACAACAACAAGTATTATAAAATTCAAAATATTTATTTAGCAAATAGGCCATGAGGGCACTTTTACAAGTCAAAATGACTATCTATCTATAGACTCAAAATAATTTGAGTACATTATTCATAATAGAATGAACTACATCAGAGTTTTCATGTCAAATACAATACGAGAAAAAAAAAACAATCTTGTTTCTTAGAGATGTGAAGGTCTCCAAGTGTCAAAATTATTAAATTACCCACAGAGATGCATAAGGTGTCAAAAACTAAGTACCTAATCAAATAATACAATCAAGTGAAGACAGAGTGAAATATCTCATATAAATTCCGCAGAAAAGTGGAATGAAGCTATGCTTGTCGTCCTTGCAAACATGAACTGACCGGACTCCACAAACAGCACCCATTCACGAGTATGACGCGTATCTCAGCCATCGCCTCCCTCGACCATATGTTAGGGAAGGTGGCGACCCGATCAACGACGCCGCCGTAAGCAAAGACCATGACATATTCAAGTTGCAGGACATACATACAGACTAAATTAACAATCTTAAGAACACCTTCTAAAATGAGAAACCTCAATATGTGCTCAGATGTTACATGAAAGGACTATATTACTATATCTTATACAAATTAACTGGCCAACTTAAACTTGTATTCATAAATACACTACATATACATTAGTAACAGTATAAGGGCACTTTAACAAATCAAAATTTATATGTAAGAACTCTAAATCATACGTCATAAAATATACTACATAATAAAACTTTAAATGTCAAAACAATATGGAGAAAAAAGAACAATTCCATGTTTGTTAGAGATGTACGAGATCTCTCAGAGTCAAAATGGTAAAGTACACTAATCAATCCTGAGATATGTATAAGGTCTCCAATCGTTTAAAAGTTGGTCGACCCAAAGCCAAGCAGACGATATATATAACATTCAACGATGTAGCTTCTCCCAAGGATAGCTGAATGTGAACTTTATTTATTACCTACAGCTAATATAATAAATGCTAATTTAGTTGTTGATATAAACGAGGCCAAGTAATAATAATATGCTTCGTTGACATTCAATAAAATTGCAAAGAAATGGAAAAAAGTGTCGCCATAGGTACGAGTTCAGTAAAGTCGACTCTGACCATCATAAACGAGGACATGCGGTTTGCCAATGCTCAAAATTGTATAATTAGGTAAATTGTCATGATGTGGGTTTTTTATTTAAAAAAATGTTTAAAATCTTCCTAATGGTTTGAATGTATCAAGTATAAAAACACATTTAACTCTTGACTGTACCAACAAACATCAATGATAATGAACCAACTTAATGTTGCTCGTAAAGATTTTTTCTCTCCCACAAGTTACAGACTATTGACTTATTATTACTGCGTAATTATTTAACTCAGTGTTGCAAAACCCGATGAAATTAGTAAACCAACCTATGGTAGACATCAATCAAAACTGTAACATGTCCAACGACTTTAGAGTTTGAACTCAATATCTCAAAATATGGTCACACTGTTCTTTTATATCAGTACAATAAGTACATCGATACACTTGACTGTACCCACGTACATCTGTATTTAATCTTTATATAGTGTGTATATATAAGTGTAAACACTCGCGCCGGCAATCTGCAAGTGTGAGCTGGCAACATCAAAGTCCCCGGAGGCAGGTAATACTCGAGAAATGCAGTTCCGATATGAAAGCGCAGGTCTCAATGCACTAGACAACTTGACTGCCGGGGGATGTAGGAAAAGACTGGATGTGGCCCAATCATTATTTTCGGTGTGCGTTTAAACTATTACTAAATATGTAGATACAAAAGGTCGACTGGTTTAAAGTTCAAGCCAGGGATTCAGAAGCTTTATAACTTCTTAACTTGTTGAATTAATTCGTTCCGCATACGATTCCATGCCAATGATTTGATTTAAACCTATTGATTTACATCTCAAATTCGATTGGACAGTTTTGACATACACATGGGTTAATAGAAATCCATGAAAATGTTTTGAAATCTGACTTCATCTAAAATGTGAACCTATGTACATCCCTGGTTGGTCCCTAGTTGGTCAGGCAGAAGTACGTATAATAACGTGTGTGGAGGAACTTGAATGAGAAGGATAGAGTCTGGTAAGCGCAAGTTGAATCCACTAAATTAAACTACTTGGCCTATCACTGTTGGGCAAAATGTGCCTATGACGTGTAGAAATTTTCAATATATCTTGTGATTCTTTACAATCCAGAAAGTATTCGAACAGAACCATAATAATCAAAAATATTTATCAATTTTAAGAGTAGAATTATGAAAAACATGATGTAAAAAAACAGCTTTACAAGGACGGAAGGATCGAACTACGCTCATAATATTGTTCAATCTTTGCCCCCGACTCTTCTAGTCCAGTCACATCTCACTGCAATGCCATCGCAATATCTGCAGAGTTTTTGGCCGCGGCGTCAAGTGCTGGCAGACGCCCAGCTGCGTCATCCATTAGTGCATCTTAGCTATATCAGAATTGTTATTTATAATTCTACACTAATTTTACAAAAAAGGAAAAAACTATCTCCGAAATTACCTAGTCAAACTATTGCAGTTTGGTATTCTATACTAATAGTAGCTTCCACCCGCGACTTCGTCTGCGTGGGCGCTGGAAAAAAACTATCCTATATTTTAATCCAGGTTATAAACTATCTTCGTGCAAAATTTCATCCAAATCGGTGGTGCAGTTTAAGCGTGATTGAGTAACAAACATCCAAAAATCCAAACTTTCGCATTTATAATATTAGTAGGATTATTAAGAGGAAAAATCTGTGTGATTGTAGCTGTAAGTTTGTACGTTGGGGGAAATCTCCGGAACCACTTATCTAGTTTCACAAATTATTGCACCTGTGTATAGAATGGACTTTCTAGATGGACATATCAGGCTATACATTGTCCAGTAGGTTACGTACGTTCTTTGCAATTCGTGGGCAGAGCCGCGCGTGCAGCTAGTTATCACTTCACTACATAGTATAAAACAAAGTCGCTTCCCGCTGTCTGTCCCTATCAAGACCCTATGTATGCTTAGATCTTTAAAAATACGCAACGGATTTTGATGATTCAAGAGGAAGGTTTATAATATATGTATAATATAATATAGTACCCGTGCAAAGCCGGGGCGGGTCGCCAGTCAATAAATAAAATGTTTTTTTAACAATAAGCATAGGCTTATGTCCCGTGCTTACCAAAGTTTGTATTTTTTTAAAACGCAGGTGGTGCCGCAGGAACAGCTAGTTTTATGTTTCTCAATTACGATTAGTAAGATTGGGTGTTCAATCTGACTCGTCCAATCCGTGTTCGTGACTATAGTCTCTATTTCGATAGGTATTTCCAACTGCTGATTGGCAGATTGACAGAGGACGTCCGAGGCACGTCCGACACGCAATATCGTGTGTCGTCACTGGACTTAGATAAAGAGGAAAATAGTCATTTTGGTCGTCCGGTTCGATATTTGGCCTGTGTTATGCGATGGCATAGGTTTTAAATACCTGCGCTGCACACCTGAACGTGATTGTACCTACAGGGTGTTTGGAGACGTATGTAATCAAGAATTACTTTAACCGTTAAATTACCTAATCGCCATTTCAATTACAATACAATACAATAGTACGTAGAAATTCAATTCGTTTGTCATATTGGGCTTAGCAAGCGGGGCCAAAGTAGTACATTTAGCCCCTAGGGAAAATATTTATACATATTTTTGATTAACAAAACATTTGATTTGACCAATCAAAATACTTCACCGTATAAAATCCACCAATCACAACTCTTACACATTGGTATTTGCTATTAACTAACCAGAATACAGCTAGATATTACATTCGAGCAATGAGAAAACAGAATTCATACCAAACATTGTGTTTTTAGTCCCTAAATCACAATCATTAAAATAAACGGCCAAGTGCGAGTCGGACTCGCGCACGAAGGGTACCATTATCTATAAAAACAGCAAAAAAAAAACGCATTTGTTGTATGAGAGCCCCCCTTAAATATTTATTTTATTTTGTTTTCAGTATTTGTTGTTATAACGGCAACTGAAATACATAATCTGTGAAAATCTCAACTGTCTAGCTATCGCGGTTCTTGAGATACAACCTGGCGACAGACAAAACGGCAAAAAAAAGACGTTTGTTGTATGGGAGCCCCCCTGAAATATTTATTTTATTTTGTTTTTAGTATTTGTTGTTATAGCGGCAATAGAAATACATAATCTGTGAAAATTTCAACTGTCTAGCTGCCACGGTTATTGAGATACAGCCTGGTGACAGACAGACGGACGGACAGCGAAGTCATAGTAATAGGATCCCGTTTTTACCCTTTGGGTACGGAACCCTAAAAAATCGCCTATTGATGGTCATAGCTGCGTCCAAACTTTTAAGCGCGATCGTCTGCAAACATGGCATAAGCTATGGGATTGAGCGGGATAGACAGCTGTCTATCTCACTTTATCTTTTGCCTCGTAAGTATGCGGTCCGCCACGCTCAGCCTTTTGGACGCGCCTATAGACGGTCAGAGACGTTTATTCGTGGTGTCAATATTTTGTATTTGTTCCAAATTAGTTTATTAAGATAAATCATGCCGCCAAATTGAACAATCTTTTCTCCGTCGAATTTATTATTGATTGTAGATGGATAATCTTTGTTTTTACTATTTTCTCGCATCGAAGTGAAAAGTAGAGCGTAGGTATTTTGTAAGTCTGGTCTAAAAGCCATATTTATCCCTCGAGCAAATTTCCGTCACTTCGCTCGGGAAAATAATCAGCACGTGGTAATGTGGCTTATTTTAGCCCCTTGTTATACAATCTTCTATTTTATAATCAAAAAATAAAGTAACACATTTGTCATTCAGTTTGGTCACCCTCACTTATGTTATGACACAATTTAATGGGTGGGCGAACGTAGTATCGTGCGGTGACCAAATTGAGTGAAGTAATATATATAATATATGTACTAGCTGTTGCCCGCGACTTCGTCCGCGTAGAACTTGTTACCGTCTTAGAAAAATGATTGCTATTAAATTATTGTAGGCGGAACCTTAATTATCGCCGACCCAAAGTCTACCATCTTAAAGGATGTTTTCCTAGATAAAAATTACCCAAGGGTCTCAAATTATCTATACGGAAAATTTCATCTAAAAGGTAACAGTGCGATGAGGTAATTAGTTTAAATTGCTAAAACAAATATAATTATCTTAAGTTGTATATTTTTTCATAATGTATTAAAGAAAGCTACATTACTGGATTTTTTTGTCCAGTAGTTTTACTCACGTTAGTTCGGGCTACCTGTATAGTCTTGAAAGTAAACTTATTTAATGCTAAAAGACGCAGAACTTTCCATCACCATCCGCCGTCCCCATTTAGTCCCCATAGGGTATTAGAGAATAAATTATTTTCATTGTCCGAAATAAACTTTTTAAATTAACAAAATAATCCAATCCAGTCGGATTAAGTATTTTGACTAATAAATGGCTTACCATATTATAGTATATGTATGACCTAAGAATTCCCTTATTCCAAAAAATATTTGTTCCTCATACATACTTCCAAACCCATTTAACCTCCTTAGAGGATGAATTTTAGAACGCTGAAATGTCATTTTTGTATTCTAATAAGTAATCTTTCTATAATGTTTCAAATCCCTAGCTAAAAAAAAGCGTTTCCCATACAAAACTTGCACCTCTTTTTAACCCCCTTAGGGGTAGAATTTTCCAAAACGCTTAAAGTAATCAAACCTTGCACCTCTTTTTAACCCCCTTAGGGGTAGAATTTTCCAAAACGCTGAAAGTATTTGTATTCTAATAAGTAATATTTCTACAAAGTTTCAATTCTCTAGCTCAAAAAAAAAAGCATATCCCATACAAACCTTACACCCCTGGGGGAGGCCTATGTCCAGCAGTGGACGTCTTTCGGCTGATATGATGATGATGATGATATATTTATTCCGCGGCTTCACCAACGTTCCATGTAATACAAGGAAAAGAGTATTTTAATGTGATCCTAGGATGTACTGTTTGCTCAGAGCCTCTGAAATGATACGTTAGTAATTGGTGGCTCGTAGCTACAAAGATGATACATTCCTCTCATTGATGATGATGATGATACGACATAATCACGTATATATACATGCCACTTACCTAACATCAGACCAAGAAGGCTTCTTGAATGCCGAATATTAATTTTGATCACTAACTTCTGACGTTGACTGTACCTATATGGATCCATTGTTTTGAACAATCAGTAAATAGCAAGTGTGGCCACTTTGCTTGTACTTAAACTCCTCTGTTAGTAGCACTGACGATATTTATTATTATATTTTCTGCGTATCATCATGTCTTGTCGTTTGTGATTAGGTACCTCGGTGGGTAAGGACCATCAAATTCTTGGCCTGTAGTTAGCCTGGTTAGTCGGTTATTAGCCACACTGAAGAAGTGAAAAAAGTTCCGTCGCGACACAAAAATTAACCATAGAATTGTATGGTAATTTTTCGTGTCACAACGGGAAACTTTCATAGAAAATTTAATTGATGGGTCCTTATATATGGGTAAGGCCGTTATTTCTTGTTCCTGATTAAGCAGTTTAAATCGTCTACATTTTAATCACTTCCAGTGTGTTACGCCAATTAGCCATATTAATGGATTACTAAAATTCGTAACACACTGGAATTGATTAAAATGTAGACGATTTAAACTGCTTAATCAGGAACAAGAAATAACGGCCTTACCCATATACAGACTGATTCCATAGACGTACATGGGCGTCTATTGAATCAGTCTGTACGAAACTACTCACGGGATACACGCAACACCTGAGGTAGTTATGATTATGACCCAGAAGGAGATCGCTGAACGGGAAAGGGAGAGTTTAGATACCTCTCGAAGAAGACGACGTCGAGGACGTGGACGTGGACGGACACGTCCACCATAGGCCACCGCCGTGTACCGTGTAGGCTCGGACAAGAATAGGTCTACGGTCTCCCCCGCCTGTCGTAGAAGGCGACTAAAGGGGTCATCGGGGTCGCAGTGGTCTGGCGGGGGCCGGGGGCCGGGGCACTCGCTTAAGAACCCCAGGGAAGGCGACAGCATAAGGACGAGCCAAATGTGGCGAGGCGCGAGGGGGTCTCCAGTGCGTTCACCATGAGATCCTGGAGTCCCCCCCATGAGAGCGCAGATGCAGAGCACCGTGGAGTTTTTAGTGGATAGAAATACCACATAACCCAATCATCCCCCGGTGATTGGGTACCTGGCGCGCAGGTTTTCTCCACGAAAAAAAAAAAAAAAAAAAACAAGGGTACATTAGTACATATTAAGAATACTTGCTTTTTCTTAATTTTCGTTCCGGCAAATATGGTAGCGGGGAATGGCGATTAAATATGAATTGTGATAAGGATCACATAGGTACAGTCGAGGAAATTGAATGTTTAGCACTTTTGGACCTTAACGTCATTCTAATAGAGTTGACATATGCCAAACATTCAATTTCCTCGACCGTACTACTACCTAATGCAGATTTTCATGGAATAATAGTGGGTTTTAATTTATCAGTCAGATAAAACTTTTGTCAACCTGTGTTATACCTACATATATGGAAAGTTCAGTCTCGCGTGATCTCGTACACAAATTGTAATGTTTATAAAATAAGGACGAGATCTGCTTTCTATAGATTGCATTTTCTACTTGGTAGTAGTGTTCAAAATATGTGAATTCGACTTTATTATTAAAGGCATAATGTAGCTCAGATATTTTTGAACTTTTGGAAACGTAGGTACATATATTTATCAACTCGAATGTACGTTAATCTTAATTTACACTAAATAGGCACTGTAGTTTTAACACTATCAACACATTGCGCTTCGAACTGCGCTCCGAATATTAATTAGCCCTTTGATTAATTAGTCTATATATGGGGATGACGGAGTTATTGTATTATTAGTCACATACCTACCCAATTATTATCAATTTGTGAAGCACAAAATGTATCAATGTAACTTTATATTGTATACCTGTTATATAATGTAAAATTTTACTATTACATGGAAGTGTTGAAAACCCCATCGGGCTACAGAACTCGGCACTTAAATCGTACTATTCTCATCCCTACTTCATAGCTCTTAAGATATTCTAGAAACTTCGCCCTTAGACGACAACATTAAGCTAAACTAAAACTTACCGGTGAGAGTTATAGTGTAAAACTTTAAGGCACTTCACTACTCGTATTTAGAATCATTTACTAGTGATGTACCTGTGTATTAGTCGATTTAATTAAAAATATATATCGTTGTAGGCCTTTCTACAAACGTAGATAGTTAGGTATATATTTATAGTGACGTTTTCTAAAAATAATCAACTGAAGTGTTTAGAAAGTAGTACCAAACAACGGAAAGTCATCTCGCTTATATTCCGAGCAGTATCCCAATGGGGAAGTATACTCCAGTACGAGAACTAGCTCTGTAGGCAACACCTACAGAGCTAGTTATGTATTTTAGTATGTTCCTTGTGGTGAGTAAGGTATGTGGTGTCGTGTTCCTTGTGGTGAGTAAGGTATGTGGTGTTGTGTTCCTTTTGGTGAGTAAGGTATGTGGTGTTGTGTTCCTTGTGGTGAGTAAGGTATGTGGTGTTGTGTTCCTTGTGGTGAATAAGGTATGTGGTATTGTGTTCCTTGTGGTCCGTAAGGTATGTGGTGTTGTGTTCCTTGTGGTGAGTAAGGTATGTGGTGTTGTGTTCCTTGTGGTGAGTAAGGTATGTGGTGTTGTGTTCCTTGTGGTGAGTAAGGTATGTGGTGTTGTGTTCCTTGTGGTGAGTAAGGTATGTGGTGTTGTGGTGTTCCTTGTGGTGAGTAAAGTATGTGGTGTTGTGTTCCTTGTGGTGAGTAAGGTATGTGGTGTTGTGTTCCTTGTGGTGAGTAAGGTATGTGGTGTTGTGTTCCTTGTGGTTAGTAAGGTATGTGGTGTTGTGTTCCTTGTGGTGAGTAAGGTATGTGGTGTTGTGTTCCTTGTGTGGTGTCGTGTTCCTTGTGGTGAGTAAGGCAATCCGATCTCCCGAGGTTGCCTGTAAAAGTTAAGGACCTGCATTTGTCGCAGTCAGCAAAACGCATCCTTAGATAAATAAATACATAATAATAAATGTTTGCGGACAATCTTACACAAATCGACCTAGTCCCAAACTAAGCAAAGCTTGTATTATAGGTAGTCACTAGATAACGATTAACATACTTATATAGATAAATAAATACTTAAATACATAGAAAACATCCATGACTCAGAATTGAAAAACAAAAACGCAAAGAATTCGTGCCTGACCGGGATTCGAACCCAGGACCTTTTGCTTCGTAGGCAGGTTCGTGACCCTGTCTACCAACTACCAACGACCAACTAGGTTAAAGCGGTTTTCAATAAAGGATTGGCAAATCAATAAAGGATCGGCAACGCACTTGTGATTCTCTTGGAGTCACAATTAAGCGTCCATATGCTACAGTGTCTGCTTACAATCAGGCAGCATGTTTGCCACCGTAATAGTATAAAAGAAGGCTATTACTTTATTGTCTCACGCGCGTGTTAGAAGGTATGTCTAAAGCTAGAAACATATTGAGGTACGACGAGTATACTACACTCAGAGGCAATGAAAACGGGTCACTTCCCATGGATTACTTTCCAAAGTGACCCGTTTTCATTGCCTCTGAGGTAGCGTACCTTCATAGTTCACATTGGGAATTACACTCAGAGGCAATGAAAACGGGTCACTTTGTAAAGTAATCCATGGGAAGTGACCCGTTTTCATTGCCTCTGAGTGTAGATACCGTGCCATATTTTAACTCATATTGATTTTAGTTTAACAGTGTAACTTTCTTATTATTACACGACTCTAGACAAACTAATTATCCTTTGATCAGTCATGGACTTGCGTGGCTTGCCACTTAATTAACTAAATGTATTTATATTGTAGTGTGTTTATATGTGTTGGTAATGTGACGGGGTATGTGTGTCAAGGTGCCAAAGTAGATCAAATCAGTACATATATACAATGTAATTTGGCAAAACAACATTAATGTATACTGATTTAAACTTTCACGATTCTCACACATTATTTATACTAAACGGGACTTAGACGCGTATAATTTAATTAACTTATTTATTTACCCGTTGTCCCGTGACCATGGATGTTGCAACACATCCGAAACGTCGGGAGACCTCAGTGAGGTAAATAAATAAGTTAATTATACGCAATTAAGTCCCGTTTAGTATAAATAACATTAATGTACTTACCGGGAAGAAGAGCGAGTGTCTCCGACACAAGTGTTGCTTACACTTACGAGGATACCTCCACACTTTGTATGTCACAATTGAACTGTTGTATGGAATCAATAAATTATTATTACGAGTATTATGTTCTGAAGTCATTAGTAGTTAAGTAGGTATTGTAGACGTACGATCCCACCTGTGGTAATATTCTTAAATACTTATTACTTATATCTATACGTAGGTACTCGTAAAGTACTCAATCGAAATAAAATTACAATTGGCACTAAACATGGATATTGGATACCCCAGCACGCGTGGAGTCCTCACCTACGCACTCGTTGAATATAACCTTTGGGATATAATTAACACCCTAAAAGTGTGTGGGCGTTTTTGTGCACAATTTATATTTAATTTGTATATGATTTTTATGGCGTCATTGATCAGACTAATAGTCAGTTAATAGTTATCCGTGGCGACGTTCCATTACATGCTATTCGATCGATCAACCGTGTAGGACCGTAGTCAGGGATTATGATTTATAACTCTATTTATCTATACTAATGTAATAAAGTTGTAAGGTAACTCCCCATTTTCTTTAAACAATTCTTTCGGCACTGACAAGACATATTTTGCGGCATTGTTTTCAGATTTCAGAATAATAATTTCGGAGAAAATAAACTTTGGCAAATGATTAATTTGGGGAACCGAAAATTCCAAATATTTATACGTACCTGTTCATTGTCCATTTAGTATGATTAGTATTGTACCTAAGTACTTCTCGTATATCCAATTCATTCATAAATAAATCAAGTAGGTAGGTAGGTAACAAAATCATACAGTTATTTTGAAAATAAGTCACAAACGCAATTGTACCTACTACTAAGAACAACATAGATAATAATCTCATATCCTTAGTTGAATAGTTATAATAGATACTGGATACGTATTCCCTAGATTCTGAATTATTTTTCTATACCTAATATTATCGATACGATGCCATCCCTACGTATCTTAGCGGCGGATATAGAGGCCGATGACTAAGCCTGTTAATCTACAATTACTCATCCCCCCTCAATCCACTCCCCCACTTAATCAATGACGGCTCCTTTGCTCCCAAGGCTATCTTCGATCACGCTCGGCTGTTCAGGTCAGATATTGTTTTAATCCCGCGCATTACAACCGCTGTCAGACCTATGCACGCATTATTGCAATTTTCAAAGGCCCTGTAGACCTTGAACGATATTTTCAGTTTTTTTATAAAGTCTGTTAAGTATACAGGAAGAAAGATTCAACAAGGGACTGGCAGTGGTTGACAAGATTAGAAAACCACTCTTAACCACTTTTGGCGATATACCCGTACTCGAACTTAATTACATATGCAAGTGCATTGGTTCGTGTGCACTTCGGTTACATTTGCATTCATCAATTTAACTATTCCAACATTCAGGTCAGATATTGTTTTAATCCCGCGCATTACAATCGCTGTCAGACCTATGCAGGCATTATTGCAATTTTCAAAGGTCCTGTAGACCTGAACGATATTTTCAGTTTTTTTATAAAGTCTGTTAAGTATAGAATAAGCAGAAATGGTACTTAAACATTCCACAAGGGACTGGCAGCGGTTGACAAGATTAGAAAACCCACCCTTAACCGCTTTTGGCGACATACTCGTACTCGAACTTAATTACATATGCAAGTGCATTGGTTCGTGTGCACTTCGGTTACATTTGCATTAATTAATTTAACTATTCCAACATTCGATACAAGCAATTTTAATGTTTATTGAAATTATTTAAATCACATGCAAGTTACTTGTTAACATTCTTCAGTTACGCGATGTATAATTTTGAATAGGTCGGAAATCGCGCCCAAAGACATAAAGATGAGGAGTTAACTAATCTCTAATTAGGTACATTTAACCCTTCCGGCTGATTTGACACTAAACCCAAAATACTCTAATCATTAATAGACCCTAATTTCGAAATCACCTTCTCTCAAAAACCTCTTTTTTCGAAGGACACTACTCTCGATACAACCCAAATTCATGTGGACTGCGTCCCATTACGAATGAGTCTCAAAATACTCTATTCCCAAAATACCCTAAAATAGCTACACCTAACAGTGGCGAAATAACCTAATGTCATAATCGCTTATTCACAAAACCCTCTAGTCCCAAAATACCCTAAAATTCAATTTTCGTGAATTTATTTCGATACTTATTTCTATGAACAGAAGGAGGTTCACATATTATTAGGTTAATGAATTTCGATTCATACCTGCTATCTATAAATAAAGTAGTCTAATAATTATCAGCATTTTACTATATCAATAAACGTGCATGCGTTTTAGATTGCTGTTATTAAGGTAAACCTTTTTCCACTTTATATTACGCCTTACCTGTTCGCATTAATACTAGCCACTTACTATGAAGTGTCAATACAATGATAAAAAAACTGTAGTTGCTGTATTGTATTGTTTCCTGTGAAATCAGTCATTCACAATGGGCAGCGAAATAATATTCATAAATAATCAGAAAGGAAAACCTACCCTTATTTACGAAGGGCACAAATATAATTATAGCCACACCAATAAAAAAGGTGGTACTGTTAATTGGAAGTGTGCAAATCGCTCTGAAAGTTGCTACGCATCGATAACCTTAAGCCAAGAAAAAGATGCCGTCCTGAAAAAGAGCGCTCATGTCTGTAAGCCACATCACAACCAGAACGTAAGAGATGTCGCCATATATTCGTGTAAGCAAGAAGTGTGCAGGACAATGAACCCAGTGAAGCATATTTATGAAAAAAGAGTTATAGAATTGCAAGAGGTCGACGCTAACTTCAGTATGTGTTCGTATGAAGAGGTCAAAAGTTCCTTATATAGAGCGAGGCACAGGTTTTTAGATCAAAAGAACACAGAGTTCTCTCAGGTCCGAGAAGTACAAATACCGGCCATTTTACGAGAGAACTTCTTGGTTGTAGAAGATGGTGACATAGAAAAAATTTTAATTTTTTCGACGAATATTGCTAAACAATACATAAAAACATCATCATGCCACAAATTGCAATATTTCGGGGACGGCACATTTAAGAGAGTGCCCAAGCCGTTCTATCAATTATTATATACTCTGCATGTTGATGTGGACAGTGACAGTAAAACAACAAATGTTGTACCAGTGATATTTGCATTATTGCCAAACAAAACTGAAAAAACTTACCGCAGACTATTCACCTTAATACGCGACCAAATGGGTGTCGTTATTCACAAATTCAAGTGTGATTATGAAATTGCGCAAATTAACGCTATGGAATCGGTTTTCGAAAATTGCGAGCTCATTGGGTGCTTCTATCACTATAATCGTGCGGTGTGGAAGATGGCAAAGTCTTTGAAGGTGAAATTGTCCAGAGAAGGGCGCAAAATTGTGGAAATGTGTTCCTATTTACCGCTGTTACCCCATTCGGAAATATATAATTGTTGGGTGACGATAATCAGCCAAGCTCCAGTGACAAGAGAAGTACTACAGTTCAAGTCCTATATGGAGAAACAGTGGCTGAGGTTGGGGCCACAAAGACTAAGTTGCTGTACGGAAAAACATCGAAGCAACAACCCAGTCGAAGGCTGGCATAGGCGCCTGAACATCCGTCTACCACACAAGCCTACATTGATTCGCTTCCTATATAAAATGAAAAAAGAGGCGAGGTATCAAGACACTCGCATCAGCAATTCATTATTTAGCGGGGCAAAGCGAAGACGATGCGATATAGTTTTCGACAAACAATATAAAATGCAACTAACGAATCTAAGCGAAGGACTTATTGACGCAACAACATTTTTAAATAATGTAATCAAACATACGAAGCGAATGCTATGAGTTACGGGCACTTTGTTTTTTTTTTAAATATAATGTAGAGCTTAAGCATAAATTAGTTGGGCTACTAAAACCGAGGAATAGGGCTTTTCGTTTTATTTGTTTTTTTTTTGTTAATATATAATTCAGATACCAATAAAAGTTTTTCATTCAATTAAATACTGCAAGGAAGGTTTTTTGATAAACAGACAGATAGACGGACAGACAACATGGCGAAACTATAAAGTTTGCTTTTTGACAAAGGAACCCGTTTCAGGGTTAAACCTAATATGTGAACCTCCTTCTGTTCATAGAAATAAATATCGAAATAAATTCACGAAAATTGAATTTTAGGGTATTTTGGGACTAGAGGGTTTTGTGAATAAGCGATTATGACATTAGGTTATTTCGCCACTGTTAGGTGTAGCTATTTTAGGGTATTTTGGGAATAGAGTATTTTGAGACTCATTCGTAATGGGACGCAGTCCACATGAATTTGGGTTGTATCGAGAGTAGTGTCCTTCGAAAAAAGAGGTTTTTGAGAGAAGGTGATTTCGAAATTAGGGTCTATTAATGATTAGAGTATTTTGGGTTTAGTGTCAAATCAGCCGGAAGGCATTTAACGTCCTTAAATGTTCGCTCATGTTTTTACTAATTAAGGAAATGGTATTTTACGCTTGGATACTACAATGTACAATGTCAAAGCAGGAATTTGGTTAACACTTTAATTGATTTTAATGTCTAAAGAATAAAAATCTATTTTTGTTATAATTATCTGGTCTGCTTTTATATTGGAGCTAATTTTATGGTGGGCGAAATAGGTGCTTAATTACAACATTTTTAACATGAGCATATAATAGAAAGGTTTTGCGCCTATATAATAGGGCAATCTCTTTTAAGTATTTCGAAAAAATTGCTGACGTGATAAATTATAATAGTTATACAAGCTAGCTGACTATTACCGAGGAAGCCAAGTCTATCGAAATTGTGACATTGTCACGTTAGGGCTATACCTATTACGCACACAACGTGACATAAGTGGTATTACTAATCTATTAGAAAACGTGTAATCTCTCACTTATAATAAATCTCTAAATTAAAAGAAGAATCGGCCAGTATCAAACTAAGCATTGTTGTGTCCCCGAATGATTTCAGCTTCCCATGAACGGAAAAACATGTAACTTTTTTTTATAAGTACATTATTACTCTGGCTTCCGTTTAGGATAGTTTTTATCCGACTGCGACGATTAATTCATTTTCGGAAACATTTGACCTCCTTAAAGTATTAATTTCTTCTGTTTGAAATCGTAGCCGCCATATCTGTCAACTGGCAGTGACGTTAAAATGGCGGGCTTGCCATAACTATAATAGATATATCCCACAGTAATAATTTCGATCCGGTGTTGTGATAGACCTTCACAAAACGCATATTAAATTCTAAAGCATAAAAAAATAATCGATTCTGATATGGAAACTTATATGCGCTAAATTCGTATTGAGGCGTAATTTGAATAAATGTATCAACAAATTTCAACAATATAACGTGAAACGTCAAAAGTCTGACTCGTCCTTTTTTTTAATGCCATGGAATAGCGATGTTCTTGCGTTCAGCCTTATACTCTATTTGATGGGGTGTATACATGTCACGATTGGTCAGCCCCAATTTATCAGAAACTGACTAATTGTTATCGTCTGAAGGCATGTTGCGCTGCTGATCCAACTGTCAAACGAGTTGTACTGACAAATTGTATGCACATCACAATCAACACAATGTGAACCATGGAAATATTTATGATCAGCCAAGTTTTCTGTCAGATAATTTTGAAGTAAAATATTTAAAATATTATATAATATGAACCCATTAGTAATTTAGAAGACTATCTTATTTTCAAAATTAATATCTGAGGATCCCGTGGGACCTTAAATGGATCTGAATGAAATAGAAAATGGTCGTAATTTAGTTTTTTTGTCTCGCTGCGATTGCTATCAAAATCGATATCTGACTATCCGCATGTACCTTAAATAGAACTTTGGCATCAAATCTGACACAAATAGCTGAGACAAATTGCAGCAACACAGTGCATCCTCGGGAACTATAAAGATATCCAGTACCAAAAATTTACAAAAACCAAATTTAGTGATTAAATCAATAAGTAGTTTTCTTATACGAGTGTATTAAATCACACTATGGCCATAACTGAATCCGAACTCAGAAAATTGTCGCAGCTATTGCACGTGTTTACATACGCTTTGATTTTCCAAGATGGCGGCCTGATTGGAAGAAAGACGCCTAGAAAAATGTTCTGGGTTGCCAGTCTATACATCGTACAGGTGCCGGCAAACTTCGTGCGCAACGCGGGTCGAAGGGGAGGGGCTGTTCGCAAGACGAATTGTACGTGCGAGCTGTCCCCCACTTCGTCCCGCGTTGCGCACGAAGTTTGCCGGCACCTTTAATGGTAGTCAATGGTTGTCTAATTAAAATGAGATCTTTTGTTCCACGTAAACACTTATGTACCGATCAATGGGTACTCGAAAGGATTATCTATTATTCATTCCTAAACACATCTTTACCTGAGAGTTGGAGTGACTCAAGATCATTTCAGTTATCACTTAATAAATAAAAACGTGATAACTGAAATGATCTTGAGTCACTCCATTAATATAAAACAGTGTTAAAAATAATTATGTAGAGAAGAAGATCAATAAACATTGAATGCTGCAGCCTGTGTCCTACCTGTTGGATCTATTGCCACAAACATATACTAAACCTTTTACCCCTTATTCATAAATATTAAAATACCTCTGTTAAATAAAATGAGTTTTGTCCCTTTCTTACTTATTTAAATATCAAAGTGACAGATAAGGACAAACGAATTTTAACGGCATTTTAGCTAAAATAGGTTTGTTCAACGTTTTACTTGATAGGCAAAATTAGAACTCCCACAAACAATACCAACATTACCATGCGAACGAAGTCGCAGGTACAGCTAGTCATTAATAAGAAACGATTGAGGTAAAAAATATATTTACGATCTGTTGTGTGGGCGGGCCATTTCTTAATGGCTAAAGAGGTTTCAATGGCGCAGCTAAAAGTTCAGATAAATTTCATACAAATCCCATCTAATTATGCAATATGCGGTCATGAAAGAGATAGCTCTTATACCATAGATATTGCTTCCGATTTCAGTACCTACATCAAAAACGCTAAACATAATTTATTGTGAACTGGTTGAATTTTTCCGATAAAAACTTGTACGCAGGATTACCATCATCAACTGAATAAACCGAGTCATGAATAAACAAACGTTTAATAAACAAGTTCTCATCAAATTAAATTGAAAATGCGGTTGCACAATGCTATTTAATCGAATTGATCGGCAATACGCAATATTATGAGCTGGTTGCGCGACGTTTAGGTATTTATTTAAAGTTTGGAAATATTTTTTGTACATAAAATAGAGTCTATTTTAACTCCTTGTAACCGAATACGTATTCCTAAGGCTTGTATATGTCGCAGGGAAATAGCCAAAACAGAGATTTGAACAAATCTCTGTTTTGGCCTATTCCCTGCGACATATACACTCATACACGCCTTAGGAATAACCTCGATGGATCTATTCATCTGTCACGGCAGATTTTTTGTGTTTGTGTTCGTTTTACGGGAAAGTAGTATTCATACAAATAAAGGTAACACTTTAATATTACCGAAGGAAATAAGAATAATAAAGCCGGGACCGTAAAATTTTCTTTGTATCTATTTTACCCATATTTTACAAGAATGTTGTACAGGGTTGGGCACATTAAGTGTCCTACTTGAAAATATCCATAAAATGAAAACAACTCGACAGATTTCAAATATTTTTTAATAAATATATTAAACATATAATATAAATTACAAAATCAATTCATAAGTTCAAATCTCTCTCCATTTGCTTTAATTACCTTCCGCATTCTCCCATAGAAGGAATTACAAGCGGCACGCACTACCTCATCTGGAATATCGTTCCATATCTTCACCAACCGATGCTTGAAGGAATTTAAATTCATGCCGTGTGTGCTCCCAATCTTACTCAGCATAAATCCCCATATTGAAAAATCCAACGGATTCAAGTCTGGTGAAGATGAAGGCCATTCTTGCCACGGAATAAAGTCTGTCAAATTCGTTCGACACCAGTCTTGAGTGCGTTTGGCTTTGTGAGATGGGGCACTGTCTTGCTGGAAACAAAAATAATCACTCCCATATAACTTTCGGGCATTATCCAGCAAATGACCCTGCAATACATTCTGAATATAGTAATCTTGGTTGATTTTGACTCCTCGATCAATGAACAGCAGTGGTAACTTGCCTCTAGGCGATATCGCACCCCACACCATGACGGCCGACGCACTTTGAAATCGCTGTACAGCTAATTTGTCCACTGGTATGTCCCTCAACGAAACGCCATACACGCGATCATTTTGTTGATTGTGGCTATCTTGTAATTGAAACATTTTTTCATCCGAAAAAATAATGTCATCACCCTCGTGCCATGCTAGTAGCTCCTTGCATTTTGTCACTCTAGCTTTTTTCTGGGCTTCCGTTAATCCGTGAATTTTTTGTTTCTTGTAGGCTTTCAATCCAAGATCATGTCGCAATATACGACTCATTGATCGTCGGGATATTTTCATATCTTTCGCGAGTTTACTTGCACTTTGAGCTGGATTTCGCCTAATACGCTCACGAACACTTTTGATCACTTTTTTGACACGAACATATGGTTTACGTCCAGGTTTGGGCCTGATTCGTGAAGACCCTGTTTCATTGAATCGCTTGATGGTCCGCGATATGAACCTAACATTGATATTTAAATGTTTCAGCTTCCTTAATATCTCGCACGGGCGAAAATTTTTCATATACAAATTGACAACGAGCTCACGTTTCGCGTCCATTGTTGAAAACAAAAGAAAGACAAAAAAATGTCCAGATAAAGTCTAGACATCATAAAGACGAATAAATTGTCTATTTAAAAACATATGTATACGGTAAAAAAAGTTGGATTATGTTTGAAAAAAATACGATATAAGACTAGGACACTTAATGTGCCCAACCCTGTATAGTCATATCTTGAGTTGTATGTATTAAATCCATGGAATCATTTACTCATAGAGTACATATGTCAGACATAGCATTATGCTGTCTCATAATGTCGGTGTGCAATCTCATAAAGGCTATTAGAGGCAGCGGATCACACAACCCAAACTAATTAGCCAAACTCATCAGTCAACCGTTATTAAAGCGATATCAACCAGTACAATTAGGGCTTTGACATGTAACACAGCATTGTGCCCCAGCGGTCCTTCTCTCACACGGTCAAACTGACGTAATGCATCCTGTTCGCTCGCGCTGCTAATGTGCAATCAATAATAATTATGTGCATGTTTGCAAGTGGATTGCATTGCGGTGAATTCCGGTGTGGGTCGGCGGGTTTAGGGTTGAGTAACGTTTCACGGTCTACAGGGTTAATTTTTTTAAAGATTAAACTTTTTCGTGAATGCATGTTTCGGTAATTCTTAGTTTTCTAAATACATGTTTTCTTACTCTATCTGTTCCATTATTACATGCTTCCATAACGTACCACCACTTTTTGAATCAAGTGTCAATATAATAGTACATTGTAATACAACTGAGGTATGTTGATAATTACATCAGAGGCGGAATTATCACGCGAGCCGCAAGTGAGCGTGATAAGAGAGCCGAGGATGTAATTATCAAAGCTCACGCGTTTCAAACGACGTTTTTCAACACATTTTGCGAGGAAAAAATCCTTTTCATTAGATGAAAATTTGATAGGCCTGCTAAGTTATTTTCTTTACTTATTGATGTCAACAGGTTTTTACTCACATGTTGTATACATCGTCAAGAATTACAAGTGGGGTCCATTATTTTTATCACATTTCTAGTCACCACGAGTCAACATTTTTGTTAATAACCAAACACGCATTAACAATGTTTACAAATATCTGTGAAATAACGTTTTTTTTCGTGAAGTTTGCCCAGTGCGCGCGCATTTAGATCAAATCTCTAAACAGCCAAAACAAAATAAAATTAATGTTTTCGTTTTAAAATGAATTAATCATGTAAAATGTTATCAAAAGTGCATAGTTTTACTAAATTAAACGTTTCTATATCATATCCAAAAAGAAATAGTCAATTAATTAACAAAAAGGATTTAATTTTCACGACCGCTTTAGCCTAGTTGGTAGTGACCCTGCTTACGAAGCAAGAGGTCCTGGGTTCGAATCCCGGTAAGGGCATTTATTTGTGTGATGAACACGAATATTTGTTCCTGAGTCATGGATGTTTTCTATATATTCAAGTATTTATTTATATATATAAGTATGTTTATCGTCGTCTAGTACCCATAGTACGGTCGAGGTCATAAATACGTTTACACTTTTGCACCTTATTGCCTTGTAATAAGGTGCAAAAGTGTAAACATATTTATGACCTCAACTGTACAAGCTTTGCTTAGTTTGGGACTAGGTTGATTTGTGTAAGATTGTCCACTAATATTTATTTATTAATTTGTTTAGTCGAGTAATGGCCTGCGCAAACCGGCGGAGATCACTTTAAATTTATCAATGTATATGTATTCTTTTCTATTTTCATTACGTTAAGGTGTAAATTTGAATGCTCTGAGACCGACCTCGGAGCGTCACGGGGGATTTCTCAGAGCATTAAAATTTACACCTTAATGTAATGAAAATAGAAAAGAATATACATTGATAAATTTAAAGTGATCTCCGCCGGTTTGCGCAGGTCTTAAGAATCCATTTGCCAAAAATAAAATAAAAACTGTACAGTCTGTACAACCCGGTTAATTTAAGAATGCACCGTGAGCATGCTGCAAGGTGCCAACGTGACTTAATCGGGATATAACCATAACACACAAGTATCGTAATGTTATAAAACACGCGTGTTTAATATCCAGGATTATGAATTTATGAGTTTAAAAGCGACACAATAAGAGGTAGGTATGTTACGAGCAATTGTGTCGGAAATAAATTGATATGTTCCAAATATCCTTACATGTATTATACTTAACTTTTTAATAAACACACAACGGTTTCATTACATTCTCAAATTACATGCATCTACGTAACATTTCTTGCGTATGCAGCAATATGAAATAACTAGTCTTTTTAGATGGTATTGTTATTTTAACAATAGATTTAAAAAGATCGTTAAGGACTTAATTCGTTAATAATGTTACTGTTGCTTTCATAATTGTGTCAAAAATTACTAACACATTTTAGACATCACATGTTCCTATTTCATTCCATTTGGCATACAATTTGTAGGTGGTTTTGGGTACAAAATGGCAAATTTTTGACTTACTCAGTTACGCCAGTACCTACCTAATGTAATGGTGGAGCTCTTCTTGTGAAATCGCTCAGAGTGCAATAAAGGAGTACGTTACATGAATGATGTTACGCTCTGAAAGTGTTAATGAATGATCGAGGTACTCTAATGGCAAATGGGAATGCAGCTGTAATATGTCTATTTAATTTGTAACTCAATTGACGCAAGCTACAGCTAAATGGTCCCCTAGAGAACCGAGACATGTCTAATCTCGGGCGACACTGCGTCAGGTGTCACATTATGCAACGTGATATTTAGTTGACACTATCTTAAATGATATTCAATTTAAGTTAAAAGCTGGGCGTAGTAATAAGCTATTTTTTGTCTCGTTTAAACTAGCGTTTTCACATATCAAAACATATTTATAGCTTGTGAGATCTTACTTCGAACATTTGACAGCTGTCATTCCAGTACAATTTATGTCATTGACGTTTATTGTACCGGGATGACAGCTGTCAAATGTTCAAAGTAGGATTTCACAAACTATAGATAACTTGGTGTTTAGGTATTTATTAGACTTAATATGTGTACTACCTCATTTGTAACCTGTGTTTTCCTACTTGTCAAGGTTTGAATAACTAGTTGTGTTTGGCGAGATGGCAGATAAGAAAGCCCAAGTTCGGTCACCTCGTCACGATAATACCATATTCCATCATGCGACGGTCACGCTCCTCAGGGACTAGAAGAAGATATCTTTTAATTGCTTGTATTGTTTTACCGACAAATGTTCCATCGAATGTAAGTTTCGCAGAATTTTCATTTCGACGAAAACCATTTTTTTCAGAATCAGTATACTCAGGACTCAGGTTTCAGGATTGTTATAAAACAAACCTAACCTATCCTAACGGGTTCTACAAAATGACATTTTAGCTGTACCTAAAAAGATGACGGTCTCCAAATAACAAAAATTCGCTGAAATGAAAATTCGGCGAAACGTTTGTCGGTGAAATAAGGGGATAACCTTTTATCTACATCTACACTAATAATATTATAAAGAGGAAAGATTTGATTGTTAGTTTGTGTGTTTGTATTGAATAGGCTCCGAAACTACTAGACCGATTCGAAATAGTTATTTATGATACAAGTGCCGAAAATAGGAAATTCGCAACGAGTGGTGATAAATTAAAACACGACCAAAGCGAGTGTTTTGAATCGACACGAGTTGCGAGTTGCGTATTCGCACGTGTATCGTACAACGTTTTACTGTACATATGGCATATGGCTCTTTAAAGTTTCGACATATGCACGGAAAGTGCTCTTTCCGCACTAGTGCGGGAAAGTAGCACCATATGTACTGTAAAATTCTTTTACCATTAGAAGCCGACATTACCCCTGATGAACATAGGCTACTTTTTACCGCGGGAAAATGCTTCATTCCTACGGGAAAACGGGTAATCCGTGCGAAGCCGGGCCGGGCAGCTAGTTTATTTATTATAAAGAAGATAAGTTATTACACTTATTACTTATAAATAGATGATACTTCAGATTGTGTAGGCAGTAAAAGGAACAACCCTACCCACTAATCCTACGTGACATCGTAGCGAAGTGAAACGCCACGCGGATACATCGGCGACGCTGGCCGTGCCGCCATTGTGGTCCGAGATGGATTGCTGTCATGATTAGCAAATATCACAATACTAATAATACTATAATCAGGGACAATTCGTCTTTGACGCAATCAACATTTAATACTTCCGAAACCTGCATCTGTTAGTATTCATGTAATTAAACGTTTATGTACAGTCAGCATCGACGCCTCAGGTAATCAAGACTTGTTTCAACTTTAATGCTCCTAACTATATCATGCTAACTGTGCCTATATTCCGACAAAAATAAAATGATCAGCGGCACTTTATGACATATTTTATTCATGGACGATTATATTAACGTGTTTAATTTAGATTTAGTGAATCAACATAGAAATTGCACACAGTAAGCACGGCCGCACTTGACTGCGCGAATTTAATTTGGATATAATGTTACAGGGGTGACGATTGGTATCATGCCACATCGGAATTCGTTAATTTATTAACAGGTAATGCTCTTAATAATACTTTGTTAAATTTTATTGAAACATTACAGCCTACTTATATTGTATTAAAAACTGCCTGGTTTTTATTAAGTTCTTACCCGGTTGTAGAAGGGAGAATAGTAAATGTATTTCTAATATAGGTATATATACGGGACTTCACGTCATTCATAGGCCAGTCAATATCAACACAAAAAAGGCAAACCTCGCTAACGCGCATGTACCTAAATACGATTTTTATATGTTGTTAGGTCCCTTGAGAGTAGTTAAAAACTAAGTTTGCAACCCTGAAAACCCTGTGCTACCCCCATGGTGCTCGAAAAACTGGGAAATGTCGGCACTTTTTTCAGGTCATTCTAAAAAACTACTCTAAAGAAGCGTTTTTTGAGTATGCTTGCTTCTTATCTAATAAAGATAACTAAAGTTGCTACAATTTGAGCTTAATCCCATAGCACTCTAGGTCCATTGGTTGCAGAGATACAGCTAATCAAATATGGCCAATTAAAAAAAAAAAGTGTACACGCTATGTTTTCAACCACTGGTAAAAACGCAGCTGTGGTTTTTGATAGATACCCAGAAAATGCAGCTGAACGCCTGCGACGCTCTGCTTCTCTCTCCTGCAGTGACATTTTGTTTGATGAATCAACCAACACCCATCAAAGTGCCCCAAGTAAAACTGCTTTCAAATGAATCCAACAAACGCCGACTGATCACCATGATGCTTACTGAATTTGAGAGGCTGGGTATCGAGATCCACCAATCTCAAGTAGACGCCGATGCCGATATAGTGAGGACTGCCCTTTCCAAGAGCTCATATTTCGATCAAGTTTTTATCATTGAGGAGGACGTGGACTTGTCCTTCTTAACGGCTTAAGTTCTGGAGAGACGACCGTGTACTTCCAGAAAGGCAGCAGAGGTGGTTCAAACTTCATCCAATATCCAGCAAAATGGAAAAGTGCAGGTTCCACGCGGGATGGTTTTATTTCTGCATGCCATCAGTGGGTGTGACACAACCTCGGCCCTTTTCTGGCAAGGCAAGATGAAGTGGTGCAACGTCCTCAAAAAACACCCCGACTGGATAGACCTCGCCAGCATTTTCCTCGATCCAAACACAAACAAGGAAGGAGTAGGAAATGCTGGCGAGAAGATCTTGATGAAACTCTACTGAGGAGATGAGGGGACCCTGCCATACTCAGCATTTGTAAAATCGACAGTAACGGTCAAAGTCAACCTTGCTCGCCTCCCCACAACTACAGAGGCTGCAAAATATCATTCTTGGAGGACCTACCACCAAGTGCAAAAATTGTTTGGGGCTGACAAAAACCCGTGTGACTGGGGATGGGCGACCAGTGAACAAGGTTTTATGCCTGTCACAACGTGCGCAGAGCCCGCTCCTCAGACCCTGCTTAAAATGGTGGTTTGCAAATGCAAAAAAGTTTGCTTAGGGTCGTGCACTTGCAGAAAGGCTGGGATCAAGTGCTCTATCTTATGTTCCTTTTGCCACGGGCGTAATTGCAACAACGCCATCCCTATCGTCCTGGACGAGGAGAACGAGGATGTGGACGACCTAACACCATATGCCAACTCGCACCTCCTCCAGAAAATATTCTTGCCCGTTTTTTTAAAGAAATAAAGACCAATTTGTTCAGTACAATGTTTTTATTATTTAGCCATAATCCGATATTTTACTATTTTATTGTTTTTAAAAGAAAATATGAGGCCTAGAGGAACCACTTTGATATTAAATTGAAGTAAATTTAATTCACTACAATTTTTTCTCATGACTTTTATCTACGAGTATTAGTTTAGCTTAGCCGATACGAGAAAATGAGCCTACAACAAATTTACACTTTTTTTTTTAATTGCCCACCTTTGACTAGCTGTATCTGCAACCAATTGACCTAGAGTGAATGTTATATAATTAGTTTTTTAGAACGACCTGAAACAAGTGCCGAAATTTCCCAGTTTTTCCAGCACCATGGGGGTAGCACAGGGTTTTCAGGGTTTTAACTTGGGTGTAAACTACTCTCAATGAACCTAACAACATATAAAAAAAATCGTAGATACGATAGCGTCTTCGGTTGATTCCGTGTCTTATGAAATGATTGAGGAAACGTGATGATTTCGATAGATCCATCGCGCCTGGTCTATTTCTGTATTATGTACCTTTGTTGTTATATCTTCGGGAAACGTCGATATCGGTAGCTTGATCGGCAGGTCCATTTCTGTATTCTGCATTCTGCATCTTTTAAAAGTATCTAGGAAACGTGATTTCGATAGATTCATCGGTAGGTCTATCTCTGTATTGTGTATTTTCTTATATCTTCGGGAAACCTCCATATCGGTAGCTTGATCGCCTGGCCCATTTCTGTATTCTGCATCTTTTGAAATCATCGATGAAAATAAATCTTTGGGAAACGTCGATATCGATAGCTTGATCGGCCTATCTATCCCTATGTTCTGTATCTTGTTAATCTACAGGAAAAGTCGATATCGGTAGCTTGATCAGCTGGTCATTCTCTGTATTCTGCATTGTCGGAGCGCCCGACCAATCCGATTTCCACCGGCTTGCTTTAGATGTCTCTTTAGGTAAGCCTGTAGTTATATACCTACTCTAAACTCTTTCATAACTTTTCTGTTCCGGGTTGCCCATCGAAAATGTTCACGCACCGCTACTGCTATTCTGTATCTTGTTAATCTTCGGGAAACATCGATATCGGTAGCTTCATCGGCTGGTCCCTCCCTGTGCTCCCTGGGGTGCGGATCGATCACGGCGTAATTAACTGTTTGTTAACGCGTATGTATGCGTGATATCACTACTGTCTAAACAGCGGATACATTTCGGTTATTGCTTTTGTACCTACACTGGCGATCATTCAAATGTACATTAGAACTTTTCAAGGCTTCAACCGACCATTATACATTTTAGATGAATGAACTTTACTGAAACACTATTAGCTTTTCGCGTTGAATTCCTTTTGTTACACTTTTACTGGGATAAAAAGTATTATATATGTTAAACCAGGCTATACTCTACCTACTAAAATTCATCTGAATCCGTTCAGCCGATTTTACAAACAACGATACATACAAACTTTCACATTTATAATATTAGTAGGATATTTGTTTCCTATATTTTATGTGGAAAACACACCGTAATTTTTATTGTAAAGTTGATGCAAAGAGCAAAGCACGGATAGAAACTAAAACCGAGAATAGGACTCGGTGTATCAGAATTCCAGTTCCATTGCGTATGGGTGCAGTCAGCATCAAAAGTAACTGCGCAATCGAAGACGTCAAAAGCTCGTATTCCCTTTCAATAAAGACTTTTGACATCTTTGTTCTGTCTTTTGACCACTCGCTCCGCTAATCATGCTCCCGAACTTTTCCTTGGCACTCTTGTGTGTATTGTATATGAGATGAGTTGACTTGGCCGAATCGCGTCAAAGTAGTCCATTAAAAAGCAACTTGGAAGATTCCAATTCTAATGTCATTTTGTGAAAAAGTCGACCACATTAAATAATCCATAGTTTGCGCGTTTAATTTTTGCTCTATGCTCCGATTTTTGTATCAATAGTAATATACAAAGTGTTTTTTTAACCGTCTTAGAGCCGAAGTCCACTTAAAGTATCCAAAACGTACTAATCATTCGTGAAAAAAAAATGTAGTAGTTAAGCTTTTAGTAATAAAAGGTAATAGTATGGCGCGCGGTGCGAAGTTCATTCACCCGGTAAGAGTTCGTACCTATCTACAAAAGATGGCGGCTAGCGGTCACTGCGGTCACTCGGCTGGATGATTAAAATTAAAATTAATACAAATAGTAATTACATCTAAAAAAAACAAAAAAAAAACTGTTTTTAAGTTCCTTGTAATGTATACTCTGTATTAACTGGGCTATGACTTTAAGACGGTTAAAAAACACCCTGTATATGGACTACCTACTCAAAAAAGTGTACAATTATTAATTATTTAATTCGTCCATAGCAGTATAATTTGGGCCACCCCCACGTATTCGTTAAATTAAAACTATGGACTAATCTGACGAGTACGACTTTAACTACCACACTCGGACCACAGCGGGCTGCGCAACTAGGAGTTTAAATTTCTCTGCAACGGTTTTACGAAGAATCGATCGAGGTATTCTGATATTAAAATACGTAGGTTGAGCACATTCAATTTAATTTCAGAGTCACAGTTACATTGCGGGTTAAATATAATCCATCCAATAGTATGAATATCCATGGACCCATGGAAGACACCTAGATTCTCGTGAGTGGACGTGGGCGTAACAGCTCGCAGTAATTGATCTACAAAGTTGTTTTCCACATGTTCTTAGCCATGTACGCTCGATATCGCTAATTTGATTTGAAAATTTCATATAAGTACATATGTAGAATAAAAATGACCATGACTTTCATTTAATTTTAGTACGCGTAGGTGTATTTAGTTTATGATTTAATTCATAACATTTTATTCCATTAGGGTAGACATAAAATAAAATCATTTAAATAACGACCTAACATGCACTTTTCTTAATTCCAGGTAAAAATATGGTTCCAGAACAGAAGAACGAAATGGAAGAAGAAAGACAACATTTCGAATGCAGAAGTCGCAGAATTAAAACAACAGAATAAGCCAGAAGATAAGAAAGAAGACACAAAAGAAGTGAAAGAAGATCCTTTAGCTATAGATATGTCTAAAAAGAACTGTAATAAGATACTCACGGATAAGCTAAGGGGCACTAAGCCAGTCACCCAAAGTGTAGTGCCAAAACCGAGGAAAGTTGAGAAAGGAGTAATATTAGAGAGCATTTGTGATGCTAATGACATAGAAAGTAGGATATCTATTACTAAGATTACCAATAAGTTGTCAAGTACGGACATTTCCGAAATAGGAAAGGTCTCAGTCAAAAGTTTTAACCCAGAAGAAGTGAAAGAAATGAAATTTGACAGTAGAGACGTGGAAATGTAAAATGTAGAAGGCAATCGATTTGTTTGAGAAGTTTGAGGTGCTAGTCTGTCAAAGAGCAAAAATGATACTGTAAAAAATAGTAAAAGCATCTCATTTCTTAATTTTCACGCTGTCATGTTGGAATATAGTGCTCAAAACTTTTACTTTAAAGATTATGAATATCATAAAATATTAGTTACTTGCAAGCCCAATAGTTTAGAACATAGGTACTTTTATCCTGTCAAATGACGAGATTTTTAACGTAACTTAATGAAAGTGCAAGTCTTTGCCGGTTTATTTGATAATTGCCTATATTTGTACTCCTTGTTACTTTATTACCTTGTTTATTATACCTTACCATACCTTTATTTGTAGTATAAAAAATACAATATAAAATTGCAAAATTGTTTACTAATACAGCACGTAAAAAAGTTAGACATCAACTGTAGTTTGAATGCACTTCCGTCCCAATGTAATATTTTTTCTTTGGTTTCACTAATACTGTGTATACAGTATGCTTAAATTCAAATAACAGAAGCTATAGCGTTATTCTTCTACTTACAGCATTTTGTTCAAATCTGTGTCGGGTAATGCAAGGAAACTGAACTAACCTAAGCGCGTTGCGCCGACCGCGTGAATGCGTGTAGAACGCCATGTTGCGCTTTCGCGCGTTTCGAAACTTTACTATGACGATGCATATAAAACGCGCCACCTCTTCACATGGTGATGCCGGGTCCTTGCGTACGCGCTGGAGAGCGGCTACACGTTTTACATACATCGTCAATTTTCATGTCACGGTGCACTTTTATAAGCATAGATAATCATTATTCGGGTGTGTGTCAAACAAAACCGAATAATTCGAAAATGTTGTAAAACTTTCGAGGTAAATGCTTGTTTTCAATAAGTAGTTTCGTGGGTATAGCCCCTTCTTACGTTTTTATGCACCGAAATCAGACGTGCTAATTGGCTCGATTACGCTAAGACCAATTATTATATCAAATAACCTAAGAAATATGTTTTTTGAACTTCCACACATTTTGACACTTTTGACTAATCAAAACAATCGACTCTCATTTATGATTAGGAAAGGCATGTTAGTGCAAAGTTACCTAGACCCACCCATCATAAATTGGCGATGTTATAAAGACTAAATAAAGGTTCTTTTTCTCTAAATTGTGTATCAAATACTGATATGGATACACTTATGTAGTTTAATTTCCAACAGTTTATTTAATAGTAGATTGTATGACAAGGGGCTAAAATAAGCCATATTGCCACGAGATGGTTATTTTCCCGAGCGAAGTGAGGGAAAATTGTTCGAGTGGTAATATGGCTTTTAGACCAGAGTTATACACTCAACTTTCTACTTAGACTGCGAAAATATAGTGAAAACAAAGATTATCCATCCACAATCAATAATAAATTCCACAGCGAAAATATTTTTTTAATAAACTGTTTGACACAGATACAAAATATTGATACCACGAATAAACGCTAGTTACCGTATACAGCCGGGTCCAAACGGCCGAGCGCGGCGGACAGCATACGCTGCATAAGATAACGCGAGATAGACAGCAGTCTATCCCGCTCAATCTAATAGCTTATGTCATGTCTGCAAGCCACCCCGCTTGAACGTTTGGACGAGGCTATAGACGGCCAAAGGCGTTTATTTTTTTAAAAGATTGTGAATTCGGGCATATAAAACGCCTAATATTTGAAATTTATTCTGTTTCCTGAGTTGTTGATTTTAATATATCGCTATCCTGATTAGTTGATAGCAAATACAAATCGTTTTTTAAACAGTTGTGATTGGTGGATTAATACGTTGAAGTGTTTTGATTGGTCAAATTAAAATGTTTTAAAATCATAAATATGTGTACATATTTTCCCTAGGGGCTAAACGTACTACTTTAGCACCGCTATCTAACCCCTAATATGACACACTTTTCGAGCATGAGAAGTGATAAATTAATTCAAAACATTATTATTACCGTGTTTTAGATAGGATCGGCGGGCATCGTGGTGTGTAGAGAAACCTTGATTAATATTGTGGGCTTACTTTACCTACTTCGAAATATTGAGAATATTTATTTATTAAAATGTGTCGGATTGACAATATGGCTCCAGAAATAAACATATTTTGTTTGACTTATTTTGAAAATGTTGTATTGTAGCGATAGGTTCTTTGTTTGTTTGACTAACTTGTATGTTTTCCCAAAAAAGAGACTAACAGCGGTTATATCTTATACCCAGCGAACGAAAAAACCATAGAAGTATAAGTAGCGCCGCAAAATGGCCCCACAGAATGGGTGCCATTGCCATTATGCAAGGGTGTCAAACGATGCCAGGCAGTCGTTTAGATCGAACATGCGCATACCGGCTTTTGGGCACGTGTTTGGGTAGAAATTTGTAAGGAGTTCGCATTCAATGGTTTTTTCTTTCGCTGCTTGTAGCAATATAAACGCACGACTGTCGCGCTACTCTAGGCATAGGTCACCTGTCAAAATCACCTGAGGGGCTACCGCGAAGTGAAAACGAACTTCGTTCGAGTATCTCTTTCTCTGTCGATCGAATTAGCAAGTGCAACAGAGAGGGAGATACACGAACGAAATTCGTTTTCGTTTCGCGGTAGCCCCTCTGCACGGTTAGCACAAGACGGCGCTCGAGCTCTCTCGCACTATCCGTCTCTCTTTTATTAGAAAACTTAGAAAGAGAGAGCGAAAGAGAGCTCGCGCACCGTCTTCTACTGCTAACCGTGCTGAATCGAGTCGCTTTATGTAACCACTTCAACCGTAACGTAGTACATAATCAGATTTTGTAAATCAAGTTCTTAATTTATTACGGTGTTTATTTTTTTCGTTTCGGGTACTGACAGAAAACCGAGTTTACTTGTGATAATTGAAATTGGCCGTAATTTTACTAACATATTTGTTTAATCAGTACCACTAGTTGCTAAAAGGTAAAATAGAAATGTCAAAGAATTTTAATGTGTCGTTATTGTAAAAATTGATTTAATAATCAAAGTATCAAAGCCAATGTATGTATTAATTTTGTGCAATAATCGACTCTATAAACGTAGCGTAAGGTTTTATTTTCATCGATATAAGTACAGCCTAATGTAATTATTTTGCTTTATTACAAGGAACGATTTTATTATTACCTCCACATACATATTAGTATAGTTAATGTACATATCTCAATTTAAATTACATGAAATTATAAATAAGATTTTACTTTTAAAAACATTGTCTATGATTCGGTATTGGCATAGATAAACAATTATTTGAGTTCACAAGAAAAATTGTTACCGTAAAACCCCGTGACTTCGCCTGGGCTACCTCATCGCCTATTTTTATAAAAGTTGAAATTCCCGTCTATTTAAGTAGGTTTTAGGGCAGGTTCCTCACAAAAGTACTAAATAGAAAGTGTCTTTTATTCATGGCAATATTCTCGCATCAATTGTGGCTAACTTAACGGCGTTTACGACCAGTGCTGTTTTTTCGTTGAAGTGGCAGCACGTGTTTTTTTTTACCTTGTCGGAACTTTGCTGTGGCAAAGAAGAGATAAAAGTCAGCTTTTTCTTGTATTATCTACAACTAATGCTCTTTCTTATGGTATTATTATTGTTTACCTAAGTAATGTGCATCTGCATACGTCGCAATCGATTAAAATGTAATTGATGTGATGTTCCGGCCATCTTGTAGCTACACTTCGCCTTTCCCTAGGGTTGTCAATCCAAGTGTGTGGTATATTTAGAATATCTTATTTAGTAGTAAGGGTCATTCAATTCTCGACGCACAAAGGGGGTCTTACAAGTTTGACCGCTATGTGTGTATGCCTGTATGTTTGCTGTGGCACCGTAGCACTTAAACGGGTGAACTGATTTTTATTAGTCCAAAACCATTTAACATGAATTTTGACAACCCTATCAAAAAAACAGTAAATGTATGAAACTAACTTCAGATCGTTACAGTGTTAGCCTACCATCGTTTTTTAATTATATAAATTATTTGGGAAGTTAAGGGTTATAATCCAAAAACACGTTAAGATAGCTGCCGGCCTTCAAATTTTGTCTATACAATTATTGACGCTCCGGCAGTATGTAGGCGAAGACAGGGCATTTTGCCTATACTTCGCCTACCACCTTTAAGAGTCTAATTATAGCAATAACCCCTGTAGCCTAGTTGGTAGTGACCCTGCCTACGAAGCCGGAGGTCCCGGGTTCGAATCCCGGTAAGGGCATTTATTTGTGTGATGAGCACGAATATTTGTTCCTGAGTCATGGATGTTTTATATGTATTTAAAGTATTTACTTATCTATATAAGTATGTATATCGTCGTCTAGTACCCATAGTGCAAGCTTTGCTTAGTTTGGGACTAGGTCGATTTGTGTAAGATTGTCCCCAGATATTTATTTATTTATTCTTTAGCGAAATGTAGACCTTAAGTTACGGAAAACTAAAGTCCTATATAGAATAATTCCTGTAAATCTGTGAGTTTTTTTTACACCTACCGAATTCGAATTCGTGGGGTTTTACGGTATTTTTAACTTTTTTAAAGACTACTTTCATCTATGTTAAGACTTATACCTACACAGATAACAAAATGGAGTACCCAAGTAATGTTTGCTTCGACGAAATCGGTTCCTCAAGTTGCTTTTTCGACCGCTTACAAACTGATGTGTTGTATGATGTAAGTCCAAAACAGTGTAAATTTACTATTTATGAATTAGAAAAAAGGAAACAAAAATATTGTTTTAGGCGTTTTGGAAGGCAATGCCCTGCGGTAGCTCTAGCTCATAGTAAACTCGTGAAGAAATAAATAGTTTTCGATAATTTTATTTTGTTTATAAATAAAAAACACCTTAACAAACCTATCCTGTTCCTACCTTTTCCTTAAACAATTCTACAGTTATCTAAATAAGTACACACATCCTTACTGAAATCTATGGGTAGGACCTGCAACTCTTTACGCCAACGACACCTAAAGTCGCTAAATATTTTTTTTTCAAATTTACTGTACTAGGAAACAAAATGAATAATTTTTCTAATGTATGTCAACGATGTCAACATTTCTTATATTTTGATTGTCAGAGTCAAGATATAATTGCCTCAAATATTCTCAATAGGAAAAACAGACAGGAGTTGAGTTTCTATTTTCCTATTAGCTTATCAAACAATACACAGTTACCTAAACGGCATACGTAATAAACGACAAGATATGTCTGGTCAGAACTTCTATAGCAGTCTTTTTATCTATCACCAACTGGAACGTTCATCACGATATGAGACGTAGGAGGTTATTATAATGATTATAAATGAATAATTTGAATAGGATGCATATGGCGGCATCTAGTGAAAACACCTCTCACTTTTTAGTATAATACACATGCTGACAACCATTCCCCCATGGCGCGACATTGCTTACAACGCCATCTGTTACTTGTCGACTGCACTATCACTGATGCAAGCTTTCTATCGTCGGAATGGTCTTAAATTATGTACTACGCAGTTCAATTTCCACCAGAAAGGGGGCGCTAGTAGACTTTTAATGAGTTGATTAGATTTTTAGCAACTTTCATTTTAATTCGAGCTTTAGGTTTTTCTTCATTTTAAAATTGGTATCAATAATAATTATGATCCAAATATAGTCAATGGTCACCGAGGCTCAGCTCATTATTACACTGCACTGCTTTCTTCATACCTACGGTGTAGCCCGTAGCAGGTCTTTTCCGCTTTGTACACATTCACTGCCAGGAATCGCTACGCGCTACGTTCGTAGCCGATTCCGTCGTTCTCCCCGTGTGTAGCGGAAAGCGACAACCTAGGCGAATTCCTGGCAGTGAAGTGTTAAAATTAGCGAACCTAGTGGTTGGCTTCTATATCGTGTACCTAATGCGCAGGGAAAGGATTTACCGGTAAATTAGGAAATTAGAAATGAATAAAAGCAGGCAGCACACTAGGGGTGGTACGTAGGGCATCATACGCCCTAGGTCTTCCATATTAGCACTAATTGTATCTAGATAGATAGGTATCTATTATATTGCTAATTTGTATCTGTCCGTGTCCAATATAAATTAATTGAATACAACAATATCGTAAGCGGCGTTTGTTAAAATCTGAATGTATGGAAAGTTTGACATGTTTCTATGGAATGACAGCTGCCGACGCCATATTTAACGTTGACCGGTCTGTAGTCGTATGTTGGTGCAACCCGCCCTTAGTGTCAGTCAATTTGAATCAGATCTGAGATCATTTATTAATTTTATTATGCTTTATCTGTATCTATGAACTAAATCTGGCCAAATAGTCTTCTTGTTTTTCCTCTACTTTTCGTCTATCTTCCTTCTGTTCACCATTTCATTGACGTGATGCTGGCAGAAATGTCGTATGACGATTGCCATCTTAAAAAAAAAAAATGCTTTACCTGTTGATGCAATCGCGCGTTTGTATCATGTCGCTGTGAGCGCGCCGGTCTCGGCTAGAGGTTAGGTCCTAGCTAGAAAGAATAGTACCTTTGTTGCTGTAGCCCCCCGATTTATTATACAGGATGTCCCAAAAGTCAACGTCCAGTCGCAAACGGGCGATAGCCCAAGTCATAACAGTTATGAAAGAAAATAAAAATAGTACATTGTTTAACGAGGGGCGGAAGTGGAATATTGCGAACAAGAGTCTATCAGAAGCCCGACGCCGAAGGCGGAGGGCTTTTGATGACTCGCGTTTGCAATATTCTTACGCCCGTGTTATACACAATGTTTTTCATCACATTTGCGAGGAAACAAATACATTTTAGATGAAATTAATACAAATCGTAATAAAAACTTCAACATGACAGTCGTCCATTTTGTTGAATTTGACGCGAGGCGCGTATGGCAAAGACCCTTCTGTATACAGCCACGATTTGAAACACTTAAAAACATTTTACATAGACACTAAATAACTACATATTAAATCTGTAAATAATTCAGTTAAACATGTTTAAGTAGTTTTTTAAGTTTAAATTTACCTATTTATAAACACGTTTTCAGACATCGTATTTGATATAAAACCTGTTTGCTCTGTAACTGCCGCATGAGTGACAGATACAATTTAAGAAAAAAACCATTACGCCCGTGGGCGTAACACAGGCTATTACAGCTCTGTATGTCTGCGCATTATGAAGCCCTTTTCGAGCAAGTGTGATGAAAAATAACATAAGCTTACTTACTTTGAATTTCCTATGTCGTATTACACAAAAAGCAACCATCATCTCAAGCTCCATTACAAAAACACAAGTTTTTCTTTAATAATATGGCAATTGTTAACCATTTTCAAATTCGGATTAAATAAGCCATCTTTTGAACCTACTTTCCAAATTAGCGTAGTCAATATTAATTTGGTCGGTAGGTACAGTCGAGTTCTCCGATATCTACACAGACAACCTTTCATAAATATATATACAGAGACTTTATTGTTATGTTACTGACATAAGACACATGTGTAGATATTTTTGAAAGGTTGTCTGTATAGATATTGGAGAACTCGACTGTACGTAGTTACCAGACAAGCCTTGACCCGTTAGTTATTTTTACACGTTCACTGAAGGTTCGAGTTAGGATATTTATGAAGCATTCAAAATAATTACAGCAGATACATCTTCATCAACCTTGAACTGTCGCCATTACGAGTAGGTGCAAAACATCTGTAGCTTTCATCATTAAATTTAATGATTAATTGATTGAATCCGCTAATGGTTTTGTAAACAATTTTCATGAGCATTCTCAAGGGTAAAGAAATTTATTATAAAATATTTGTCAGCAAACATCTGTAATTTTCATCATCCAAAGCAGACATGATTATTTTCTAAAGGCAAGCATATCAGAAAATTTGGCGTCAGTGTTATATGTACTTAGATACTTTCGGAAAACAGGTGGCAATTTTTTTCTCACCCCGATACCCTGCTTGTCTGTTCAAAATATATACTACCTACTTAACCTGGAATCTAGGTTCTAGATTGTAGCATCCAAAATGGCGACATCCTCACCCCAATAGTAATGGAGATGTATTGCATTTGGCTACTTTGGCTGCTCTATCTATTTAATGCTGACTTTACCAAAGACGACTATGACAGGTGGTTCAAACGGCCAAAGAAATATGGCCCAGGTTTTACTAAAAAGTCTCATGGATACTCACGAAACTGCTCAGCCGACCATTTTAATTATTTCCCATCAATTCTTCGCATAAATGAGCTAAATATTTCGGCATCGCGCGAGGATTATCATTCGTTATTAAGAACGAGACGGGTATATTTTAAAACGCGACGCTATAATGAGCGAGAGGAGGAAGAAACGATGACGCGTCAATTTGTCCTGCCGTTTTAAGGAAAAACAAACACCTTAGAAGGGTGTCCATGAGGTTAGAGAAAGGAGGGAATTCTGGTTCTAAAAATCTAAACTTAAGTAATGTTGTATAGGAAACAATACAACTCCTATTAGGTATGTGCTTAACCATAAGACGTGGAGGGGTTTCCTCGTTTTCCGTGTTTATTTTAGTTAAGTACTATAACTGAAAAGCAACATTTTCCAGTCGCGTACCTATACCGTACTTTTTGAATTTAGGTACCTACAATGAATTTGAAATGCGCTCAAAGACAATACATAGCTTACTTAAAATTCGATATGATTACCTAACACTTGTTTTGCATTATTAAATATTGGAGATCGTCTCTGGCCTGCAAGAGTATTCATTCAGAGTCATTTGACTACGTAGGGGACAAATGCCTTGGCCTAGTCCTCGACGGCCCTCGACCCCGCGGCAGACCTAAGAAGCGATGGCTGGATGTCGTGAAGGCCGACATGAGCAAAACGGGCTCACAAAAGAAGACGCCCAGGATCGTGCAAAGTGGAGGAAAGCCAGTAGGAAAGCGGCAAAGGCCGGGATAACGCTAAGTAGAAGAAGAAGATTAAATATTGGAGATGCAATCATAGCGTAATAATGACACTCCATTGCTAAGGCCTGCCATGGTATAGCAGGCTGGTATGTCGACTCGACCGAGATTTTCGACCCGAGAATATCTCCAATTGGAAATCGAAGTCTCACTGCCGGGAACTTGGACACCGGCAATCCCGTGGAGCGATCGCGGCGATTACCGCCGTCCCGGATTAGCTCCAATTTTAAATTGTTGATTACTTTCCCACCCCCTCCCGACACAGCCCCGTTCGCCGGGAATCTTCGCAAATGACACGCTGTTAAATTTTTTAAAAATTGGTTTTAGGAAGTTTTGGGATGGTAAGCAAACAAATTGTTGTTGGTTCTATGCCTATACTTATTTATACCTAGTTACTATGTTTTGTGTTTGGGAGAGTTCCGATGCGTCTTCTGTCCGTAAACGTGCCTAAGAAGAATTAAACTTAAATGCACTATACTTACCTAATCCATATGCAAAGGAGAACGATAATACATATGTGCTAGTTACAAAAAACCTTCAAAAAAGATATTTTCAGAAAAAAAAAAATATCAAAATTTATCACACATAGTCCACCTTATGTCAGCTATGAAGTACCATAGTAAGTATACTATCTTATACTTAAACAGAGTAATATTTTATCCGAAATAATATTGAAACTAAACGGGAGACATTGTTTTGCCATCAGTACCTCATTCATCCAGTTTATGCGAAGACATTAGGACGGAATATGACGCCCACGAAAAGATACCAATTTAAATGTTATATCGCGCCTCGGAAAATTGAGGAAAACTTCGCTTTTATTCAAATCGTGATCAAATAGAATGCGAAATTAGTTAATGTCGACGAATTTAATAATAATCCGATTAATAATTAATAATAACAATATCTGTGTGAATAATACAAACAAGGGCAAATATGAAGTAATCTTTTTATTTCCCAGCTGCTTTATTAACTCAAGCGTGTAATTTGGGATAGCTAAACTACGCATTCTTTGGCAGGCTTGTCGCTGGTAGACGTAAAAATCGTACTATAAAAAAAACATGACCTACAAATACATTACTTATGACATCTTTCATCACTTGCTGTAAAAATGAGAATTTCAACAGTTAGCATTAGTATGAGCAGGGAGTGAAACTATGGTGCCAACACCCCAATGATTCTTAATAAATGGTAAGTAATATAATACCCGTGTGGTGTCGGGCTAGAATTTCACCACCCCCTTTCTTCCCGTGGGTGTCGTAAAAGTCGACTAAGTGACCAGGGTTGAAGTGTGTTGTGGGCGATGGGCTAGCAACCTATCACTGCAATATCACATTTTGTCGATCTTTTATACCCACATTTATGCTAAAAGTGGCGCTGGGACATACGTTTCATGTGCTCTGCGTACCCCTTTTGAGAATAAAGGCGTGAATGTATGTATGTATAATATAATATAATTATTATTTTTTTGTAATGGTTTCCAAGATATATTTGAAGCTATCATAAAATTTGTTAAATCCATGTTAAAATCACTTTGTGTCATTTTCTCCCCTTCTCGTTCAATGTGCTTTTTTGTTTTCAAATGTTTGTCTCAATATTGCTTGGTTTTGCTGTTAAATTTTGCTGACAGCAGGAGCAGTATATTTTATGATGTTTTTTTTACAATCAGAAAAGGAAACTTCTGCAAATACAGCTGCATAGACTCCATAGCGACTTCGCTCAAGCAAAACGAAACAATATACACTATTACAACTCACAAATAAAAAAAAATTTAACAGAAATTGGTTGATGTTTCCTGCAACAATCTTGTTTTTAACATGACAAAGATAGTTAGTTATGTTTTTATACGACGTGGCCAGTACGTATAAAAACTCTCAACTCAAGTTTCAATATCAGTAAACTATAAAGAGGCCAATAAGTTGTTATTTGATTAGGTATCTATAATCTAGATAAAACACTCTGTATGTAACTTGACGTCATACGTCTGTCATCGGCACCATAGTTTCGCTCCCTGAGTATGAGTTTGCAGTGAGTCGTATTTACTTTAGTCTCTAGCGACTGCGTAAATTATTAGTATGGAGAATTCATGCACCTCCCCTGGCGGTCACACATAGAACGAAAAGATTCTTACTCAATATGGCGGAACTTGTGCCATTCATTTTAATTTTTAAATATAAAATACGTGACAATCCGAATTTTGCGGATATATGTGGTCAATTCAAAACCATTATTTTTATACGTTCTTTAATTTGAGATAGGTCTGGATTGGATCGACGGTATCTCTTGACAGAATAATACGCGCGCGCGCTAATTTGCAAATGAAATAGTTTACTAACAGTCGATACTGTATTTCTCGATATCGTCTGTCTAATTTTATGACACATGGTAGCGATGCCGTAGTACGAGACCAACGTTAAATTACGTGTCGATAACTAAACGCTAGCGACTAACGTCGAAATCCATTCGAAGCGGGTTTATTCGCTGTCAAGAATAGTATCGTAATGTGTGTCTTCAATAGCCACTCGCAGTATAGCCCTTTTTTCTGCTGACTGCTATTCATCATCATCATCATCATATCAGCCGAAAGACGTCCACTGCTGGACATAGGCCTCTCCCAAAGAGTGCCACAATGACCGGTCCTGCGACACCCGCATCCAGCGGACTCCCGCGACCTTTACCAGGTCATCAGTCCACCTTGTGGGGGGCCTACCCACGCAGCGCCTGCTATTGCTGCTGTGACTGCTATTACTTGGCGAAAATGTTTTTTTTTTCCAATCTAGTCGCTGGTAGGCATATAAATATAATAAGTGCTTGTTCTCACATGCACTTATTATACTTATATGCCTCGTTTTTATCCGTGTTTGATCCGGAAATGAGTCCTATTAGCTATAATCGATATAGCTAACCCCGTAAACAGACGTAAAGTAAATCTAATAGAAATCATTGGAGCCGTAATATACATCCCATCAACAAACAAACAAATTAACATACTAAATGTTGCTCGTTTGATACTCTAATGCCTACAGCTGTTGTACGGAACAAGACAGCATTAGATCAGTAATAGGTATGGTTTGATTAGAAAGAGCTGTAAGACATAATGTACAAGGTCTAACTATCTACAGAAAAGAGCTATGTACATATTATATACAAATATACAAAAGCTACGGTAGCCTAGTGGTTCAGGCATGCGGCTGTCAAGCGGCGGTATTGGGTTTGAATCCCGGCTCGTACCAATGAGTTTTTCGGACCTTATGTACGGAATATTTACCGTTAGCTTTTCGGTGAAGGAAAACATCGTGAGGAAACCGGTCTAATCCATATAAAATCTAGTTTTCCCTCTAAGTTGGAAGGTCAGATGGCAGTCGCTTTCGTAAAACTAGCGCCTATGCCGAATCATGGGATTAGGTAACAAAGCGGACCCCGGGCTCCTATAGGCGAGGACTCACCACTGCACCGCGCCCCGCCACGGTGCGCGGAGCGACAGATTTTTTACACGCGCGTCGGCAGTGTGTTGTAGGTACTAGGCGCGTTTTCTATATAAATTGACGCGCCCCGACGCGGGCGCGGTGCAGCGGGTGAATCGATTTAGGGGCACAACCGGGAATAACGCTAGGAGGATGATGATGATACAATAGGTTGGAGACACGGCAGTAGAAAGATCTTTCAGGGACCGAAGTCCAATGAGAGGTGTTTGGATGTTGTATTATGCAACTGATTTTAGAAACTTCAAGAGCGCGATGCTGACCATATCAAATTTGACATCTGACATGAGTGACGCCACAGAGTAATTAGTAATTAACTTCCGATACCTACTGTCATTTAAAGTCTTTTTCATCTTACGTTTAAACAAACATGACGTCAACTTAGACAATGACTAGTGATTGGAAATGACGGTAAAATAAACATTAGGTGTGATTCTCAGATATTACACATCGTTATGTCAGATATTTTTGCGGTCATTCTTTCGTTACTTCGACTGAATTCAAAATCATATTTTTTAATGGTTAATTGGTTGATTTCAATACTTTGTGAGTTTCTTTTTTAGTACCTATACAAGAACATTTTAAGTGAAAATTATTGTGTAATTCCAGCGAAAAGTATAGGATTATGTCTTCGAAAAGTGTTTGTTTACATGATACGACACGTAAAGGATGAATAGACTTTAAGGTAGGTACTTTTTTTTTAGGGGACAATCTTACACAAATCGACCTGGTCCCATAGTAAGCTCATTAAGGCGTGTGTTATGGGTACTAGACGACGATATATACAAGGTGTATTTTATTATACTGAAAACCTCAGACACCCCAACTGAGTTTTTTAATCCTTAATAAGATTAATACGTCCATTTACAAATACGTTAATTATTTCAAAAGATATTCGTTGGTTTTCTTTATCAAGCAGATCTACTTGATTCGTAACTCTACACTTGTAATCACTAATCAGTACTTGTCAGTGACGTAGATCCAACATCCAACCTCACAACAACATCCTCCAACATTTCTCTGATTCGCGTATGTTGCCTTCGTAACTTTTAGACCCGGCACAATAAAAAAATATTTTTCAAAAAAAATACAACCTACCTTAAAAGATGGTGCAATCGATTCAGCTTTCGATTCTGAACAAACTACTTTCAGGTTTTCAGTTATATGATTTACACCTTGTATATAATAGATATAAATATATACTTAAATATGTACATAGAAAACTTCCATGACTCAGAAACAAATATTCATGCTCATCACACAAATATTTGCCCTTACCAGGATTCGAACCCAGGACCTTCAGCTTCGTAGGCAGCGTCACTACCCACTACCAGGCTAACCGGTCGTCAAAAGGTACTTACCACCAAAAAAGTAAAACGACGCAATTATTTATTTTCATTAGTATTTATAACAAGCAATCGTGACTTAAGCGCCGAATCCGCCCTACGATAACAAGTGTAAGAAAACTTGAAGGGCTAATTTGGGGAATAAACACAAGGGACAGAAATCACGCGCCCACACCTTCATCAAGCGACCCTTAACGATTAGTGGCCGAGAAGGGGTAGCCACGTGTACATTGCGGGGTTTGTTTGTACCTACTAATTATCTGGAGTGCATGTGTGAGCAAAGAATTGAATGTAGTCAGACAGGTACATTATTTAACACCGAATGATGTCCAAATGAGCTACGTTACAGCTCTGTGATCATATTGGGATGTTTACCTACATTATATCGGCCACGTCTTAAAAGTAATTCGTCTATAACATCAAATGAGTTACTATGGATATATAAGGTGCTAACAAATTAGGTACCAATACTTTTAGAGCTGATAGTACTAGTCTCTAGGAGTAGAGTTAAGTATGAAACATTTAAAAGTGTGTATCACTTTTTGGAGATAATTAGGGATACAACGTTACTGCGTAAAAACACCCTGTTAATGAGATAGTCAACAATCAATCATTGACGTTTGTCACAAACGACGATGTTCACTTGACAGATAGTGTTTTAACATCTTGTCAGTTGAATGCACAGGCTGATTATGTTTGGTCGAAATTTTAATTTATTTATTTTGTACCGGAAATTAAAACAAAAATATCATATGAAAAGTTTTCTTAATTTCTATTTAAAGTCAATTGTTTTGATGTAATGTAACACCTCTTAAAATATTGGTACTTAATTTGTTAGCACCTTATATAGGTACACTAAAATTTAATACATATTTCAGACAAGTTCGACACGAATACTATATCTACTTAAGAGTAGGCTCAAAGACAAAGTTCATAAAATACGAGTAAACCTCAAAAAATGGTCCTTTCAACGACAGCTAATCCAAATCGTATTAAATGTAAGTTCAATTCGATTATTATTATTTATTAGTCATCTCATCGCTCTCACACTCCTGTGACTACTCTAGCATCTAGTTCTAGAGTCTGGGCCTGCACAATAGGCATGCGGCCTCATGTTCAAATTGATAACGCGGTGATGCTTAATGGATAGTAAACCATCAAATTATCGTAATAAAGTATAAATTATAAAATCATAAAAAGATATGAACCTTGAAAATTTTGAAAATATATGCAATTTTTTATTGTCCAAGAGTAAATTTAAAGCTACCAATAGAATTCTTACGCTTTTATAGAAACAAAATTGTACAACAACTATGTACTTAACCGCAGTATTTCGCGACCGAAACATCAATTTACCGGATTTTCCATGCAACGATACAACTACTTTGTACAAGTGACGTCATACGTGGGTGTCTATCAGTATGAAGCGTTTTGCGCTGCCGCCAGCGACGTCAATCTTTGTCTCAAATGTATAGGTATTTATGTTCTTTAATTGTAGTTGCTCCCATACGAACATTTGTTCCTCTCCAAAAACTGGTTCGAATGACGTCATAAAAAAATCTTAGTTCGCATCCCTATTGTACCCGAACTATACATGACGTCGTATGTCTGTCGGTATACATTTTCAATAAAAGTATTGCTGAGTAATTTTGTGTAGCGAGTTCCACTCCAACTTCAGTTACCCATACTAAGCTCAAGGTACATACCAAACATATCCAGTAGGGCTGTTGTTTACTAGATGGCAAAATAAGACTGCTTTAGTTTCGTTTTAGGTACGTAGTTAGTAAGTAATGTAGTAAATTCAAGCAAGCAATGTACTGCGCAGTCTACGTCTTGCCGTCCGTCGGCGGTAAATCTCCAGTCCTCGGGTAATGGCGGGTCAGGTACCACAATAATAAGCCGCCGCCAACGGGCGGGGCCTTCATTATCGAACATGTAACTACTTACCAATTATACTCGTAAGTATTACAACCTAGCTACTGATGAAAGCGGGAGGGCTAAAGGAATGTTTTTGAACATTTGGGTGATCGTTTTAAATAGGTTAGAACCAAATGGCCAGGTCGGCACACAAGTAGCCTAACATGAAGTCATGTCGGCTCTCATGAACTTTTGGGAATTAAAGTTAAATAAATAAAATCAATAAATATATAAATATTAGGGGACAATCTTACACAAATCGACCTAGTCCCATAGTAAGCTCAGTAAGGCTTGTGTTATGGGTACTAGACGACGATATATATAATAGATATAAATACATAGAAAAACTTCCATGACTCAGAAACAAATATTCATGCTCATCACATAAATATTTGCCCTTACCGGGATTCGAACCCAGGACCTTCAGCTTCGTAGGCAGCGTCACTACCCACTAGGCTAACCGGTCGTCTAAGTAAAGTTGTCAGGACATATGCGTTACCTTGATTACATTTGGTCGATTATCGCATAGGAGTGTAGTTTTTTTTATTATTTTATTTTATATATCTGCTTAAGGCAACAAGGCCCATATTTACAAATACCTTATTACCAAACAAATGAACACAGAAAACTTATGATATAACACAAGAACACGTTAAGATGGCGACGCGCGGTTATAGTATGTTTACGACTATCAAATGTAATCAACAAGCAAATACCTACGTATTACTTATTATCAATGGGATATCAACATCCTACCGAGAGCACTCTTTTCAGAACCAACACTAATCTACGATGAAAATCAAATGAGCATTGTCGGATTATCTCGCATCAATGCAATGGCATAAGTATAATTTGCGCGCGTAGCACTCGCACCTTGAACAGTCAGATGTTTCGGGCACATTAACGACAATTTGTCGGGCGTACAATGCCGAGCAGATGTGCCATTGACTAATTGTCCTTGTTGACTTTGGCGGGAGGTTGGCCCGTTTCGCCAACAGGCGGTAAGATCGTATCAGTTCCGTTGACTTTTAATTCATTTTTATATCGCGACAATGTGATTTTATAGGCGTTACACTTGCGGTTGGGGAAGCTTAAAATTGCTTAAGCATTTGGGTTATTAACTTATTAGTAATACGTCCGTCTGTCCGTCACCAGGCTGTATCTCAAGAACCGCGATTGCTAGACAGTTGAAATTTTCACAGATAATGTATTTCTGTTGCCGCTATAACAACAAATACTGAAAACAAAATAAAATAAATATTTAAGGGGGGCTCCAATATACAACAAACTTTTTTTTGCTGTTTTTATAGATAATGGTACGAAAGCCTTCGTGCGCGAGTCCGACTCGCACTTGGCCGGTTTTTTCATACGATAAGTAACAAAACCTCGCGCCGCCCAATGTGCAACAGAGTGCATATTTCGTTTCAATGGAAACTAAACCTTTTATAAAATAGTAGCACCGCTTCCGCCCGCGACTTCGTCTGCGTGGATCCCGGATAAAAACTATCGTCTATTTTAATCCAGGCTGTAATCTTCGTGCACGGATTTATTTTGTTTCTTTTATTTGAAGAAAAACCGAAATTCAGATCTACCATATTTTTTTAAATACCTACGTACCTACCTTGATTTTAAACTTGCTACAATGCATCCACAACCACCAAATAATTGGGTAAGTAGGTGTGTGATTTCGCACATGTTTTCATAAAATTACTTAACGTCACAAAGTAATTTTATTTAACAACAATATTCATAGAAATAATTTTGCCAAACTCTGTTACTTTTATCCTATTCTCCCATCACGTATTAATCCGCTTAAATGTAACCGATCGGTGCTTTTCACACCATTTGCTCCTAAACATTCCATATTACACGCCAACTGAAGTTTCACTACACTTGCACCTTATTGCCTATCAGATAACATAGATTTTCGTTTACTGTGACTTTTATTTAATTTGGTGGAAATTAAATATATCAACAAATAATGCGATTTGTGTCGAAAATTGTTGGATTGACGTTTTTGTGTGCATTTGATTGACAGCTCGGTTGTGTGAATTCGATTTGGACTGTTTCGGACATATGGATGATCTGACAACGTGTTTGTTATAATGAGTAGCGGATTTATAATGGAAATCTGTTGCAGTATTGACTTTTTTATACACATTCTCCTTTTTAGGGTTCCGTAGCCAAATGGCAAAAAAAGGAACCCTTATTTATCATCAAAAAAAGCCTGATGTTGTGTGAAAATAAACTAAGTAGGTTCGGTTCAACTTTCCGAGGGCATTCTGATAACCCTACAATCACAAAGATTTCACACTTTCCAAAACTGTCAAAATTGCAGGTATACCTACTATAGGTACAACATCAAAGTAAACAACCTAAACAAAAGTCACTAGCTTCAATAAACAAACTAAGCATTTAAATTATACTCCAAACCAAACCATTTGTTCCGCAATATATTATTATAATATTATAAGAAGCGTCGCACGCGCTGCTATAAAGACGACAACCACACCAACATATTATAATATGTATGTATGATAATACAGGATAATATATTAGCGGGTGATCTTCTTATCACGGTAATATATGGGGGATTAGGGCAATAAAAAGTTATTAAATGAATATATTTGTTTACTTGCTAAGTGGACGCTAGGTAAGGTTGACATGCGCATTATGGGCGAGCGCTTAAGAGTAACTTATCGTTGTGGTCGCAACTGCAATTTGAGACAGTGTGAGCCTATAAATAATCATTGCATCTAACACCCTAAATCATCTTACAATAAATCACGCAATAAAAGTACATAGAAGAGATTTATTTACTTACCTACGATATACTATATCTTTGAAGTACTGTGAAGTCAAAAAAAAAAAACAACGTGACCTATTCCTGTCAAATTAGTTTACAGAGCAATATATACATACATATATACAGAGCAATAGGTACGTACGTAGTTCCATCATATAATCAATTGCAGGTTATATGATCTTGTTCAAATGTCTGATCTGCCCCTGTATGTCAGTCAACTCGCCTAGATTAAGAATATATATACAACGTGTAACAAAAATAACGCAAAACCGTTTAAAGGCATAACAGGTATCGTGTTCTGATAAGAAAAAAAAACGTTGTATATATAAATATATAATAGAAATTGGAAAAATAATTATCTATCAACTGTTTACAAAGCAATTCTTGACATATAATGTAGGAGAAGGTTACTGATCTTCGTTTTCAGCGAGCGTTGTGCAAGTTTTCATAAATACAGGTAACTTAGGGAATTTCTGTTTATGTCAGCCCCATGTAACGCTGTGCAAAGATTACCTCCATTGACACGAATGGCCCTAGCACTGGACAGCCTTTACAATATAAAGCCCAGCTACAAAGTTGGAACTCTTGCAAATAATCTTTTTCTACTTACTTTCAATCTTGACACTTTTCAGTGCAATATTTCAAGATATTTTTTTTGTACAGTGCGTAGTTTAATGCGATTTATGTGAATGAAATACAGATAGGTTGCATCTGATGATGAACTCACGTATTACAAAGAGGGTTCTGGGGGATAGGTAGTCTGGTATTTTTATTCCTTTGTACTAAGCTGAAAAATGCATCTTTGAAGTCGACTTGTATCTTTATTATAAAAAGGTGGCTTCCAAGCCAGAAATAACAATGGTTTAGAATGCATAAAGTGCTTCAATCAAAACCATGTTCAGATTTGAACTCATGCAATTAAATCCGCCGCAAAATTCAATAAACCGTACTATAAACCTTCTAACAGCCTGTAGTTTATAAGTAGCAATAATAATTAAAGGCGGCCGCTAACGAACGGTCCAAAACGAACAAATCGCTGACAAACGGGCTGCATTGTGGGCTACCGGTCTTAACTGTGCGCGGGCGCGAGTTCTTCTCACGGGGCGCAGGGTTCCGTTACTTCAATCAATTACTAAACAATTTATAACGCGCCTCGACTTTGAGACTTTGTTCCGCGATGCGTAGCAATTACACGTAGGTACGAGTAATCAGACGTCAGCGCGGTAAGGTAAGTTTTCTAAGTAGGAATTTATGATGAATTAAGTAATTTGACTATTTTTTTTTCCTGCCATTGAAATAGTAGTGTTGCATAGCTGCTACGGTAGTGACGATGTGCCTACGCACTGTCAACTGCATTTAGTTTACTTACTCTCATTGCATGTAGTACGTCAAACCATCATACACGTACTTATTCGAAATCAAAATGAAAATGCTGTGTGCATTTTTGATCTATTAAAAATGGGTTTCCCAATTTATTATTTTAACCCTAAAACATAACTAAAGCTCGTGGTTCTTTGTCCCAAGTATTGAACACGACTGAGAGTTTATCGACACCACGAACCGTACTTTGGCCAGCCTATTGTGGATCTCGCTTTGTATAGACTCACTCCAAAAGAAGGATTCTTAATATTCTGGCCTTGTAAGGTATTTGGAAGTAACGATTTGAAAGGTATAAATTCATTGATGTTAAGCCGTTGTGGTGAACGGCGCCATATTAAAATGTAAAAAGAGAATAAATGTGTTCAAGACTCTGACCTGTGGTAGCCGGTAGCATCTTTGTCGACTGGTTTAGTTTATGATGAACATAGCATGGTATAAGAAACTGTCCTGAATATTTTTTCAAGGTCGTGGAGGATAAGAAAATATATAAATATCAATTTGACTAAGTATTCCTAGTTATCGTCAAAAATAATGAATATTGATCTGAAAAAGCTGGGCGAGGGTACTTCAGATTGACAGGTTGTCATCACAGGCGTGTTGTGATAGGACGGCGTCATCACATATCATATGACGGATGTAACAAATGTGCCCACTAATTGCCCGAGGGTTTTTATACTTCCCCTGTATTTATTTTATTGCACTTGGTGCTAATCGACATCCACATATTTTTTGAAATTTAGATGTTTACTACAATCAGTAAGGTACCTACTCAGCGTCCTGACACTTTTCTAAGATTTATACCCGTGTAAGTAGATTTTTTGTAGGTACCTACTTATGTAGACGGTAAAATTTCCATACACACACACTTTGATACTGTTGTATTTTAAGTACGCAAACAAGACTCAAGACAAGTATTATCACTGTTGCTATCTCATGGTCTTAACTGTCTTAAATCTTTCATCGGTTGTCATCTTGGTATGCAGAAACTGTAACGTGGTAATGTGAATCATCATCATCATCATCATCATATCAGCCGACAGACGTTGCTGCACTGCTGGAAAGGCCTCCCCCCAAACGGGTAATAATGTGAATAATAAAAATTCATAAAGCAGCATTAATAATAATATAGTTTTATCTTCTTTATAAAAATAGGTAGCAACTATTTTGTTTACATAATACAACACGGTTCTTCCCAGAAACAATCGATCTCGACTAGCTAAGTATAGATCGCTATCGCATCGGCACTCAACCTGTCTCGCGCACTTAATGAGGAAAATGCGCAAGAAAACTGTGTCATCAGATCCGTTTCAACTTATCGAATGTTTGTATGCATGCCAGTTTATGTTTGTTTGTTAGTTTGTGTTTGTTTGTTAGTTTATGTTTGTTTGTTAGCTTTTGTTTGTTTGTTAGTTTATGTTTGTTTGTTAGTTTTTGTTTGTTTGTTAGTTTATCATCATCGCCCTGCCATTATCCCACTTATGTAGGGTCGGCACAACATGTTTTGTTCTTCCATTCATCTCTATTATTCGTTATTTCAGCGCTTACTCCTTTCTTCCTCATGTCCTCTCTCACACAATCCATCCATCGCTTTCTTGGCCTACCTATCGCTCTTCGTCCTTCGACATTCATCCCTAACATACTTTTACCAATATGACGTTCATCCCTCCTCATTACATGCCCGGACCACGCTAACCTACTGCTCCTCATTTTGTCCGTCACAGGTGCTACTTTCAAACTTCCTCTTATGTACTCATTTCTAATCCGATCTTTCCTCGTCACTCCACACATCCATCTCAACATTCTCATCTCGGCTGCGTGTATTCTTCTTTCATCCGTCACTTTCGTTGCCCAGCACTCTGATCCATACATTACGACATTGTTTGATAATTTATGCTTGTTGGTTAGTTTTTGTTTGTTTGTTAGTTTATGTTTGTATGCCCTGTTTCGCGTAGTGCCTGTAAGTTATGTACTGAAGCAGATTGGGAATAGGGGGCAAAGGGTTTTTTTTATGTGATCGAAAATATTTTGAACGATATAGGTCATAAAACCGTTCAGTATCACGATATACCTACATATATGCCTCACGAAGAGAATTGTTCAGAAGATATACATACACAAGGTTCAGTTATTTAATAATTATCTCAGTTAAATCTTAGGTGTAACTTAAACTAATCGCCACCATTGAATTACCACTACTTAAATACATGTAAAAAAGAAAGCCTTCCTTGATGCACCTAAGCTTCTATAAATATTCTTAAGCTATAGCAAATTGACCTCTGCTCAAAGGGAATAATATTATAAAAACATTTAGATTTAAAAAACAAATTCAGACATTGCCTGGGCAATAAGCAAGCTCTAATTACTAGAAGTGATAACGATTTGTCGAGTTCGAGTACCTTTATCAATATCAAAATAAGAGTGAAAACAACACCCTTGAGTTTCTGAACCATATATAAAGGCCACCTATTTGTTATATCGGCACAGTTTCAAACAAAGCTACTTTTGACGACTATTTTCTACTGTTCTTTGGTTTCAAAGTGAACATGCACGGCATCAACTTCTTGGTGGGTTTGGTGGTGGTGGTTGCTCTTTTTGGGCTAGTGTTTGCAGCGCCTGCGGAAGGTAAGAAAATAATATTTATGAAAATGTGTAGTACTTGTTCATTCAAAAACTTTTTTTGTAATGACAACTTGTGTTAGTTTCTAGTTTTTAGTTTTAGAATATGGCGTCAAAAATAAGCTAAGGCAGTTTTTTCATCACTTACTTGAGTATTTAGTCGAACTGCCTAAGCACATTGGATCTTGGTTGTTTTCACCTGTTTAATAATTTCGTATGGCAGTTTTTAATAATACCTACGTTAAAGCGAGTACGACCGTTCTACTTTTACATGTTCATTAGTATTTTAAACGTCAGAATTTCAGCATACTTAAGTGTACCATCAGAACCATGATCGAACACAACTTTGTCACCATGAGGACGGACAGTAATGGTTTTCTGTGTTCCCAGAGTTGTCTGGCGTGGAACAGATGCCGGCGATGCTCGTGCGCTCCGGGCCGGCGCAGCTGTCTGAGCCTGAGGCGCGCCAGTGCACCAACAGCCAGTGCGTCAGCCTGTGCCGCTCCCTCGGCTGGTCTACCGGCTTCTGCCTCGACGCCGATTGGTGCCTCTGCTACAATTAATCTACGACCCCTCACTGTCCACGTTGCAGCGCTGTTTATACTGAAGCCCGTTCAATTTGTTAAGCAGCGGACTGGACGCCAGCGGGCAGCGAAGCGGCGAGCGGCAGTTCATGCATTTGATCGAATTCAATCTATGAACGCACGCTCGCCGCCCCGCTGCCCACTAGCGTTCAGTCCGCCTTAGTGTTATGCGTCAAATGATGTGGACAGTCACACTACCCTGGTCACGCGATTACAGCTATCTGTGACATTGACAACTTTTGACTTAGCTGATCAATCGACTTTAATTAGTTTCCGAGATTGTAAATAAATTAAAATCTGGTAACAGAATTATATTTCTTATTTCATGTAGGATTCATATCATGCCCCCCAAACATTATAATAATAATGTAGTATTTAAAATTGCATAGGCGATGAAACAAATGACACTTCATTGCCGATATTTAACGTTCCACGTATCGCCTTGCCTCGTCTGTTGGCTTACGCTAAGTGCTGCTTGTGGTTAATTCCGGACTTGGGCTTATAATACCGGTACCATACCGTATCGGCATATAAGTATTGCACGTCGTCCTACAAAGAGGCCCGTGGTAGGAACTCTTAGGGAAAAGTGTCTCTAAAATAACGTTGTAAGTAGTACTATTCTCTTTGTTCGGAGTTTCTGTTAATAATTAGAATACAAACGAATTACGGCGACCTATTTGCTGTTACTGAAACTTGTTTCTTGAGTTTCTATGACAAATCAAAGTCTATTCACAGAATAGGACCCCAAATAACGCCTGCCATTTAAACTAATCCTGTCCATTCACAAAAGCACGTACAAAACTAAATTTTAAGTCGATTTTCTGTATCACTTACAGCGACAAAGAAATTAATCCAATTACTTTGTACACCTCGGGACAATCAAATGTGCAAACATTAGCAATTTTGACAAAAGAACCAACGATATAAAGTAGTCATACTAAATTGGTCTTTATTTTAAAATACTGAAGGTTTAGTGTTCCCAATTATAAATTGGCGAATCCAACCTAATATTGGGAGATGCACAGCAATAAAAACCAATAGAAATAAAGTCAATTGCAATGCTCTATGGCCTATTTCCTCCTATTCCAATGCACAAAGCATTGGACCGGAAATATGCGTTTACCTGGATTTAAAAGGTTTTTTTTTGAATGAATGAATCGAATGAAAGAGTCCATTCACGACTAGTTTAAATGTCGCGTAAACGTAATTGTTGTTTTTTCGTAGTTTCGGGGTGTTTAGTAAAGTCGAAATGCATTATAAGTTTTGGTAAAAGTTACAATCTACCGTTGGCGTCATGTTGGCATTGAACAAAGTAAGTTTGGTCTCTAAGAAAATGGTAGAACGTAAATTGATTGCCTGAATTAGTAATTATATTGGTTCAAATTCCAGAGTATTAAATACTTACCTGAATTATTACGTACGATCATCTGTTTCCTAGCATTTTTCCTGGTTGTATCTTAACCACTCACTTGATTTTAGATTTTAAAAAAGGCAGCCTGAACTTCTAATTTTTCATTACCAAAGCAGCCCATGCTTCGATGGGCAACCACAGTTGCCACCATCAGTTTAGGGGTACGCGAAATTGGCAACTGCGGCGCTACCACGAAAATCGAATCTCGGAGTTCGTATATCTCTGTCTCTGTCGTTCGAGTACAATAAACCATAAGTGCGACAGACACGGTGATATCCGAACTTCGCAATTCGATTTTCGTGGTAGCGCCGCTGTGGTTGCCACAAGCAAGTGAGTGGCTAAATGCGCCCAGGGTCCGCTTTGGCACCTAATGCCAAGGTTTGGCTCAGACAATAGCGAAAGCGACTGCCATCTGATCTTCCAACCTAGACCTTGTTGGGATTAGACCGAAAAGCTACTGTTAAAAATTTATTGATATGTCGTATATATATTTTTTGATAATCCCAGATATACGAGCGGGGGTTTACCACGACTTTCAGATAAAAAAATGGCTCATATTACGTATATAAAATGGTATTAGACCTCATGCAAGAATTTTAATTTCATAGTATAAAGATATGCTATATTGAAGACAAAAAAAGAAAAGAGCTCTCTTGTAGGTACTTGAGAGCAGGGGTGTGCTGAGAAGTGTAATATGTGGTTGTTATGATAATAATGCTAAAGATATTTGAGTAGGTATATATTATTCTTCAAATTATCGTAAAATATGTCAATGGTCACTACATTCAAACTATAAGTCTAAGCAACCAACTGAAAAAGTTAATGAATGACATAAAGTAAGTTTTTAAAATCACATTTAACTTGACACATTCTTAACCATCCCCCGTCATCAACTAATATCATTAGTCGACCCCATTTGTAAGTGACACCTTTAAAAAAAAAGAAAAAAAAGCCACGCCAGACAGCGTGGCACCGATCACAATGCGCTTGCGACTGTACGTCACCTTAGTTTACTCTATACTAGAAAAATAAATCAACTAGCTCAGCTATTTTCTACCTTAATACTGAAACGTTTAAGGATCATAATGAAAATCCTGCTAAATATATTTTAGCTTGTCCCGACTTTTTTCAATCATAGTCATCTATTGCACTTTTATTCAAGTTCCAACTTTATTGCACTAGAGATAAAGTTGAATTTAATTTGAAAGCGCGAATGTAACTTAGGAAAGTGTCAGCGGGCCCATTAGGCTGTCAAAGTAGGAATGTCATTCAAGGAGTAATGGATCGCTATAGGAAGGAAGTTGCAGGTAGGAATAACACTATGAATGAGGGGAGCGTCTGCGGGTTATACTATACCACGGGGAAGCGGGCTTCATAACCAGTATAGTAACTTCGTTCGCCTTCAGAAATTCAGTGTTTCATGAAGTCTTCGAGTGTAACTATATAACCGATTATCTCTCTCACTTGGTACTTACTATCATCTCACAATAGAAAAAAACCTACTATGTGGTTATTTATAATTATAATGATTACAGGAAACTCACTTAATGATGGTAACATTTGTTTAGTACAGCTTTTTAAAATAATATTTTAAATGTAGTAGAAACAACATTAGTATGTACTCATGTTGCAAGTTTTCAAGTAACTTAAGGTACGCATGGTTCCTTATTCTCACAAACTTACATGGCTCACATTACGTGTAGGAGGGAAAGAGATATTAGACGTGTGAGAGCAGTAACTCTTACACTAATGATGCCGGTATCATTAGTTATGGTGGACGTAGGGAAGTGGCAAGGGAATCTTAAGGTATCGATCTCAGACCAAGAAAAAAGGTAGATGGAGAATTACGAACAACCTAGTGAAGCCGGTTTTTAACCATGCCAAATAAGTTAAGCTCACGCACACATATACAAACTAAATTGCACAAAACTCTTCAGTACGTGTCGCAATGTTGTCAAGATCACATATTTCGAGTTTTAAGTTGTGTGTAATCTTTCTAATATTATAAAAAAGTTTGTACTTATGTTTAGATGTTTGGATGTTTGTCACTCAATCACGCCTAAACGGCTTAACCGATTTGGATGAAATTTAGGACGAATATATTTTATAGCCTGATTAATATACATATAGGATAGTTTTTATCCTGGGTCCACGCAAACGAAGTCGCGGGTGGAAGCTAGTTTAGTTTATAAATGTGTGCGTGAGCGTATGCTTAACTTATTTGGCAGTGTTAAAAACCAGCATCAATAAGTTGTTCGTAACGCTCCGTCTATCTCTTATTTGTCTGAGGTATCGATATAGAGGGAATTTGTATCACTGGCTACATTTTAAGCGCTAAATTTGTATCTCGAAAATGGGAAAAAACGGTTGTTCCATCGAGAGCTCGGCAGCCAAAATATGTATATAAAATATATTTTTATACTCGTCAACCTTAATGTTTGAATTAAGACTTCGTACACCAAACTTAAATCACATACTTTTTACTATGGAGCTCCCAACTCAACATTTCATAACTGTTGAGACAACTAAAATGAAATTGACCAATCACGTGGCGCTTTTACTGAACTATAATGTATTTGACCAATAAGACGCCGTCATGAGAAATTCAAAAGGTAATAGACATCAACGCACAAAAAAGAAAAAGCCGTTGGTTGTACTTCGTTTCAGCAGGGCTTAGGTTTTCAACAGATACCAAGTTTGTTTAATTAGTGCAGTTGACTCGTAGAAAAAGTATTGTATACATTAGTTATATAATTAGCTATTTAAGTCTCGTACCTTAATTACTCAGCAAGCTTCGTGGCCTAAACGTGGTACTCGACTGAAAAAGCATACATTATATAACGATTGCATAAAATACTTTAATTTGGCTTTCACTTTTACCTACGACTAAAATGAATACTAACAATGTACTAATGGTAGATTAAGTACTTGGGCTTTTTCTAATACAAATCCAATCGGTGATGACTTATTCTTGTTAGGTTGGTACTAATCTAATAATTAGGTCAGCAAAGCCTTTATGATTTCAAACAAGTGTGTACCTAACTGTGCCAATGAAACGGCTATGCATCACATCGCATCACATGCTACCTACTTGATATATCTGATAATTTAATTCAATATAGAACTTCCATCAAAATAAAAATTTAGGTATCGATAAACAAAACAACACATTCCTTCCCTACGAATAATCCGTCAGCGCTGTATTGATACAAAACCTAAACACAACCTTTGGCTACCGGTTTAATACTCTATAGCCATGCTTTTATTGCCAGGATTACACCACTATCGGTCATTTTAAACCCTATGCCACCAGTCACAGAGATCAATATAGCATATCAGATAAATAGTTTTAGGTTTTTTCTATAGAGTTATTAAAGTAGAATTTATAATACTTTTGTGAAGTCGATTAATTTAGTGCGGAGGTGACCGGATGCGGGCCCAATGAGGTGTGAACTTGAATTGGGGGCTTCATTATAGTACTAATCTAGGTTATTAATTATGGGATGTGTGGTACATAGGGTAATGTGGCTAATGATACTTGGTATTGCCATTATAATAATGTTAAAATTCTCGAATAAGTTTGTACGCAGATATTTCAACAAGTAGGCATACAGTTACCGACATTTTACAACATAAAGTATAATTATTAGGCAGGTCAATTTTTGTATTAAAATCAAAATAGGTATTTAGGAGATCATTGTGAAAAGAAATTGGATTACTTTAGGTTACTTTTGTCATTAAGTATTAATGTCACTTTTTTGTCAACGTAACTGTGGCATTTTCACACTAAAGTAAAACTGTCAAAAAATGTTAAAACTGTTACAATAACAACCTGTCCCTGACAGGTCTATGGTATCGCTTCCTCCCAAAATACCCATGTCTTGTTTGCACTCAAAATATCCTGTTGTAATGCGATATTTCGACACGTTTCAAACTAAAAATGCATTTATTATATTAAAATTAGACATTTCTTAGGATAACCATTGATTTACTTCATAATTACGTACTTATTCTGTTTTGGTGGCTGTTATTATTTCTAATACCTATTGTTTCTAAACTAAAAAATACTTAATAATAAAAATGTGAAATTAAGTTAAAAAAGTTAGATAACTTTTACGCAGTACATCACTTATTACGGCACATTAGATTCACGCATTTATTCCCAAAAGGGGTAGGCAGAGCACATGACACTTATGTTCCAGTGCCACTTTAAGCATTAAATGAAAGATATATATATAAAAGATCGACAAATGTGATATCGCAGTGATTAGTCGCTAGCCCATCGCCCACAACACACTTCAACCCTGCTCCCTTAGGCGACTTTTACGACACGCACGGGAAGAAATGGGGTCGTGAAATTCTAACCCGACACCAGACGGGCCATTATTTTGCCTATTATTTTCTTTGAAAAATCAAAACTTCCTCAGCCTTGTCCACAACATTGGCCTTAGGTACTATCATCATCACATCATTATCATGAACACCTACAGCCGATCGCTACACATGATTCATTCTTCTCAGTCGTTGAACTCTTTACAGAGAAGTACATATACATTCATTGACGTACATAATCTCGCCATTTCATAAAAAATACCATTTCATTTATTCCTTGATAAAACATAGTTATTTATATGTAATTTTTTGAGTCTTAATGATCATTCTTATACATTACATAATAATATTTCTCGTGGTTTGTACTTTTTGGTGCACTCGTGCAAGGAACCGGCCGCGGTAGACCATCTTTCGGTCCATAACATGTACTCTGAGGTCTATCTGACTCGACGTGTTAATGATAATATGATATTAATATAGCATTTGTCACTCGCGCTTGCTTCTACGCGCGCTAAATCAGGAGCGAAAAAGTCGAGCGTGCCTCTTCGTGGAGACTAAGCATAATGTTCCAGAACTAGAGCGCAGCAAGTGTCATATCAATATCTTAGATAGATAATCTCCGTCCGTAAAGAGTTCCTTCGGCCTACAGATCAGTGGAATATTTGAAAAGTGAGCAAAGCAAAGTGAGCTTTTCGAAGTGTTTACATCTATATATCATGCATGCAAAATTGCATATTATGTCGTTCATTTGTCGCTTTTTGTTCGCTAGTGTTTTAATGATGCGTGCTTATATGTAATTAGAACTAGGTATAAATGCTTTTTAAATCTATACTAAACAGTGATACGTTTTTTTATTAAATCAAAAACAAAGCAAGGCAATGTAATAAAACTTTCGAAATAAAATAAATTGAATAGCCTTTCAACTATTCGAGTTAAAAACTTAAACCCAAGTTTTTATGAACGCTCTCGTGTTCCAAATTCTACGTAACGTTATTTTAATTAGTATTGTCACTCGCGTCACGCATCAAGATCTTATCGATACGTCTGAAGATTTAAAATGTTTCAATCAACCAATACCCCCGACAATAACTATCCAACAGACACAGACTCAAAAAACCATTAAACCTACGCCATAAATAAATAAGACGTAAATAAATAAATACACGTATAAATCCGTAGTTATTTATGTCATTGCGGCGATGAAGATTTTTAATGACGGACGGACGGATTGTTGGTCATAAACCGAGGTATGTCCGTGGGTTTTTATGAATCAGCGTTACGAGTAAACGTCAAATATTTGGACCCAGTTGATAGATTGGTCCGTTGCGCTCGAGAGGAAATTGGGTTATTGGGCATAATCCTAAAACCTTAATACATTTAAAACGTAATGCAAGATTTTAGTATTAGATGCCCTTTAGATAAACGGTGGACGTCGGTAAGGTCCGTCGCGGACGACGGTAAGCACTTAAACGTCTTGTTTTTAATCTGGCAGTATCGAAAAAGCTTTAAAAAAAAATACAAATACAAATACAAATAGTTTATTTCTCACAACATACTTAATCTATTACAATAATACTGACCCCCACACTAGGCATTGCCTGTCCCGTGGGGGAGATATGTACTACAGTTGACGAACAACATTTAACGGCTACTGTACCAGTAAAAATTTACTTAAACTAATAATTTGAAGTAAGAAGAAAATAGATATCTGTAATCTTCATAATAACAAAAACATTAGACTCTAAAGAAACAAGCAGAATGTTATTTAATTCAAATTAAACCTATTCTAAGAAAAATACTTAACTTTGTCATCCAGCTATCGCGGAGCAACATGCTATTCTTATAACAATTGTATTCACGTGTGTGTAATATTTATGTGCATTAGGCTTTTATGTTTTTACAGGATAATTCAATTTTTTGCATACGGTAGTTTAATCAAAGGTTTAGTAATAGATACATTTGTTTTTGATGCAAACCTTTGATGGAGACGCGTCCCGATAAAAGTTTGGATTGGGCCACTTTAAAAATCAAACATTTCCTAATTCTAAATACCCTTATCACGAAACAAATTATTTTAATTAAATGTTTTGTTTTTTCCATTATATTCTTTCTCTGTATCATACCGATTTCCTAATAGGGAATATTCATGACATTTTTTTATTTTTTTTATCTATTCTATAAGTAATTATATAACCGGAAAAAAATATAACACTTTCACAATATTATTAAATAAGCTAAAAAAAAAATATTAAAATTACTATCATTTTCGGACGATCAAAACGCCACCATTTTGGCGCGCTCATTTGTGACGTCACCGTGCAGCTTAGTGCACGGCGGTTCTTAAACAAATTAACAACAAAGTGTTTGATTCACACTTTTAATAAATGTGAGTGATTAAAGCTTATAAGATCAACTTATTGTAATGGAAGAGCACACAAAAGCTTATTATAAATATTGTATTGTCCCTATGTGTGAAAATCACATTAAAACTGCAAATATTTTCATATGCCCAAAGGTGCAAATATAAGGATAAAGTGGTGTAAGGCGATGAGGAGAGATAATGTATCGTGCTTGAGTAGTTTATATTGTTGTGAAGATCATTTCGACGTGAGTATTAAATATGTATGTACCTAAAATCTTTTTTATTACGACTCGCGAACAATATAGGTAAACAATAACCTAACCTCAAAATTGTATTATATACTTATTCATAAAACTATTCTGATTCCCAATTTTTTTAGTTATTAATGTTACAAATATTATGATTTTTGTTGATCAACAGCTGACTACGAGTGTTGATTTTGATCAAGAAACGTTTTAGCTAAGTTTCTTTGTTTGCACTGTTGATCGAAGAAAGTTAAAAGAATTTAATCCTTTTTACTGAGTGACCTACACAAATTTGTTTTATTTATAAGCCTTGACGAAAACAACCTAGTTTGTTAAAGTTCATAAAGATGTTCTCAACATTTAACATTCCTAATAGGTACCTACATATCTTTGATTATATAATATACTATATACTATTTTACTATACTATAACTTTATATATTATATATACTAGCTTCTGCCCGCGACTCCGTCCGCGTGGAACTCGTTTATACTATCTCTATACCAAATTTCATCCAAATCGGTTCTGCAGTTTAAGCGTGAAGAGGTAACAAACAGACAGACAGACACACTTTCGCATTTATAATTTATTATTAAGTAAGTATATATAAAATATATAATATAACTAGCTTCTGCCCGCGACTCCGTCCGCGTGGAACTCGTTTATATCGTAGCTCCCCCCATATCCCCCAAAGGGATGAAGTGGGGGTAAAAGTTTGTATGGAGCTACGATATAAATGAGTTCCACGCGGACGGAGTCGCGGGCAGAAGTTAGTATATATAATATATAAAGTTATAGTATAGTAAAATAGTATATAGTATGGATAAATATCTACTAGTTTTTTATTCCACTTATTTAACAAAGACACCTATTTGAAGTAGTTTAAAAGTCTAGCTATTTGAATCGCCAAAATAGGTTATAATTATTTAATTGACCAATCTCACGAGTATAAAAACAAGGAATATGAAAATTTATTGAATATCTGTAACTTATTTACCTTGCAGCTTTTACTCCTCTTAGTTCAGCGGACGTAAAGTCACAAATATTTGCGAAGTATGTATTAAATTTAGTCATCATGAACACATCAATTTTAGGCAGATTATCCGACTGTGCCTTGACAAAACCGCCTTCAGTCATTGTGGCGAGTCTTTTTTCACTTAATAATTACCAAAAAACACTGATTACCTATTTATCATAAACAGCGGCCAAACAATGCGAATAACTTTCAATAATCATACTAACGACCTGCACGGTGACGTCACGTTTCGCTCCGCCAATAGCGTTGCGTTTTGGAAATTTGCGAGGGAATTTGAAAAATAGTACTTTTAAACAATTTATTTTATCAATAGAAACATGATAATTAGAAAAAATAATCATGTGTGTATATTTATTAAGCAATATAGATTACACGTGATTTTTTTTGTCCATTTCTAAATCACATGCATATTCCCTATTCTGATTAATTTATATTGTAAACTTCCACCTGCGATTCCCAAGTTTTTTCCCATAGTATACATACAGGGAGAAATCTGAGATTTAATGAGAAATCTCTTTTCCCACTCTATGTAAATAGCTCATTTCCTTTTCAATGCAAATCTTAGTTATAACATCGAATAAGAGAGCTACATTTTAGTTTAAGTAAAAAATATTGATCATTATTGTCAAGCGCTGTAAGGGGATGGAAAACGTCGTGGAGTAGAGGGTGACTAAATTGTACCTATTAGGGTCATATGCACACCGCGTTTTACTAACGTGCCGTCGACGCGCGTTTGTGTCGAATCACGTGTCGATACCAACGCGCGTTGACGGCGCGGCGGTTAACTCGATACAGTACCGACAGGTGATTTTCACTGGTAATCTATAGCATGTTTCGCGCGACAGTCGCACGTTAGTGAAACGAGCATATGTATCGCTGAAAAAAGTTGCCATGTGTCGCTAATCATATTGTCTCCGATGTCGCCCTGCCCGCGCACATCGAATTCAATTATTACTAGTATGTAACTATCGTCGCTGCCTCCCTCCTGGGACATCAAGCCTTCGTACAAGCAGGCTCAACAACCTCTCATTTACATGCAATAAAAACTAGCTTCGTTTGATTAATGGCAGCCCTCGTCGTTAAATGCATAATTTACTGCATTTTAAAACTGTTTAATACCTCCTTTATCGTCCTTGGTTAGGCTGTTTTATTGTAAGGGAGGAATATTTTGTCGCATTGTTTTTAAGGTCCTATAATGCGTGTTTATTCTTACAGCAGCGTGATTTTTTTAAGCTTTTGTATAAAAATAAAAAAAATTGTGAAAGGGAACTAAAATGCAAAAAACTTAATGTGAGGTTACCATATAATTTTGAAATTTATCCTCAGATTAAGTTCTTAGTCGTGTTTGGTCGAATCCAAATTAAGTCCACCTGTTATACACATTTACTACCAGGAACGCGCCTGGCGGGCGCTCTCCGCGTACACGCTTTTCGCTACTTAACGGGAAATCCACGGGATCAGCTACAAGCGTAGCGCGTAGTGATTCTTGGCAGATAGGTATATAGTATTGTATTTAATTGATTTTCTTTTACTCATTCTGTACTGATAAAGTCGTTTTTCATGATTAATGACTGATCTGTGATCTGCTTGAGCGAAAATACGGTTCACGTTGCAAATAACTTTATATTAGTACCAGTTTATTTTATTCGATGCGATGAAATAATATAAGTACATAATTACGTGGAATATAGCTGTTATGCTCGATAACATCGGCAATCAATTCGTGGCAATAATTGTTAATAGTGTTATTGGCGATTTTATTAAAATTAATAACGGATCATAAAGCCAGCCGCGGCTTACGGCGGGTCGAAGGTATGGCTGCTTATTGAGCCTGTCTATAGTCACCCGCAATTTCGTATAGGTAGGCGGTACCTCAGTACGTGTGTAGGTGTGTAGTTACTGTAGCAATAATAGTGATTAAATTATAAAATTCCAGATTGGATGGCACGTTTGCACTTTCCGTGGCTATTTTCATTGATTAAGTGAAATAAATTAAATAACGCCAAGTAAGTAAGGCAATTCTTTTTATTGATACTTTCATGTCGTGTAGATTCTAATTATATAAGATAGCGTTAATTTTTCGCGCTCGTGAGTACACAGTGCACAGTAGGCAGTCAAAAAATGGCATGCTCCGTGCTTATACACTTCACGTAGTTTGTGTCATCTATTTTAACTTAGGCCTGTGAAGTAAAATAAATACATTCACAGAACTCATTCCTCTCGAATGTACTTAGTAGGTATATACGTACGGAAAAAAACCCCGTGATTTGTGTGTCTTTGTTTTACGCTCAACGGGACGTCTTTACGACGCTGATAAAACTATCTCGTCTACAAACTGGCCGTATTGGCCACAATAAAACTTAATTCAAATCGTCTTTTAATGACGCTTTGTTAGCTAACCGATTTTATGACATGCGAGGGTATATGGGAAGATCGGTCGATCACAGGATATTTGGTGATCCTATCGCAGGTTCATAATACACCGAACCGGAGAGCAAAGTGGGCCCGTTTTATTTGATTTTGAGTGTAATCTAGCTAGATAAGTATATACCTGCTACCTATAGTACTTACCTGCCTCTACATGAAATTTCTCTGTAACTGTTAGATCACGGGCTTTTCGTCACACGAACGAATCGAAGACCAATAGATAAGTATAAGGTATAGGAAATATGAGCACACGGTCAAAATTACGACTGACAGCATCGAAAAAAAAAACATTTTAGGTTATACGTAATGCCCCAGATATGACTGATTTTGATTTACCTAGTTACCATTTGACACAAAAACCATTAATCTTTCAGAGCATTTTTTCAGCTATTTTATAATTTTTCAGTCCATTTATAATCGTCACTGTAATCCTGTGCTTGTAAAGAATACGATATTAATTAGGCATGGTCAGTGTGAGTGTAGTAAATCACGGACGGACGGACGCAGTAAATCTACCGACGTGTGTCACTCACCGCGGAGCGTCGCTGTTTCTTAATACAGCGAATTCTGGAGGTGTGAAGCGATATCGTAAATGAGTGGGCCGCTGGTATGACGTCGTTTTTAAGTTGTGTGGCACTTGGGCCTTGGGAGGTACCTATAGAATTGCTACATGACTGCGTCTTGATTTATAAGCTCTCTTATGAGTTAACACATAGCAGACTGCGAGTGCGATGAAAGTTAGTTGTAGATGAGATTGGAATTAAAGTATTTCTTGCCAAACGGAAGCCTTAAAAATACAAATTTAATACCTTAAGGATATAATTTATTATTATTTATTTATTTATTAACAACTAAAATTATACATGAATAGTGAGATACATTGCTCCACAAAACTACATCGATAGTTTGACTGTGGAGTCAAAAATTCTCAGAGTCTCATTTCTCTTTAACATTATAGTAGTGTCTCAAATATCTACAATGTATAGATACTATACATTATTTTATATTAGGTAAGTACTTTAAGATTTCTACAGGGCATCAATAAGGTATTTTTTTAATCGATTCTTAAATCTAGCGTTTTTAGGTTCATGAACAATGTCCACGGGCAGAGTGTTTAGTATATAAGGTATGCGTTTCTTTAGTGTCCTATCACCATAGTAATTGGACACTCTAGGTACTTCATACTTGCCCGCGGTCATTGTCCTTGTGTTATGTTTGTGTCTAACTAGGTGTAAGTATTTCACGTTGACATGGTTGTTTACTGCTAGCAAGTATTTCAGCTTAGAGCTTACCGGTAAGATTTTACATATTTTAAACAGTTTTTGGTAGTTATTTTTACATTTATCTTTTGTCTTCTTATTCACAAGTAATTTCAGAAATCGGATTTGTAACATTTCTAATTTTTCAATATTAGTTTTGAAAGTTAGACCATAGCTATCAAGGGCATAGCAGACTTCTTCGTCAATCTACGAGTGATATAGCCGTCGCCAGAATACGGACGCCGCCTGTGTGGCCTATGCGCGTTTGATGTACGCACTAAATATTATTCCTTCAATAGATAAATTATAATAATGGTCGCAGCTAGCTTGATAGTTAATTTGGTATATCATTAAGTTCTTAGTATACAAGTAATATAAGTAATTCCGTACTTTGCAGCTGTAAATACTTCCTGACTTGGTTATCTGGATAATCTGGGCTCAATCTGACACGTACATTTCACATTTCAATATGATTCTGCTTCGCGCGCTCGCTTCGTCGTGCACCGAGCCAATCAGAACCAGTGCGCGCAACACGTTGATATTAAATTGGAATGCGATATTTTAGGGTCAGATCTCTTGTTTGTTTTGTTTCTGCGTGCATTTTCTTATGTGCAGCCTTCAGCAGCTCTTAAAGACGTCATGTTTTTTATTGGTAAAATACCAATTAAGGGGAATTGTGGCGCATTACACTTTTTACTCTGGGCGGTGTATAAACGCCAACACAGTTAACTGACCATCCTGTATTTATATTGAACCTTATCACAATGCACATAAAGTGCAAGGATGGTCAGTTAACGATGTAGGCGATGGTTCAAAAATAACTGTAAGCCAAATCAAGATGAATTTAACAATAACCATTTATCGTTATTACTGGTGTAGTTTGGTGTTGATATAAATTGACATAGCCAAGCTATGATAGTTTTCCTAAAATATGGAAAGTATACGCAAGCACCCCATGAGGTAGCTTCGTTCGCAGAAGTCATCGTAACCTATACAAGCGGAACATACGAATCTGCCGTAAAAAATATAGATGCTCTAGTAGATATACTCATAAGTATATGGTGTTGGAAATATGGGCAGTGTATTCGCTCTTTGCCTACTAATGCCACTTCTATTCTTAAATCTCTTGTAGTCCAGAGTCTATATAGGCTCTAGGGTATGAATCCTTCTTAATGCATTGACACTTGAGCCGAATTCATATTTATCTGAAGTGTCGTGTTTCCTATCTACATTTATTACGGTAATATTCACGTTCAACTGATGCGGTCCGAACGTGACGGGTCTATTTCACACTAGTACTACTACTAGTGTGAGGCTGAGGTTGAGGCTAGGTCTTTATAGATAAGTATGAATCCCGCTTTAGAAATTCACCCCCAAACCTACCTACTTCATTCATTTCACTGGTTTATTTATTTTCCTGGCCCAAAGCATCATTAGATTTAATAAACATAGATGATAAGTATACCTACACATTTCTATAAACTTACGCATCACGATCATCACCCGCACCGCACCTCGCCAGTATTCCTGAAATTCCACGCGCCCCTAAATCAAGAGCGCTCAAAACAAGCGGCGTGTAAAAGGCAGATAAATCAGGCCCAAATCCGGGAACATGATCCCGCAGAGGAATCACACCAAATTGCGTAACATACTTACCCCCACTTTAAAATGTAGTCATAAATAAAAGGTAGACGCACCTTATCGCGAACCGCCACAACAAATGAAAGAATACCTCCCTAGCTCCCTCGGCCCTCCCAAGAATAATGTCCTCTCGCTTCAGGAAAGCGGAAACCGTATTTCGCGTCTCACTTCAATATGGAACAGTAAAGCGCTGTTTTACATTTATAACTACAAGCCACATTCGCAAGTGACGCCACAGGATCGCCTCGTTGTAACCCAGTCGAAATTCAACTTTATTGAAGTGAGGCAGAGTATTTTTTGCTTTGTATGACGGTGGTAGATTTAGCCGGTCGCCATGGTAACGTAGGGTGCGCGTCCCGATTTTTGGCCGGGCTCCTTCGATTGCCTTCCGAAGGGCTTTTCTGATCACTTCCAATGTAAGCAGCTATATATACGATAAACGGTGTTTGCAGGAATAAATTGATGCGAACAAAGAACTCTTGAAATGTTTTCCACCGGTTCTCGAATCGGGGATTTTCATTTGCAACGGAATCGATGTTGGAAATTATTTTTCAGTTCTGATTCCCTTTTGGGGTGAAAGTTATTTGCAATTGTCTTTTGTGTCTTCCTCGACTATCATTATGTTCAAAGGAAAGATGAATATAACAGATATTATGTATCAATCATTGTTTTTTTATTGACTCGCATATTCCGTATCAGTCTTTATAAAAAAAAAAAGCTGTAATCTGTTTTAACGTCACATTTATCGCCATAAATGGTTATTACCGCCCGAGCGTGCGGAAAATCCTACTTCCTGCCCAGGAGGGGTAAACACCTTTTAACGTTGCGAACGCGCGACAGGTCATTTTTCCATTTATACAATTTGACATGTGCGTACAATGCGTTACGTGAATGACCAGCTGGAGACGAAATATTTTGTAGTCACCGTGGGCGGTAATAAATAAAGATGCAGATAGCACATTTTCGGCCTGGCCTTCTGCTCAGGCGTCAAATATCTGCGATCTGAAACACTCTTTGTTCGCTCTAGGTGAGTAATGCACTATTATGTACGGTCGGTTTCATGTAGGTATAAAGGTACGTATTAGTTGATACCTAAATTATGACCTTGTGTGGGAACTTCTCATATTATTCAACTAAATTTTTTTATGTAATAGATATAGTCCGGAGCTCATGATAGTCATTATTCTTGTATGTATGTATGTTGTACAGGTTTTCTTGTATGTTGTTTACATTCGTTAGCCCGTCATTTTGGTTTTTCCGTCGCTGGACAAAAAGGTTCCCACTTTTGATATTGTGAAGCGGTTACGTCGAATTAATAAAACCATGTAATATTTTGACTAAGTAACTGTTTTATTCAACCACTTATGTCGACCCCACGGCAAGTCTACAATCTAGCTTCGATCGGTGTGAACGGGATATTATAATAATGACAAGCATAAGTACTCGTTGAAGCTCGTTATAACCTACTTTACAAAAGACGGTTCATAATTGTACAATTTTCATAGACTGCTCACACTTCTGTGATCGCGTATCAGGATCGGTCAGCTGCAGAGACAAGTAATCCACCAAACTCATTATAATATTTTATGCAGAATTGGATTGATTTTGTCTGTAACTGACTATACGAGAAATCTCTATTCAGCACATGTATCTATGTTATAAAATGTTATTCTCAAATCAGATGTTATAAAAGCAAATCTGACCTCTGAATCTGACGTGAGAGCAGTTCTTTGTGTATTTTTTGACAAAACCAGCGCCCCAATCACAATGGTTTTAAGATAAAATAACACTAAAAAGTTAGCATTTCACTTGAATGTATGAAACATGTATTGTGTTACATTAAATACATGTGTTTCCTTTGTGGAAAAACAAAAGAGGTGCATCGTCTGACCACGTCAATTGGAAACTAAATATTGAGTAGGTAACCAAGCTAATAAGTGTGTCTTAAAATTTTGATTTATTTGAGTGTAGTGTTCAATGTACTTAACTATAGGTTTGCTAACTGATCAGTGCCTTACAGTGAACATAATGTTACTAAATGGGTCGGGTCATACAGCTTGAGTTAAAAAAAAGTCGTCTTTCCTGTGGCCAATAGTTAAGTGCCGTGCATATAAAAAATGTTTTGATTGCTTGAAATCACGTCGTATATGCGGTTTAAGAGTCCAACTAAAAATTAGGCTTTGTAGCCTTTGACTTTGGCAATGTCCACAGAAGAGATGCGAACCTAAACCTCTGTATGACTCGAATACATTGATAACACCGAAATATTTGCTGATATGAAAACTGAACTCAGATGTACCTCGTACATTTACAAAACTGTAGATATTGCAGTAGTTTATTTATGAATATTATTCATTTGATATTAAGTAGCCTCAATTCGTGTAAGAGTAGGGTTGTCACACGAGTCGACTAACTGCAAAGTGTTGTACAGAGCGGAGTATTTAAACCCCGACGCAAAGAGAGGGGTGTTATAAGTTTAACGTGTCCGTGTATCTGTGTATCTGTGTATCTGTCTGTGGTATCGTAGCTCCCAAACGGATGGACCGATTAGAATGCGGTTTTTTTTGTGTAATAGATAATTTTATCCCAAGTGTTCTTAGCCATGTTTCATGAAAATCTTTTCAGCAAATTAAAATGTCGGCGATATTTCAACTTTTCTAAGTTGTAGTTATTTAATTAATCTGTGCTATTTAGAGGTAGGTGTTACAATTAAAATACCAGTTAACTCATCGGCACTGACCTAATGTATAGGTATTAACTTATTTGTATATACAACTTGTGTGGTTATCAATCCTTGTTTCTATAATTACAGTAATTGTTAAATTCGTTTAAATATCTATTTACATTTCTTAACCTAAATGTACAATTTACATATTGCAAGGCGACAGCGTCGTCGTCTAATTTCATTATCATCAGTGTTACTTTTAAAATAAATCTATATTTACAAGTTTTTTCTTAAGCACTATGAATGTGGTGACTACAAAGATACTTTGCTTTGAGTGGCAATGAGATGTGAATAAACTATTGAATTTTAGTTCTATAGAACTAAGTTTGCATAAAATAATGTTGAAAGTTACCCAACATTTTAATTTCTTGGGAATGTTACCGAGAACGTTACTGGGAATATCCTGGTGACGAAACATCACTCATAATACTTCATTCCAATGAGTGGTCTAATTTCCTCTCGTCATACTATGACCAAATTAAACTGTCATCAAATATCAAGTCTGCGATAAGCATGTTAATAAGAGCACCGGAAGTTAAATTGTTCGGGGTAACCGCGTATTTTGTGACATTGTCGACAAAACTTTGACTCGATGAGGCAGTCAATTCGGTAGTTAAGTTGATCTGCCTATCATAGGCACTGGTATCTGACTACGTGAAACCTCATTGGAAAATAATGGTACCAATCGCAGTCAGACAGTTTCATTACTTTAATATTAAAAAAACCGGCCTCAGCCGAAACCGAACCCTTGGCGGTCGATATACTGCTGTTGCATACTACATATGAAAGTTGGACTTCATATTCTTGTATAATGACGAAAATATATTTTATTTTCGTCGGACAGTTTATTAATTTAGAAAATTCGGTCTCAACCGAAACGGACCCCTGGCGGCCGATTTATTTATTTATCGTATGGCAAATACGTCTATTTAGAACCGTGAGATCTTCGAAAAGACAGTACGGTGGCCGATATAGTGCGGTTATGTTCCTTCTACTACATATGAAAAGTTGGTTTCATATTCTTGTATAATGGCAAGCAAGAGATATCAATGAAAGTCTCAATCGAAAAACATTATTAAGGTTGGGGGATATAAGAATGACAATTGAATGTTAATTTAATGGAATCAAATAGCTATCTTTATAGCATTTTGTGCGACGATTTCGAATAATTTATATATCGTATCGTATCTAACACTCGTAGGTATGTCGCAGACATTCATACGTTATATGGTTAATAATATTAAATGTTTCTACTTATAGGAAAATTGGCACCGGGAGCGTAAAAATGTACAATTATTAGTAATTACTCACAAAATACATTTAGTACCATGTAAAATCTAACTATAATAAATACTTACTTTATCACATGACTACTTAAATGTAGCTATTTACAAAATTATAGATCAAGCTTCATTTTTACAGTACTAAGGATGCTGTACATCTCATATAAAACTTTTCAGCTTAAAATAAATATTAAAATAAAAACTTTTAATTCTGAGGTCTTAGACCAATTATATTTTCCGCCAATCAAATTTGCGAAAAAGGCCATTTAATAATACGTACCTGATCTTCATTCAAAACGAATACGTTGTCTCGATGCATTTTGTCATTGTCAACATGGTGACCTGAGTAACAGATAAAATACAGAACTTTTTCGCAAATTTAACTTTGGCAACACTTTAACAAAGCTGTCAAAAATGTTCCTAGATGAATAGCATCTCTCGCATCACATTAAAAATGGTAATACGCGAAATTGATGGGCTGAGCATCGTCATTCGTCTCACTTACACCTTGTTCACTGTCCACCTCGCTCGTATTAGCTAACTCTCTCTCATTCTCCGCCATACTCTGTTCAAACTTATTCATTTTAACCTGCCAATTGGACAGATCACAAGGGCTTTCGTCAGGGAAAGAGTACCATTCGTCACTGGGTCTGTTAACATTATCACTGATAGCACTAGTTTTTGCACAGGCGTTGGGTTCATTGTCTTTGACGCCTGTCGGGAGTGATCACTGCCGGTGATGAGGGAGGTGGTGCATGGAGTGGTGGAGTTCTAGGCGTGGTCGCTTGGCGTCGTCCTCGTCGCTGCACGGGTCGTTGTCCTGAGGCTCCTGGTCGTCGCACTCGTCGCCAAGTTCTTCCTGCTTGCGTTTGGCCGTCGCCATTTCAGCCGCGTGCTTTTTCCGCCATTTAGTTCTTCTGTTTTGGAACCATACCTGTGAACAAGAAGCAGATTTTGAATTTGGTCACTGTTTTACATTCAATTTGTTTCTGCTATGAAGTTAGTAAACTCTTTTAGCCTTTCATTCAACATTAAAGAGGCAAAATTCGTCTGTAACCATAATTTAAATACAATTAAAGACAAGATGATCTTGTATTAAGTATGTTCTTATATTTAAGCCAAGGAACAATGTCCCAAGATAAAAGGCGAATATGAAGGCAAATATTAGTTTGAAACTTAAGCACCTTTATGTAGCGGGCGCTGTAATGCGCTACTAAATTCAAGCCCGTGTTTACCTCCCGAAAGCCAAATATAAAGAGCGCGCAAACAAATTTTCAGCGCCATGTGAACCTAATCTGCTCAAGCGACATCATAATGCCTCATTAAACAACGCCTTTAAAGTTGAACCAGCAACTTACGCTGCCCTCCCTCGCGCCCGTTTAAAAGACTTAAGCGCGATAAGGATGGAGATAGTAGCCGTGTTCTACGGTAATTAAGGGTCGTTTTGCAAATTACACGGTACTTAACCAGCCATATAACAATCATTAATCACTGGCGTCGGCCCCGTGCTATCCTTCTTTCTCTTATTTAGACCAGGGTAAGTCTACCTCACTCTGTAGGTTTCGTTTCGGGAGGCAGCCGGCAGTTTAATTAGGTCATAAATACATTCTCATTATTAGAAGGATGCTTGTCGATTCCGGGCTGGGTGATTTACTTTGAAGCAGATGCCACCGTTATTATGATGTCGGTATTATGTTAATGGTGTCAAAACTTAATTGAATTGTATAATACAATCGAGAATCAGTTTATTTTTTTATCTGCAGTAGGAACTAAGTATTGGGATATATATATAGATACTCGTGCCTACTTGTGCTACATATTCACGGATATACAACATTGCTGACAATATACAGAGAAGTTATTTTGTTGGAAAATGTTCGCAGTATTCGTCCCTAAACGTCCATGTTTTTGTTGCTATAAGTAGGTAAACCTGGTGGAGGTATTCCTGGGAAGGTGGGAATAGAAAAAGGCAACGGCACACTCACACTATGAGTCATAATGTGCCGTGTCCTTTTACTCGTAGTCTATGAATATTACCAACTACATACAAATGCATTCCAAAGTGAAACCTCTAAAGCATTTTGTTAATTAGGCCCTTAACTTGCAATAACGCCATAAAACCTTCGTTTCGCACTCTTTATATACGACACCTTAAAAATTAAATTGAAAATAAAAATTGATTTGTGTGATTTTTAAGCTTTATGGTCAGTGTGAACCCATTAAAATATTTGGTTGGGATTTATACTCTCTCCTGTATTAAATTCTGCAGGTGCGAGATGAAGACTGAATCATATTTAATGTAATGTCATATAAATTAAATAACGCATTTATCGTGCCTAAGAAAGCGATTTTGTTTTCATTCTCGTTTCAACGTAATTTTCCTTCCTATAAGTAGCGTCTTCTTGATTTTACGCTGTTGCACACTAACACATTTACGATTATTTGTTAAAAAAAGTTGTCAGATCGTTCCAGAGTGAAATGAACAATCATTGCTAAATGGTCTGTTACGTTTTCTTAGTCTATAAATGAACATTGGATTTAAAATAATTTAACACACAATAAGAATTATAAATGTGGTAAGGTCAGACATTTTAAATAACTACTTATGGGTAGGTACTCTTTACTATCCAGCGGACCAAACGTTTGTTCGCCACAGATGTCGTATTAAAATACGTTAAGTAGTGGTAGGTACCAATACCAAGATTATAATTTATAATGATAAGATAATCAATCCCGTTTTATACTTTATATGAAATTATATGATGTACAAATAGAAACAAGTATTATCTAATTCCCAGATACAACTTTACGACCGAGAGGAAACTGTATGTAGGCCGTTAAACAGAATTGAAAAAATAAAGCTAACACACAACAAAATAGCAATAAAAAAAATAGGAGCGTACAAAACAAGACATCGTAAGTTAGTCGCATTATTATTGCGTCATTTGTTTTTACTGCCAACTTGATGCGATGAACTTCATGTTTATGTGTTGTTTCTATTTACTACATAGTTTACATTGTAAAGATGTCTGGTATGGGATGGGATTGGCATAAAGATACCTAATGTTTTAGAGTGCCATGCATTATTGCTATTCACTTGTTGTTCTAGTCAAAAGCATGTTTTAAGATGCTCTGCTATGTAACTATCAAAATCACCTATATCTGAAACAATGTCACTTTTTTACCATGTTACCTGATTTCACAATTCATTTGAGAGCTAGGTGGGTTATTCTTGATAGGACCAAGCTAAGACCGCATCGGCAAAGCATCTCTCAAGGTTCTTTTACTATAGAAAATAAAACTGGTTCCATTCCAGGTTCAAGCTAACCACCTTTTGTGTAGCAGTTACCGCCCATCTCATAACAAGTTGGATAAACTCAATGTTTGCCCAACAAACATCGTGACGTATGTTTATTATTATATTTACGACTACAGTAGTCTCCATAACTTGCGACCCTTTCACGCCGCGCCGCGAACATTATTACTTATATTATTATTTTCCAGTCTTCCTTTATGCCCCAACTTACCCGAGCCCCCTGCATTCAATTACTTAAGTGCTTAAAGACGCACGCAACGAAATATGGCCGTCCCGCTTTGCCGTATGTTGTGACAGTGATATCGCCGTCTCACGCGCCAGAGGAGGGTCGGGATAATTATGTGAATATCTATTATTTTTCACAAGAGAGCTCTGTAATGGCTTGATAGAGATAATGCGCTTTCAGTGGCGTCGGCGAATAAAGGCATCTTAACATGTCCGCCATGTTGTTTTCCGAGCAATTAATTTGAATGATAAGAAGAATGTTTTATTCCTTTGTAATGAGTGCATTCAATGGATATAAATTTAAATTAATATACTGGTTTTAAAAAAGAATGTTCTTTAAGCTCATTGCTAACGATAACGATCCTAATGAATTGATATATCAGAAGGACTTTCGATAAACGTTAATTTTTGATGCTAATGAGGTATTCGTTTTAGGTATAAGTACTCTGAAGTAGAAAGCCAAGAGTTTTACATATAATATTTCTCCATAGAATACGGAGTCATTGGCTCTGTCAATAGGTGGGATAAATCAAGCATTTCATCGCAGTGAGGTAGTTCGCGACGCGTGCTCCGGGTGCTAACGTCGGGTGAGGAGGAAAACAGCCACTTTTGCACTTTTACACGCTCTAATAACAACATAACCAATTCAAGAGGATTTTACGACTGTATTACTTAAATAAAATTAAGGTGCAACACGTTTTTATATCTGACATAATGTGTAACTAAGTACAATTAATCACTGCTAAAATTAACTACTTATAGAAAACAACATTTCGTACAGACTTCCAATATAAATATTTTACCAAGTACTAGTCGTTACAAATATGCCTGTACCTAAGTCGCCTACACGTAACGCTACGTTTTTAAACCCAGTCTAAAGTCCGCGTCATACAGACTCGAAACTGTATGAAGAGCTAAACCAAATCAGGTCCGCCAACACAACGCTACAATCCTACACATGTACGAGTGGGGCCATTAAGCGGGCGCCATTAGCGGAAGGGTGCAGTGACAAATGATCGCTAATGATGTGCGGATACACCGGAAAGGGTTTTGTCTATCCTAGATAAGTGGAGATTGCGTTTGTTTACATTTGTTTACAGTGAAAAAAAACGATTTTGATTACACTACGTCTCTCTAAACTTATCACAAAGTCCTTCTAAGACCTTGGTGTGCCATCGTCAGTGACACGGGACATGCCGGATTTTGAGTAGCTATTTATAGTTTTAATTTTACTCCGTCCGCGTGGAACTCGTTTATATCGTAGCCCCATACAAACATTTACCCCCCATTTCACCCCCTCAGGGGATGATTTATAGGATAAAAACTGTCTTATGTCCTTTCCCGGGATTCAATCTATCTCCATACCAAATTTTATCTCAATCGGCTTAGCGGTTTAAGCGTGAAGAGGTAACAGGCAGACAGACAAACAGACACTTTTTAATACAAATATCAATGGTTTCAGCGCTGAGCCATAACCTACTTAAAAACTGGTTAAATGGACCCGTTAGCTAGCCAATTGAATAGTTTTTATAATATGCAAGTATCTCCCAATGCTAGACCATTCTTCACAATCTGCCAAAAACCGCAGAGCCATAACAAACATCGCATCACAGACCGTAGCTATCCGAGTTATTTTCTTTTTTGACATTCAGTATTTGTGGCCAGGAACAAATTGGAACGTTTGATCGATGGAAACGTCGGCCTAATGGATCCCGGCGTGCAATGGAAATGGAATGCAATTTCCATTCTGTGCATTCGGATGGTATCTTTGCATTCGTTTAGATTTTTAGGTTATTTATGAACGCTGTTTGTACCTGTATGGAATTACAAAATGACCGCTGGTATTGAATTGGCGATAACAAAAACATGCTATGATACTCAAGAGTATAATTTTATCAGGGCCCAAAGATATCAACTCTGATATTTATTTACTATGTATACTCGTAATACCAATTTCGTTAGAACCATAACTCTTTCATCGAAACGAAAAAAAAACCGTTAACGACGTTAACAAACGCGCTAATTACCTTATTTAGGCGCTCTGCTCTACTATGAGAATAAGTCTTTTGAAGAAATATCTCGACCTTTTTGGACGCACTGTATAGGAATACAGTGACGACATAATATGTCTAGTAGCAATAGAGTTCAACAATGATCGGTTAACTTTTTTAACGAGTCGTCGATGGCAGATATTCCTAAGTTAATAGAATTTCGTTTATAGAGATTCGTACCTAGATGTTTTATATGTCCTCTGTTTCAGGACTACTGTAGTACTAACTGCTTTTCTTCCACCACAGAACTAAAGTAAAATATTCGCGTTGTCCGCTCAGATTTGTGGGGTTCCGCTTTGGCGGAATTTAGCTTGTGAAATTCCGCATGCGCTTTTCCGCTAGCTTTGTTCCCAACTTAACTACGCCAGACTTCATCCGGCATTCGCCGCACTAGCCTTACGCAATGCAATAATCCGCGCTTCAGTAACTCTTATTAATAATTATTATTCGGCCATTATCGGAGAATAAGCATCGGATTGGCCCTAATCACTTATTGATCTGTGGCCGGTTCCCACGGAATAGCCTTAGTAAAACTGTAGTTAGAGCAAGAACATTACGCTATGCCCGGTAGATAATATGTATGTTCAATTAAATTATTAAGGTTTGTCCTATTTTGAATTTTAAGCTGGTACAATCCAGGCACCCTTGGTTAAATAGTAAAATTTTATGTCGATATATTAATTACTAGCTTCTGCCCGCGACTCCGTCCGCGTGGAACTCGTTTATATCGTAGCTCCATACAAACTTTCACTCCCCACTTCATCCCCTTGGGGGATGATTTCCGGGATAAAAACTATCCTATGTCCTTCTCCAGGACTCAAACTATCTCTATACCAAATTTCATCCAAATCGGTTCAGCGGTTCAAGCGTGAAGAGGTAACAGACAGACAGACAGACATACAGACACACTTTCGCATTTATAATATTAAATAAGTATATAAGTATAAGTATGGATAGTATGGATGATTTATGTATATCCAAGAGTCAAAGACGATAGATTCCATAAAATTTGAAAGCTGTGGGTGCTGTGCAGTGCTGTGTGTTTGGAAAAAGACGGTTTTGGAAGTGAGATTACTTTCGATTTTAGACTTTCGTGAGCTACAATTAAAATACTATTAACTACACGGTTAAACTTACGCATTAAATGCTACTACAAGCGACATGTTTCGAACTCTTCGGGAGTTCTTCTTCAGGATAAGTGTATTCGCAGCAGTGTCGCTAGAAGCACCTTGAAACACTCACCCTGAAGAAGAACTTCCAATGAGTTCGAAACATGTTCGAAACACGGTTAAACTCACGTATTAAGGGGCTACCCGAGGTTTTCATCGATTTTTGACAAGTTTTGAATCGTATCTCCTACTTTTACACTACAGATAGAATTATAAATCAAACGGTTATCGGTTCTTCAATCTTTTATCTCCATTTTGATTCACCGGATTTTGAAACAAATGAATACTTAATTTTCTATGATTTTTTTAAACATTGTCTAAAAAAACACTTATTTCGTATCTCTATTGACGTGAAAGTTCTAACATGTACGAAATCTACATATTTGGGTTCGTCTGTGACGTCTCTAAAAACTCGTCCAGGGTTTTCATTTTAAACCAATTAACACAAAAGTTATGACCAGAAAACCAGTTTTTTGGCCTAAAATTGTTCAACTTCGATGCCAAATATCTCGAAAACAATGACTTTTGAAGTAAATATGGGATAGGATATTGCTTAAAGCAGTTGTTGTTAATATAATAAGCTACAAAAAACATTAGAAAACTAAGGGATTCAGATCGAAGGTCATTGGCGTGTGGGAGCCCCTTAAGTTAAAATATTATTTCGAGATTACTTTTGTTAGAAACATTCCAATCGGCATAAGGGTGGTGGGTGGATGACAACAAATTATCACTTATCTCTCAACTCTTAGTAGACGCAGCAAAAATTAAATTAACAAATTCAACTAAAAAAGTTTATTGCGGAAGTAACTGAGATGACGTGACGTCTCTCTAAATCAAGGGAAGGGATTAGGGAAGCGCCAAATTGCGTTATTAAAAAAACTCATTAGCAAATTTTTAAAGACGAAGAGATATTAAAGCGATAAACTCAGTTATCTACAATTTACCCCCCGGTGGGTGAACCCCTTTTTTCAGTGAAGAGAATATAAAAATGTTAATGTGAAGCATTTAGCATTATCTTAGAAGTGTAATTAAGGACTGTTTTCCAGTGTGGCATAAATAAGGCTAGTGTAGCACTGAGAAATAATAGCACCATTAACAACAAAATTAGAAAGATTTTGTCACAATCCACGAGCAGTCCTTAGGATATACCTGAGTATTATGTTCTGCTATATTTATTTATTAAGAAAGAAACAATAATACAACATAAACAAGTACAGGGTCCCGCAAAACCGTTTGCACAGTTTGACTGTGGGATCGAGCAGTCTCTAGTCTCTTCTAAGCACTTATATAATATAACCAGACTATTTAAGTAGATAAATACTTCCATTTGTGTTTATGGCCTACGAAAACACGAGATGTGTAACTAACAATTTGGTTAAAAGGAGAAACTTGGAATTATGAACTGCATTTTCTTGAATATTTTATGTTCCATTATAATATACATATATAAAATAAACAGAAGCTTAATAAAAGATTGAAAACGTAAACACTTTTTTCTTGTACGAACGACGCCAGAAGCGATTAAAATTTGTCAAAAAGAAACTTTTCCAATACAAGTCACGAAAGACGGCAACACCGGACAAGTCCAAATGCAACAAGAGGAAGTTTACAAATTAAGAAAATGTAATTAGTGTACACCCCACGGCCCCCTAACGGACATAATTAAAGCAAATCTTGTTGTAATTTTGACATTTAATTTTTCTCCCTGCTTCACCTCTCCCTTATTAATTAAATTAGAAAAAGTACCTTTAAAATTTTATCTTCGGGCGACATTTTTTTGTTCAAGTTAATGAAACGGCTGAGATTTTTGATAGCAGTTTGTTTTTTTAATTTTTTCCCGACATGACTAATGGATTTCACCTTTTCTTATTAATTATGGAGTTTTTAAATTTCGCCCGTTATTCGTTTTGGCACCGTTTCAAGTTATGCTACAGTTGGCAAGGAAGAACTTTTGCTGCTTATTTTTCATCAACCGGCGCCTTCATTTTATATACGGTGACCATGGGACATGAATGAAAAATAGGTTTCCACATTTTATTTTTAAATTTAAGTCCATAGTTTTATACCATATTAATATACCGGTACAAAATAACTTTTTCTAAGTATAATATATTATTATATTTTTGAAATGAAAATACCTTTAAATACTTACCACAATTTTTTTGATAAGATATTTGGCTGAATGGATTCATTATTTGAGTCAATCAACTATTTCTTGCTGCTAATAGGTACTACTATTTCTTGTGAGTATTACACACTACTCACATATAACCATGCAGGCTTTCAGCAATTAAAGTTTAAGTCATGCTTGTACATTAAACAAATGTGCATCTTTGTGAGTGATCTGATCACCATGAATATTTTGACAAACAGTAGAGCTCCTTCTATCCTAGATCGACTAGGTATGGATACAAAATGGTTTTATTGCGGCAAAGACTAATAGTGGCAGTTGTACATGAAATACGGTGTTTCGTGAACCAAAGATTTCCTTTGGCAGGATTGGTCCTTAGGACCCAAGGATGGATTTTAGAAGTGGAGCCACCAAGATTATTGATGTAAAATTTTCAGGGGGAGGGAAGGTCAACTTTATCTTTATATCTACATCGGTTAAGCTACTAGGCCAAGTTTGGTATCGTTTTCGTATACATTGGGGATGCCGAATTCGTTTACAGTATCATATTGACACCTTTCCAAAGTAAAAACATATAAAATAAAAGAAATCTTGTTTTTTTAATTCCCTACTCTACAACGAAAAATTCCATAACTTAAAAACAATCATGAATATTGAAACAAAAAGAGATGCTTTAGAGAGCCCTATTATTCGATCACTATAAAAAAAACTGTCAAATTAAAATGTTTCTTATGGGTATAGTACAAAAAAAACTGTTGACCGAGCTAAAAATTTAAAAGGAAAAAATCTAATTAAAATGGTATTTTTCGATCCTAGAATTATAGGGATGGGTTCGCAAACATGATAAAGATGTAAAAAAATATAAGTAACGGTTATGCATTCCGTTTTAGGCCAATTTTGCCATAATATCAAAGAAAATTTAACTTAATAATATCAAATGAATTAACTACGCCATAACTTATTTACAAAGGTATTAATTCCATAAAAAAGTTTAAAGTGATCCAGGTGTTCCCTTATTTACTTCACCGATTGGCAATTTGTAGTTCTCGTGTACTTGACGACGAACTCCTTGGCCCCTTTCGTCACGAACCTGCTGCTTGCAGAATAAAGGTCCCAAACGAGATCAACTCTTACAAATTCTAGTCTTCTCCTTTTTAGGGTTCCGTAGTCAACAAGAAACCCTTATAGTTTCGCCATGTCCGTCTGGCCGTCCGTCCGTCCGTCCTTCCGTCCTTCCGTCTTCGGCTTAGCTCAGAAACCATTACTACTAGAAAACTGTAATTCGGCATCGGTATATAAATCAATCACGCCGACAAAACAAAAGAATAAAATCTTGAAAAAAATTTTTTTTCGGGTGGAGGTACCCGTCACCTAAAGTGGGGATGTAATTTTTTTCTCGTTAAACCCATAGTGTGAGGTATCGTTGAATAGCTTGTTCAAAAAGATTATGGGTTTCTTCGAACGATTTTTCAAATTAGTGATTCGTTTGCGAGATATTGGGCTTTACAACCCAAATTTTTGTTCAAGTCATGTGTGTGCCCCCCCGTTTAGATTTTTTTAAACACACTTGTTATAAAACAATGTTGCAAAATTTTTTATATGTAAAATAGGGGAATGTCACTCTATAATAGAAAAATGTATTCACAAAACATTCACTATTTACAGTTGCAAAAAAATAAAGTGTAATTTCTCTCTTTTTTTTATTACAGATTGATGCAATTTTTATTTCAGAATTGAATTGTACAACGTTGATTTAGTTAAAAATAATACCAAACTTGACTTAGTACCTAAACTTAAACAGTTATTAACCTCAGACAGCGCGGGGGGGAAACCCCTCCCCCCCTCCACCAGCATGAAAAATCTGCGTGGCTCCACTTCTTAAAAACATCTTAGGAACCCAAAGATTAATCCTGCCAAAGGAAATATTTGGTTCAGAAAAAAAATATAGCAACACGGACTTCTAACGTGCTTCCAATATGTTTCAAAGAAAAAAACCCATAAAATCACAGTTATAAAAAGTGACCCAGGAGATGTAACCATGACAACAAGTGGCAGAAAAAAATACATACCTTTACCAATCGATATCAAAATCATAGAAACTAAAAAAAATATCAAAATTAACACATTATTCTAGTTTAACATTGTATGTATCTAAACTTTGCATATGTCTAAATCGCCAGATTATGAAATAAAATAGGTACTAAATGTTTCCAAATACCAACATGTAATGTAACACACACACGCCATTTTATCTTCAATCATACCCAACGCGCAATATAATGTAAAATAAAGCCACCACATGTAAACCGCTTATCTTAAATCTTGAAATTTTAAAGGGTACCACCCCCGCCTTATCAGCGTGTAAGCCACTCATCAATTTGGAATTAGCGTGCGAGCCGTCTTTATGGCGTGACACGCCGTTATGTTGGTATCGGAGGTGGAGGGAAAGTTACGCACCTAATGTTGCCATTATAATTAATTCCTTTAACTTAGTTTTAAATTAATTTAGTTAATGTTAATTATCATCTTGTGTATACTTTATTATACTTTTGAAAATGAAATGTAGTTTAAGTTTATGAACTTATTGTAAATTATTTGTATCGCGAGTCTTTGAAAATACTCCGTTTTTTTACTACTCACTGCTTTGAACGAAATTAATGCCACTGGCACCTAACGGGGTTTTTTCGTAACATGCCTATCTTTCAACAGGTATTTTTTTAGTAAGACAATCTGTTGAAGTTTTTATATAGGTATGGTATTTAAATAATGTAGTTTTTAGAAAATTTCTCGGTCAACATACCTTCATTTGCACCGTCGATGGTGGACGCACACATAGTTATTTGAACTCCGTGACTTTATTATAAAATTAATGCTATAATGTAATAACATAGCATCCGGCTATATAGTTAATTTATGTAATTAGTGAGACTGCACAATAAAGCGGGGGCTACAGCACAAGGTATTGTGTAGTATTATATGACTTCAGTCATCTAGAACTTATCCTCTAAAGCCTTTGAACGGCGCGGTTGCAGTGTGTTCACACATATACGTTGATTTCTCAAATAGATTTGACGTAACTTCTCAAAATTGTATAGACACATAGGGACATGCGATATATTGTGTTTTTTCTAAAGGGATTAATACATTTGATTATGTGACGCATCGTTGGGCGGCAGTTTTTTGGTCTGTAAACCATCCAGAAGTATTTGGAAATAAAAGCAATTTATTAACAAATCACTGTAGGTATTGACCGGAACGTGTAAAACCATTAAACAAAACACAACGTCACTCCCGAACCCCCTATCGTCCACGAGCTTAGATGTCATTTAAATTTAAATTAAGGTATTAGCCAGTGTTGCCAGCAAACCGCGGGCGCATCTTATCGTGTGAAGGGTGCATTATTTTACATTTTGCAATGTATTTACTGTTCGTTAGGGGCGATTAGATTGATTTGTTTAGTGATATGGAGTAATGTGACGGCTTAATGGGATTACGTTTGTATCAATATTTAAAGAGATGCGTTTGCGGAAACAACATACAAATAAAATCTAAAAAAATTAATATTACTTAGGTAATGATATCGATTAAGGAATTGCTTAGTGGTACAGGTCGACACACGTAAAAAGAGCTCTGGCGGCCATACATTTGATATGGCGTGTAGAGCTCTTTTTACGTGTGACGACTTTAGTAGAACAATAAGAATCCGTAGGATGGTCAAATTTCCCACGTCTTAGTTCATTTCAGGCGTAATTTTACACATAATTTTATCCGTTTAACCGTCAAATGTGGATATAATTGAAAGTTAAAAGGGAACCGTTCGATTAAGCTATTTTGACAATTCCACCTGAAATTTCAATTCAGTCCTTGTGGCATATATATATGTATGTATTGAAGCCGTTTTAAAGATATGGGAATACGAGTATACTGGGTGGAACAGATCGATGGACTTTTAAGCAAATGGGATATAGATCAGGTTTAGTGCTTTACTTCTCACCTAGTAACCATATTAATATTTCTAACGGTTACCGAGATACAACTTGTTAAACTTTGGTGAAAAAAACTGTATGTTTCAACCCTATCCAGCAGATTCAATGACGTCAGCATGATCAAGTAAATTACAAACAGCAACATTATGAACTGACCGTTGACAGACCTTATGTCATTGCAATAAGGTAAGTTAAAAAGTGAGTTGACTAGACTTTTCTTGTGACTTGTGACATGTGTCAATTTCAAATGAAAATAATAACTATGTATATTAGTATTAGGGTTGTCACTAAGATAAAATATTTCGATTTTTATGTTTTTTTTTTTCTTTTAAATCCAGCTTAACATTTATAATAGATCGTTTGTACGTCACTTATATAACACTGTCCTTTCAGCTTAGTCCAAGGAAATGTTCCTCCCTGTATATGTATTGTTTTGCAATTTCTGTAATTATATCAGAATAAGGGTCATTCTCTGGTCATTGGTTGTCAACAAACTTGAAACAAATGAATGTCTATAATGAACAGGATAGAATCACAAAATTTCGTGAACTTATAACTACTTCTTTCATACTAATATTATAAATGCGAAAGTGTATGTGTTTGTTTGTTTGTACGTTTGTCCGTCTTTCACGGCAAAACGGAGCGACGAATTGACGTGATTTTTTAAGTGGAGATTGTTGAAGGGATGGAGAGTAACATAGGATAGTTTTTATGCCCGTAATCATCCCCTAAGGGGGTGAAATGGGGGGGGTAAAAGTTTGTATGGAGCTGCGATATAAACGAGTTCCACGTGGACGGAGTCGCGGGCAGAAGCTAGTTCTTACTAGTTACTTCGATTGCTTTCCAAAATACGAGTTATTTTCAGAAATGTATAGAGTACTATGGAGCCTCAAAAGTAATTTCAGAATTTGCTTGCCATTATTTATTTTATGGATAAGAGTCATAAGCTGTATAGGAAGCCTTTGTTTACTAAAATAATTTTTATAGCCCATCGGCCCGGCTGTAAACACTCCAATTACGCCGTTACGACTATCAATAACAGGGGGATATCTCAGTCCCCGGAGAGGAGCCCGATAAAGGAAACCGCCGAAACAAATTGAAAATTCGCGCAAACAACCCTACACTCAGTGCCGTATCTAACCAACTCTCTGGTGCAGAAAATAATGTTGTCAGTTCGGAAAAACAAAGGAATCTCGCTCCACAGACAACGCAACAGAACGGAGTGTAACTGCGTCGGGTTTGGTCGGCTACGTTGGTAGAAGCGTTGGTATATCCGATATCGGAATCACACACCGAGTGTTTTATACGCGGTTTTATTATTTATCCAGCGTTTAATCCGCGGACGCAATAAATCTACGCGGACAGACATGGCGGCTTTTTTGGCGCGAAAAAGAATCGTTCGCGGAAAGCGGGAATGAACCAGATTAGGCCGGATAAGTCCGCGTTATTAATGGACCCTGATACCCGCCCGGGTAAATGGATAGGTAGCAAATGGTGTTTTATTTTTCGACAGGCGATTTGTGTTTACGTGTGTGACGAATGAGCGGCGACAAACAAGTCGCTGTGCTGTCACCTGTGACGTCAATCTAAGTTTTTCATCGGGAGAAATCAAGTTACCATTTTTGAATACATTAAACAATTTAATTCGATTCTCACTACATCATACTTATACACCATCACAGGAGTGCATAAAGTGCATATAGGCTAAAGGGTGTTGAAAAAAACGGTTACGGTCAAAAAATATGAAAACTATGTCATGATGTTGCTATTTACTTTTAAAATTGTCCACTAGCAGTTTGAAGTACAAATGTATGCACAACATGATTTGGAGACAAGAACAGAAATTACGAAATGTGATGGACGAAGAATCAAAAGAGAAACATAATAAAGTTCATATCAAAGCTCGGATGTTGACAAATATTTTTCAAATTACGAACAGGCAAATAATTCATTCAATTTGGTTACATTATTGCAGAGGCCGGGAAATAGTAATTCGTGGATGAGTTAATTTTGTATACCGACAATAGATACGAATCCACGAATTGCCATTCCCGCCGAGGCAGATATAGTGCTTTTCTCCATAAATGGGATGAAAACAGATAATATTTTCAATAATGTCTTAAAATAGCTAGTATGTCAAAAACCTGTCAAGTCCCGCCTAACTTATTTTTTTTAATACGGGGCATGACTCGTGGTGCCAGTTTCAATTGACTTCGGCGAGAATGGAAATTTGTGGATTCGTATTTATTGTCGGATTCAGCTTCGCTTCTTCTGACAAAATCGACTCATCCATGAATTGCTATTTCCCGGCTTCTGCAATAATAATAATTAATACTCTTTATTGCACCACGACAAGAGAGAAATATCTTACAAAAAATTTGCTGAATAAATAATGGTAATTACTATCAATTTGAAATTACTATCAATTCAGTCTATAAATGTGATTTTTGATTACATATCAGCCATATAGAACTAACACAAAATTTTTCGTAAGTTGTTTACTTGCAAGGATTGAAATAAAAATGGTGTCAAAATAAACCTAGAGTCTCTGTGGTAAGTAAGTGTGGTGACGTATACAATTTTTGAGTTTTACTTCAGAAATCAGTTATCAATGTCTACATATTATTTAGAATGGAATAAATTCAATACTAGTCTTTTATTTAGATCTAGTTCTTGAAACCATTTAATGTTACAGCGAACTTCGGTATTATAATATTACCTAGAGCAATACTACCATATTGCTCTAGGTAATATTATTTACTTTGTTTCCCGCTTTTGTTAAGTTATTGTAATATCTCCACAGTAAATTGTTTGCAAACATGAAAGGATCCAATCAGAAAAGAGACAAAATCAAATACAAGTCACACATCGATTGCCATCGAATATTTTTTATCCAGAAAAAATGCAAATAAATTACATCCTACGAATCGAGAACATAATCACGATAAACGAATTCATTATTCGCATAGGCAGGCCGAGTGAAAGCGCAATATATATTCATGAATCGATCTGAGAATCGAATGGAATCGAATACAATCGAATGGTATCGAGAGAGATCCTCGTAATATCGATATGATGGCGCATCAAATTTCATGGCCACACTGATTTTTATGGACACGCATGGTTTTTATTAATCTGTGGTGTTTTTTTAAATGGTGGCCATTATGATTGCGCGATCAATTTTGCTCGTTACAGGTGAAGCTGATTGACTGCGACATGATGGCTCTTTTGGTTTTTGATTGTGTGCAATGCTAAAAATATTAACTATATTCATATTATATACAATATTTTTAAGCATAAATAGATTATGATATGATATATAAACCCAAGATAAAAAAAAAAATGTACAAAGATCATGTCAATGTTGAGTTTAAACCAATTTGTCGTGAATTTCGCCCAGCCCCAGTCAATATGTGGATATAATAATAAAGGCTGCGCGGTCCGCATACGCACGACTGCATTATCGTGTCTCCAGTCGATCGGTATTGCTTATTCGCTCGTACCTTTTATAGACACCGTGCTTGTAGGTATTATTGGAGGGTGTTCTAAGTTTTGCTGAATATCCTCGGTATGATATTTGTTCGGATAGTATTTTGAAAATATCCATGAATTTAAAACTACGTACGATTAAGGTACGAATAACCGGTAGGAGGCGATTAACGTAATGTCACGTACTGCTCTCAAATGGCTACGCTGCAGTTCCGGTATTGTTTAATATGATATTCCAGGTAATCCTAGAAAATTGCAAGTGTAGGTAAGTCAAGAAAGTGGTCTACCACTTCAAAATCATCATCATATTAAATCAGCCGGGCTTAGGCCTCCCCTAGTGCTACAAGGACCGGTCCTGCGCCACCTGCATCCAGCAGACTCCTGCGACCTTTGCCAGGTCGACCATAGTATATCAATAATAAAGTCGTAAATGCATTAAAACTATTTCTTTCTGTCAATTTGATCTACGCATGATAACTTTTTCATCGGCCACAAACCTTCACAGTTTTAAAATATTTTTTTCCTGAAAAAAGGGTAAAATATTTTCAGTCATCCATACCGCATAGGTATTTAAACTACCATTGTCTACATTTGCCGAAAACGTCTGGCCCAAGCAGTTCATTCGGGGGCCACCCCCCACCCCCCACTCGTGGGGAGAGGGGGAAAGACACATGTAGCGGGGAATCGATCCAACTAATGTCTTTCCAATTGGCCGGCCAACATGTTTTTGATGGCTATTTAAAATAATGTGACAGACTGTGGACTTTGGAAATATTGGAAGATGGGTCAAAAGGGGAAGTTTTATAGGAAGATACATGTGGAGGTGCTAATCTGAATTGTGTAAGTGACATGCTTTTATGAGCTTACCAGAATCTGTTATTTCATAAAATCTGTATCGTTGTAATTTGTCATTTAAGCAGCCGAACCACTGTTTGTATTTAAAACATGATTTTATCAACGAGACATTTACTGTAATGAAGACGTGGTCTATTTATGAAGTGAAAGCTTCTTTAGCGGCGCTGAGCACTTTTTGGGATGGTGAAAAATTGTTAAATACGCGACAGAGTTTTGTGACGTCAGATGTGAAGGAAGTCACTTTTTGCTGCTAGCCGATTCGACTTCATTCAAAACTGAACGCTATTCGTAAGAGTATAAAGCCGTTAAACACTTTTTGCAATAGCATATTCTGCAAATAAATTTGTAATAATACCAACGCGTCCTTCATCGTTTTGCTATTGAGAAAATTCGAATTTGGGCGTTATTCCTAAAGATATAAGCTTAGAAAAATATTTACCAACGGCAAAAACAAATTGATATTTTGGTTGCCACCGCCGTCTGCTGTTCTTGCAAATTCGAATAGTTCGAATTTAGACGTTATTCCTAAAGAGCTTTGAAAAATATTTGGCAATGGCAAAAACAAATTGGTATCGTGTTTGCCGCCGCCCGTCGCGCGCCGACGGGCGAGCCGGCAGCCCGTCGCACCCAACGCGCCCGCGGACCGTCCGCCTACATAATTGATAATTGTTTATAAATTTGCGTCAAATTCATTTTTAGGGTGACACCGTAAGATGTCACGTGACCTGATCGAAAAACTGTTACAATTTTATTGAGTTTTCACTTCTGCCGGCACTCCCGGAGTACAACCCGGTCTTTTTTTTTTCATTGTCTAGCCACATTACAAATACTTACAAAGAAAAAACTTAAAATTTAAAACATTGCGGACACCATAAACATACTAAGGTAATAATTAATTATATAGGTTCATCCGGTTGGCAGTCACGATGCCTCAGACATACACAAAGATACACATGATTAGACTTATAACCTCGTTTTTATTATAAGTTAAAAATAGCCAACAGCGAGAACAGAAAGCAGAGCTGCAGACGCTGTTTGCTGGAAGTCAAATCGGCGTAACATGGAGCTTGTATTAGAAGAACATAACAAGTGTGCAATAACAAAGTGTACATGGAGTCGAGCAGATAATGCAATACCGCGACACGCTGGCGAAGACGCAACAGGGACGCTGTGGAGCCGTCTCGAGATAAGTATTATAATAAAGTTTTGGTAATACGAGTACCTACGTAAATTATGATCAGTTATTGTATTGATAATACAAACATTTTAAGAGTATAGAGTTGATAAACAAAATAAAAGTGGCATATTGAAAAAAGAAACAGTGTAAGTACCATTCCTAAATACCGAATGATAGGACTGAGATGTTACCTAATGAGAAGTACTTACTACTTTTACGACCAGTAAAGTGTGTTCAGTAGTAATTAGGAAGGGATAATAGTTATCAACAGTTTTTACTGTTTTACCAATCAAGTTAATATTTTAAAATTCTACGACTACATGCCGATGTTAAAATAAAGCCTTAGATGAGCTTCGGCTTTATTTTACATTTTTTATCTTGTCTTGCAATTAACAAAAATAATGATAACTTTTGCCAAGTCAGCCAGTCTCACTGCATGTTTTACACAGTAGGTACCTATACCGACCAATCACAAAGTTAATGGTCTAAACAAGCAGGCGATTATACAATTTCCATTGTCTTTCGTCGAACAATGTGACAAAGCCGTAAACATTATAGTGGTCGCTATTGATATTTTATTGTGTTAATTTTATAATTTTGAATATTCTTGTGGACATTACCAATGCCTATTTTTTTCTAACAATCATTAATATTTGTAAATGGGTGGTTTATTCATTTTCAATTTAATGATATTCATGTTTTTGTATTATTTTATTGACATGTACCTGTATTTAAAAGGTCTGGCTTAACTTGCGACTCTACAGTTTTCCCTGGTCGCCGCCAGGCCGGGCGCGTCGTCGACTCATATGAATAATGTGCTATCGATTGTCCTCCTCCTCGGGAGGGAATGATACGGTGCGTTATAGACAAAAGTACGGTATACGGCCGGATATAAGGGGATATTTGGTTCCTGTGCTGACAGACCATCATTTATTCCGATTATTTCGCCATTACATAGCCTGTAGTTGTTTCGAGGGCGGTCCAGTTCGTATCTGAATTTTTGTCACTGAATTCATAGGTTTATTTAATTTCAATTTTAAATCTGATTGATTTCTGAAATTCCGCACAGGTTTTTTTAAACATGTGATGTGAGTTATAAAGTCCGACCAGCGAATAGCGTAAAAAAAGCGGAAAATTTAAAAAAAGCCATGCTGGTAACACGACATGCATAGCAGCCTGCGGTGGCGGACAATAGTAAATTTGACAGCTAATGAGAAGTTTACTATGGTCCGCCGCGGCCAGGCCGCGCCAGTGTGATGTGGGCTTAAACCCTGCATCACGCTGGCGCGGCCTGCGGGGGCGGTCAATATTCAATAGGCCGCGCCAGTCTGTGAGAGACCTTATATAATAGGTATTCGAAAAAATAACACGATTCGCTGGCCAGACTCTAACAGCCAGGTGTGTGGTACTACGTACACACATTTTTTTAAATCAAAATTGCTACGAATATAAATAATAATGTTTCAAAACATAGGTAACAAACAACTCTTAATAATTAACCAGGATATGATCACAGTTACTACGAGTATATAATATAGCCACTTTATTCCATCTGTCGAGATGGTATCGATAGATCATATGTTAGCTCGCTCACACACTCTAAATCAATTAAGCGGTAGCGTGACCAATCTAGGAATTTACACGCGCGATTAGACTGACATCGTGAGAGAACAGTTTAATCTAAATTAATATGGTGAAGGAAGTTTTTCGTGCTGCATTGCCTGCAAGACAGTGTGTAAAAGCGGGTGATACACGGCGGTTTTGCTGCGATAGAAACACGCAAGTGAAACGCGACACTAGCCATAGATTATCCATCATTATCATTATCGTCTACATCAATACCGTATCGCTGCAAACAGTCGCCATGTGCAACAACCGCCCTAAAACACGGTGTTACGAAAACTGGATTGAAATCAAGTGTTCGCAGTGCGTTCATTGCTCCTTTTCTGTAATGTGTTACGAAATTTAGGATTATATTAGATTTTGACCTTGTTTTTAAGTTCAGGATAACCGTCTGAAACCTTACCTTATTTTAGAGTTAACGCTGTTATTGTGGATTTAGGATCTTTATCAATTGTACAGAAATGATATCCTGGCCCTTTAGACAGGACAGCCCAGTTTACTTGACAAATAAAGTTATTTGCATGATACCCAATGACATTCATCAACCGGATTAAGGAATGCTACTTATAATCTATAGTCACGCACCAAATTGTTTGACAGAACACAATCTAAAGACTCATAATGCTGAATTTTTATTTAATGCAAGCATGATTAGAAATATTACAGCTACTTATTACATCTACCTAGTCTCATGCCGCGTCTCAGTCGGCCTTATCTTAATATCATCGATTAATATATCACTCAGTCCGTCCGTCCGTCGCGTGACAAATGAAAGCGTCAGCCGCCGTAAATACAGGCGTCGATAATTATCTATGGTTGGTCAAGTGCGAGTCGAACTCGGCATGTTGGTTCCGGAAAAAAAAACAATAAATAACTCAGAAAGAATGAGAGGAGACGAGAACTTTGTCCAAAATTACGAGTAACTTTTAAGGGGTAATTAAATAAAGGGGTTTGTGTTGTTTTTTTTGGGGTAAGAATGACGGTTGATATTCAGTATAGCTCGGTTGGTCAGCTGGATAAAATCTTTGATCGACTTTTTGTATTTTTTTCCTAACCAGAATCGTTGGGACTATTCCGGGTAAACGGGGCTTTAACTATGAATCTTCGCTTTTTGTTGACAATTTAAGGGTTAAGAGGTAATGCTTAAACTCTCTCTGTTGAGCTAAACATCAGAGTTTGAGTAATTTTCAAATGCAAAAAAATAGGCATAAACTGATAGCGTGAAGTGAACGATCAAAACACAATTGACTCGGGAAAGATACCTCCTAGCAAAAACTAAAGTGTGCAATATTGTGACATACCGATTTGAGTAACCGAAAGTATTTGTTATGTTGCCAATATTTGGCGAAAATATGAAAACGCTGAAGCGCGTCACCTAAATCTGAAGAGAAAAACTGGTAAATTAAAAAGCAGAACTACAAAATCAAATGCACCGTGAGCCAGTAAATTAACTTCCAACATCGACGGATTAAATCTAGAAATCGATTAAAAATCGTCTTACCACACATTCGAATTGCGATTACTATTTCAGCTGTCAAACCCGTCCATCAAATACCATTTCGATATGTTCTTATACCATCAGCTAGTTAAATAAAATTCAACTTTAATAATAGAGAAATAGAACTAGTTTTCACGTGGGACAGTGTTGGTAGTTTGGTAAGAATGAATAGAATGATTAAGTGAGTCGGAAGATTGGGTGGTGTCAAAATGGTAATGATGTTGTGTGAGAGTGCCGCCGTTCGGTAGCGCGTTGGTTTCATTAAATCCATTAGAATAAAGCCTTATCCTTTCATTCATATTTGAACTTTATGTCTTGAACAGTAGAGTATCTTATTGAATTGAGTTTCTAATCTTAGTAAAGTGGCAAGTAAAAATGTCGCTACTAATGACATTAGAGTAATGAGATCGACGGTTACATGGTTTTAAGGCGGTTCGTTACACGGTTGTTATTTTCGACGAATTTCTGACGAGTCGTTTAATTGTTGGTTATATTCATAAAACTATTAGGTACAGATTAACATGCATTAGTAAATACAAGTTCTTACAAAAAAATCTCAGATTCAATACTTGGTGCTTATGTCCCTATATCTACATAACTCATTACATTGTGTACTACCTATCTAGAAAAGTTACTATGAAATAAATTTTGAATGATAATTTCGCACAAAGTTCAAAAAGCGTTTAATATCCAAATATGTAATTATGTATTGTATTTTGCCTCATTATTTTTTCAAACAGTGACCTTATAAAATTATTATACATTTTATAAGGTCACTGTTTGATAAATAATGAGGCAAAATACAATACATAATTATGTTAAGGAATTACTATCTAAAAACTAAATCTATGTCATATGAGTACACAAACGCAAAGCATAGTCAGGTCAGGAACGCAGGATACTAAAACATTACGTCCTTTATTTCAGACATCCTTAATAAAAACACCTGCGACTACATTTCCGTAATGAGGAATGAATGTTAACCTCCATAATCACAGTCGGTTAAGGGCCCCGCGGTCGGCGATTAATTTAAACATTAATTAGAATATTAATTATTAGCTAACTCGTGTCCCGACCCTTTGTGTGTAGCGACGGCAAAATAATTGGCAATATTAATTAAGACCTTACTTTTTAATAAATTAAAAAGGTGTTATAAATGAAATATTTTTAATGTTGGTATACATATATTGGGTGACTTAAGTGCTGAAGACTTAATTTGAATTTTTATAATTATGTTTCATCACCATCATCATCATATTAGCCGAAAGACGTCCACTGCTGGACATAGGCCTCCCCCAAAGAGTGCCACAATGACCGGTCCTGCGCCACCCGCATCCAGCGGACTCCCGCTATACCGAGGCATCAGTCCACCTTGTGCCTGCCGCCTACGCTGCAGCTGTGCTGTACGCTGCGCCTTCCGGTACGTGGTCGCCACTCGAGAACCTTTCCGCCCCAACCGCCATCGGTTCTACTTGTATGATAGTATAAATTAATATGAGAAGATTTATATTCACATTCATCATTCTTTTAACGTGAAAGCTACACTCCATATTTTTTTATGGAAAAACTGATACCTGATCTTACACTTTACTGCCCTAGGCGGGTTCCTAGCAGTGAAAGTGATAGCTTGTCTGGGGATTACTTTACTTCCACTCCTTTTAATTAAACCCATGATTCTTACCACTCCATGCCACTTAAATTATATTGTAAACTTTAAAAAATCAAACTCTTCTGCGCTGAAATCACCAAATCTCATGAACAGTGATTGCTTGCCGACGCTACTTTAAACTGGCACATAAGCTCGAAGACGCGAGCGACATCTGTCCACGTAATTGAGGGATTACGCAGATAATTGAAACTGTGCGAGGGAGACAGACGCTCGGCAAATATATGGGGATAACAGAGATGGATAGAGACTGCCGGTGCCGCCGTCAAGAGAACGTTTAACAACGTGTCTTCTTGTATATTGTATTATCTTACGTTTTATGCCCTATTAATCTTGCTCGAGAGTCACTCTCCGCGGATTAAATGATTTGAGACTTTAATAAGGGTTGTTTAGGGTTGTTTTTTGATCGTCCCTTTAGTTTCGGTTAGGGTGCTTGCTTGTTTTCGCAGCCATAAATAATTGTTTGCGCTCCGTAAAACGTGAAGCGTTTTGTCGACGTCTCCGTCTAAGCCGGATAACAAGATGTTTACAGATGAGCTAATAAACGTTCTAATTGTGAGCGATTGATGACCGACTGTGGATCAGGTTTAAAGAAAGCGTCATCTGAATCTCCGAGTAGGTATTTACTTCAGTTGACACTGCTCTAACAAGCAGAAAGATCGAGCAGATTTAATCACTTGACTTTGTTTAGTAGACATGAAAATATAATGCATTATCATCATATGGAGGCCATGATTTCTTCAACCAACATGATAAACTTAATGATTTAATAACTCGCGTATTTTTTATCATCATAGCTACTTGATTCTACAAACCGTATAAGGCTGGCTCTGTCAATTACATTATTATTCGGCCGCTAATGCCCGTATTAAAATTAATTAGAAACCTATTAAGCTGCGACGGAAACGTCACTCGTGACTAATAGCCGCGCGACTTTCATCACCCGTGTACTGTGTCACGTGTAGGTACCAGCCTAGCATGATCGCTTTTATGTCGGAGATAAAAGTTTCATCCCTTACTAAAAATATGTAAGTGAGAGCGAGACGGATGCTTTATGTCCGTCATTAACGCGATCTAGGTAGATGCTACCATTTGATTCTACACAATTTATTTGAAACAAAATTTTCAGGAATGTTTCTCATTTCAACGCTGCGATATATCGAGGCGAGTATCCTGGATTGTGCAAATGACGTTTAAAGGCGATTGCACCTCGCTATCTGGGGACCGATTTTTGACTTTCGAGCGCTCGAAAATCAAATAAAAGTAAATACGTTTGTAGTATCAAAATGGCAGGCACTTACTTTCTACCAAAATAATTAATTACGAGTGGTCAATACCACTCGTTTTTCAATTTTCTATCGCTATTTCAAAATAGCATTTCATAATTTTTGTCAGTTTTCGTGTGAAAGAGTCGAGCGCTCGAAAGTCAAAAATTGGTCCCCTGAACTTGTCTTTGTCTGAAGAACTTTAGCGGCCTTTCATTTAGAGAACAGCACACAGTTCCACGGCTTGGACTTTTAATTATGCTTCTTGAGTGAGCTTATTTAAAAGCAACTACAGAAACGTCTGTCGAATTTACAGTTCTCTACATCGTTTCGCTACTACTAATCCATATCCATACTAATATTATAAATGTGAAAGTGTGTGTGTTTGTTTGTTTTTTGTCAGTCTTTCACGGCAAAACGGAGCGACGAATTTACGTGATTTTGTAAGTGGAGATAGTTGAAGGGATGAAGAGTGACAAAGGCTACTTTTTGTCTCTTTCTAACCCCCCACTTCCCTAATATGGGGGGTGAAAGTTTGTATGGAGCTACGATATAAACGAGTTCCACGCGGACGGAGTCGCGGGCAGAAGCTAGTAGTTAGATAACTAAAATAATATATGTTGCAGAAGCAGAATACAACGCACTTAAATAAATGAGACCACATTTCTTTTTGATTAGGCATTTAAATTTTAATCAATTCGAAATATGATAAAAAAATTGTTCATCTCAAATTAATTACACCAAACGCCTTCTATCTTATTATTTAAATTCTAAATGAAGGCCCATTCACACACATACTCTGGCGCGTAGGGCGGCAGGGCGGGCGTAGGGCGGCGCCCATAAAAATGCAAATGGCGGCGTCGACAAGGGATTTCATTGTTGTATCAATCACGGGCCTTATTATTGCGGGATTTCGTGAGATCCGCGCCGTTTATTGTTTTTGAACAATTGTTTTGTTTTGTTTTAAGTGCTGTTGTATTATTTGAAGTTTCGGTTTGTGCGGAAATTATTTCTCACTAAATGTTACAAACTTTAAAAAAATAAGTGCGCGACCAATGTTTTATTATTTTTGACAGGTCGCTATTATTAGCCAATTTTGTGACGTTTCGGTGAAAACCACTGCGCTAATACGGCAACTATAGCTCAAATTATGCTGCTACCTGAAATTAGCACATTCTATACATCATCATCATCATCATATCAGCCGAAAGACGTCCACTGCTGGACATAGGCCTCCCCCAAAGAGTGCCAAAGTGACTGGTCCTGCGCCACCCGCATCCAGCGGACTCCCGCAACCTTTACCAGCATTTATACGTATCTTAGTATATTTGACTCGCTAAGATGAATTTTGATGTATTTATGTTATCAAAAGAAAAAAATAAGTATTTAAGTATATTTACCCGCGTGTAGTGTAGCGAAAGTAGGTATCTACCGCTAGTGCCTATGATAAAGTAAGAAGAGATCTCGTATAACAGATCATGACTTCATGAGCTTTAATCGAACTTAACTCTCCCATGAATGTTCGTAAGTACCTACATACTAGCAGCACATACCTACTATACTCACACCCACCCTTTCAAAGTATATTATACCTTTACAGCAGCCATTCACAAAAATATTAACCGCTGCGCTGTAGGCAAACCAATATAACCGTAAGCCTCCAATTCAAACTCGTCATAAAACTAGGGGTCAAGTTATACTAGAAACGAACTTACAGCCCTATACCGGTTTATATGAAGAGGGCAGCTAGCTTCCTGGTGCACGCACAGTAACACTTGTCAAGACGGGGCCCTTAATTGATTGGGCTCGTTAACTAGCCCGTTTATGGCAGGTCGAGCTGTAAAAATATGTAACAGGAGTCATTACGAAGTGTGGGTGTGGGGGCTTATTCCTGCTGGTTACTTCGCTGGGTTAGTGACCGGAAACTTACTGAAACCTTTACTTACTTATAACTATCATTTCCATATTTTTCCTACGTCGGTAATACCAATAATACGAAGGTTAGGTTGCGTTAACGTTAAAAAAAAATTATGCGAAAGTAGTTCAAGCACAAATATCTAGTTTCTAAGATCTGGATATCATAGTCATAGATAGTCATTTTTTAACGTTGCAATTATAAGAAGGTTAGCTTTTATTCCTTAAGTACTTACAGGTATATTTTTATGAGAGCACGGGACTTATATTATATAGCTACAAACACGCTATTCCAAGTAGATACATATTATGTAACAAAGGCTGTTCGATTGGCCTTTATGAAGCAATATCTATATTAATTGTATAGTAGGTGTATGGCATGGCATAAGTCTGATTCCGGCTTATATTTCTTTTTGCAGCCATTATACAAAGCCGATTAAACCTATCTAATATTTTTTGCTATTGCAGTACTGTATATGGAAATGAACATGGAATACCCACGACTAGATATAATTCATCCTCGTTTTATTAATAATTTGAATTAGATAACTTATAATTTAATAAACAAAAAAATATTTCATATAACATCATACGTCAAACAACAATGACGTGTCACAATAGCACACGTCAAGGGCGACACCTACAAAAAACCGTCGTTTATAAAAATCCCAGCATTCAACGCGTATAATTTTTCGCTAATTCTTCAAAAACCACATGTCGACAGCCCTAACCGATCGTACGCAGATGTGTCCCCAGCTTAACGTGAAGAAAATGAGATGAATATAGAAAAGGCAACTTAGTGCAAAAGGGACGCGAGACGTGAAAGAATCAATCATACGTTTCCATAGTTAAGTCGCCAGTAAGACTGCGCTAGGGTGCGCGCGATTGTGGATTTGAGCTGTAATAGAATTTTATTTTTACCATTGATATTCAGGAAGGGTTTGTAAACAAATCGGTAGAATATTCGCGGGTCACCACATGTGGCCAGCGTCGCGTTTGCCGAAAATTGGCCGACTTAATACCCGTAATGCTTAATATTATGTCATTTTATCTATTGTATATCTCGCAATTGTACGATTTATTACCGGACTAATTTTAATCCAGCCTGGTAATTTTATTTTCTATTGTTTGTTCCTTAAATTGTATTAACAACCTGATCCCCATAACTGAATGTAAGTACATTAGTGCAGAGGCCGGGAAACTGGGAATTGCCGGCCAAGTAGATATAGACCAACGAGAGTAGTGAAGTTAGGTAAACGAGGCTGGCAATCCCTTTTCACGCCGAGGTATGTGTAGTGCATTTCTCAATAATGCAATGAAATAAATAAGAAACTTGAAGTTTTTTTAATAGCTGATCGCCACGATGTTGGGTCACGAATTGGTACTGAAACAAAAGAAGTTCGCATTACAGGCCTCCAATTTTGTATGAAACTCATTTCATTTCATTACGGATCACTCATTTCCCCGCGCCCGAAATGTGGTACTTCGAAGCTTATTATAAAAAACATTACGTCAATATTTCATTGCATGTTTGAGAAAAAAGATTTTGTTGATGGTTAGCGAGTTTTAGAATACTAAAAGAGCCAGCTGAAGTACTTAAATAACTATTTAATCTTTGATGATAATTGTTTCAAATGTTTAAACGGACTAGGTATACACATAATATTAATAATGTAAAGATAGCAGTACAATTGCAAAAAAACGCACACTATGCAGCATGCATGTCTCATCCATCAAGAAACAATACAAGAGGGGCGTAAATAACGATATTTAATAATAGTATTAGTGTGGCAACATATTGACCGCAGACGTATTATTTCCATATTAGCATTACAATATGCTTCCCTGTGGGCCCTGCGAGCTATATTAGCCCTTCAGTTACAAAATGATGAATAGCAGGGAGTATCATAACTTCATAGAAATGTCGATTATTAAAATGACGTAATTGAGTGCTCGACAATTGAATCGGTTGCAAGCCTCGAAGCACTGTCGCGTTAGCAGTCGCAGATTTATATACTAATATCTAGTAAGTAATTAGCAATTCTTCAAAAGTTTGTATAAAGTTAACAGGCTTGGCAAATTTTAATAGTAATATTTTATGTATACCAGCCTGTAACTGTCATACGGTTAACAAATTACCCTAGACCAATGACCAATTGAAGATCTCTTATTTTGTGAGCTCTGCGACAAACACAAAATTAGATCTAAGACCCTACGGCAGTCACGACAGTAAATCTGCCCTGCTGAGTTGCGACTGATTTCTTACCACAATTGGCGTTTTATATTCGAAGTTGAAAGACGGCTCGATCATTCGATTTTATTATAAGTGATAAGCAATATATTCCGAACGTGTAAGGAAACAATGCAACCAGGTCCTTAGGTACGTCGTTCGACTGAAATTAGTGCGAGATTTTTTTTACCTATTTGAAGAGCTGCCATATGGACATTAAGTTTTTATAAATTAACCTTAAGGTACCTAACATATTCTGCATATTCCTAGTTCTATACCCGTGATACGACACTACATATGGCGGATACGGTAAATATATATATTCCTAGAGTACAATGTCCAAACCAGCTGATGGTGCGACAGATGGTGGAGGGATGTGATTGGCTGCGGTCTTATTGTTATGCCATATTTGTACTCGTACTGTGTTTAATATTGTGTTAATGTCATATTAAGGGATATCCTCTAGCTATGCCCCTTGTGAAAAAAAAATATTTTGGAAATTTGAGAGTTTTGGAGATTTTTTCAGACGGTAAAAATAAGTACCTTCTATGTTTATCAATTAAAAGGTAATTCATTGATAAGCAGTCACAATTGTAGAAAAAAAAGAAAAACAGAACTTTAAAATGTTTTCTATTACGATTTATGATTAAATATATAGGGTGTAATCGTTAAGTGTTTACAGGCCATAATTCCGTAAATACAGCAGATATCAGAAAACTTCTAACTGATATCGAAAGTACGTTACCCAACGAGTAAAATTACACTAATAACGTTTTTGAAATAAAAGCAGGAATATAACAGTTTTATCTCTTACGACACCCGACATTCTTTAAGGCTGTAAGTCGTCATACTAAATGTATGGGAGCGTTTTAACTTAGTATTTTTAATATTACTTTATCTATTTAGAAAATGTTATTATTGTAATTTTACTCGTTGGGTAACGTACTTTCGATATCAGTTAGAAGTTTTCTGATATCTGCTATATTTACGGAATTATGGCCTGTAAACACTTAACGATTACACCCTGTATACTTACTATTTGTAGATTGTAATTAATCATTTTTCTAATAAGCAATCCTGCTTAGTAAAATAATTACCAACTGTAACGATTTTGCAAATAAATGTTTATTTAATTTTGTTTTATGAATATGTTCATAAAAATAAAATTCAATTTTTCAAAAGTTTACATAGAACTTTTGAAAAAACACAACTATTCAATTCCGACTTTACGGAATAAGGATATCTTAGATTTTTTTATACAGACCTCCTTATTTCTCAAAATTTACATTAAAACAAAAGGACAGACTTGAAAACGATCCACGGAATCAATCAGCGCGGCTGGAATCAATTGATGGGGCTCGATTGCCCTGCTATTGTCATCGGCTCAATCGATTGATTGCCCAAACCAGTACAATTAACTATCATTGCATTGAATATTCAACCCAAAGTCTAATAAGATAGAGTTCACTACACATTAACTACCTCCTTGAGTAATTAAGACATTGCATTTTGAACCTTAATAATGATAATCTTGAGTTGATTTCTTCGCTGTGGGCAATTATAGGAAAAGCAGAGGAGTGCAAAAGAGATTTGGGTCGGTGGCTGTGTGATCGGTGTTGTTTTGGGAGGAGTATCGATGTCACTAAAGTAAGTATATTGTAATCGCTACCAATAAATAAAAAAGATAGACTAATAAGTTTCTGTCAAAAATTTCATTTTTGGTACAAGCTTTTATTGCCGACTTTACTTTTCTGTATACCATCATCAATTACTCATTGAGACGATTCCAACGAACCCAAACTCAACGGGGTTACGTCGGTTAAGTACTGAATTCCCATGGCCACCTTCTGTCTCCATCATCAGAACTTGTATATTTATACCCAAAATTTCACCTCAATCGGTCACCGGGAAGTGGGTCAAATTTAACTTGCAAGATTTGTCCCATACATACTAACAGGGCAACTATATAAAGCTTGTAATAAACGAGACGTTCAACTATAGGTAGGTTCTGCATAATAGGTAAAAATGCTGCCTACATATTATCTCATTAGCTGTTTACCAATAAATATCTTAAACTATCTTTGATCTTCTAAGAAACTGCTTATGAAACTTTCTAGAAAATCAAATAAAGGAAAATTACCTTTTATATTGTAGGTACCTTTACTACTGTTTCTAGATTAGGGTGACTGGTACACCAGAGAAGTGCGAAGCAGTGTTTTCATATACATATTTGAGACTTAGCTGTCAAGCATCATCATCATCGTCATCGTCATCGTCATCATTATCATCATATCAGTCAAAATACGTCTACTACTGGACATAGGCCTCCCTTGCTGTCAAGCATCGCAGGTCATAAATCAGTGGATAATAATCCCTTTTAACCATCAGCATAACGTGAAGTAAGGATATTCTGTGATCATAATGATATTCGTAAACATATGGATTCCATGTTGTTATCACATACTCGCAGATATATAACATGTTCGACACATCGCGACAAACTAATAACCGCGCTATCGTTTATTTACAGGTGGGGCGACATATGTGCGTCGTGTAGACATATCTTCGGGAAACGATGATTAAATTCGTAGCATGACATGTATCTCACCCTAATTGCTATCTGTGCCAGTACAATATCGAGTGGATAACGGTATCTAGGATTTTATATCTATATTTTGTCGGTAGGTTGACTTTGAGTAAAATCACAAATAAAATTTTAACTCTTGTGTTACATCGTCTAGGCCTGTTTTTCCACCTTTTGTACGGTGCGACCCCCTTAATTATGGACTAATATTTTGCGATCGCTTTCCGCTTAGCTAGTTTTAGTTTTATTTTACAAAAAACAATTCCTATTAAAAACAACACAAGTTGCTGCGAGGAAGTAACTCCTTCAAGAAGTTATGCGACCACCTGAGCTGAGGGTCGTGACCCACAGGTTAAAAAATATTGTAGAAGACCTTCGAAACTAGCAGCTCCAGTTCGTAGGCAGTTTTCACTAAAGAGTGACACGCTACACGTCGATATGAATTGTTGGCTTCGAACGGATACGAAAAATTGAGCTTTAATTTCACCCCAGAATAAAGCACGACATAAGTAATCGAATCGTCGCACTTTATTCAAAATAGACCCCCGAACGCCTAATGACATCACACAGATAAGACAAACGACAGTTTAAACTCATGTAGATGACTCCGATACCTTCTGCCTTCCCTCTCACACTTAATAGTTATGCGCACTACCCTCTCTTTCTAGGGGAAGCACCATATTAAATTATCGTGATGGATGACGCAGTAATTTAATTTTAATGTGTTTTGATATTTTATGAATGCTTAATCGCGTTACGGATTTTTTTAGTGATAATTTAAAACGCGATTGAAATATAATTTGCGAGTGTCGCTGAGATTTAGGGCGAGATATTTTTTTATTAATTTTTAATGCAGCTGTCACATTGTGTAGATAAAATAGTGTATTACTCTTAATAACACTCTACCTTAAAATGCAAAAATTAAGATATTTATATTACGAATCAGTCATTGTTAATCCTTATTGACACCATCGACTCCCTTACGCATGCCATAAAAGACAAAATTCACGTGGGTGTTCAATTAAATACTCGACAGTTGACATCGAATCAGATATTGGCTTTGTTCATATTTAGGTATAGGTACATAGATGATTATGCAATTCAAGATACGTAGTTATTGACGCTATTCAATTTAGGAATATCTCACTATCATCCACATCATAAATAGAATGATTCACCGCTAATGTTGTCCTACCTGACTCGCTGGCCCTAAACTTAACGATTCGCCCTGATATACAGCCCCATAACCTTCTTATTGCGCGTCATAATTCCTTCTCTCCTACTCAAAATGCAAATCATTTCAGTTATCATCTTTATGGTGTAGTAAAAAATTGAATTCGTTTTGTGTCCGTCATGTTTCTCACATTGATACGAAGTGGGTAATTTTTATCTGTGCTGTTATATTGCGATCCGGTTTGGGGCGGTTTGAAATGCGGTTTTATTTTTAATTTTATTGCGTTACGGTGTTACGGAAAAACATTTAGATAACAAATTTCAAAAAATGCTTTAATAATTGTGCATGGGTTTATTTTTGGCGTCTATTTGTTTAAACTTTATATTATTTTAATAGAACTATATTTTTAACGCTTAATTATAAGCAATTTTATGTTTTCACATCCGCTAAAAGAAAACAAAAAATATCAATACGATACAAAACCTTGAAAAAACATGTGACAACGACAAGTAAACAAATTGCTGGGACATAATAAATCTTTAATAGCTCTTCGTATACTTAACAACAGTTTTATCCAATGGCCAGTAAAATATTGCGATTTAAAGTACTACAAAATACACACTGCCCTCGACTATCAATCTCTGTCTAAATTATAAACTGCACCATTTACACACGTTATGCAAATGAGAGTGGTGTTCAATGCGTCGCCGTCATCTAACGACGTGTCATCGTCATTAAGAAAAAATCTAGAGTAAACCCACATTTTCATATAATGTAATGTACCTACCCTCTAAATTCCGTTCAAAAATAAAATAAAATCAATTACTATGGTTAATATAATGTTTCTAAGTTCGTTTCTAAGAAATATATTAGAGGTGTTTTGCACGATTGACATTTCAGGCTCTATTACGGTCATTAGTCGCTACACAATAATCCTTTGTAACGCTAAACGCTCAACGTATCGCAGATCATCTCCATTCACAAATTGCGCTAAAAACCATACCATGGGGGTACGGATTACCAGTGCAACCTGTCGGCCAGCCAGCTCAAATTCAACCTTATTATTACGTGACACGATTGGTTTCATATGTAAATGTATGTTTGTATTTTTCAAATCCCCTATACACTAAAACCAACTTTTCCGTGATATGCATTAGCTCTTAATGCAATGATACAGAGTACATTGTTGCTTGATTGATGTATGAAATAAGTTAGTTGAGCGAGTGTCCGGGTGTCATAGCTCATTTGACATTCGATAAATTAATCCCAAGGGAGATGCAGGGGGTTCTGTGTTTACACATGTGTTGCACTGATGCAATTAATTCTAAGCAATTGTTTATTTTATTAAGTTAATATGGAGGATTATTAAGTGGGATATTATACGGAATAGGTTTAATCGGCTTTGTATAATGGCTGCAAAAATAAATATAAGCCGGAATCAGACTAATGCCATGCCATACACCTATTATACACTTTATATAGATATTGCTTCATAAACACAATGCGAACAGCATTTTTTCCATAATATGTAACTACTTGGAATAGCGTGTTTGTAGCTATATAATATAAGTCCCGTGCTCTCATAAAAATATACCTGTACTTAAGGAATCTCAAAGCGAACCTTCTTATAATTGCAACGTTAAAATATTCTGTTTTGCACTTCTTATCTAAAGAATAACCCTTCCTTTCTGGGGCAGTCGGGTAAAAATGCACAGAATTTCAAGAAACTCCTTAGTCAAATGGCAACGATACAAAACCAGAATAGACCCGTTGCGTTGCCACCAAGATGATCATCGCTCGATGATTGATCACTTTATTGACGCTGCAAGCCGAGTGCAAATGTAACGGCATCCATTCATCGCATTACTTCCACTCAACTACCAAGAGTCATGGGCGACGGAATTATTGACAGTAAATGGGTAAGTCAGTTAAAGCGGGTAATAGTAATAAATTTAATAATGTGCGAAAGTAAAACTGTCATTGCACAAATTGAATACATTGCAAGCGTCGAATAATTAGTGTCTTTTCGGATCTTATTTACGGCGTAATAAATGTGGTACCTGTTTTCTGACAGTTGCAAGACGTGCAGCCTGATTGAAAATGTTCATATTCATATTATCTTTATACATTTTATTTCGGATTTTAAAAAGATATCCTTAATTTGCTTTTTAAAATAAAAATGCCTATACTCTTCTTGTATCGCTGCAGAAAGTCCTAATAATAAATAATAATAATAATAAATTTGCCTATAGACGTCCCACTGCTGGGCATAGGCCTTCTCTCATGCATGACGGGCAGTAGTCCCCACGCTGGCCCAGTGCGGGTTGGGGACTTCACATACATAAATTTCTTCGCAGATGTATGCAAGTTTCCTCACGATGTTTTCCTTCACCGAAAAGCTAAGCTAAAAGTCCGCAATCGCTCTGAAATATTTTCATGTCATATGTGAAAAAGGTCATATTGACATTTTTGATTTTCCAAACGCATAAAGCCACGCTCCACTTGGCACTACTAACACGCACCCTCTAAATGGTAAGTATCACTTAGTATAATGCGATTTGTGCCCTCGCTAGGGAGACTTGTTACTGCCACAGTTTCTGACGTTTGGCTATGGATGACGGTTTTAATTACATTTGATGGGTGACTGTTGTATGATTTTGCTTTTGACTTTAAGTACTTAAGTGCTTGTATGTTGATAATTAGTTTAGTGTTTTATTTATTTATCACTAGCTTCCGCCCACGACTTCGTCTGCGTGGATCCGGGATAAAAACTATCCTATATTTTTAACCTAGGCTATAAACTATATTCGGGCAAAATTTCATCGAAATCGATTGAGCCGTTTAATCGTGATTGAGTAACAAACAACCAAACATCTGACATCCAAATATCCAAACATCTAAACATCCAAACTTTCGCATTTATAATATTAGTAGGATTTATTTTTAATCACTTAGGCACTGGTCCCACCGCCGGCGAGTAAGCGATGAGCTATCGGCGATTTTCTCGCCCAAGAAACGAACAAAAGATAATCGCTCCCGTGTAAATAAAAGAGAGAGATATATTTATAGTTCATCGCTGGCTGTTCACAGTGCCGGCTAGGACTCTCTCTTCACTAGTTGATCACAGCGACAAAAGCTATCAACGATAAAACTCGCCCAGCGGTACTCGGAGATGAACGCTTGGCGATCAGAGCGATATTTCTACCGTACAACTGAGCGAGTGGTGCGAGTAATCGCCCGTCGCACTCGAACACTCGCTTATAGCCGAGCGACAAAACTATCAAAACTACACACTCGCTTCTCGTCGCTCGCCCACTCGTTTCTAATTTCTAGTTCTACTCGTTTATCGCTCGTCGCCGGCGGTGGGACCAGTGCCTTAAGCTCGTACCGATGTGGTTACTTTCGTTTAGTCCACATAAACCTGCATAAACCGTTCGAATAAACTTACTTAGGACACGTCTTCCTCTTCACCGATTTCAGGTTTCAACATGAATAATATTCGCGTTATAGATTTGTTAGGTAATTTTCACAATATTGTAAGAAGAATCACTATTACAAACAGAAACTTTTATAAACTTTTTTTTATACAAATGTAAAAAACACGACTTGGAAAATAATCATGCTACATGAAAAAATGCTTACCTATGTATAGAAAAATGTACGACCATAAAAAAGTGTATGTGGATGAAAATCAAAAAAATTGCACATAGTTAAGGCCTTAATCTAATCTACGCTTTAACTTTCTCATTTTAGTAACGACAATTACCCATACATTTTACATGGGTAATTGTCATTATCATTACATTTTTGAATATAAGCTTCTATGAAAAAAATGCCTATAGTGAAAATGATTTAATAAACCAACACCGTGATTACTGGCCACAAATTAAGTAGACCCCGTATCATGGTCGGCCTTATCACACGATAAGTGATAGGATAGAGCTTCCGTTACTGGCTGACACCGTTCGAAAGAACGAGACGACGCTCCTACTCGTATCTTGTCACTTACGCGTGATAAGGCCGACCATGGTATGGGGTCAGATGCCACATTATATTAAGGTGTGCTAATGGTAATTGGTTCACTGTTAGTAAAGCAAAGAAAAGCCCTATGCCAATATAAGAATCTATAGTGTTCCATACACTTAACTTCATAATTATTTCAATTTACGTTCATTTATCAAACCGACCCCAGCGTCTCCATTACACAGCAGTGCCCTCTACAGATCTAAATGCCCGTGACCGCAGCGTTTAAAGGGACCCTAACCCATAGTTTAGCACGTCAACTAGTAGGGTAAATGCCTCGACATTGGGTTTGGCCGTCACATAGTAAGTTTATGGTTTCTAGTATTTCAACTTCTCACAAGCGAAGAAGTGCCCCTCCATGTGATAATTACCCGCGTAAAAGCCCTTCTTATATTATGATATGAGATTAGTCCCCGTTACAGAATTCAGAAAAAAGGTGACTTTGACGACATTAAAGAGCACAAATCGATGTGTCGTTGCATCACCTACTAACTTGTTGTTCAGTGATCTTTGATTTTTTACAAAATTATATAAAAAAAAACGATTAACGAAACGATAAAAAAACGACGACTGATTTATATACATAAAAATATATTGCGTACAATAAATATATTGTAATCTGATTCCTGGTTAATTAGGCTACAACTTCAGGTATTAATTATCAATAGGGAATATGCATGTGATTTAGAAATGGACAAAAAAAATCACGTGTAATCTATATTGCTTAATAAATATACACACATGATTATTTTTTCAAATTATCATGTTTCTATTGATAAAATAAATTGTTTAAAAGTACTATTTTTCAAATTCCCTCGCAAATTTCCAAAACGCAACGCTATTGGCGGAGCGAAACGTGACGTCACCGTGCAGGTCGTTAGTATGATTATTGAAAGTTATTCGCATTGTTTGGCCGCTGTTTATGATAAATAATCAGTGTTTTTTGGTAATTATTAAGTGAAAAAAGACTCGCCACAATGACTGAAGGCGGTTTTGTCAAGGCACAGTCGGATAATCTGCCTAAAATTGATGTGTTCATGATGACTAAATTTAATACATACTTCGCAAATATTTGTGACTTTACGTCCGCTGAACTAAGAGGAGTAAAAGCTGCAAGGTAAATAAGTTACAGATATTCAATAAATTTTCATATTCCTTGTTTTTATACTCGTGAGATTGGTCAATTAAATAATTATAACCTATTTTGGCGATTCAAATAGCTAGACTTTTAAACTACTTCAACAAATAGGTGTCTTTGTTAAATAAGTGGAATAAAAAACTAGTAGATATTTATCCATACTATATACTATTTTACTATACTATAACTTTATATATTATATATACTAACTTCTGCCCGCGACTCCGTCCGCGTGGAACTCATTTATATCGTAGCTCCATACAAACTTTCACCCCCACTTCATCCCTTTGGGGGATATGGGGGGCGCTACGATATAAACGAGTTCCACGCGGACGGAGTCGCGGGCAGAAGCTAGTTATATTATATATTTTATATATACTTACTTAATAATAAATTATAAATGCGAAAGTGTGTCTGTCTGTCTGTTTGTTACCTCTTCACGCTTAAACTGCTGAACCGATTTGGATGAAATTTGGTATAGAGATAGTATAAACGAGTTCCACGCGGACGGAGTCGCGGGCAGAAGCTAGTATTATATAATCAAAGATATGTACATATCTTTGATTATATAATACTAGCTTCTGCCCGCGACTCCGTCCTACCTATCCCCTACCTACCTACCTATTAGGAATGTTAAATGTTGAGAACATCTTTATGAACTTTAACAAACTAGGTTGTTTTCGTCAAGGCTTATAAATAAAACAAATTTGTGAGTGACCTATCACTCAGTAAAAAGGATTAAATTCTTTTAACTTTCTTCGATCAACAGTGCAAACAAAGGAACTTAGCTAAAAGGTTTCTTGATCAAAATCAACACTCGTAGTCAGCTGTTGATCAACAAAAATCATAATATTTGTAACATTAATAACTAAAAAAATTGGGAATCCGAATAGTTTTATGAATAAGTATATAATACAATTTTGAGGTTAGGTTATTGTTTACCTATATTGTTCGCGAGTCGTAATAAAAAAGATTTTAGGTACATACATATTTAATACTCACGTCGAAATGATCTTCACAACAATATAAATTACTCAAGCACGATACATTATCTCTCCTCATCGCCTTACACCACTTTATCCTTATATTTGCACCTTTGGGCATATGAAAATATTTGCAGTTTTAATGTGATTTTCACACATAGGGACAATACAATATTTATAATAAGCTTTTGTGTGCTCTTCCATTACAATAAGTTGATCTTATAAGCTTTAATCACTCACATTTATTAAAAGTGTGAATCAAACACTTTGTTGTTAATTTGTTTAAGAACCGCCGTGCACTAAGCTGCACGGTGACGTCACAAATGAGCGCGCCAAAATGGTGGCGTTTTGATCGTCCGAAAATGATAGTAATTTTAATTATTTTTTTTTAGCTTATTTAATAATATTGTGAAAGTGTTATATTTTTTTCCGGTTATATAATTACTTATAGAATAGATAAAAAAAATAAAAAAATGACATGAATATTCCCTATTGGTATTCGTTGGTAACTTTATTAATGAAAATAGGTTGGTTGAAATACTGGTCTAAAGAATTTTACTGTGAACTCGCATCGCACCCTAGCTTTGTCACCATCGGTGCATAGGGTAAACATGTCGGTTTGGAGCCATCACACGCCGTAGCGTAAGAGCGTCAGTTTTGTCCCCACCATCAGTCGTCAGCGTAAACGCGCCATTTAGCGTCACTTGAGGGTCACACCCTTAATTAGTTTAGAATAAAAACGGGCCTTTATAGCCGCGCGTTATGTTCACCTAATTGATAGCTGCTCGTTTAGTTTTTAAATAAAGTGCTTTCGTGCCACTACGGGCAGACATTTATTGAAAATACTAGCTGCGGGGCTACCATGGCTGCTATCGCTTGTCACGCTATAGTGGATATGATTCTTTATCCAATGGGATACGTTAACCAAACGACAGTCGACAGCTTACCGCTTATCCCACGAGGAGTGATAAGATGACAGTTTGTCGCTTTATCCCACGACTTGTGACAACTCTAGCCATAGAGGCTATTTAGGTGATATTGGATGAATGTTTGCACAAAAATAGAATGCTTTATTTATTATACCACCAAATTAAGACGATTTAGAAATGTCTTGAGTGTAATAATCTTAAGTTACTTTTTTAAATGTACGGTTAGAGATACATTTTTGTAGCGCCAATGTATAGAGATAGTTCAATCCCGGGAAAGGACATAGGATAGTTTTTATCCCGGAAATCATTTCCTAAGGGGGTGAAATGGGGGGTGAGAATTTGTATGGAGCTACGATATGAACGAGTTCCACGCGAACGGAGTCGCGGGCAGAAGCTAGTCAATAGATAAATAAATATTAGGGGACTTAAATACAGGCACGCAAGCAATAAGGATACGATAAATAGCAAGTCACGTGATTTGTCTACTTATTCACTCAAATTACCGATTCACAATCGTCCAAATAGAGTTATCCAACTTTGACAGGGATACATGACAAATGACAGGCATTACCGTTTTGCATAACATAGTACGTTGTTAATGTGATAAATTATCGTAATTTGACGTCTCAACTTAGTTTATTTTATCTAAGTGCGTCCGAGGTAACGATAAGCTATATCGGATGTAATAAAACTTGGTTTTCACCAAAACTACGAGTGAATATTCGATTTTCTAGTGATAATAATGATTAATTTTGTATTAAGCAGTACCGCTGCTAACGAAATTATACATTTTAAATTAAAGGAAAAACATAAAAAATAAAATTATTGCTCCGAGCCGGATTCGAACCGGCGATCATAGGCATTTATGGCCCGTCGCTACTGGGTCATTGTCAGATTTAGGTGCGCGTATCTTCGGTGGACATTGTCAAAGTTAAGGCCTATGAAGCCTAATCTTTGATTGAACTCTGAATCCGCATACACGGTGTTGCCTCTTCTATAATTCTATGGGATGAAAACATGTTATATATAAACATAAGCCCTTAACTTTTGACCACTGGAAAGACGATTTTTGTTTTAACTGACCTACCTACTAACCAACTGAGCTATCGGAACAATCCGGTTCGGCCACCAAATACTTCAATCAGTTCCTTCCTACAACGCCATAGGGAGGCGTGTAGCGACATCTTCCAGCAGACTTAGGCTTCTTAGCGGCACCAAGGTCTCAAATTGTATTGAGAAATCGTCAGTAACGATGCGCGCCACCCCATACTAAATTACGGCAATTAGGCCACCAAATCCTTCAGTCAGTTTCTTCCTACAACGCCTTAGGGATGATTTTCGGTGAAGGAAAACATCGTGAGGAAACCGGTCTAGTCCCAATACGGTCTAGCCCTCTGGGTTGGAAGGTCAGATGGCAGTCGCTTTCGTAAAACTAGTGCCTATGCCAAATCATGGCATTAGGTGTCAAAGCGGACCCCGGGCTCCTTTAGGGGCATTACCGGGAATAACGCTAGGAGGATGATGAATAATTATTGTTACTGTGATAAGTTATTTTTTCCCTATAAAAAAACAGATTTGTTTGTTGAAGTCACACCTTATTGAAAGAGAAGGGAGAGTCTTTAACAAACGCTGTTGGAACTTGGGAGTTCCTAAAGCAGAAATTTCGCTGCATATCATTAGTGTGCAAGGGGATGACACTCTTTTCGAAACGGTAGGTACTTAAGGTTAAGGTAAGTAATGCTATTTGGATTAGTGACGATAACCTATATTGTGCATGAAGAAAACCTGAATTTCCGCACCGTTTCAAGTAACTAAGTATATTTTTTATACGAGAATAACGTACAAACACTTGATATGTCAAGATTTTATTTTTAGATCTGTCGGTTGCTGCTGCCGAAAACCAGCACCGGCGGGCCATCCGGGATGCCAGCAGCCCGTTTGAATTGCCGGGTGCCGAATTCTGTCACATAAGGTCAGTTCGGGTATGTGCGCCACCGGGGAAAGTGCGCCTCATTCATCATTCAGTCAGTCATTTAAATCAATATCAGCACTTACCCCAGGGGGCGCACTTTCCCCGGTGGCGCACATACCCGAACTGACCTTATATATAGAGTGCGCAAAGAGATGGCACTCTATTATTTGATGAATTGGACGAGGACTTCCGGCCGCATTACGCCGACGTGTTGCCGGTCCATATAAAGGTAACTTAGGTATATTGTTTCTCGAATGGATCGAAGTCTGAGTGACCATTCTCACTTAGACTAAATCGAATCAAATCGAATTTGTTTAAATAACATAGAGAGTAAACCTACAGAAACTAAAAATATTATTAAGAAAATGTTGTTATTTCATTGATTTATTCATGAGCAACATTCATTGCATTTGAAATTAACATTTACGCATTAGAATGTCCCAATCATTTAAATAATAATTTACTACAGTAAAATAATTAAGAATAAAAGTACAAAAAAAGTAGTTATAAATTAGTTATTAAGAATAAAAGTTAGGAAATAATCTTAAATAATAAAGATTGTACTAAAGGTAACCAACCCACCATGTTACTGAATTCTACTTAAAAATAAAGCTCAAAACTAAATTATTGAATCTGAATCTGAATTTCAAACCTTGCAGGGACCCACGTTTACAAATAACAAGCTTCTGTCAAAAAAATATTTTTTGATACAAGCTTTTATTGCCAACTGTACTTTTCTGTATACCATCATCAACTACTCATTGAGACGATTCTAACGAGCCCAAACTCAACGGGGTTACGTCGGTTAAGTACCTACTGAATTCCCATGGCCACCTTCTGTCTCCATCATCAGATCAGCTCGATGTTACCATAATATTGAAATGTCATTCAAACTATACCCTAAATTTCAGCTCAATCGGTCACCGGGAAGTGGGTCAAATTTAACTTGCAAGATTTGATTACAGACAGACAACGGGACAGGTGAAACTAAATAAAAGCTTGCAATGACATTAAAAACGGTCCCTGCCGTTTAGGAGATCAGTGACATACCAACTGCAGCGCCACCTAGCGGGTCCCCCAAAACCAACCCCCAAACCCACATGAACGTTTCAAACCATGCAAGAACCCATTGAAATGTGCACACAAAATTTCATCCAAATCAGTCCAGCCGTTTAGGAGGAGTTAGGTGACTAACACGTACTTACAGAATAATTATATATACAGGGTGTAATCGTTAAGTGTAGCAAGGCGATTATTCCGTAAGGCGTTTCTCCCACTAGAGATGTGTCCCGCCGCGGTGCGCGGAGCGCGAGGCGCCGTCCCGCGCATTGCCGCGTCGGCAGTGTGTAGTACTAGATACTAGGCGTGTTTTCTATATAAATTGAGATTATTTCATACAATGGTAAAATCTGCGGCGCCGCGCTACGCGACGGGGCGCGGTGCAGTGGGTGAATCGCCTAAATATAACAGATTCCATTTCCCCGTAGGAATGAAGCATTTTCCCGCGGTAATACTTTTTACCTATGCCTATGTTCATCGGATAATGTCGTGTTCTAATGGTAAAATATTTTTTCAAATCGGTCCAGTAGTTTCAGAGCCTATTCATTTCATTTCATTTATTCAATTGTAAAGTCATGTACACGCATAATTATCAAGGTGTTACAAGTTTTAAAAAGTCGGTCCATGACGCCCACAACAATAAATATATCTTAAAGCTAATAAAATTTCAAATAAATATTGACAAAAATTCATAATACACAATTCAAAATTGATTAATGAAATGTCTGAAATACATTATAAATAAGCCTATACTTTTACCGGAAATAAATAATAAATTACTATTTATTACACGTAATTAAAACATCCAAGTTAACACATCTTCTAAATTAAATAAAAAATCTTGAGATTCAAAAAAAAAACAAAATATATATATTTTAAAATAGAATTCAAATTCAAATTATAAATGACTATAATTTATGAAATCCTTAAGCGAATAATAACATTTATCTATTAATAATTTTTATTACTTCCTTTTGAATATTGCAATTCAATACAAAATTCTAAAAATTCAAAATAAGTTATTTGTAAGAATACAGTTACATAAATGGTCTTAGGTTATGGTGTAAAAGTCCTCGTATTCAAGCAAGCATACAAATAATAATGTCGTATGTCAAACATTCTTATAATTTAAATAGTCCTTGACGCTGTAAAAATATTTTTCTATAAACCATTTGGTCATATTTCGCTTGAACATTTGTCCCGACAGTGCTCTTAATTCATTTGGTAATTTATTATACAAAACTGTGCTCATATTTACAATATTCCTTTTGTACGTCTTTGCGCCAGGGTGGTTTGTATAGTCTTGTCTGCCTTGGTATCGCTACACTACGTTTGATAAAGATGACAATATTGACAATTGACAAAAACACACACGTCTCTAATATACAAACATGGTAATGGCAGAATATTTAGCTTCCTAAAAAGCGGGACACAACTGTCATCCATCTTTACTTTTGTCATCTATCAAACAAACAAACAAACAAACAATTAAATCTTTCCTCTTTATTAGTGTAGATTTCAGAAAACTTTAAACTGATATCGAAAGTACGTTACCCAATAAGTAAAATCACATCAATACCTTTTTAAAAATAAACCTAGAAATATCGAAAATATTAAGTTTAAACGCTCCCATAAATTTAGTATGACGTTAGCCGAGGCTGTAATTTCACTTATTTCCGAAGTGTAAAAAACTACAAATATTTAAGATTCACTATTTACAGGATTAAATTATACTTAATAAAGGAATGAAACTATCCTTTCAATCCCTCCTCTTCCGGCAAAAAAAATATATTTTGTACTCCATACTAAATTCTGACGCACATATGGGTCAGCGGTCGTCTAGTGTCGGCTCGGCGGCAGTCTACGGCGGCGCGGGCGGCGCCTGCTTGCACGGCAGGTAGTGATCTCCTTTGCCTGCAGCTCTTCCAGTTCTTGGCCTCTTTGAGCTCTTTTTGATTGCATCTTTGAGCATGTACTCGTATGGTTTTGGTGACTTGTACTGTAAACATAATGAAAATGTATGATATTTGGACCTTATACCTTTATATAACAAGGGCTGTCATCCCAGTACCATAAACGTCAATGACGACATAATTTGTACTAGGATGACAGCTCTGTCAAAATGCAAATAGGAATGCAAATACTATAGTAATATAATATTTTACAACTTAGAAAAGTTGAAAAACCCCCGACATTTCATTTCAAAGTCCATCATCTCAAAAACTTCTGAACAGATTTTCATAAAACATACCTAAGAACACTCGGGATTAAATTATCTATGACACGAAAAAACCGCATTCAAATCGGTCGATCCGTTTGGGAGCTACGATACCACAGACAGATACACAGACAGACACGTTAAACTTATAACACCCCTCTCTTTGCGTCGGGGGTTAAAAATAGTAAACATAGTTAAATATGCCTCATTATTGAACTGAATCCTTAGTCACTGCACTATACCGACGACCACTTTAGCCTAGTTGGTAGTGACCCTGCCTACGAAGCAAGAGGTCCTGGGTTCGAATCCCGGTAAGGGCATTTATTTGTGTGATGAGCACGAATATTTGTTCCTGAGTCATGGATGTTTTTCTATGTATTTAAGTATTTATTTATCTATATAAGTATGTTTATCGTCGTCTCGTACCCATAGTACAAGCTTTGCTTAGTTTGGGGCTAGGTCGATTTGTGTAAGATTGTCCCTTAATATTTATTTATTTATTTTATTTATATGCTCAGTGAATACAAGCAAAATACACTTATTCCCTTAAACAGATTAAGTATAGTGCCATGATTAAATATACCTACATATAAATTTAATATAACATAGGTACTCGGTAGTAAAGGCGGAATCAGACGGTTCACTCGGATGAATGTTCCCTCGGGTGATTGATTCTTTTTTCTTTCACTCAATGTTCACACAACTCAGGTAAAATGACATATAAATTAACATTCACTATTCTAGGCGGAATCAGACGGTTCATGTTTCGTTCATTTTTATGTTTCATTCCGAACCTTTCACCCGAAGTGACACGTCTGATCATGAAGTAAACCAAAAGTGCCGAATGAATTCACTAGTGAACGTTCTTTCCTTGTTTAGACCGTTCATTTTTCGGTCATTTGGAGTGCGAGTGAAAGATGCCGAATGAAAATATCAAACATTGTTGGATCGGTTCACTAGTCAATTCATTCGGCACTTTTGGTTCACTTCATGAGCAGACGTGTCACTTCGGGTGAAAGGTGCGGAATGAAACATAAAAATGAACGAAAAATGAACCGTCTGATTCCACCTTAAGTAAATCTCATTACGATTTCATTATATATTCATGTATCTTATAGATAAAATTTTAATTACTTGCGGTTTTCCACGTTGCCACCGACTTTTAGGCGGTCGTCACACTGCGACAAATTTCGCTGGACGGAGGTGCGTTGCAGTGTGTCGTACCACACGGAATTTACTTGGATACAACGAGAAACGCACCTCCGTCCTGAGATGCGTCGCAGTGTGACATCCACCTTAAGGGCCGAACTCCTTCAGCCACTTCAATTCCTGCCACTGAGCCTCGTGCTGGCGCTGGTGAGCACCCAGGGGCACGCCGTACTCGACGTTGGCAAAAAGCGCGTGCGTCGCCATGTACTCGCAAAGCTTCCTCTTTTGAACGGCTGAAAACGTATTCATCACACAAATAAGTAAGACGACCAACGTTGAAATAATAAACTAACTTATTTTGTTTGTTACTTACACTTTTCGTGGCATTTTTCATCGTCGTGTAAACTGAATTTAACTTATATACTGTTTTAAACTTAGATAACCGGGAATAACGCTAGGAGAATGATGATATTACACTGTTATTTAACTTGCTTGACGGCGACGGTTTATTTTGCTTGCTGTCAACTGTCAAGCCTTTGAAAATGGCCCACACAGATGCAAAATACAATGAAAACCCAAATATTTTGAAAAGTTAGTCTACTATGAGTGAAGGTGAAACATTTTTATTACCTCTCGGTTTGATGGCATTATAATAAAGCGTACTATTTATGAGCAAGCAGTCATCCAATATTACCAACAAATGTATAAAAAAGGCTTTATGGCTAGAGTTTTTGAAGCTCGACCAATTGGCACTTGTCGTGGGATTAAATTTATCATACATGAAAGCATGTTTGGATTATTGGTAAATTAACCACAATCGATACGATAAGGAATTACGAGTGAAGAACCGCTAGAGGCGCTAGCGGCGCGTGATGTCGTCAACATTGAAAAATGTCAAATGTTATTGTTAAATGCTTCTGTTACGCTGGATTATTACTAAACTAAGAATAATCTTGTGAATATTTTGCTATACCTGCAAAGAATTATGGCAAATATGTGTTACGTATCAATGAAAGGCAGTGCTTTAAAAGCCAGGCCGAATTAAGCGAGCCGAAATACAGCTAATTCAGAGGTTTGTATGTTTGTTTACTATTACCAACACATTTTATCAAAAGTATGCTTATTTACCGAGTGTACCGCTGTATTTCTTCTTTTTACAGACTTCAAGACGATGATAGAAATAATAATTTTATTGGAAACATAAGATTGCCTTTGAGAATCAAAAATGAATTGGTAAGTTGACATTTACAGTGATTATACTTGTTTGCCCAAGCAAATACTAACTTCTAAAATTATTTTTCAGACCCCGGATCTACACTAGAGACAAAAAAGTTTTTGCTGTGTAATACCTATAGTTCTTTCAGTCCCAAATGGTTAACCTAACATTCCTTGTCAAAAAACCAGGCAAGTTCTTTCTGAAATCCTACCTTTTTTAGATAGCATTAAGTAGGTAAATGTACTAGCCTTTAAGTTCTAAGATTTTGGCTAAATACAAATTTTGTGTAAGTACCAAATTGTGTGTTACACAGTTTCAATACCAATTTTGATAAAACTAGTTGAATGTGGAAGTTGGTGGTAAATTATCTAAGTTAATATATATAATGTCTACTAGTGTGAAATATGTATCCATGTAATCATATTTCACCGGTATTACTTGTAAAAAAATACTAATCATCAACAACTTTGTGATTTAAATTATATTGGAATAGGTAAGATATAAATATCCAGTCAACTGTGGATTAGTGAAATAAAACTAAAATTTATTAGTTAACTTCATATCTGTTTCTAGACTACTGAAATGTTACTCAATTTGACTCCCATACCATGCAATTTTATTGGACAAAGAGTGGCAAACAAGCATATGGCCTGTCTGGTGATAAGCAGACACTAATGGTTGGTTGCAACTTCAAAGAAATCCAAGATTGAATCCTTTAATAGTTGGAGACAAATGCAAGTCTCTTACTCTAATCACACCTTTGGGAGGTCTGGCCACCTTACCCCCCTGTCTATATCTATACCTATCACAAAAGTCAGTCTATTAATATTATTAAGAATGTACTTAACAATACTTTTATGTTTCAGAATGGTGGAAATGACATCTAAACATTAAAAATTAACTCAAATCTACTCAAAGTTTGACTGGACTTGAAATGGATAAATCTGTGTTTGTACCTACTCTTACATTCTCTTTTGTAAATTGTATACCTATTGAGTTTATTCTGCACAATTGACAAATTGAAATAAAAGTAATAAATTCAATGTGATCATTATATTGTGTATTTTTTTATACCACATCGTTGGCAATAAAGCGTACGGCCCGCTTGAAGGTAAGCGGGCATCGTTGCCTATTGAAGCTTGAAAATTGCGTTGCCAATTCTCCTTCTATGTATGTAGTTCTTCAAGAAAGGACATCAATAAAGTAAATTTATTTTGTGTTTGTATTGTAATACTGTGTTGTGTTGTGTCACAAATGTTAGATTCTTAAAAATCTTGAGAATATCTTTAAAAAATGGTTGTCATGCACAAAGTGTTTGAAGGTTGTAGGTATGTTAGTATGGATTGTCTTGTCCTCCGTCTTGAACCTCACCTTTCAAACACTCCCTGCATATAGGTGGCATAATAAGTAAAGGAATCAATCAATTTCAATGAAACGGTAACTTATTCATGTATTTATGTAATTCGATTTTTGAACATGTGGTATGTTTTGAGTACCATCGGTTGTAATCTTCTTTTCTTTCTTCGCTAATAGATCTGAAAAGAAGATAAAATACAAGTCATGAGTACTTAGCCTGAAGCACAATTACACGTATTATATCACAATATCCTGAATATCTATCCTTACTAATATTACAGATGCGAAAGTGTCTATGTCTGTCTGTTACCTCTTTACGCTTAAACCGCTGAACCGATTTAGATGAAATTTGGTATTGAGGTAGTTTGAGTCTCGGGAAAGGACAAAAGATAATTTTTATCCCGGAAATCATTCCATACGGGAGTGAAAGTTTGTATGGAAATGTGTTATAAATGAGTTCTACGTGGACGGGGTCACGGGCAGAAGCTGGTATAAGATAAATAAGAATGACAAATTCAATGAAAAATTTTAAGGAATGACTGATTCCCAAGTACAGGTTGATTACAGTACCTAAGTAGGTACCTAGGTTTAATAAAATAATCACTGGCTACCTCAAACCAAATTAAATATACTGGCTACATTTGTATTATAGGATAACATTGTTAGGTACTAAACACCATCCTCCCAACAAACCTTGGGGTCCATACAATTTATTAATTAATTCAAATAGCATTACTTACCTTAAGTACCGCTTCGATAAGTAGCAGCGAAATTTCTGGTTTAGGAACTCCAAGTCCAAGGGCCAACAGCGTTTGTTGAAAACTCTCCATGATGAAATTTCACTAGTTTTTCAATAATAGGTGCGAGTTCAACAAACAAATCTATGTTTGATTATAGGGAAAAAATTACCATTATCACAGTTAACTATCATTATTGTCACTAGAATCGAATATTCACTCGTAGTTTTGGTGAAAACCAAGTTTAAAATAGCTTATCGTTAATACCTCGGAAACACTTAGATAAATAAATAAAATAAACCAAGTTGAGACGTCAAATTACCACATTAACCACGTACCATGTTATGCAAATGTCATATATCGCTGTCATATGTCATAGTTGGATAACTCCATTTTGACACGTGCAACCATGTTATGAATCGGTAAGTTGAGTGATTAAGTAGACAAATCACGTGATTTGTCATTTGTCACGCCGTGATAAGTGATAAAACCTCATCCATGCTAAGGCTCCTGATAAGATAAGAGTGATAAGAATACTGATACTGAATGTAAAATTCTATTGTAAGCAGAAAAAATGCGTTATTTTATGAATAAGTAAATGTCGGAACTCTGTGTTTGATTTTGATTACTTTAACAAATACTCGTATTAGAATTACAAGCCCATGCGTCCTTTTTAATGTTACAGTAGGTACCACTAACTGGGACTATTCTTTGGAAGCTGTCTCTTTGAGATCATAAATATACTTCAAATTGCACCATATTCAATACAGACATGTATGATACACACATTGATCGCGACTGTACAAATGTACACAGCCAATAGAGCAACTGCGCCCGTCCGCGGGTAATCCCGTTTGACTGCGCCGCTAAGTGATTGACTTTCCAATATCTGTAATCGGATTACAGGCTGGGTTAATTGTGCATGTACATGTGCACGGCGTGGTGAATTGTCACTGTGTTTGGACTTAATTAGATTGAACGTCGGTAGTCAATAGCAGACTTTATGAAAAGAAAAACGTTGAAATGATAGCGCATTTGTTCTACTGTGAAAGTCACTGAGCGAAAAGTCAAACTCCGATGAATATAAATAAAATTGGAAGGTTCGAACGTTATTTTAGCTCGCAGAATCCAGTAAGTGGTTCAAGGAAGCAAGTAACCCAAAGATAATCATGCTGATTAAAACTTGGCTCTCCACTCCCATTCCAGTTTAGACGATGTCTTTATAATACACGATTAGATGAACTCTGAAGATTTTTTTTCACAGATGAACTCTGGATATGTTTTTTAACGTTTGTTCTTGCAATTTTTAATAACTCTGGCCCCAGCAAGTACTTGGTCTGTCTGACCTGTCCTCAAGTCTAACGAGTTAATGTAAAGTTAAGCCTTATTAGTGTTTATCTTAGTCTTGCATATCGCGAATCATGCGTTCCAGACCCACCAGATATTGTGTAAACGTACCTATACAGATTTTTATATAATAAAGCTTATGTCAAACCTAATTAACAGAGATGCGAACCAACCTTGACTTGCGAGCCTTGCAACTGACCCATGCGGAGTCCGTACAACTTAGCGCGTTATGGCCCCGATAAATACTTAGGGCGGGTTGCACCAACTTACGATTACCGACCGATCAACGTTAAATATGGCGTCGGCAGCTGTCATTCCATAGGAACTTGTCAAACTTTCCATGCATTCAGATTTTAATGAACACCGCTTACGATTTCAGACGGTTTGGTGCAATGCAACCCATCCTTAGTCCTTTCCTTCAAGTACAAAGATTTTTTATAATTATAATCAACGACTGGAGTACCATAGAGACTACTGACTGGATCCCACCATATAGAGTTCAGCGTAGGTGCATCCAGACGGAGATGGCGGGATGGCCTCAACGCTTTTCGGGAGGACGGTCTCGTTTAGCAGTCGATAGATACACGTGGAAGAAATATAGGAAGGCCTTTGCCCAGCAGTAGGACAGTAAGGGCAACAAATTAATGAATCAACCCACTTAAATAAAGGATAGAAACAATGAACCAACCTTGACCTGCGACTCAGTCATGCCGAGGGCGTACGCCAGCTTGGCGCGCTCCGGCCCCGCCAAGTACTTGGTCTGCTCGAACGTCTTCTCGAGCGCGAAGATCTGCTGCCCGCTGAACGTGGGCCGCGTGTGCTTCTTCTTGCCGTCCTTGTCCATTCCGCCTTGTGCGCATGCGCTTAATGCGCCGTTGCTCACTAGAACAAGATTCTAATATTACTCATAAGTCATAACTTAGATTCCATTATTATAGTCAAAACACACCGATAAATACGCTCCAGGCTTTGAAAGATGTGTTACAATTAACAATTTAATCTTGTCTCATCTCAATATCATTGCGTTGCGCTCACATACACATAAATGCGCTGACGTAAGAGAGACCCCATAAATAAACCAATTTGAATCCACATTTGATTTCAATCGCTCTGTCTTCTAATTGATTAGACGTCTACTTGACAGTCAATCAAAACAATTAAAAAATGTATAAACAATGTATGGTAACTCCTCTCTTTGAACTTTGAATATAAGAATGCATAACACATCTCGGGAGTCTGGTCGTATTGCTTCATTTATGTGTATCATATGTATGTAAGTGAGCTGGACGTTTGCCAGTGTAATTGCTAAAATGGGGGAATGAACCAACGCATAAAAACTTATGCTGATATAATTTGAGGACATACGAGAGAGGTTTTCGGCAATTCACGGTTTCAAATCGACTTAGTGCGATTGGAAATAGGCAATTTTCTCTAGTAATTACAAATATTCTCATCTGTTTAAGAATAGGATATCAAAGCCTGTGATTTTTTAGGGTATTCTACATAACTCCGAAAAATTAAGTGTCGGAAGAAAATTCATAATTTCGAAAACCATTTCCCACTGAAGGAATTTTTGTTTTTTGAGAATAAAGTACTTTTCTAAGAGCTTAGGAAAGTATTTTATTACTACTTCTACCTTTAATACAAAGTCTGCGTCGTAATTTCAGTTTAATGGAAAATGGCGTTCGGAATTCTGAAATTATGTAATAATGATGCTTTGTGACTCTTCGGATTTTTTGCGTGTTGCCAAGTTTTTTACTTTCACGCATTTTTGGCTCTAAGGGTAGGTCCCTAAAAAAACACCTTAACACCATGCACACCGTAATATTTGAATCCCACTTATAATGAACTAACAAACAGGCTATATTTGTTTAATCCTTTTATTTTATATTCATCATTCCCAGGTCCAACGCAAAAATTAAAAACTCAACTGGAAAAGGGAAATAAAAGGCTCATGAAACCGCGCGGTCGACGCTCTGAACGTTATGATGAAGCGAGTCCCGCGGGAGGGGTGGTATGATAAAAATATGGTAGCGTCAGAATAAATGCCCATAAAAACAAAAGATAAATATTTTTAATGTCACGTTCGGATTACTGAAAGAAACTCTAGAGACAAACATATACTCGTACATATTATGTGATGTTTATGCCCACTCAAGCTTCCGTCTTATAGTGAAATAGTTTTCTTTCGGGAAACGGGTGGCGGCGGCAGTACGAGTATACATTAAAATTTTGAAAAAAAATCAGGATAGGATGATGAAGTTAAACTTGGCACAGGCATCCGTTGCAATATACCAACCGAAACAAGCATGTATTTGAGAGATCGCTATTTAGCGATAAGACCCTCTGTTGTGTAATGTATTTTATATCTAGGTTAAGTTTCATCCTTCTTGTTGTTTTCTTGGTGAGCAATAAAGAGTTTTTCTATTGTATTGTATTTGGAAAATATTATAATGTATTTAATAAATTAAAGCCTATTACCATAATCGCCATTATCTCCCTCCAAAGATATCAATATCCTCTCCAAGTAAAAACGTCAAAATAAACGACCTACACAATTAAATTAAATGGGAGAGCGAAGTCATTATTAACATTGCCATTTCATCAAAATAAACACAATCACGTTATAAATAATTCGGTTAAGCACTTAATTATATGGAACGGGGACTTACGGCGCTTTTGTCGACGGTACAGGACAATAAATAAAGCGGAATTGAATTGAACGTTCGCGAGTGTACCGCGGGGCGGGATGCGCGACTGTACTTGCGGGGTTAGACACTGAATACGCCTGGTTTATGCTTGTTTAGAACATTTCGATCTAAGGATTCGATTATTGTCGCAAACTGTATCTGTAAGTATATACTTATTGTGAAAAATCTTGCATTTTAAATCGAAATTGGATTTCGATATTATACTTTCTTTCACACATTCACTGCCAACTATCGTAGTAGCTAACATGGAAAAGCCGTTTGTACAGGAAAGCGCCTACGAGCAGAGCGCCCACTTAGCAAGTCGGTCATAGGCAATTTGACCTAATTATGGTTAAGAGTCCAAATTAGGAACTAAAAAATAGGCCTCTATCCTGTAGACAATACAATAGTTTAGCCTATTCGAGGCTACGCAACGCTACATGTGCTACGCCGTCGCGTGTAGCAGCGTCTTTCCGCTCTGAAACTGCCTAACTCATATGCGAGTCACTGGCCATGAATGGATTACGATTTGACATCAGCACGGCTAGCAAGCGACGGCGCGCGAGCTTTCGATTTTTCTCGCACTATCCGTCTCTCTCTTATTAGAACACTTAGAACAAGAGGTATAGTGCGATAAAAATCGAGAGTATGTCGCGGCCGTCCCATGCTAGGCGTGCTGGAAGGACTGAACGCTAATGTATGAGTACACAAAAAATAAATAACCTCATAGTAAACCGGGCCTTAAGAGGAAACACTAAGGGCGACATAATTGAGAAATTGGTATTTGTAAAATGTATTGCTGTCGCGTCAACCTCATGCCTCCCCCCGCAGAGCGCGATAGAGACAACTGCAGCTTGGACCGAAAATACCTATTAAAAGTACATAAAATCAACGTTTCGTAGTCCCCTGATTTCTTCTCCAAAACTTGCCTATTTAACTATTTTTTTTATTAAAAATCACAAAAGGCTTATTGCTGTTTTTTGTTTTGTTTTTTGGATGTTTGAACACAGCGAAAAATCTAGCATTTTTTTAGGTTTTTGAAGGTTAAAATCTCTTTTAAGAATAAATTTATGAAAAAAAGGAAAACATAGTAAGATGTCAATATTAGCCATAGATTTATGGAACAAAAATATTGCTCTACTGCCATTATCCAGGGAGAAAACAGGGGACTACGTTTCTATGGAAAAACGACCTTTGTGTTTCCTCTTATATTTTGAGGAGACTCTTACCCAACAGTATTTATATAGAATTACGGTATATAAAAAGATTTGGCACTGCAAAATTGTGTAAAAATATAGGCAGGCGATATAGCCGAGATTTTAGTATACCTACTTCATGTGTGGCTACTACCTATTGTATAAAATCACATTAATATCACTAGCGACGTGCAGAAGTAAGCGGGGTTGTTTTCCGAGGTAGCCTTATTTATGACGTCCCCATTATATGTATCATCACCGGTTTTATTGCGCCACATATTTCGGAATTATTTACGGGCTGAATATTTACCTATGTAATTTAATCACTGGTATGTACTTTTTTATTTCATCCTTTAGGTAATGTCTACGAGATTTATTGCTGTTTTTCTGAATACTATTATTTTGTAAAGAAAGTAAAGAAAAATGATGTCATGTTCTCTGGTAAACCCAGTCTCTATTTTGGTTCAGCAACCCAAAATTAAAATAGTTGTACTTTCGAAACTATTGAGGTACAATTTTTTTCAAGTAAGTACCAATTCAGTGTACAATTTTTGTATTTTTTTTCACATACTCAGAAATACCAAAACATAGAGTGGGGTTGCCAGGGAGCATGCCATTAAGTATGAGTAATGACTTTTACTGTATACTACTCGTACTATTGCATATTGATACAAATTGTATCATCAGTACACCTACACATATAAAAAAACTTGGACTAGTAATATTTAATTGAGCTGTGGCTAATTTCTGAATTACTGCCCCTAGTAAATAAAAAAACAATGATGAAAATGTTCGAAACAAAAGGTACCACGCACTACTACTCTATAGTCACTACAAGGTATGTACTTGTCATGTGTCTTAAATGTCTATTAAAACATTAAGGCGCGTTACGGGAAATTCTAACGAAGCTCTTACTGCGCAAAATATGCTATACTCGTGCTGCCTACGTTATAACCACACAATGACGTTGTAAGTATCAGAGGGATCGAAGGTTTTTTTTTTAAAGGTGCTTAGAATTGTAAACTTTGCTAATAGATGAATGAAAGCCCTCCAACGACGCTCGATTAGCAAGTAATTACAAGAACCGTCAGTATCTCCCATTGGAAACTACATCGATTCCTGCACCACATTGCGCCAAACCCCTATTCACTAGCCCCACAGCATACTAGACTCTATTCCAGTGCATTACAGTCTCAATTGGCTCGATAGTGCCTTCACCAACACATTAAGTCCTAATGCGAAACTGGTTTGGTGTGTACAAATGAGTTTCAACTTTATAAAGAAGATGATAGGGTAGGATTTAGTTTATGCGGTTTCTGTTAGGTTGGTTGGTTTCATTTGGTCGGTGTTTGTAGTACGTCTGTTTGACAATATCTAGTACCTACGGCTAACTGCGCGCTTGCTAATGTGAGCTATTTATTTATTAAGGCTGTAAATACGTTTGAAACGCGACTTGTCGGGTTGACGTCACAGCGTTACAGCTAATTAGATAACGGGATTGAAATAGAGGACTAGTCAAGTCAGATGGTACGAATAACTAAATTATCTAAGTACACAATAACACATCAGAGCGTCCACTTAGTGGGTCTGCTCTGCCACTGAGTGTTTAGTAAAAAGATTGGTTCATGCCAAAATATTTATGCTTCAAATCCTGTTCTTACCCCGGACTGTCTTAATATCTAACTGAAAGTATTAAGTTTTATAGCAATTATAAACGCTATGTACAATTTGAAATAACATCTCTGATCCTGGGTGAAGTGTTTGTCTGCTTGTGGAGCTCTGTATCATTTTATCGGTATTCGGCTTTTAACAAAAGCTAAACTCAATTCTCGTTGGTGTCTGTAAAAACCTAGCAACTAATAACCGCCCAGCCTGTCCATTCAAAACTACTCCCTGGTGGTCAATTTCTAACGTCCAAGTTACCAGCCGCTGCTGGTACTAGTTAAACTCAGACAAGCCTCTGCCGGCGTAGTTTTTCCACCATGCTGTCCATGCATAATGCATACTGTTAATATTGCACCACTATTCGGGGTTATGAGACTGGGTGTTAGGAGTTGAGAACTATATTGTTTTATAAAACGGGACGGAAAGTTCTTTCTATAAAACTTCAATATTATTTTATATATGAGCGACGTAATAGTATCTATACTTGCTACAGGTTCTTAGCTTTAAGCAATAGGTCAGGAGTGTATTCATTGTCTTACTTTTGCGTTATGTTTATATATCTAGTTTTTGTGCGTTGATCTATCTGTCAGTGAAATTTCGTAAATAAAAGGAGAGACTAGTAAATTACGAATACTTCCAATGAGTCTATACTGGAGCTAGTTTCATTATTTAAAGGTAGGTATATTTACCATTCATTTGGTATATAGCACTTAGATATCTGCTTAAATAATTGTGGCATCATTTAGGAGCTTTTTCATTTAGTTCCTAGATGGCGCTCTTGTGTTAACCAGAGGTCTAATTGCCATTCGTAATGAATGGTACCCATACCTCTTACAGTGAAACTACCTACAGCAGGTTCATTAGTTTAAAAGGAACGTGACATTGTAGATGTTTCTCTCTTGTCGTGGTGCATTAAAGGGTATTTATTATTATTATTGTATAAACATTGGCTGTCTTTATGACTTACTAGTCTCTGATAAAACTAAAGCAAGATAACTAAAATTTGGTACTTACAATACTGTATCTGCCCCAGATGGGAATCTGGGGAAAGGATAAGAAATAACGTTGAATTATCAATTTATCATTCATTAAATCATTCAGTTACCGATGGTTTTGGGTTTATGACAGGAAGATAAATTACAAATTGTACCTACTGATTGGAAAAAATGGAAAATAAATGGGGTTTTCAGTGCATCGATAGTTGAGTGGCTTCAGGGTGACAGAATTTTTCTTTTAAAAATAATCAAAAGCCCAAGCTTAGCAGAATCCAAACGTTATAGAAATAGAAATAATTAGGAATTAAAAGGAGTTTTAAACCCGCATGTAACTGTAACACCTAATCAAACCCTTGCACTTGTTATACCCGAAATCTCGACGACCCTTTCGAGTTGCGAAATTATTCCAGTCACGTCTGTACCGCAATAAAACCTCTTCGGATACGAGCTGCAACAGCATTCGCGGCAGCGTTACACCAAATTACGAAATTACAATTATTACAATAGCTACCATTATTACAATCGCTACAATAATTGCAATAAGCGTAGTGACGGCCGGGGTCTAAATTTGTGTATTATTAAACGTCTGTTGAGTAAGGGAGAGGTAATTGCTTTGTAATTATAACGTCAAGACTCACTCGGGATGGTTTCACAAAAACGTCAAACTGTGCCGATTATTCAAATAGACTAGGGCCTGGGTGTTTCAAACCATCGGTAATTGAAAGTTATGTATGTCCGTCAAAATCTGGTGATATTGGAAGTTTGACAATTATTTATGACATGACAGCGGCCGGCGCCGGCGCCATATTTAGCCTGAACCGGCCTGTAAAGGTCTACGCAATGGGTCCACTTAGTATAACACAATCATGCCGGAGAATCAACTTATTTTCATTCAAGTGTATAATATACTTATCATTTTAAATTGATTAAGTATAGTAATTAATTGAAGGGACATCATCAGGGAGACTTCGGTCTTAAAAATAATTGTCTGTCTATTCCTTATAAGTCTTATAACAGTTTTGTGAGACACACTTTTTTAATTATGCGTTGGTTGGTTTTTTGTCTCATATAGATGCTTCTTTCTTTAATTCAAAGCTTCAGTTTCCTTTCACGTTAACAGATTTTTTTTCAATGTAGTAAGTATTCTATGGCCCTTTACCATTTTATAAACCGTATTTTCAAAGATTGCATTTAAAATATCAACGTAGTTCCAAGGCACCGTTCCTTCAACCCCGTTCCCCCCACGGGGGCAGGGAGGGGTAACGACGAGCTAACGGTGGGGAGACGTTAACGCGTGTAGGGCGAGGGTATGTACTTTTATTATGTGGCTCAAGTAGGTATTAACTTATATAGGCGCTTAAAATGTAGATTCTTATGGGTTTGTGTTTGACATGACCTTGAGTTGATTTGACTAGGTTTGATATCTGATTAAATTTCTTGGGTTTACGTTCCGAATCAGACCTCTAAGAAAACGAGGTGCAACACTCTTCTCGAATGGCTTTTTTGGACAAATGTCGATCAATATCCAAATACGTGCTTTTTTTTCTATACGTTGTATTCATATTTGCTTCTATGAGATTTCAGATAAGGTACAAAGTTGACTCAACTACGTCGTTTAATAACGAATGGGTTGAGTTGGCTGAGGCCGAGAAGGGAAAAACAACACCCAATGGTGGTTTTATTTTTAGCGAGAAAATATTATACTTATGTTTCCATCCTATTTTTGCTTTTGACATTATTCATTTTGGTTTCCAAGTTCAGGCAGTAGACAGGGATATTCTTCGATTTTCATAACTTTCCAATCGATTCTCTAACGTCATATAGTACGTACCTAGACTATATTATAAGCACAATAAAAGAGAAAGGAGTTTTTCGAAACGAAACTATTTAATCATCAGATCGTTACGTAGAAATAAGATATGACAATTTATATCGCTAAATGGAAAAAAAACAATGGCTCACATTTGATAAAGTCGCATAAAACTCGAAACATAATCTCAGGACGCATTTGAGTGTATTCGCGTAAGATTGCGGTCCCGCCACCGCAAGTGTATTGCGTACAGTCGTGTTCACAAATATACATGCAATTTTCCATCTTAGACCATTGAGATAGAGTTGAGAAACGTATACATTTGTGAGTTGGGCTGTGGGATGCTCCTCGGGCAAAAAGGGCGGAACTAAGGACGATTCCTTACCAAGATAACCCTTTTCTGAGCAATGGGTACAGGCGTGAATCTATTTCGTCGTGTACGAATAAAGCCTGCGCTCGTTTGTACCCAATTCAGTAGGGTTGCCTCTAAAATGTTTTAAATAAAAGGCGGTGACTATCATGTATTAGAATATAAAGTAGGTACAAAAAGAAAAGAAGACCTACGATTTATACAAATATATCTAATTTTTCGTTTTTATTTAACAAGTACCTGCTAAAAAAGTTTCAAAAAACAATCTCTCTCATTAATGTTTTCACGTGTCATATATGTGTTTCACCTATATGTTTGTAAGTATCATTTTTAATTCTATAACAGATACTAAGATGATTCCAAAGTCACGTTTTACGAAAGCTTTCAAAAGTTACGTTACGTCTCAAAGCCATAAAAACGTCTACACTTATTCAAAGAAAAGACAATTTAAGTTTTCTAAGATGAATAACTTACACAAAGTTAAGATGTAAGTACCAAAATAACTTAAGAACAATGGTTTTAGTATCTGCACTAAAATCATGCATTATGCATTAACCCAGCATCTGACTATCAATTAAATAGTATTCCATGTGACTAATTAAATTTTACAGCACCAAGCCACTTTTGGCGCAACTGCCAGCCCTATGTTTGTAACCTCAAAGAAGCTTGTTACATTTGTTTGCTAATTACTGCGTGAACTTCGCACATATCGCGAACTTACGCGTCTCTTACCGCGCGTTACGCCGCGCGGGGGAATTACAAGTGGCCTCATTTTACGCGGAAATTAAAACGCGTACGGTATACTGTTTACGTTGCGCTAATAAGACGTGGGGAGTTAATGTTAACAGTTCCCGTGTGGGGCAGTTTGCGTATTATAATCAAAATGATGTACCGTGAAGGAGGAAAGGAGGTGCGTTTGCTATCTTGTTATACCACTTACTCGTATGTCTTAAGCAAGCCGAGGGATCTATACGCATAAAACACGTATTAATTATAACGTTGCAGTTATTTGCGACGAACAATAAATGAGGTTCTATCGACAACACAGCTAACTGACCACCCGTGCACTTTATGGGCATTGTAATTAAGGTTCTATATAAATACAGGATGGTCAGTTAACTGTGTTGGCGTTTGTATGTGTCCAAATATTTGACACTTTAATTCCCAAGTGTTGACGCTTATTTTTCACCTCTATAGTTATGACACCAGTTTGAAAGTGTCAACAGCAGGTTGTATAATTTTAAGGAATAATATAAGTGTAGTGATTAGTCCGGATCACTTTGGCACTCTTTAAGGGAGGCCTATGTCAAGCAGTGGACGTCTTTCGGCTGACATGATGATGACGATGATGAATAAAGTCTGCGTCACTTTCGATTATTTTTGAAGGGATTTTTACCAATTTGCGCTCAAGAATATTTTTAACTGAAATTCAGTACTATCATACAGTTCACCTCATTTCATAACATGTTTCCTCTATATCAATCCATCTGTCCATTTCCCATTTCTATTACCCTCCATGTTTTACCTACATTGTCACCGCCTAATTACCAAATACAATGTTGATAATGTAATAGAAGGCGACATCGTTGGCTTGGCGTGTACAATGTAAGCAGATAAGCATCCGCCATATTGTCTCCGCGATGACGACACGCCGCATCGGCGCGCGATACGTGTATAACACGGCGCACGCAGGGTTACCACCGAACCAACATTTTATACCCAATATTATTTTAACAGTAAATATTACAAAGCAGAAACTGCTAACGATTTTATAATGTTCTACATATATCAAAGTGAAATAAGTTTCTCTCAAAAATTTAATTTTTGATACAATCTTTTATTGCTGCCTGTACTTTTCTGTATACCGTCATCAACTAGGTACTCATTGAGACGATTCTAATGAGCCCAAACTCAACGAAGCTACGTCGGTAAAGTACTGAATTCCCATGGCCACCTTCTGTCTCCATCATCAGATCAGGTCGATGGTACCATAATATGAATTGTCATCCAAACTATACCTTTACTCAAAATTGCAGCTCAATCGGTTTAACATATCTGCTTCAAAATTCAGTTGCAAGATTCCACCCAAACAAACATACATGACATTGCAAGTTAAATAAAAGCTTGTAAAATTTGAATTCCGCCTAGAATATAAAAGAACTTGAGGAACATAAAAGCGTATTCTTCTTTGTTTCATGTCAGCCTATATATTTTTTCCTCCATGCATTTGCAGTAGTTACACCATCCGTTTTGACTTGAAGACTTGTTGAATAAAGTGCTGCATTTTCAGTTATCTAGTATCAACAAACATGTGGAGATTGTCAATCAGGCGATAACGAGCAAAGTCACTATACATACAAAAAAAAATGTTGAGATATAAGTATTACATGGTAAACCCAAGTATTAAATATCACTACGGGCGACATGTTTCGAATTCTTCGGGAGTTCTTCAGGATGAGTGTTCAAGCTGATTATTAGTACTATTTCAACATGTCTCACGAAAGTTTAAATTCGATTACTGATATTAGGGGAAAACTTGTTTATGCTAGTGATGCATCACCCTATTTCAGGCTCGTAACAGCCCTCACCACACCTGTGGGGGTGTGTTATCAGTCGCCATGACACGATGGTGCTGTATAGAGACTATTCTGTCTACAGCCATATAAAAATAACACTTCGCTGTACTTACTCATAAATTACCGTATTCATGAACGTTCTTATTTTAGCTAACAATTTCGTTAAACTCGTTTGTTGTCACTTTGCCATTTGAGTTCGTAAGAAAGGGACAAAACACACTTTCTTTAACAGATGCATTTTAAGTTTTATGAATAAGGCGTTAGTGTAAAAAAATATAATAAATATCTTTGAACGTATTTATTTTTTAATTTTCGAATTAAATGTCGCCTTAATTAACTTACTGGTAAAAGCGCTTTTCTTTATCGCTACCGAAATTTCGGCACTGAGTGCGTTGACTTTCTGTATCTTGATGCATCTTAAATAGCAGTCGTCGGTGACAATGGCGTTATGGTCACCATATCACTAGCTATCATTAAAACGAGTCGAATCGCCCCAGTCCTAATAAGAGCAAGGCATATCACGCCAAAACAATCACTCCATTTGTCCGCATCGGAATGCTTAGGGTGCGATACCCCACAGGGCCCTCTAATGAAATCAGCGCCCTTATCGTGCCCTACTAATATGGATTTGGATATTAATATCGTATTGCTATCTGTTGAACCCGTGTTCAATTGACTTTCTTCTTTTGCCGCTTGTGAATGTTATCCAAACAGTATTGATATTTATTAGGCTATGTACACATTCATAAATATGTTGACGCGTGGCGTCCACTTGTATCTCGATACGGCATAGTTAGAAAACGACTGATGCCGATTTCATCGCTTTAATAAATGTAATTTGGAAATATTTTCTTAAGTATCACATTGTTGTTATTCTAACTGGAGTTATAATTCGAGTCTGTCGTTACTGACCACAACTATGTTTTCTGCAGTAGAATGGTCTTTCTGCATTGTAAACAGTAGAATAGTCAAAGCAAGCAGGAAAAATATGGACTATAGTCGATCCCTAGCCTACTAATAATGCGTATGAACTCATGAACATTCAAAACAATCTAGTAAAATTCCCATCGGAATTACTTTCTTGCTCAAATAAAATAACGCAATTTACCTAGCAAACACCATTTAACTACATTTTACGTAGAAACAAGGTCACACTGAGAATATCATCCGAAAAACAAAGACGGGGGAAAGCGAAAATGTGCGGTTCCCCCTCCCCCCCTCTGGTGGGGGTGGGAATTATGTTATGCTTAATTTCATTTCATTAGGCCGGGTGAGATTGCGCGGTCTTTATGCGAACCGTACTATAATTGCTACGAGGTAATTGTTAGAAAATTGTTATGCTGATTTTTTTGTTGACGATGCGTGCAAATATTATGGAGAGTTTTATGATTATAGATTTTTATTTCGGAATACACTTTGATTGAGAAGCTTATGAGTCGAATCTTGTGTAAGTAATATAACAATACATGTGAACAACCGGCAACTTACATATGTAGGATGCACGGAAAGAACGTGTCTTAGTCACGATTTTTTTTTTAATTACATTATTATTTCAATGTTTAAATGTGCTTTCAGTGTACCCCGTATACATAACAGCAGCGAGCTCAAATAACATTACCGCAGGAGTCGTGTAAAAACATACTTTTACGGTATCTTGATATGTAAGAGTTAACTATACACAATTTATGGAAGTAAAACGTGACAAACACTTTACATAAACAATTCAAATAATCCGCTACCAAAAGAAAAACGCCATGTTCCAAACTCCGAACTAAAAAAAAACAAAAACAGTTGCATTTGGCTGAAATTTTAATTCGTGGCGACATATGGGATGCACGGGGGATGTGGGCGTGGGGTGTGGGCCGAGAGGGGGTCATTAAAAAAATGTGTCCCACTTCATTCGAGCCCAGTGCGGCCGCAGCGCGCCCTCGCTAATTAATAACCGAATGTTCTGGAATATTAAAGCGTCTAAGGTTTGGTTTCAATGAGGCGCTGGACAATTAAATGGACAATGCAGAATACTATAACGATATGTTATTAAATATTATAGCGATTACGCTCCAGAAAAGTACATTATGAAATTTTGGAACTATATACAATTAGGTACCCGGGTTTATGGATTAAAGGTACTCAAAATATCATTTTGATACTTATCAATATTATCACCCATCTTTAATTTCACATAAGGAGCAGCATGTAATTTATCAACGGTGTATCTTAATTTTACAGATATTATTTTTTCACTTCTCATGCTCAAAAAGTGCGTCATATTCGGCTCAGCAAGCGGGGCTAAACCAGTGTTTAGCCCCCAGGGAAAATATGTAATACATATTTGTGATTTATAAAACAGTTCACCGTATTACATCCACCAATCAATAGTAGATTGTATGACAAGGGGCTAAAATAAGCCATATCACCACGAGATGGTTATTTTCCCGAGCGAAGTGAGGAAAAATGTTCGAGTGGTAATATGGCTTTTAGACCAGAGTTATACACTCTACTTTTCACTTAGACTGCGAGAAAATAGTGAAAACAAAGATTATCCATCCACAATCAATAATAAATTCCACATCGAAAAGATTGTTCAATTTGGGAATAAACGCTACTTACCGTATATAGCCGGGTCCAAACGGCCGAGCGCGGCGGACAGCATTCGCTGCATAAGATAAAGCGAGATAGACAGCAGTCTATCCTGCTCAATCTAATAGCTTATGTCATGTTTGCAGGCCACCCCGCTTGAACGTTTGGACGAGGCTATAGACGGCCAAAGGCGTTTATATTTTTTAATGATTGTGAATTCGGGAATAAAAAACGCCCAATATTTGAAATTTATTCTGTTTTCTGATTGGTTGATTTTAATATTTAGCTGTATTCTGATTAGTTGATAGCAAATAAAAATGGTTTTTTAAACAGTTGTGATTGGTGGATTTAATAAGTTGAAGTGTTTTGATTGGTCATATTAAAATGTTTTAAAATCATCAATATTTTTATATATTTTCCCTAGGGGCTAAATGTACTACTTTAGACCCGCTATCTAAGCCTAATATGACACACTTTTCGAGCATGAGAAGTGAAAAACTCTTTAAAAGACTGTATATGCTATCAACTAACCACAAAACAGCTAGATTTAAAATCGACTAATCAGGAAACAGAATTCATTTCAATCCCTGTTTTTTATTCCCTAAATCACAATCATTAAAAAATAGATTGCCTCCATATCCGCATCCAAACGTTCAAGCGGGTTGACTTGACTGCATACAATAGTCGTGGCATAAACTATAAAGATTGAGCGGGATAGACTGCTGTCTATCTTTATCGTATGCCCGTATGCTGTCCGCCGCGCTCGGCCGTTTAGACGCGGCTATTAGACCGTCAGAGGTGTTTATTCCTGGTGCCTATATTTTATATTCAAAGCAGTTAATCAAAAAAATAATGGCGCCAAATTGAACAATCCTTCCGCCGTGGTATTTATTATTGATTGTGGATGGATAATCTTAGTTTTTACTATTTTCTCGCAGTCGAAGTGAAAAGTGGAGTGTTAGTCCCCATCAGTAAGCTCGATTCTCCATACAAACGTAATTAGGCTGTCATTTTAAAACTACGCTTTGGATTGTAACGAAACTTTGCATATACAATAACATGAGGTATATCTATGTCTGTAATTAGTTTATGTAGCTTCAGATACCATAGTAAAAAAAAAACAGCGTATTTAAGTTATTCATACAAAACTTGTTTTTGCTGTATTTTGTTTGTTTTATAAATTGGAACCGTATAAACTAATTACAGACATAGATATACCTTATGTCATTGTATATGCAAAGTTTCGTCACATTCCAACACGTAGTTGTAAAATGAGAGCGTAACTACTTTTGTATGGAAATGTGAAATTACTGCGGACTCTTAACTCTGGTCTAAAAGCCATATTACCCCTCGAACTATATCCCCTCACTTCGTACGGGAAAAAACCATCTCGAGGTAATATGGTTTATTTTAGACCCTAGTCATACATCTACTATTATATCATTATCTCCCTCCCTTGTTCGAGTATGCGTTAGCGCAAGCAAGAGCGCACTAAATTACGATATGGCCAGCTGATAGGATTGGTACAGCTTCAATTGTACCCTGTACAGTCAAGTGTAAGAATATGGGTACATACCACTTACTCATAAATATCTCCCATCGCTCTTATGTCAGCGAATTAAGCTTTCGGTACTTATTTATGATTAATTTGATACAAATATGATTTTCTTACTAAAGTGCCTTGCGTAGTAAAGTATGGGTCCTTGAGGACTCGACGGAACACTTTCAATATATTTATAGTGAAGTGTAAAGGAAATGCGAAAATGTGCAAGTGGCTTGTCAAAGTACAGAATATAAGTGGGTTTTTTGAGGTATAAATTATAATTACCTGGGTGACCGAGAGCATCACGGGAGAAAATACGGAGAAAACGAATTCTCCCAGATATTAGACCTAGATAGACCGATTTTTCACCCCTGTAAAACCCTATATTGCAAACTTTATGGATATAGTTAGAGCCGTTTTCTACAACTGTATACAAATATACCTAAATATATTTATATAAAAAATTGCTCGTATAATATCTAGTATGGGTTCATACAGAAAGAGATAAAAGCCACACGTCCAATTGTGTTAGTCCATCTGCACTGCTTTTAGCGCAAGTATAATATGATCTGAGTTCAATTTTATTCTGAAGTTAATTCTGTTTTGGAAAAATCACTCCTTAACGATAAGATCGTCTTTTAGTTCACCTCGGTTTTTTCTGTAAGTTTTTTGTACTTATCTGAAGTATGCAAGAAGAGTAATTTTAAGGATTGTGTTGTTTTGCATATACGTAGCGCATATCCCGAGATCATATTCTTACCCCCTGACGAAAAGAGGGGTGGTATATGTTTAACATGTGTATCTGTGTTCTGTGTGTCTGTCTCTAGCATCGTAGCTCAAACAGATGAACCCACGGATGAACCGATTTGAGTGCATTTTTTTCTTTCAAGTCTTGTCTGCCAGAGAGATGCGTTTTTATTTCTGTGATAATTTTGCATACGAGAAATATAATATTCAGTTACGCACGCGCGTTACACACAGGTCAATATTTGCTTACAGAAATACACCGTAATGTTTCCTTTAGTGAAAGCACCGATAGCTTGAAATGAAGTGTTATTGTACAATATTGTCGCCAATGATTGTGTTTTGCTATCACTTATTACACGAGGCGATCTAGCTATCAGTTAATAAGCACCGCTTTATTAAAATGTCCAAGCGCCGAGACGGATCGGACGAGTTATGTGTAGCTTTACGTTTTTACTAGGTAAGTACCCTTCTAAAAAAGTTATTCTGAATGAAAAGAAAGTATCATGCACAGTCATTAAGTCTGGTATATCAGACGATGGCAATTAAAGGGTTAATACTACTATGATTTACCGAAGATTGTGTCAGCAAGTATTACCTTTTTTTTAACATGGTTTGTGCTAACAATTTTTGAATTATCGTGGTATAGACTGTTTCTCACTCGTTTGAAATTTTAAGCAGTTATTATTTTATTTTTACGTACAAATTAAAAAGCATTATTTTTGTCGATACTGTTTTATAGTCGTCTATCCTATTTTGCTTACCTTTACATTAAATCAAGATTGATTATATGGATATTTAATAACATAGGTACCCCCTCGAAAACTATCTAATCCCATTCCCCCCACAACTTTCGTAATTAAAGCTAAGCGCGTATCTCGAGTGCCCGATTACACGCATTAAACCTGTAATACGCGCGAGTTTAATAATCGCGGTATCGCCAGATATCGCGCGATATCTCGCCATATCGCGCGGTCTGTAATCGGATAAGCCGCGACGCGATTACGCTGTAATTTGATCAAGTATTATTGGCGTGAAGGAAGCGTAACGCTGGGACTTAATATTACAGCTTTTTGGAGCTTTTTAGTAGACATTTACGAAATGATTAATTTGTATAAACATAATAGAAACAAGAGTTGTATAATACCGGAATGAACAAAGTAATTACGAAAGTAACATGCCTGCTAATTAAGTTATTAGAGTGTACATGAGTTTGCATAATATTGACGAACTTATTTTTTTTAATTTACGGAATATTAACCGTATTTGGTCAATTTCTTCTTTTTGGATGGTTTGGCTGATTGTATAGGACAGTGTTTTTCAATCTTTTTCATGCCGCGACCCCCTTAGCGCAGAAAAAATATTTCTCGACCCCTTACCCTACGCTGTTCAAAATAAGTACTTACAGCACTTTAACTTTAAAAATATGAGTCGCCGCGACCTCCTTTAGAGGGTTACCCCCCGGTCGCGACCCACAGTTTGAAAAACACTGGTACTTATAGGACAATAGAGGACAAAACTTCGTCGGAGCTGCTATCTGCGCGTATAAGTATCTAAGCGGCAACGTTACAAAAACCCTGCTTTCAGACCATATCCTCTACTAATATCATTGAAAAAGTTTCTCGGAAAATTCAATAAAATACGTCGGATAATTTAGCAAACCTCTGTCAAAAATAATTTGCACAATTGGGTTTGGAATACTTCGACAGATTTTACAGTGGTCTATCCTTGGCATTACATGACTATTACGTCAACTGGTAAATTATATGATAAATCATGACAAGGTTATATCACTATTCAATCTGGTAAAGTATTTGACTACGGCCTATCATAAATTACGCAATGTTTAAAGCCTGAAACGCACTAGCACTGCCTGCGGTGGTGGTCAATAGTGAACTTGACAATTGCTGTCAAGTTTACTATTGGCCAGTAGTGAGTTTAGATCTTTCTCCAAACAAACACATGTGAAAGTGACAAAAAATATTTTAACTACATAAAATAGGTTTGATGAACGTTTAAGATGAATCTCTTAGCATATTACAGGAAAGTATAGCTATACCTATGCAATGTAAACTGCATTTCTTTTGGGAAATATGCCATTTGATTTTAATTCATGATAATGGTCTACAAAAAATACTTTCAGTTTTTGTTACACTGTTGCTTTACGCTGTATGTATGAGGCACTGCCATGATATATTATACGGCCTTTTTAGAGTACACGTAGGTACACGTAATTTTTACATATTTATGAATGACTTGCTAGTAAGTAGCAGTTGCTATTTTAACACGCGTTATGAAGCTTAATGACAAAGATATACATTATACATCTCCAACAACTCGTCAATTATTATGAAATTTCGCTAGGTAATATTTGATACACACGTAGTACGTAAAAACTTTCATAAACATGCTGTGTGGACAGCAGATAACCCGCTTTTTTACATGTCTTAAACAGTACCGTACCGATGAACGATGAGTTATACATATAAACAGTTTTTAACAAAACGGATTGAATTAACATTCAATCTGTTTTATTAAAAACTGTTTATGTAACTCATTCAGTTAACACTGCATTGGATTAATTAAACAATTATGTAGGTGGTTGAGAATGAGTTGCACCAATAAACTGAATATTAAAATGTTGTAAAGAATTTCGCGCTGTGGAATTAGGCCATGCCTACTGAGGTAACATACAATTATTTTTTTAAATCCTCGTATTGCTCAAACCAAGAAAAACATGCCCGTCATTAATTTACGAAGCTGTAGCCGGCAAAAAAATAACCGTATTTTCTTTGCATATTAGACGTTAATCTTGATTAAAAATGTAATAAAAGTATTGCATGACATTTATAGCGTTAGTAATATTTTCAATATCTATACGACCCGTTAGTCTAGTGGGTAGTGACGCTGCCTACGAAGCTGAAGGTCCTGGGTTCGAATCCCGGTAAGGGCAAATATTTGTGTGATGAGCATGAATATTTGTTTCTGAGTCATGGATGTTTTCTATGTACGAGCATTTAAGTATTTCTATCTATTAAATATATCGTCGTCTAGTACCCATAACACAAGCCTTATTGAGCTTACTATGGGACTAGGTCGATTTGTGTAAGATTGTCCCCTAATATTTATTTATTTATTTATATATTTTTTATTGAATAGTAACACACCGTCATCACGTCGTCACGATTGTAAAATGAAATACCTAAATACATTTTCACAATGCCTATTTAAACTATATGTTAGTACGTCTTATAAACGTAACAGGCAATCAAATATTGTACAACAATTGGCAAATGTCTTCCCGGAAGCGACACCAAGTAGGTACATCCATTCCGGACCGTGAACAGCCGTAAAGCCTCCGCAAATGGCGGTGCGTGTTCCGGCGGAAGGCGCCCGACGGAAGCGGTTACAGCTTGTTTTGCGAAAGGGCGATGCTTTATGTAATGTTGGTCGGAGTTAAATTTTCTGTTACAAATTACTTATAGGTATTAAAATGGTGTAGGACTAACTTATTTCTTATTTTTAAACAGAATAAAAAAGAGTTAATTTAGTCTTTAGGCATTACATTTTTTTCATAGGTACCTATAGTAGCTGGTAATAGATAATTTAAACCCCATGGGCTTTGACATTGTGGAATTATCATACTCGTAAATCTTGGTATTGATCGAGCGCGTTGATGTCTTTCTTTATGTTGCCACTGATGAGATTTTAGACGTATTTTTAATCTATTTATATTGCAGACTATCCTAATTTTAAAACGCTATCGCCACTCATCAAGATATCTTATTACTTAATAGTATTTAATTGATTGAACTGTTCCAAGAAAAGGGTTAATAGTTGAAAAATACAAATATTTAACCATTGTGCGAATCCATTTTGCGAACTAGGCAATCATTAAAAAAGTCAGAGCTCTTAGCTCCTAATTCAAAATTTGCTAAAATATTTCAAAATACTACAACACCTTGTCTAGTCTTATTTCAATCCAATTTCAACCTTATTTTAAAAAAGTGGGCGTCAAGTTGCACTAGCCAACTAAGTTATTAAATGACTCAATGTGGCTTTGCTACTGCCAAATAGTATAACTTGACATTGAAGTACAAAAAAGCTCTCAAGTATGAGATGAATACGTATAATCTACATTCGTACAAAATCCGCAAGGCTCAAAATGTGACATCGACTTTCAAGACTTGATTAGGTGCTATGTAATGTATTACTTGCTTATAAATCAAGTTCTCGATTTTGTATTGGCTTTAAGCCCAGCTTAGGGCTAAAGCTCGGATTCTGAAGGTACAAACGAGTTAATACCAATAAAAAGAAACTTACTGGACTGCAGCCGGTCCCTCCACGCCATTGGGTTAGACACGAGTCCCTGGAAGCCGGGCCAGTAGAGGGGCTTGTGCTGCAGATAGTGTGCCATGCCCGCCGCCGCCGCCGCCAGCGACAGCCTCGGCGTCAGCATCCCGCCGACGCCGACCGAGCCAACCGCCGGTCGCGACAGAATGTGATCGATGCCGTGCGGGTTCGGAGCCGGCGGTGGAGCCTCTGCCAGCGAGCTCAGCGCCGCCAGCGGCGCACCAAAACCGTTCTCCAAGTTACGAGATAAAGGAGATGAGCCGCGCAATTCCGACATTTTTATAGTAACAGTCTTTTAAGGGCAGCGGTCTTTTAAAACATGCCCAATTACAGAACGCTCAAAGGTCCAATAATATTCTTGAAAAAACACGTTTTTTTTAAGTCAACAAGTCCAATTTTGAAGTATTCATAACATTTAATTTAAGTCTTCCCTTGAGAACAGTTCACTTAGCCAATTAGAAAGCAATCAACAAGTTCACAGGTCAATATCGCACTAGTGCAGCAATCTTATTTTGGCACTACTGTCATCACAAGCACGACCGTGACGCGGGCGGCCGCGCGCGCGGTGCGACTGCAAATGAAAATAACCGAACCGGCCAAATAAAAACTGGATAGAGACCGCCCAGTCAATCTGAACCTTATAGACAACGCCCCTTCGAAGGCAGGCTCACGAAACTATAGCTTCCTCTTTCCTTTTAGTATACGTTAGAGAGGGTAGGAGCACGAGTGGTGTTAACAGAAGAGCGTAGATTGAGGGAATGGCTATTTGATGGCGTTTCTTGTCTCTTTATAATTAAGTCGGGTGCAGTTTTTGTCCCCCCTCCGCTGTCGTGGTCGGTACAGTTTGTCGATGCCGACAAATGTAATGCAGCTGTTTGTTTGTTATTGATAGTGAATGGGTAATAAATCTTTGACAAATTTGCGAATTATAAGGTGATTTACTGACCTGAATGGTGAGTAGGTTCAATATGCACTTCAATAAAGTGCTATTTAAACCAGTTACCTGCTTGGAATAATTTTAAAATACCCACAAATATAAGCTCTACACCGGAGTCTATTCTGATATTTATTATTTTTTATTGCTGAACAAATCTGAAAATATGTAATTATAGAAAAAGAGCTTTATAATTTTGCTTGCTCATTTTAATAAAGCAAACAGCTTTTAAATCTGGGTGTAATGACCCTAATCCCAGATTTCGTATATATCGATAAAAACATTAATCTGAAGATAACCAGTGAATTTAAACTTACCTACGTTTATTTAAAAAATATATCGACCATCATATAAAAGAATACCTATATCACCCGATGCTGTAGAAAACGTATACCTACATCCCTATTAAAAGTTTCCTACTACATCCGGCTCATGGTCACAAAGCTTAAAAAACAACTTTAAAGCTTATTATTATATAAAACGCCACAACATTACCCCGGTTTACACCCCACCGATCCCAAAAGCTTTGGGCAAATTAAAAAGCTCCAGCTATCATAAATAAATAACAATAAAGCTATTTATTCGTTTAACAAAAGCTACATCCTGACTTTTAACAATAAAGTATTTTTAGTTGGGTAATAGTTTAATTGATAGGGTTAGATTGTGAGATAATATCTATTAAAGTTAACATTTAATGGATACTATATTATAAGGGTGGAAGTTTTTTTTTTATATAAACGTGAGCACTTACTTACTTATTTCTTATTCTTCCATAACGTACGGGTCGAGATTCTAAATAATTACTGAGACAAGCTTTAGGATCATTGTAATAAATTTTTAGTTACCTACAATTACATAATAGGTAGTTTTGTATTAAAATTACAAATGTAAGTACCTTTTTAATTAATACTTGCATGGAAATAGATTCCCTATCCTTACGATATAGATTACGATTAAAATACGATATTAATTTATTAAATGACTAATTAATAGTTGACACAAAATACAGCAATTCAAAAACTCTCATCCCTGATTTCAGATACAAAAATGTGCCATAAAGTAACAGCCAAAACGTCACCGAAGTGTCTGCGAGCTCAATAGGGCTGCCGATTAATTATACTCACAATCGGTTTGTTGCGCTTTTGTGCGGCCGGATGTGCCGCCCCGGCGCGACGCCCGGATGCGCGGGGTGCGGCGCCAGTGCGAGCGAGAGAACCTTTTCTGACAATAATTAACGAATTAAAAAAGTTGTAAAACCCCGACATTTTCATTTCGAAGTTCAATATCTCAAAACCGACCCGCTGAACCGATTTTGTTAGGCCGTAGCTAAGAACCATCTCCATCACGTCAGCTTCAAATGTACACACAGACCCGTCAAAAATTTTAACGCCTTTTTTTTGTGCCGGGGGTTAAAAATATTTACGAAAACGGGTACGCTTCATCAGAAATGTATCGTATGGGTGGATTTTCAAAGTAACTTTTTTAAAATTATTTAATTTTATATTTTTTTACACGTTAATGACATAAAAATATGGTCGGGAATAAAACAATTTTAAACAAAGATACAAACAAAACCTAGAAAAAAATACCTTAATGTTTATATAACAGCGCGCATCAGCTCTGTGAGGCATATCACATTCGCAGATTCCTCCAAACAATAAAGCACAACATCACTTCTGAACAACTTATGTACCTAAATGCACTATAAGTACATCATTAAAAAGACAATTTAATTACGCATATTATTTAGTTTAAATAATAAGTTATTAAAGAGACAATCGGCTATTATGTCTCTGTCACACGTTTACCCAGTAAAGGACTTCACGAAACTACCTGCAAATTTAATATCTGATTGACCGAAGTCACTGACGCCATGTTTGCAATGTTACGAGAAAGTATTTCAGTTGTACTTACGCATTGAAGTGAGCGGACCAGCTGTGTTTTAAGCGGTTGGCGTGGTATGTATTTCCGGCGATGTATTTTTGTCCTCTGAGAAGTCATTTCCATGAATAGTTATTTAAACATTGTAGACCGTCATTACTTGAAATTATTTTTCAACGTTTTATAGCTTATGTTTGTGTTAAGATCATATATGAACGGCGTGTTATCGTAATCACAACAAACGTTCGTGGGCATCATTTCCCTGGCGTCATTTCGCTGTATTTCTGTCCAGCGAAATGACGAATTTACTGTAAAATATTGAATTGTCACAAATTGACGTTTTTATGACTACTTTTTTTGTTATATTTATAAGTAAATCATACTTAGAAGTTAGAAACATAAGATTCCATTTAAAATGTCATATTTTTCTATATATCTGTAATTCGCTGCCTTGAGCATCAATGCGAAAGCACAAGTAATTTTAGTCGCTATTTGCAACTAAACTATTGACTTTTACCGGTGCTTTATATACCTTTCAAATTCGACTGCATATGTGTTTTATATCCCATAGAAATCGAATTTGTAATAAGTTATAATCCCTTGAACCAATCGCACTTTTCTAATACAGCCACGAGCGTCATGTCGGTGGCGCGAATAATTTCAATATATCTTTGCTACATAACTATACAGTTTAAACTGATGCCTTATGTCCATTTCAAATCCAAATTAATAAGTGTTTCTTAATTACTACCACTATTATTACTTTTGGCAAAATCTAAAAAAAAAATATGACATCATAATGACGCAAAAATATAATTTCAAAAATTCACCCGTATAACGTTTCTGACAAAATAAAGCTACCCGTATTCAATGCTCTTAAATGTATTTGGTGTTAGTAAATGGTTTTATTTTAGGTATGATTTTACTTTAGAATTGGTTTCGGTAAATTTGTTATTGTAGGAGGATAATTTGTTTTCACTCAGAAAATACTAAACCCGATAGCCCAGGTATCTAGTAGGAAAACACTCATCAAATCAATTTCGAACATTTCACTAACTTTGAAATGATAGTTCTTGAAATTCATTCTAAATATTTAATGAATCTCTAAGCATCGTATTAGGGACAGTGACAATGGGAATAAACATGTAATCGAATTTATTTAATTTTTTGAAATGCTCATACAAATATATCAACGTACATACTTATACTTCTCCTAATAAGGACTTAAAATGACTAACGCTGCGCTCATACCCGCTATTTTTAATTCCGCTCGTTGTCCCGCTATAACTGGCAACTATTCTGCACCCCTCGCTCCTCCATTCATCCCTACATCAATTAGACCAACACCTTTGCTTTGTCGGCCATTATAAACGGTCCATTATATGACCCAAATTAAACTACCACCTTCTTTTATGCGTTATTTCAAACAAGTTTATACCTTATACGATTAAAAATAAAGATCTATGCGACTGCCAAATATTTATGCATTTTCCTTTTATGAATTATTTTGAACTCTGTTGCACAGATAATAAGGAATAAAGATTCTAATTATCGTTGTAATTTCAGTCGTAAATCTGGTAATAACCGGTAGAGATTTGATAGCGGGGTTTTAGGACGATAATGTGTTTAGAGATTAGTCAAGGATGCTTTGGGAACTATATAATCGAAGTTACATACTTCTATTTTGATAAATTTAACAATAATTGAAACAGTACAGTCGTGAAATGGAAAGGTTCGTTGCTTTTGGACCTTAAAGTCAGTAAAATAAAGTTATGAGTGGCGAATCTTTTCATTCGACTATTAAGCTTAAAAATACTTGTAAATTTTTAAGTCATGAAATTATGACACATGTGGTGACAGACGACAGTTAAGACTATGATTATTTAACATAAACTATGATTGTTTAACATTTCCTGAAAGCTGCACCTGTAATTCAAATAAAAATATGTTTTATAATAATACTGCCACACATACCATTGGTTCTTATCCCAGAGAAAATAAATTAGAAAATATGAAATGCGTTCGTTCTTAAATGCATCGATTCTAACTTGTACACAACAAGAATCTTTAAGCAGCTAAATTGGCAACATTCTATACGAATCGCGGCTCCACCATATTCGTTGCGAAACTTTAAACAGCGATAAAAAAAATCAACCGATATGAAGAATCGAGTAGTGTGACCGCGCATTCAGATAGAGTCACAACAAGGGCGAATGAGACAGATGATTGAAACTGCTCCCGATTGGCTGGGAAAACGGTGGCCCCGCCCCCACCCGCGGGTCACCCCACGTGTTTTTGTCCAGACGATTTTCAGACACGATAGTGCCCGGACGTGCCCGAACCTGTACAAACTTTTGGAAATTTACGCTTTTAAGTTATTTTAGGGTTATTTGGTCCCATTTAACGAGCATTTTATGATATAGCAACGAATTATTTACGAATGCAGCTTAGATACAATTAAATAAAAATATCTTATATGTATGCTATTGGAGACTAGAGAGATAGAATTGGGCAAGAACAGCCTGTTCTTATAAGGAAATATTCAGAACAAGCGAGTAGAATGAAGTAATCTATGGCATCAAATCATTTTTACTCATATTATGGAATGGAAATAAATAGTACCGTGTAACTACATACCTAGATGATAACTTTTTTTTGATTTAGAGACACATAATCGGATATTTTCCAAGAATAACACAAAATAAATGGTAATTAAAGACCTTCTGGACATAATTATTTACCCCTAGGCCGTCTTTGCTAATAGGCCTTTTCATGATTTTCAGCTTCTTACAGACACCGTATATTAGATTTAAAGAAAGCCATTAAACATGGTTTATTTGAGTAATTCGTTAAGTTTAAGATAAACATTATCCACACAAGATCATTCACTATAACTAACATAACAATTAATCCAGCCATTAAATTATATAACGTCGTTTATTGCGTTTGCGATTAAAAGTCCAATCGAGTTAGTTTTTAATCTCCATAAACGCGTATAAATCAATCGTGCGCGTAGGCAAACCGAGTTAAACCCTCCCGCTCTAATGACGTGGGGTTCTACCCCATGACTCGATCGCGAATATGACTTTATACTTTTAATAAAATGGGTTCAAATAATCTACAGAACTGATTGAAGAGAAATGTTATGGAGACAGATTCTTATTGGATGTCGGAATACTAATTAAGTATAATTTTTATATTCTTGTACAAAATAATGTATGACAAATAAGCCAACTTCAATTAGTGGGTAGGTGGGATCTTCATCCATAACAGATGCTTTTTCCTTAATTTACAAATTTTCTTTAAATTTCATTCAATTCAAACACCAACGGCCTTATTCATAAACGTCCTACAAGCCTGTTTTAACTAAAATGGCGTTAATTCGTTTGTCCTTATCTGTCACTTTGACATTTGTGTTCGTAAGAAAGGGAGAAAGCACATTTTATTTAGCAGAGGCATTTTGAGTTTTATGAATAAAGGAGTATGTCACTATACCTACGTGTGCCTTTATTATTTAAGAAGTTTCTTCGATTCCTCAATAATCCATTGATATTACAAGCGGTCCGTCTTCTTCTGAAGTAGATTAATAAGTCTTGCAAACTTGTTGCATTATTAATGTGACATCAAAAAATATACGTTTATGACATTTTCGGTCGTTATGTGGATAAAATATAGGTTCCTGTTTAATTAACCTAACCAACGTGGCACTCCATTTGGTTTGAGATTGCAGCTTTGATAATTGCTTGAACTTGAATTGTAACAATAATTATGTCGAAAAGTTGTATGTATATTCCACAGTTAGCTTCCGCAAGTTTCGGGATTGAACAAAAGACGCTACATTTAGTTTAAAACACCCAACTTAAAATGACAATCGTTTGCAAACATTGAATAAAGTAAACCTTAAATTCATCCCGTTCACAGTGAGTGAACAACGCCCGTCCCTGCAGCGGTCGGGTAAGGGACCGTGTCATTGCCTAATGGAATCATCTCGGTCCATTACCAAGGCCCTGTGCTGCCGAGTATTGGATACAACTTTAATGCGAGTGGTTTGATCAATAATCATGTCGACACAGCAAGGACAGAGAATTTGGACATATAAACTTAGAGACAATTTTATTCGATCAAACAAAATGGAGTTTGTTCCAAGATTTGTGCATACTCGTACAATTGGACGTTTAGCCTCAGTATAAGTCCTTATTTAAATAATGAGTTGAATCCAGCCTTTCTGATTTATTATTATACTTATAGGCAGGTTATGGTAAAAGACGGAAAAATCAGTGGTTTCGCTGAGTCTGAAACCATTTTTAATAAACAGACCTTACAATCAAACACAACTTTGTGCATACCTTGCTTGACATCTTGTAACTTATTTGTGTTAGAGAATGATAGAGTCCTGTTTATACATTTTTTATTCTAGCTTTACTTCACCTCAAGAAACTCACGAGAAACCAACATTTACTTACACACATTTATTAACAAATATTTACTGTCATCAGTGGTATGAAATCTGTACCAGTTAAACACTGTTGCTTAAAGCACACCATGTTGACTAGTTTCCGAGCGACGTGACAGAGGTGTTGGTTGAATCGCTGTAGGACGAGGTCCCTTCATTAACATGGCGCTAACGGTGCGGTCATTACGCTCGCGAAAATGACCGGCGGGGCTAGCACGCACTCTCTAGGACATATTCGATAAGCTTTGGTTTAATTTTTACACATACTCATACTCATTTCTTGATAAAATATAAGATTGTACAAATTAAAAAAATTAATTAACCTTACATACTATTTCAATTAAATGAAATAATTTAATTAATTTTAAGAGTTTTACAAGTTAAAATTCTACTGGCGTTTCTGAAAAAGAAGACTACTGTTGAGAAGAAACGCCGAAACAAACTCAACAGACAGTATTTTTTTGCCAAAAAATAGCTTATTACAATGATGGTACTTAACCTACTTAAAATAAGTAAACCTGAATATGAATACACCGAAAAAAAACATAATGCGTTGTTCTACAAGAAACATGCCCGAAACTGTTTTACAGAATACCAGGCAAGATTAAAAAAAACTACTACTACTACTAAACTGACTACTACTATTAAACTAAATCGTTGCATATACTTTCTTGTAGGAACTGCATAGTGAATTGTTTATTTCTAAATTACCAAATGTGAACGTTACATTCAATGTATTTCATTATGTAATGTCAATTTTAAACTCTAGCTTCAAAAACTCATCGTAGCTGTAGAATGTGTGCTTGAGAAGCCAATTTCTAAATCACATTAATTTATGTATGTATGTATGTATGTATGTATGTATGTAAGCACTTTATTGTACACAATAACAGGTTAAAGAATATACATGTCACACAATAGATAGAGAAGTACAAAGGCGAACTTATCCCTATAAGGGATCTCTTCCAGCTAACCTTTGAGCAATTGAGAGGAAGGTAGGTAGAACGAGATACGATTTATCAAAGGTAACGTTATTTCACAGGTTAGATGCTTTTACCGATTTATGGCCGGTTCCAATAATCAATCCACCGATAGTTTTCCTTACCAACAGTTACATTTTGACACATTTTCTACGGGTAATCTGTCAAAATGTAACTGCCGGTAAGGAAAAGTATCGGTGAATTGATTATTGGAACCGGCCATTAGAATCGCATTTTGTTAATAAACTGATGCAGAAAATAGGTAGAGCTTGGCAAAAAAGTCTAGAAACGGAACTCATTTATTTCGACCGTGGTAACTTCGTTAAACTTAATGTCTTATGCTAGTACACTTATTGTTATCTAAGTTATTATTTTACCATAGTTATTAATTTTCGCGGATTTATTAGCATCCAAATGCAACAAAAAACCATACATTGAGCAAGACCCTAGGTTCCGCTCGGGAAGTAATTTATAATGTATACAAGCGATGTCTTGCGGAATATCAAGCCGGAATCATTTTGTCGGGATTGGATAATCTTTATAGGTGACCTGCTGGAAGGACAAGTTTTAGTGTTAAATTATGAAACTTATATAATTGTATTTATTCCTAACGCTAGAGAATTACAGTAAATTGATAATTTTCGTCTCATTTACATAGTGCATTTTAGAGGTTATCTAGATGGGTCAAGCTGCCTCGTGGTAAGCCAGTACTGTCTAGCTGGAGCCTTAGCATGGATGAGGTTTTATCACTTATCACGGCGTGACAAATGACAAATCACGTGATTTGTCTACTTAATCACTCAACTTACCGATTCATAACATGGTTGCACGTGTCAAAATGGAGTTATCCAACTATGACATATGACAGCGATATATGACATTTGCATAACATGGTACGTGGTTAATGTGGTAATTTGACGTCTCAACTTGGTTTATTTTATTTATTTATCTAAGTGTTTCCGAGGTATTAACGATAAGCTATTTTAAACTTGGTTTTCACCAAAACTACGAGTGAATATTCGATTCTAGTGACAATAATGATAGTTAACTGTGATAATGGTAATTTTTTCCCTATAATCAAACATAGATTTGTTTGTTGAACTCGCACCTATTATTGAAAAACTAGTGAAATTTCATCATGGAGAGTTTTCAACAAACGCTGTTGGCCCTTGGACTTGGAGTTCCTAAACCAGAAATTTCGCTGCTACTTATCGAAGCGGTACTTAAGGTAAGTAATGCTATTTGAATTAATTAATAAATTGTATGGACCCCAAGGTTTGTTGGGAGGATGGTGTTTAGTACCTAACAATGTTATCCTATAATACAAATGTAGCCAGTATATTTAATTTGGTTTGAGGTAGCCAGTGATTATTTTATTAAACCTAGGTACCTACTTAGGTACTGTAATCAACCTGTACTTGGGAATCAGTCATTCCTTAAAATTTTTCATTGAATTTGTCATTCTTATTTATCTTATACCAGCTTCTGCCCGTGACCCCGTCCACGTAGAACTCATTTATAACACATTTCCATACAAACTTTCACTCCCGTATGGAATGATTTCCGGGATAAAAATTATCTTTTGTCCTTTCCCGAGACTCAAACTACCTCAATACCAAATTTCATCTAAATCGGTTCAGTGGTTTAAGCGTAAAGAGGTAACAGACAGACATAGACACTTTCGCATCTGTAATATTAGTAAGGATAGATATTCAGGATATTGTGATATAATACGTGTAATTGTGCTTCAGGCTAAGTACTCATGACTTGTATTTTATCTTCTTTTCAGATCTATTAGCGAAGAAAGAAAAGAAGATTACAACCGATGGTACTCAAAACATACCACATGTTCAAAAATCGAATTACATAAATACATGAATAAGTTACCGTTTCATTGAAATTGATTGATTCCTTTACTTATTATGCCACCTATATGCAGGGAGTGTTTGAAAGGTGAGGTTCAAGACGGAGGACAAGACAATCCATACTAACATACCTACAACCTTCAAACACTTTGTGCATGACAACCATTTTTTAAAGATATTCTCAAGATTTTTAAGAATCTAACATTTGTGACACAACACAACACAGTATTACAATACAAACACAAAATAAATTTACTTTATTGATGTCCTTTCTTGAAGAACTACATACATAGAAGGAGAATTGGCAACGCAATTTTCAAGCTTCAATAGGCAACGATGCCCGCTTACCTTCAAGCGGGCCGTACGCTTTATTGCCAACGATGTGGTATAAAAAAATACACAATATAATGATCACATTGAATTTATTACTTTTATTTCAATTTGTCAATTGTGCAAAATAAACTCAATAGGTATACAATTTACAAAAGAGAATGTAAGAGTAGGTACAAACACAGATTTATCCATTTCAAGTCCAGTCAAACTTTGAGTAGATTTGAGTTAATTTTTAATGTTTAGATGTCATTTCCACCATTCTGAAACATAAAAGTATTGTTAAGTACATTCTTAATAATATTAATAGACTGACTTTTGTGATAGGTATAGATATAGACAGGGGGGTAAGGTGGCCAGACCTCCCAAAGGTGTGATTAGAGTAAGAGACTTGCATTTGTCTCCAACTATTAAAGGATTCAATCTTGGATTTCTTTGAAGTTGCAACCAACCATTAGTGTCTGCTTATCACCAGACAGGCCATATGCTTGTTTGCCACTCTTTGTCCAATAAAATTGCATGGTATGGGAGTCAAATTGAGTAACATTTCAGTAGTCTAGAAACAGATATGAAGTTAACTAATAAATTTTAGTTTTATTTCACTAATCCACAGTTGACTGGATATTTATATCTTACCTATTCCAATATAATTTAAATCACAAAGTTGTTGATGATTAGTATTTTTTTACAAGTAATACCGGTGAAATATGATTACATGGATACATATTTCACACTAGTAGACATTATATATATTAACTTAGATAATTTACCACCAACTTCCACATTCAACTAGTTTTATCAAAATTGGTATTGAAACTGTGTAACACACAATTTGGTACTTACACAAAATTTGTATTTAGCCAAAATCTTAGAACTTAAAGGCTAGTACATTTACCTACTTAATGCTATCTAAAAAAGGTAGGATTTCAGAAAGAACTTGCCTGGTTTTTTGACAAGGAATGTTAGGTTAACCATTTGGGACTGAAAGAACTATAGGTATTACACAGCAAAAACTTTTTTGTCTCTAGTGTAGATCCGGGGTCTGAAAAATAATTTTAGAAGTTAGTATTTGCTTGGGCAAACAAGTATAATCACTGTAAATGTCAACTTACCAATTCATTTTTGATTCACAAAGGCAATCTTATGTTTCCAATAAAATTATTATTTCTATCATCGTCTTGAAGTCTGTAAAAAGAAGAAATACAGCGGTACACTCGGTAAATAAGCATACTTTTGATAAAATGTGTTGGTAATAGTAAACAAACATACAAACCTCTGAATTAGCTGTATTTCGGCTCGCTTAATTCGGCCTGGCTTTTAAAGCACTGCCTTTCATTGATACGTAACACATATTTGCCATAATTCTTTGCAGGTATAGCAAAATATTCACAAGATTATTCTTAGTTTAGTAATAATCCAGCGTAACAGAAGCATTTAACAATAACATTTGACATTTTTCAATGTTGACGACATCACGCGCCACTAGCGCCTCTAGCGGTCCTTCACTCGTAATTCCTTATCGTATCGATTGTGGTTAATTTACCAATAATCCAAACATGCTTTCATGTATGATAAATTTAATCCCACGACAAGTGCCAATTGGTCGAGCTTCAAAAACTCTAGCCATAAAGCCTTTTTTATACATTTGTTGGTAATATTGGATGACTGCTTGCTCATAAATAGTACGCTTTATTATAATGCCATCAAACCGAGAGGTAATAAAAATGTTTCACCTTCACTCATAGTAGACTAACTTTTCAAAATATTTGGGTTTTCATTGTATTTTGCATCTGTGTTTTTTCAAAGGCTTGACAGTTGACAGCAAGCAAAATAAACCGTCGCCGTCAAGCAAGTTAAATAACAGTGTAATATCATCATTCTCCTAGCGTTATTCCCGGTTATCTAAGTTTAAAACAGTATATAAGTTAAATTCAGTTTACACGACGATGAAAAATGCCACGAAAAGTGTAAGTAACAAACAAAATAAGTTAGTTTATTATTTCAACGTTGGTCGTCTTACTTATTTGTGTGATGAATACGTTTTCAGCCGTTCAAAAGAGGAAGCTTTGCGAGTACATGGCGACGCACGCGCTTTTTGCCAACGTCGAGTACGGCGTGCCCCTGGGTGCTCGCCAGCGCCAGCACGAGGCTCAGTGGCAGGAATTGAAGTGGCTGAAGGAGTTCGGCCCTTAAGGTGGATGTCACACTGCGACGCATCTCAGGACGGAGGTGCGTTTCTCGTTGTATCCAAGTAAATTCCGTGTGGTACGACACACTGCAACGCACCTCCGTCCAGCGAAATTTGTCGCAGTGTGACGACCGCCTAAAAGTCGGTGGCAACGTGGAAAACCGCAAGTAATTAAAATTTTATCTATAAGATACATGAATATATAATGAAATCGTAATGAGATTTACTTAAGGTGGAATCAGACGGTTCATTTTTCGTTCATTTTTATGTTTCATTCCGCACCTTTCACCCGAAGTGACACGTCTGCTCATGAAGTGAACCAAAAGTGCCGAATGAATTGACTAGTGAACCGATCCAACAATGTTTGATATTTTCATTCGGCATCTTTCACTCGCACTCCAAATGACCGAAAAATGAACGGTCTAAACAAGGAAAGAACGTTCACTAGTGAATTCATTCGGCACTTTTGGTTTACTTCATGATCAGACGTGTCACTTCGGGTGAAAGGTTCGGAATGAAACATAAAAATGAACGAAACATGAACCGTCTGATTCCGCCTAGAATAGTGAATGTTAATTTATATGTCATTTTACCTGAGTTGTGTGAACATTGAGTGAAAGAAAAAAGAATCAATCACCCGAGGGAACATTCATCCGAGTGAACCGTCTGATTCCGCCTTTACTACCGAGTACCTATGTTATATTAAATTTATATGTAGGTATATTTAATCATGGCACTATACTTAATCTGTTTAAGGGAATAAGTGTATTTTGCTTGTATTCACTGAGCATATAAATAAAATAAATAAATAAATATTAAGGGACAATCTTACACAAATCGACCTAGCCCCAAACTAAGCAAAGCTTGTACTATGGGTACGAGACGACGATAAACATACTTATATAGATAAATAAATACTTAAATACATAGAAAAACATCCATGACTCAGGAACAAATATTCGTGCTCATCACACAAATAAATGCCCTTACCGGGATTCGAACCCAGGACCTCTTGCTTCGTAGGCAGGGTCACTACCAACTAGGCTAAAGTGGTCGTCGGTATAGTGCAGTGACTAAGGATTCAGTTCAATAATGAGGCATATTTAACTATGTTTACTATTTTTAACCCCCGACGCAAAGAGAGGGGTGTTATAAGTTTAACGTGTCTGTCTGTGTATCTGTCTGTGGTATCGTAGCTCCCAAACGGATCGACCGATTTGAATGCGGTTTTTTCGTGTCATAGATAATTTAATCCCGAGTGTTCTTAGGTATGTTTTATGAAAATCTGTTCAGAAGTTTTTGAGATGATGGACTTTGAAATGAAATGTCGGGGGTTTTTCAACTTTTCTAAGTTGTAAAATATTATATTACTATAGTATTTGCATTCCTATTTGCATTTTGACAGAGCTGTCATCCTAGTACAAATTATGTCGTCATTGACGTTTATGGTACTGGGATGACAGCCCTTGTTATATAAAGGTATAAGGTCCAAATATCATACATTTTCATTATGTTTACAGTACAAGTCACCAAAACCATACGAGTACATGCTCAAAGATGCAATCAAAAAGAGCTCAAAGAGGCCAAGAACTGGAAGAGCTGCAGGCAAAGGAGATCACTACCTGCCGTGCAAGCAGGCGCCGCCCGCGCCGCCGTAGACTGCCGCCGAGCCGACACTAGACGACCGATGACCCATATGTGCGTCAGAATTTAGTATGGAGTACAAAATATATTTTTTTTGCCGGAAGAGGAGGGATTGAAAGGATAGTTTCATTCCTTTATTAAGTATAATTTAATCCTGTAAATAGTGAATCTTAAATATTTGTAGTTTTTTACACTTCGGAAATAAGTGAAATTACAGCCTCGGCTAACGTCATACTAAATTTATGGGAGCGTTTAAACTTAATATTTTCGATATTTCTAGGTTTATTTTTAAAAAGGTATTGATGTGATTTTACTTATTGGGTAACGTACTTTCGATATCAGTTTAAAGTTTTCTGAAATCTACACTAATAAAGAGGAAAGATTTAATTGTTTGTTTGTTTGTTTGTTTGATAGATGACAAAAGTAAAGATGGATGACAGTTGTGTCCCGCTTTTTAGGAAGCTAAATATTCTGCCATTACCATGTTTGTATATTAGAGACGTGTGTGTTTTTGTCAATTGTCAATATTGTCATCTTTATCAAACGTAGTGTAGCGATACCAAGGCAGACAAGACTATACAAACCACCCTGGCGCAAAGACGTACAAAAGGAATATTGTAAATATGAGCACAGTTTTGTATAATAAATTACCAAATGAATTAAGAGCACTGTCGGGACAAATGTTCAAGCGAAATATGACCAAATGGTTTATAGAAAAATATTTTTACAGCGTCAAGGACTATTTAAATTATAAGAATGTTTGACATACGACATTATTATTTGTATGCTTGCTTGAATACGAGGACTTTTACACCATAACCTAAGACCATTTATGTAACTGTATTCTTACAAATAACTTATTTAGAATTTTTAGAATTTTGTATTGAATTGCAATATTCAAAAGGAAGTAATAAAAATTATTAATAGATAAATGTTATTATTCGCTTAAGGATTTCATAAATTATAGTCATTTATAATTTGAATTTGAATTCTTTTTTAAAATATATATATTTTGTTTTTTTTTGAATCTCAAGATTTTTTATTTAATTTAGAAGATGTGTTAACTTGGATGTTTTAATTACGTGTAATAAATAGTAATTTATTATTTATTTCCGGTAAAAGTATAGGCTTATTTATAATGTATTTCAGACATTTCATTAATCAATTTTGAATTGTGTATTATGAATTTTTGTCAATATTTATTTGAAATTTTATTAGCTTTAAGATATATTTATTGTTGTGGGCGTCATGGACCGACTTTTTAAAACTTGTAACACCTTGATAATTATGCGTGTACATGACTTTACAATTGGATAAATGAAATGTAATGAATAGGCTCTGAAACTACTGGACCGATTTGAAAAAATATTTTACCATTAGAACACGACATTATCCGATGAACATAGGCATAGGTAAAAAGTATTACCGCGGGAAAATGCTTCATTCCTATTCATTCGATTCACCCACTGCACCGCGCCCCGTCGCGTAGCGCGGCGCCGCAGATTTTACCATTGTATGAAATAATCTCAATTTATATAGAAAACACGCCTAGTATCTAGTACTACACACTGCCGACGCGGCAATGCGCGGGACGGCGCCTCGCGCTCCGCGCACCGCGGCGGGACACATCTCTAGTGGGAGAAACGCCTTACGGAATAATCGCCTTGCTACACTTAACGATTACACCCTGTATATATAATTATTCTGTAAGTACGTGTTAGTCACCTAACTCCTCCTAAACGGCTGGACTGATTTGGATGAAATTTTGTGTGCACATTTCAATGGGTTCTTGCATGGTTTGAAACGTTCATGTGGGTTTGGGGGTTGGTTTTGGGGGACCCGCTAGGTGGCGCTGCAGTTGGTATGTCACTGATCTCCTAAACGGCAGGGACCGTTTTTAATGTCATTGCAAGCTTTTATTTAGTTTCACCTGTCCCGTTGTCTGTCTGTAATCAAATCTTGCAAGTTAAATTTGACCCACTTCCCGGTGACCGATTGAGCTGAAATTTAGGGTATAGTTTGAATGACATTTCAATATTATGGTAACATCGAGCTGATCTGATGATGGAGACAGAAGGTGGCCATGGGAATTCAGTAGGTACTTAACCGACGTAACCCCGTTGAGTTTGGGCTCGTTAGAATCGTCTCAATGAGTAGTTGATGATGGTATACAGAAAAGTACAGTTGGCAATAAAAGCTTGTATCAAAAAATATTTTTTTGACAGAAGCTTGTTATTTGTAAACGTGGGGCCCTGCAAGGTTTGAAATTCAGATTCAGATTCAATAATTTAGTTTTGAGCTTTATTTTTAAGTAGAATTCAGTAACATGGTGGGTTGGTTACCTTTAGTACAATCTTTATTATTTAAGATTATTTCCTAACTTTTATTCTTAATAACTAATTTATAACTACTTTTTTTGTACTTTTATTCTTAATTATTTTACTGTAGTAAATTATTATTTAAATGATTGGGACATTCTAATGCGTAAATGTTAATTTCAAATGCAATGAATGTTGCTCATGAATAAATCAATGAAATAACAACATTTTCTTAATAATATTTTTAGTTTCTGTAGGTTTACTCTCTATGTTATTTAAACAAATTCGATTTGATTCGATTTAGTCTAAGTGAGAATGGTCACTCAGACTTCGATCCATTCGAGAAACAATATACCTAAGTTACCTTTATATGGACCGGCAACACGTCGGCGTAATGCGGCCGGAAGTCCTCGTCCAATTCATCAAATAATAGAGTGCCATCTCTTTGCGCACTCTATATATAAGGTCAGTTCGGGTATGTGCGCCACCGGGGAAAGTGCGCCCCCTGGGGTAAGTGCTGATATTGATTTAAATGACTGACTGAATGATGAATGAGGCGCACTTTCCCCGGTGGCGCACATACCCGAACTGACCTTATGTGACAGAATTCGGCACCCGGCAATTCAAACGGGCTGCTGGCATCCCGGATGGCCCGCCGGTGCTGGTTTTCGGCAGCAGCAACCGACAGATCTAAAAATAAAATCTTGACATATCAAGTGTTTGTACGTTATTCTCGTATAAAAAATATACTTAGTTACTTGAAACGGTGCGGAAATTCAGGTTTTCTTCATGCACAATATAGGTTATCGTCACTAATCCAAATAGCATTACTTACCTTAACCTTAAGTACCTACCGTTTCGAAAAGAGTGTCATCCCCTTGCACACTAATGATATGCAGCGAAATTTCTGCTTTAGGAACTCCCAAGTTCCAACAGCGTTTGTTAAAGACTCTCCCTTCTCTTTCAATAAGGTGTGACTTCAACAAACAAATCTGTTTTTTTATAGAGAAAAAATAACTTATCACAGTAACAATAATTATTCATCATCCTCCTAGCGTTATTCCCGGTAATGCCCCTAAAGGAGCCCGGGGTCCGCTTTGACACCTAATGCCATGATTTGGCATAGGCACTAGTTTTACGAAAGCGACTGCCATCTGACCTTCCAACCCAGAGGGCTAGACCGTATTGGGACTAGACCGGTTTCCTCACGATGTTTTCCTTCACCGAAAATCATCCCTAAGGCGTTGTAGGAAGAAACTGACTGAAGGATTTGGTGGCCTAATTGCCGTAATTTAGTATGGGGTGGCGCGCATCGTTACTGACGATTTCTCAATACAATTTGAGACCTTGGTGCCGCTAAGAAGCCTAAGTCTGCTGGAAGATGTCGCTACACGCCTCCCTATGGCGTTGTAGGAAGGAACTGATTGAAGTATTTGGTGGCCGAACCGGATTGTTCCGATAGCTCAGTTGGTTAGTAGGTAGGTCAGTTAAAACAAAAATCGTCTTTCCAGTGGTCAAAAGTTAAGGGCTTATGTTTATATATAACATGTTTTCATCCCATAGAATTATAGAAGAGGCAACACCGTGTATGCGGATTCAGAGTTCAATCAAAGATTAGGCTTCATAGGCCTTAACTTTGACAATGTCCACCGAAGATACGCGCACCTAAATCTGACAATGACCCAGTAGCGACGGGCCATAAATGCCTATGATCGCCGGTTCGAATCCGGCTCGGAGCAATAATTTTATTTTTTATGTTTTTCCTTTAATTTAAAATGTATAATTTCGTTAGCAGCGGTACTGCTTAATACAAAATTAATCATTATTATCACTAGAAAATCGAATATTCACTCGTAGTTTTGGTGAAAACCAAGTTTTATTACATCCGATATAGCTTATCGTTACCTCGGACGCACTTAGATAAAATAAACTAAGTTGAGACGTCAAATTACGATAATTTATCACATTAACAACGTACTATGTTATGCAAAACGGTAATGCCTGTCATTTGTCATGTATCCCTGTCAAAGTTGGATAACTCTATTTGGACGATTGTGAATCGGTAATTTGAGTGAATAAGTAGACAAATCACGTGACTTGCTATTTATCGTAACCTTATTGCTTGCGTGCCTGTATTTAAGTCCCCTAATATTTATTTATCTATTGACTAGCTTCTGCCCGCGACTCCGTTCGCGTGGAACTCGTTCATATCGTAGCTCCATACAAATTCTCACCCCCCATTTCACCCCCTTAGGAAATGATTTCCGGGATAAAAACTATCCTATGTCCTTTCCCGGGATTGAACTATCTCTATACATTGGCGCTACAAAAATGTATCTCTAACCGTACATTTAAAAAAGTAACTTAAGATTATTACACTCAAGACATTTCTAAATCGTCTTAATTTGGTGGTATAATAAATAAAGCATTCTATTTTTGTGCAAACATTCATCCAATATCACCTAAATAGCCTCTATGGCTAGAGTTGTCACAAGTCGTGGGATAAAGCGACAAACTGTCATCTTATCACTCCTCGTGGGATAAGCGGTAAGCTGTCGACTGTCGTTTGGTTAACGTATCCCATTGGATAAAGAATCATATCCACTATAGCGTGACAAGCGATAGCAGCCATGGTAGCCCCGCTGGTCTAATTAGACAGACATTCAGATGTACTCTATGAGCAATGATTGCAAGGATAATACATACATACACAACATTTGAAATGTAGGTTATCTAGATATATAAAACTCTTGCGTTACTAATCTATTGACAGACAGCGCACAGCCTGAACCGCTAACGATATAAGCAATTTGAAACATATTTATATTCTTTATAGTACGTGGCCGTGTGTGCTAAGAAAGGATTTTTCGAAATTCAACCCTTAAGGGGGTGAAATAGGGGTCGAACCGTTGTATGGTAATCGTCCATTTGGAAAGTTATAGACTTGAATCTTTGTATGAAGGTTTCTAACTAGAAAACAAAACAAATGATTTAGCTTTGCTATAAAAAACCATCCCCTAAAGGGGTTAAAAAAGAGTTGAAAGTTTGTATGGGAAACATGTTGTTTTTAGAGTTAGACGTTTAAAACTTCGGCCACAAGCTCCTAATGTACAGTCAAAAACATTGATAAGGGATTTTTTCCTAATTCATCCCTTGAAGGGGTTAAGATAGCGGTTGAAAGTTCACATAAGTAATGTGTGATTTTTAATATTAAACTGTGGTTAGAAACATGAAAGCAGGACAGCGGGTTTCTTTTATAATATGTAGATCTATTTGCCACCTAAAGGCCTGAAATAAGGGGGTAAAGGGGTTTAATCAAAATAATTAATTCTCTAACACCGTTAAATGGGGACGGTGGATGGAGATGGAAAGTTCTCCGTCTTTTAGCATTAGATAAGTTTGCTTTCAAAACTATACAGGCAGTCCGAACTAACGTGAGTTAAACTACTGCAAAAAAAATAATAATAAGCAGAAACGTCTGTGGATGATTTTTAAGATTTAATTGTAAAAACGGAGTTTTCAATTGAAACTAAAGAACTCATCGCACTGTTACCTTTTACGCTTAATCCCTGAACGGATTTTGATGAAATTTTTCCTACAGATAAGTTGAGACCCTTGGAAGGATATAGGATAGTTTTTATATCGGAAATCATCCCTTAAGATGGTAGAATTTTGTTTGGGTCGGCGATAATTGAGGTTCCGTCCGAAGTCGCGGGCAACAGCTATGTTTACATAAAACCAAATTGGTACTTGCAATATATTTGATAAATTTTAAGTATTTTAATTAGATAGGTGTAATTGTAACAAAAGTGGAACATTTGGAGGAAAAAGAAACTGTATATTGTAGTACCTATTTAATAAAATTAGTAAACAAAACTTGAATTTGAATTACTAACACTCTATAGATGTAGATAGAGGTAATGTTTGTGAGTTTGTATGTATACGAATATTGTATTTGATTGTCATTTTTCTAAATTAGCTACCAAATTTAAATAATTACCTAGTAAATAGTGAAGCATCAAAACCGTACGTAGGTCGTACTATTCTGTGTGCATGTACGTATGTCCTATTATTTTCTAAACTTTTTTGCCAGACAATATATAGTTTCCCAAACGTCAACGTCAAACCGAAAACAAGTGAGAGGCCAAGTTATAAGAGTTATATATTATCCATACTAATATTATAAATGCGAAAGTGTATGTGTTTGTTTGTTTGTATGTTTGTCCGTCTTTCACGGCAAAACGGAGCGACGAATTGACGTGATTTTTTAAATGGAGATAGTTGAAGGGATGGAGAGTAACATAGAATAGTTTTTGTCCCCGTAATCATCCCCTAAGGGGGTGAAATGGGGGGTAAAAGTTTGTATGGAGCTGCGATATAAACGAGTTCCACGCGGACGGAGTCGCGGGCAGAAGCTAGTTTTTTTTATAAAAACCAAATAGTGTATTTAAAACCTTATATGGACACGTTGTGATGTTTTTTAAGTACTACGGCTATCAATCTAGACTTTTCTTCTTGTGTGTACCTAACCGTGAATAACCCTTCTGTAAATTAAATACTAAACTTAAGATACGAGTGCCTCCGTTTAAAAAAATGCTTTTTTCCCCACCATGTACAAATCGATAAACCAACTAACTTTAACATGTAACACAACACACCACAGCAGGAGAAAAATCATAGTTAATATTTTTCTCCCGCTGCACTATAACGGGTTATAATATTTGCCTTTCGTTTTATTACATGTTATGTTATCCTGGTAGGTAGGTATATCTATGCCATGGAACAGACCTCGACCAAATTTTAGGACGAAAAATCATACTTAAAGCATGAAGAGAAAATAATTTTGATAAAGATGTTCAATAGCTGCAACCATTGAAAAAAAAACGCCATATCTCTTGAAAGAGACGCTTGCAGCTCGCAAATCGCGGACCGCGGACCATGCTAGCACGGTGCTAAGACGTAAAGGGTAATTAGCAACAAACTGCGTCAGCGGTCTGTCCGTTAGTTCGCTGCAACTACTAAACTCAGGTTAGCCGGGCTGATTGCGCGTGTAAATAAGCCTTAATTGCATTAAGAGTGGACTTTACACGATTAACTACAACGGGAAGTTAACTACGTAAATAAAGTCATAAAGTTTTATGATGATTTCTTAATTAATACAGCTACTGTAATTATTAGGGCAAGATCTATAAAATATGATAAAGTTACACATTGAACAAGCTTAATTAATATGTAGTTGTCCAAATTTCGATAAATTAAATATTACCAAACAATATTGAAATGAAATGACTTCGAAGTAAATGTAAATGTAAAGTAATAAAAAGTAAATGGGTGAATATCATATTTCATGTTTTGCACTTGGACACCCAGTCACCCATGTTAACTTCGAAGATATTTAACTACGAGGGTCAAGTTTATTTTTGGGAGAAGATCATTCTAATAGGAAACTACATTCCCGTCAATATTTTTTGTTTGTTCATTTTATTTCAATTTATTAGAAGACAAATATGAGGTCCACTGGTGTTAGTTATTCTTAGCCTAGGTTAGTAGACTACTTAATGGTAAAAAGGGATTTGGTGGTTTTAAATATGAATGGCCACTTTTCACACGGAACATATTTAAATAAATGGTCAAAGTCGAAAAATCTAAGCTCTTTGGCGCGTCCACAACTGTGTTTCAATTTTGAAAAGGCAAAATTTTTACATTCTAGATAGTTTTTCCCGTTTGTATAAATGTTGAATTATGTGCTGGTTTAATCCATATTTTTTTGAACCATCTAATCAAAAGTTATCATAAAATGATTTTTATCCAACCAAGAAACACCTAATTTCTTTGACCAACCTTGTCAGCATCAGCCTGTAACGCCTATAACGCTATCTTACTATTTGAACAATTCCTACCTAGTGTCCTCGCATCCTTTAGTTACCATCTTCCACGCAAAAGCTATAACTCTGTGTATAGACGGATATATTTCGCTAGATTATTTCTGGTCGATTTTTTTCCTATAGGTGCCTAATTACTTCGGTAATCGAATTATTGTAAAAAAATGAGCCGTTATTTTTTTTACTTTTTTAACGTAAGTATGTATACTATGATTGTCTACATGTATATTTGATATATGAAGATATATAATAAATAATTACAGAATGTTTTGTGCCCTTTTCTAATTTCTTTGGTGCTAATTTCTTCGGATTTACTTGGCATCGAGTTCCAAAGAAATTAGATTTGTCCAAATAAATTATGTAGTGACTAGCTAATGCCCGCGGCTTTGCCTGCGTGGTTATAGGAAAATGTAACATATTGAATTTTCCCGTGGGAATTAGATGTTTTCCCGCTGAATAAAGTAGCTTATGTCACTCTCCAGCTTCTAAACTATCTCCATACAAAAAATCACATCAATACAACACTCCGTTGCGACGTGAAAGAAGGACAAACATACAAATAAACAAACACACACACACACATTCGCATTTATAATATTAGTAAGGAAGGATAGATGATTTTCCTAACCACCTAAGGAAAACCCTTGGTTTTAGGTATGTATTTAAATGTAATGCATTTTTTGTCCACGATACTTCGGAAATATTTTTAGATGAAAATCCGATGAATTTAATCTACTGAAAGGAAAGTTTGGGTGCAAAAATTGCTCCTAGTTGTTCCTCTTATTGTTTACATCATTAAATATAATATTATGTTTTCACAGCTCTTTATTTAATTCAATTCACTGACTGATATCTATTAAAAATAAGAACAAAATCCAGTTTTATCAAAAATAGCATAATTCATTTTTCGCATTTTCGAAGTTCTATGGCGCCTTTTTGATATAAGTCTCTAATTTCTCTGGTATATTTTCTAATTCCTTTGGAAATCGATATTTTAAACTGCTCAAACTTAAAAACTCCTTTAGATAATTAAGGCAGAATAACATATTTTTACATAGATTAAAGTCCTTAACAAGTTTTAAGGACTTTAATGTTAAGTTATGTTATTTCATTTAGGGAATATGTAAAAAAAAATGCGTAATAGAAATTACGAAATTACAACCCAAATCTGATGTTCACCGAAATCATAAGTCAGTAATATTTATCGATATAAATACAGGTCCTGTTAGCCTTTTGAGAATTGGGAATCTTGAGTAATTTTTCAACATATCAAATAAAGATTAAATGTACACTGAAAGTAAATCGGTGAAAAATCATGTTACTGACTTATGATTTCGGTGAACATCAGATTTGGGTTGTAATTTCGTAATTTCTATGGCGCATTTTTTTTTTACATATTCCCTAAATGAAATAACATAACTTAACATTAAAGTCCTTAAAACTTGTTAAGGACTTTAATCTATGTAAAAATATGTTATTCTGCCTTAATTATCTAAAGGAGTTTTTAAGTTTGAGCAGTTTAAAATATCGATTCGAATAAGCTATCGAGCTTGCAGCACTATCGTATAGCTGGTTAGCACTGTTTGGTGTGTCACAGCAAACAAAACTAGTACCAAAATTAAACAACCAACTTATTGATCGGAGCTAATAAGGCGACCGGGGTTCGATTGCGCGCTGGGGAGATTGTTTTCTTTTTTCGTTTCTTTTCGGTGAATTTTTTTTTCAATACCTATTTTAGTATTTCGTACGTAAATTGGTACAACGGAACACCTATGCGATCACTCGGTGTCTGTCCGTCTGTCCAATGAAGGCAATGAAACTAACACGCCCCCATATTAGACAACGCAGTGAAGAGTAGAGAAGGTGCTATAATGCTCTGAATACAGTGGCGAGGTAAAACCTGTACCTAACATTTCAAGTTTTTTTTATGAGTTCAATAAATAAATAATAAAAATAAAATATACCGAGACTGTATCGCCACGTATCACGACTAAATCGGTGCAAAAAATCACCTTGCTCTAGATTTATCACATTGTGTGACCAAGTAATATACACGATGATTTTTTATTCGTGATCAGGAGTTTTTTTTTCTAATTCTGTAATTGATATCAAACACGATTAACTGGAAGTTACCTACTTCTTTTTTTTCTGAATAAAACTGAATAAGGAATCACTTTATAAATCAAAAACATTGTCACTCTGATTATTAATCAGACAGAAAAAATGTAAACACTGGTGTTGCCGTTAACAAGAACCATTTGCAGCAATGAGGAGATTTATAATTTTCACAGTTAAACGAAACATACGTCCTATTTCAATAATATACACTCTAATTATAAAAAGCAAATTAATTTTGATAACTTTAATGGATATATTTACCAAAATCCTCCCTCATAATAATTTTAAAAGATAATACCATTTTTATGTGTAGAATATATTTTTAGCACTGGTATCACTGCTGCGATACACCGGGATTGTGCATCTTTGGGTTGCTAACTATTTTATTTTCTTAATGCGAATGGCAAATAATATCGGTAGCTGGATTTTTATTTTATTTGACGCCTGTCCTGTCACTCAGCTCACTCGGCTTCTAACAGCTTTATCCACTATACCAGTGTTTCTAAACCTGTGGTCAATGGACCCCTGGGGGTCCGCGAGTACCTATAGTTATGTACGGGGGTTCGCAGCAGTCTCACCCATAGACCATTTCACAATAATAAATAAATGCCACAAAAAGTCTTGCCTGTTTTTTATTATCAATCCTTGGATTTGTGCTCTTCCTAGGGGTCCGTGGTCGGAAAAAAGGTTAAGAACCGATACACTATACAATTCAATGTTATACTAGTAGCTTATAAATATTTATCATATTTATTTTCAATTTTGCTGTTAAAGTAAACTTTAAATAATATTGCGTGACCGGCCCGTACTTTCAGAACCCCTGATATGCCACTTTGACAGTGACATAACTTTGTTTACATTTTTTCTGTCTGATTAATAATCAAAGTATAACTTCAAGAAATGTAGGGTGACCAGACATTCAGTGGATATTAGTGTTAATATTATCATTAATTTTAACTGTGATTTAATTGCATGAGACCATCCATCATTCCATTGAAATCCGTTTTGGCTGTTTATTTTTATTTTTTTCGACTGCTCATCATCATCATCATCGTGTATATGATTCCATATTTTAAAGTCCTGTTCCATGGACATAAAAGACAAAACGCACATAATAAAACCCACAAGAATAGATGAAAATCGTGAAAATAGTGACCATTGACGACTACTCTGTCTAAAATGAAAAGGTCACAAAACGATATCGGTTTTATACATTTAAGAATATAGTTGGATTCATAACTCATCTAAAGCCTTAGTCACACTGGCGCGGCCTGCGGTGGCGATCAATAGTAAATTTGACAGCTCATGACAAGTTTACTATAGTCCGCCGCGGCCAGGCCGCGCCAGTGTGATGCAGGCTTAATGCGCTCCTACCGCTACGTGACGTCTCTTTTTGTGGCAGGTGTTCTAACACCTGCAGTGCATCAGAGAGCATCACGACAAATGAGCATCATGACGTCATACGAGTAGGACTCTAAAATGTCGATCCCCGTAGCTGCAGCGAATGACCCAATGCGCTGTAAGATTACATGATTAGAGTCCTTCGATGTATTGTGAGCGTGGGGGGTAAGGCACGATAAACACTGCACAGGTGCGCGGCTATTGGAAAACTTGCGGATTAACGAACGCTGCTGCTTACTGCGGGGTAGGTGGGGCTTTGTCGATATATGACCTTATTAAATTAACTGCACATTGTTGTTCTAATGCATATCACAGACATAGAGAAACTGTCGGTTGCTGGAATATATTCCTTACCTACAAGATACAATAGTAGATTGTATGACAAGGGTCTAAAATAAGCCATATCACCACAAGATGGAAATAGTTCGACGGGTAAAATGGTTGTTAGATCAGAGTTATACACTCTACCTTTCACTTCGACTGCGAAAAAATAGTAAAAACAAATATTATCCATCCACAATCAATAATAAATAACACGGCGAAAGGATAGTTCAATTTCGCGCCATTCTTTTTTCAATAATGCTTTAACACAGATAGAAATAGAAACGAATGACACCGCGAACAAACGCCTCTGACCGTCTAATAGCCGCGTCCAAACGGCCGAGCGCGACGGACAGCATACGGGGCACACAATAAAGCGAGATAGACAGCAGTCTATCCCGTTCAATCTTTATAGCAAATGCAATGTATGCAGTCAACCACGCTTGAACGTTTGGACGCGGCTATAGACGTTCAAAGGTGTTTTTTTTAATGATGATGAATTAGGGAATAAAAAACAGCCAATGTTTTAAATGAATTCTGTTAGGTGATGTTCTGTTAGTATTCTGGTTAGTTGATATCAAATACAAATGTAATACATTGTTTTTAAAGAGTTTTGATTGGTGGATGGAATATATATAGTCAAAATAAATGTTTTATAAATCATAAATATGTATTCATATTTTCCCTAGGGACTAAATGTACTACATTAGCCCCGCTTGCTAAGCCTAAATATGACGCACTTTTAGAGAATGAAAAGTGAAAAACAAATGGTTGGTTCAGAAAAATGTTACATACTTTTTACCTATTAACTGAAAGGTACTCGTTTAAGAACTTGTTAGCCCATTAGTTCGGTTGGTCTTAAGACCTATATTCTGTTCATAATTTCCGCGTCTATTTCGGTTTTAAGTATATTGCGCACCTCTTCTAACACGTTAACTAGCCGCACGTGGAAAAAGCGCGCAAAACACTGAAATGCGAAACGGACGAGAATCGAATAAAAATTGACTTCCAAGACCGTGATTCTGGTTCTCTTTTTTGACAGAAGGAGACATCCTTAGGATATACATAGTTTGTGTTTCATGTCTCTCTCATTCTGATTTTGAAAGACCTCACATGGAAGTCGTCGTCACAATTTGATTCTCCAATAGGGGCACAAGGTTGGTTATCCATAACATATTTAACAGAAGAGGACATAGTATTAACACTTTGACGATTCTGACATTCTGATTTTGAAAGACAGAGACATAAAAGTGGGGACATGTCTCTTTCTGTCAAATATCGCGGTTGGAATGCCGGCCCAGGTAATTTCATCGACACTCCCCCGCCCCTAGCACTCGGTGCACCTACGAGTACTCGTAACATTAATTTTGTGTTGTATCGAGTGACGCTACATTATCGACCGGCCGAATTAAAACCGATAAATTGTAGCCGCAGCGGATTGAAAAAGTTTACTAAACGGCAACATTCGCGAGTAATGCGCATTGTTTATTGTTTAATTTTAACTTAAGTGAGTTTTTCATGTAATTTAAAAACTTGGATTGTTAATGTTTACTCCGTTTTATAGTTCAACTCCTGGCGATTATAGAATTCGAAATATGACTGTTATTCTTGGAATCGAAGTAGGTACCTATTCGTTTTGATTTTGCCGTACAGTCGACAACACAGCTAAGTGACCATCGGAAATCTAATCTGACCTTAAGTGCATTGTAATAAGGTTCTAGGTTTTCACGGTATGGTTAGTTAGGTGTGTTGCTGTGTGTACATAAGTACGGCAAAGTAAGTTTAAATAACTAAATAAATATTTGATATAAATCAAATATTTATTTAGTTACTTTAAACTTTATTGCACAGTAACAATTTAGTTATTTTAAACTTTATTGTACAGTAACAATTTAGTTATTTTAAACTTTATTGCACAGTAACAATTTTTTAAAGTTTTCATATCACGCACCAGGTATGATTATTTTCTGTTTGGCCTAAAGGTTGACTGGTAGAGAAATATGGCATTAAGTGCACCTTTTGCAAAAGGTCACCATACCTGGTGCGTGATATGAGAACTTTAAAGATTTTTAGGGTTCCGTAGTCAACAAGGAACCCTTATAGTTTCGTCTGTACGTCTGCGGCTTAGCTCAGTGACCCTAAAGCTGTTATTCGGCATGGATGTATAAATCAATAACGACGAGAAAATGGTAGAATAAAATCTTGAAAAAAAAAAATAAGGTACCTCCCCTACACTTAAAGTGGGGATTTAATTTTTTTTCTCGTTAAACTCGTGGTGTGGGTTATTTTTTGATAGGTTGTTCAAAAATATTATGGGTTTTTAATAACCATTTTTTCTACTCAGTGGTCCAGTCGCCATCAGATATATCGTAGCGGCCAAAGTGCTCACAAATATCTGAACACGTCTCTAATGCCTCGACAATAGAGACGTGTTCAGATATTTGTGAACACTTTGGCCGCTCTGATATATCTGATGGCGACTGTCCATTTGTGTGATATTGGGCTTTAAAGCCCAAATTTATGTTAGAGTCCAGAGACCCCTTGCCGGATAAATGGCTGCTACGGGAAATGTGACAAAAATTGTGGCAGTAGAACATATGAATTTAAAAGGAAAACTATCACGGGTAACTAGACATTACTAGAGTTACTGAGTAATAGTCGACCAGCATGAAATGTACTTGACAAGGCCAACTTTCGTTCAAATTCGGCCGACGCAACCGCACCATTGACTTTACAATGACTTTACGCAGGCGCGTCTCGATGTAAGAAAATAAAGACAGGCACTACGGAACCCTACCCTGCGCGTGGCCCGACACGCACTTGGCCGGTTTTTATTAAAAGTAGGGTACATTATCATTCTAGCTTCCGCTGAGGATAGTTTTTATCCGACAAATAATTATTTTTCCAAAAAATTCGTCCTCAGAATTTTGATTTATTTTTCTCAAAATAAATCGCTGCCATAACAGTCAGCTGTCAGTGACGTCAAAATAAAATTCTTTCAGAATGGCGGGTTAATTATAAAATTTCACAACTACAACGTTAATTTTCAAATTCTTAAGAGCAATGCCTAGCTGAGCAACTTTTGAAATCTCAAATTTTTGACGCAATGTTTCTGTCGCGCTGCTCTGGACTCCGCCTCCAATAAGTGCGATAAGGACAACTGCAGCTCGGACTAAAAATCCCTCACAAATAACTCATAAATCGAGGTTTCGCTCTCGACTGTTTCCTCCTCCAAAACGCAACCAATCCTTATAAAATTTTGGGAACTGCAAGAAGAAGAAATAATCTACTTTAAAATAAAAATATCCAGAAAAGCAAAACATAGCGGCATAGATATTGATGATATTGATCTTATTTGAAAAGTTCATTGCTCTATGTTCAAAAACCAGAGAGGAAACAGTCGAGAGCGTTTGTATGGGAAAATCGCAGGTAGGCATTCCTCTTAAGTCCTTATGCAAAATAATATACAAATTGGCGTACAAACAACCAAAATATGTATGTAATAGATCCAGAATCCTAAACAGGACTATTTAAGCTCCGAAACATGCAAATTTGAACTTACAAAAACATAAAATGCGGTTCCAAAACGTTGGCATAAAAACCAAGAGTTCGGTTTCCATCAATTTAGCTAGTGGAGCCAATAAAACTAGCAGTTAGCACTTATGGGAGCGGCGGCACATACGTCGCGGCCGGCGCCGGCGCGCGCGGTAAATCTGCAATTAGCGGCATCGACGGTGACGCCTCACGCTGGCCTTAGAACAACCTAGACATGGGCGACAAATAATTTGGGTAATTTCCTCGTGTTACAAATGATAACGTAGTCTTGCTAAATTGATAGTAAACCATTAGATTATTACAATAAAATGAAAATTACTAAATATCTTTAAAATCATAATGAAGAGATATATGAGACTTAAAAGTATTAAAAAAATACTAACTTTATACTTTTCACGCCACAGCTCGGAAATATGGAAATTGATAGCGGGAATTAGTGCGCCAAATTGTCAATAGTAGCCTACACATGAAAAGGCCGGGAACTATAAACCTAAAACACTACAACAATGTTATAGTTGTAGTGTTTTAATCGTCCTATCAGAACATAGATTTTACAACAGAATCTATCACTTTGCATCTTTCTAATCCAAACGAGCCGACAACCCCAACTTCCCACCACAACACCTTCGACGTCAAAATGATTCGAAAATATGCAATCGAATCCTCTGCCTGCTGAATTGACCCAGAATACGAATTTTGCTGTGCCCGGAAAGAATATTTCTTTTTCATTTAATTATTGTCCAAATGGTGGACATAAATATAAACTCCAATGAAAGGATTGTATGTTACTACTACATATATACCTGCTTTTTATTTCCTCGCAGTAGACACGAAAAGCAGTGTGTTAAGCCTCGGCCAAAAGTGCAATAGCTGGACTCGTACTTTCGAGGGCCACCGCTACGCGTCTGCTCTCGAACTAACTCGTCCATATTGCTTACTTTCTAGCCTCTACAACAATGTACTATAAACGCATTATCTCACGACCACAACATCAATTTACGTGATTTGCCATGCAACAGTTAGTACGAAGATATTGCTGTGACGTCATAATACTATGTCAATTTGTATGACCCCGTTTCGGCTTTCGATAGCGCGGGTGTACCTTTGGCCCTCTTTTTTGTCTTTTTACCTACTCTAATTGTAGCTCCCATACCAACATTGGATCCACTCAGAAAACTGGTTCGAATGACACCGTGTTTTTAGGGTTCCGTAGTCGACTAGGAACCCTTATAGTTTCGCTTTGTCTGTCTGTCCGTCCACGGATAGTCTCAGTAACCGTTAGCACTAGAAAGCTGAAATTTAGTACTAATATGTATATCAATCACGCCGACAAAATGGTAAAATAAAAAGTGTTTTATTTTATTTTATTAGGGTACCTCCCCTATACGTAACGTGGAGAGTGTTTTGTTTTTTCATTTAAACCCTAACGTGTGATATATTGTTGGATAGGTATTTAAAAATAAATATGGGTTTGCTAAAATCATTTTTTGATAATGTTAATATTTTCGGAGATAATCGCTCCAGAAGTAAAAAATAAAAACACCGGGTTGCACTCCGGGAGTGCCGGCAGAAGTGAAAACTCAATAACATTGTAACAGTTTTTCGATCAAGTCACGTGACATCTTACGGTGTCACCCTAAAAATGAATTTGACGCAATTTTTTAAACAATTATCAATTACTTAGGCGGACGGGCCCGTTGCGCGCCGACGGGCGGCGGCAAACACGATACCAATTTGTTTTTGCCATTGCCAAATATTTTTCAAAGCTTTATCTCTTTAGGAATAACGTCTAAATTCGAACTATTCGAATTTGCAAGACCAGAAGCCCGACGCAGACCAGCAGGCGACCAAAATATCAATTTGTTTTTGCCGTCGGTAAATATTTTTCTAAGCTTTATCTCTTTAGGAATAACGCCCAAATTCGAACTATTCGAATTTTCTCAATAGCAAAACGGTGAAGGACGCGTTGGTATTATTACAAAATTTGCAGAATATGCTATTGCAAAAAGTGTTTAACGGCTTTATACTCTTACGAATAGCGTTCAGTTTTGAATGAAGTCGAATCGGCTAGCAGCAAAAAGTGACCTCCTTCACATCTGACGTAACAAAACTCTGTCGCGTATTTAACAATTTTTCCCCATCCCAAAAAGTGCTCAGCGCCGCTAAAGAAGTTTTCACTTCAAATATGTGTCCCCCCCCTCTAACTTTTGAACCATAAGTTTTAAAAATATGAAGAAAATTTCAAAAGTAGAACTTTATAAAAACTTTCTAGGAAAATTATTTTGAACTTGATAGGTTGAATAGTTTTTGAAAAAAATTACAAAATAATTTCTGGACGAAAAACTACGGAACCCTACACTGAGCGTGGCCCGACACGCTCTTGGCCGGTTTTTTTTCGTCTTGTAGCTAATTGATGAAGAAAGACATGGTGTCACGATCCTCAGCATTGAGTGAACGAATGATGATGATGATGATGAGCCATTGACGATGGTAAGGTCCGCTCCGAAGCTTGAAATACGCTGATGCCGCGTTTACGCTTATGACCTCGCATTGGACGTTGTTTTACATAAGGCATGTGATTGTGACGCAATAAAATGACCTACAGAGTATATTTTGAGAACCGCAGTTTGCGTCAAAACGTGACACGCACTTGTTGTAGACTCAGCGTCAGCCGAACCTTCGATGTGTTCGATCGTTTTCGTGTGTAGTGATTAAAATTGTATTGTATTGTATTGTATTCATTAAAACTCTTATAACGGCCCGGCCACGAAATTGCGCGAATTTCGGCGCGGCAAGCGTTTTATCAGTTCATTGCGCGGTCGAGACGCGCAGCGCACTGTGGATAGTTGGGATCACACGCAATGAATTAGTAAAACCGCTGCCGCTGCCGCCGCCGCGCGTGTCCGTGGCCAGGCCGTAAGGCGTAGCTGTCTGCTACACAGTAGCTCGTAGCAGCTCAACACATTCACTGCTGTCAAGAATCGCTACGCTCGTACCTATAAAAAAATATATATATTATGAATTATATTTTTAATGAATTATTTAATATTGATGTCTTTTCATGAAATTGTTTAAATTAATTACTGTTATTTTACGATATTGTTATGTATACTCAAAATATTAGTATCTTATTTTTTCTTATTAGTAATGTAATGACCAATAACTTTTTAATTAAAATTACTGTTTTGCTGCGCCCTATCCGGGTGCTCGTACTGTATACCTAGCATTAAGTTGCATGTGTTTGTGTACTTGGTTGCAAATAAATAAATGAAATTAAATTAAATAATCCCGTGGTTATCCCGCTACGTAGCGGAATGCGCCTCTGGTGTTGGCGCCCGCTAGGCGGGTCCCTGGCAGTAAGTGTGTTAAGAGTCCCAAGCATGACACAAGTCGGCTCCCATACAAAAGTAGTTTGTCACTCATTTTAAAACGACGTGATGGAATAACATGAAACTATGTATGTACAATGAAATCCGCCATATCTAGTTCGGAAATTAGGTTTTGTTGCTAGAAATTATAATGACAAAAGAATAGAGAGAAATAGTTATTTGTTATGCAAGGCTGCAAAGTTATGCAATCCTGAGCATAGCGAGGCTTTCAAGGCACGAGACGCCAAACAACTTTGCTGCCGAGCGAAACACACAACTTTTCACCTCACCACCGCGAGGAAAATTGTATACGTAATGAAAGTCATTTGGACCTTATACTCATTTTCAATAAAGGTTTGTTTCATCTCATCAAGATCAAAGCATTTGATAATTATTAATGTCAGATAAACGTATATTTTACTTTTTCCGCTAACTTAGCAGGCATTCATATTCAGATATGTATATCTTCTGCACTAAAATCTATGAATAACGTCTATTATTTAGATTTTACTGTGGCTAAAGCAAAAGAACTTCTTCTAAAGAACTAAACAAAACAAGATATATGTATATAGATTTATGTATATGGGTTTTTTTTATTAATTTTTTAAACGGTGCTTTCCAAATTTGCAAGAAGCAAAAAAAAAACAAAATATTTATTTGTAAGTCAATATAATTTTTAATATTTTATATGTAATTATTGTAATTATTAATTAAAAAGGATAAGTATTGTTAATTTAGCTTTGTCGAAATAATAAAAATAAATTATTAGCATAACACCATAAGTTTCTGAACGCAGGATAATGACCTCTTAATATTCTGTATAGAAAAAGTTGGATCTCGCGATAGAGCGTCGCGTTCCAAATTCAAAAACTCTTTCCACGCTAGCGTATATAATGGACTTCTGGGCGCAGATTTTGAGCGATAAAGTAAGCCTTTACGAGCTGGTGAGGTGAAAAGAAGTTTACTATGAAAAACTTCTTCTGGCTTCTTTTATTTCTATTAGGTATAGATTGTAGCAACTCAAACTAGTTTTCGACCTAGATATGGCAGATCCAATAGTGCCTACAAAGCTTCATGTTATTCCCGTACGTCGTTTGAAAATGAGAACCAAACTAAGTTCGTATGGAGAGTCGAGGGACTCTTAACACATTCACTGCCAAGAATCGCTACGCGCCACGCTCGTAGCTGATCCCGTGGTTTTCTTATGTACCGTATGAAAGCGACTACGGCGTAGGCGCCTGCTAGGCGGGTTCCTGGCAGTGAAAGTGTTAAGGCTCACCGACATTCCGACCGCAGCTGCTCCATCAATGGAGCTTCCACAGACAGTACCGGTCAAATTCCGCAGCGGAACTTATCCGCCTGGCCACGGAATTCAGCCTGCAAGCCTGTATGTGACGAGTATCTGTGTTTGATGTGTCAAAACATGTCCGTTCGTCTGTGTTAAGACTTTTTCACAAAACTCCGTCGTTTATACTCGTATTTTAATCCTGGAATTTTAGTTACTTTATTTAATGAGTATTTCCTGGTCTCGATGTCCTTATTTCCTGTTTTTAACCGATGTAAAGTTCCTAGAATGGCGCTCTAAACGTTGTTAACTCTTCAGTGTGGCCTCCACTCTTGTCTCGGCTAGTTAGAGGGCCCATACGTCGTCAAGTGCGACGTAAGTGCACCACATTTCAGCGCGACCCGGAAAGAAACCGCCGGCTAAATAAGATCTATAGCAAAATGTGTAAGTGGGAAATCGCAGTTGCGGTTTCAAAATTTAATTAGTGATGTTTCACGAAATGTAAGCTTGGTGTGGCATATATTTAGATAGGTACTCTTTCAATTTTTGTTGAGTTGTTAGTTTGGTGATGACAGACGTCATCTGTGAGAAAAATAAGTGTTCTGTTGGACCAGTTTTGGCACGGAACACTAAAAAGACCGGGTTGCACTCCGGGAGTGCCGGCAGTAGTGAAAACTCAATGACATTGTAACAGTTTTTCGAATTACGACTTACGAATTTTCAATCTGTCGAATCTTACGGTCACGTGACCTGTGGCGAGTTTAAAATTTTTTCCCCATCACAAAAAGTGCACAGCGCCGCTAAAAGAAGTTTTCATTTCGCTTCAAAAATATTGACGAATCTATGTCCCAGATATCATATTTACAAGCTATCATTTGTTTTATGTCAATCTCATCATCATCATAAGCCGAAAGACTTCAACTACTGGCCATAGGCCGTATATAGGTCATTTCCTCCAACATATCAAGGGTCGGCAACGCCCATGTTACTCCTTTAGAGTTGCATGCGTCTATAGGCTGCGGTGTCCGCTTACCATCAGGCGGGCCGTACGCTTGTTTTCCACCGTCGTTGTATAAAATAAAAAAACTCAATGTATTGAAATTGTTGTAGCAAGAGTAGTAGTGTTGTTGTAGTATAGCGGTTACTTTTATGATATTTTGTAAATCAACAATTTACAAATTTAAATGCAAGAAATCAATTGTTTTTATTTGGCGTATAACGCTAATAACGAGACATCGTAAAGTTTGTAGTGTTAACGATGTTGGTATAGACAATATCAAAATTGTTAATTGAGGTTAGTATTAACATCATTACCTAACGCTAATTAAACGATTGAAATTGTTTGTACCAATTCCGCCAATAACACTACGCTGCACCAAAAATGCTACAAAATCAACGATGTCTGCTAATAACGAACATCCCACCAAGAAACAATCAAAGCCGAATTACCCGTCGTCAAGACAGCGGTCGAACAAATTGAATCAGGTCCCCGGCCCCCTCAGCTAAGTGCTAAGTGCCAGTTAATGGAGCAGATTTACGGGTTACGAGGACTAGGATTTATATGCGGTCAGTTGCGCCGATTGGCGATGCTAGAAAAGCTAATGGAAAGTGGTGAAATCTAAGTTGCTTGTACATTTTGCCAAGATATATATACATACTGGCCAGTTTATTTTGACTTTACTGACATATTCTATATACTCTAAAGTAAACGCTGGGTCGTTAGACACTCTTTTTTCAATTATTGACACCCTGCTTATGGCTATGAATAAATTCGGACGGTGTCACACAGTGGGACGTTTACCTTATTGTATAAACTTAGCGTGAACTGTCAAATTTTACCTAATTAAAAACCAATCGAGTTAATACTGATTAGTAAAATTACACACTAATCGTATAAACAGTTTGCGAAATTTGAATTGTTATCTAAGAATTCAAATCGAACACCATCTGCTTAAATATCAGTATTGACAATCTTATTGATGAATTTGGGCACCGAAGTATAATTACTAAACAAATTCAACCAAAGTGTTGATGGGCACTTTGCCTATTTTATATACATAGAAACAGTCAAGCATTTGACCACAATATCTCACCGATGGCTAAAAAAGCCAGGTTTAGACGAAGCCAAGTGCTACATACAATTTCGTTTCACTGGCAGCCAGCACTGGCTTCGTCTAAACCTGGCTTAAGGCCTAGCATGCATAATTATTATACGTTTTCGCTCACAATTCGTGAACATCCAAGTCACATATTTCTGGGCAAAGCTTACCGGAAGCGAGTCCACTTCTTTAACTACTTATTTTGTTTTAATTTGTGAAGAATTTCCGGAAGACAAGAAATCATCTTAATCGAATAAGTCCTTCACCCTTTAGTAATCATGATAATTGACAAAAAATCTTATTAACGTAAGACTACTTCCACTTCAGATATTACAAAAAAATGTACATTAATATTATTGAAGAGGGTTCCGCACAAACAACTTTAGAATTATAAATTGTTTTAATTTAATTGAAATTTATCTAAATATTTAACTATGAAAAGTTGTTTTAATCAAACTTTATGCACCATAGAAAACTATACATGCGTTAGTAACGCGTCGTTTTCATCTAATTAATGCAAGTGTTACATACACTTTGTTTTCATGGAATATAATTTTCACTTCTCATGCTCGAAAAGTGTGTCATATTAGGCTTAGGTAGCGGGGCTAAAGTAGTACATTTAGCCCCTAGGGAAAATATGTAAACATATTTATGATTTTAAAACATTTTAATTTGACCAATCAAAACACTTCAACGTATTAATCCACCAATCACAACTGTTTAAAAAAACCATTTGTATTTGCTATCAACTAATCAAAATACAGCTAAGTATATATTCAAATCAACCAAACAGGAAACAGAATAAATTTCAAATATTAGGCGTTTTTTATTCCCGAATTCACAATCATTAAAACAAATAAACGCCTTTGGCCGTCTATAGCCTCGTCCAAACGTTCAAGCGGGGTGGCCTGCAAACATGACATAAGTTTAATAACTTATTGAGCGGGATAGACTGCTGTCTATCTCGCTTTATCTTATGCAGCGTATGCTGTCCGCCGCGCTCGGCCGTTTGGACCCGGCTGTATACGGTCAGTAGCGTTTATTCGTGGTGTCAATATTTTGTATCTATGTCAGTTTATTAAAAAAATCATGCCGCCAAATTGAACAATCTTTTCGCTGTGGAATTTATTATTGATTGTGGATGGATAATCTTTCTTTTCACTGTTTTCTCGGAGTCTAAGTGAAAAGTAGAGTGTATAACTCTGGTCTAAAAGCCATATTACCACTGTATAACACTGATCTAACCTCCTCACTTCGTTCGGGAAAATAACCATCTCGTGATAATATGGCTTATTTTAAGCCCCTTGTCATACAATCTTCTATTTAATCTATTTCTTGTTTTTTTTACATCACAATCAAAAATATCTCTCATCAGTAATCGTAAAAGCTACAAAATACGACGACCTCTGTAGCCTAGTTGGTAGTGACCCCGCCTACGAAGCCGGAGGTCCCGGGTTCGAATCCCGGTAAGGGCATTTATTTGTGTGATGAGCATAAATATTTGTTCCTGAGTCATGGATGTTTTCTATGTATTTAAGTATTTATTTATCTATATAAGTACGTATATCGTCGTCTAGTACCCATAGTACAAGCTTTGCTTAGTTTGGGACTAGGTCGATTTGTGTAAGACTGTCCCCAAATATTTTATTTATTTATTTTATTTATTATTTATATACCAAATAAAACTAGCAAATACGATTCATGTACCTAAATATCTCTCCCTACCTAATACAACATGCAAAATAGAATAATGCACATGAACAATGTACGTCTCACTTTGCAATTTGAGAACTTTAATATCACATTGAAATGCAAAATTAAGATATCTGGCGTTATATTCTTTGTGATGTAACTTCACATCTTCTCATATGCAAAATCTATATTAATTTCAATTATTACACATATTGCACAGTTATCTTCAGACATGACAGACATGAGTTTATCTACGTCAGAATCTATCAGTATTACCATTTTTATTTTTGCTGTTTCCGTACGAGTTAAAAATGTAACTAGTGTCTTCTAAACTAGATAACTAACAAACCAAGTGCTAGGTTTTAAAAGCTGCTTTCCAATCGCGTAATTATGGAAGTGCTCTCTTGACTCTTGGCCGTTTTTTCATCCTAACCATTTGGCCTCGCGTCGCTATAACTCACCCTGGAAAAACACCTCATCTACAAATGGGTCCGGAATAAGTTCCAATTCTTCGATTCCAATTTCAAACCGAATGCGTTCCAATATTTATTGGAGATTCAGATTAATCTTTAATTCCGACTCCCTGTTCTCGTTTAAAAACGCGCTTATGACTGTTTTTAAGAAACACATTTTAAGCCCTATTGACTTCCTTATAAAGTTGATTTTTATTCCTTCAAGGTTGGGTGGGAGTAGTAAAAGTGGGAAATATTTATGAGCTTTCGAAGGAAATTCTTTCTGAATGTTTGCATTTATGAAAATATGCTTGAATGAATTGGGGGCCGATCGGGTACAGGCTGATTCGTTTAGTTTGTAATTGACAAGAATTTACTATGACTTTGCCAATTGATATTTTTAAGTCCTGGACTATAAGGTGCTAAAAGTGTAGGTAAATATTGTTTCATGTTTTCATTGAGAGAAATCAGATGCATAACTCATTTATGCGTGTCTTGTCATCTGGTGAATATATCATTAGACTAGACACGAGTTTTACTTATTAGCAGGACAGCAGGGTTATAGTTTAAATCATTGCCTCTCGTTAGATTATATTTTCTTTGGAAGGACAAAGAAAATAAGAAAAAAATAAAAAGTGAGTGACTAAGAAAATAAGTGACTGGGTCAAAAGCCTTCTTTAGCATGAGTTAATGTTCAGTCTTTCCTGTGGACACATCCTAAGTTAAGGCCTTGGCATAATTTTTGCGCTAGAACCCTACAGGCATGTAAAGCGCCCTTGCGACCTATGACTCGTATTGATCAGAACATAACTCATGTGTACCTAAACCGTATTTTATTTGTTCACGGGAAGGCCACTGGGGACTTTTCCTAACTTTGACCCGACTACATAATACTTACTGTATTTAAGCAGGACTCGTACCCGCTGTAGCGCGGTCCCAATCGCGGGTATAATTCGATCCGGCTCAAGCTCCCTCCACAACCCCTCTGCTGTAATGCACGTCTTACGGAGTTTTCTATTGCTGTTTCCATGTTGTTATCATAAGTAATGAACGAGATTGATTCAAGTCGTTGAAGGACTAATTTGTCTTTTCTACTGATGCTGGCAACGTATACACGGTTCAACACATTTCCGCGCCGGCGGCGCACTCACATGACCCCGTACCATGGTCGGCCTTATCACGCGATAAGTGACAAGATAGGAGCGTCGTCTCGTTCTATCGAACGGTGTCAGCCAGTGACGGACGCTCTATCCTGTCACTCATCGTGTGATAAGGCCGACCATGATACAGGGTCTGTTGTGTCATTTTTACCCGACTACCTCATAAGGAGGGTTATGTTATGTTTTTCGAGCGTATATATGTATGTGGACAAGAAAATTTTATTACACGGGCTACAGTCCAAACGGCTTGTTGGATTTTGACGTATGAGGTGTTGTTGGATTCCTCATAATCATGTGATTGATATATTGGCAAAAAGCTGTAGGGTTTTTTTTATCGTAGGTCCCAAACAGACGAAGCGATATAAGTGCGGTTTTTTTTTAATCGAAAGTATTTTCTCTTGAGTTTGCTCTAGGTAATGTTTGATAATGTCGGGGGCGTTTTCTTATAGTATGTAATGAATGCGTTAAGTAAGGGATTAAGTAAGAATCTTAAATAAGGTAAACGTCCACTGTTTCGGCATGTTAAGCCTCTTACGAATTTGTATTTTTTTTAAGACAATACAGAACATGATATCGCATTGAATTTTTTTGTGTGATGAACATTGATATCTTGCCTATTATTTAATGCAAGAATTATATAGTATTAGTTTCAATAACTATTTTTTTATAATTTATTTGTAGACCTCGTATTTGAACCCCATTTCGTGATAAAATTTGGCTCTGCTCCTAAGTTTGTGAGTTCTTGGCCCCTGTTTCGGCATAAAGTTTTCGAGTGCCAGGTAGTAAGAGAAACATTTTGTTTGTGAACCCTCATTTGTTATTTGATATTGAACAAGATTATTGAAAAGGTAATTAACATGATTATTGGAAAAATCCAATAGGGGGTCTGGATAAAACTCGGTATTTAAAATCCCGGGACATTTTTTCTTTCTCCAGGATGTTTTTTATGAAATGTAAGGTTAAATAACTTATCCATTAGTACAGGGTCACCTTTTCAAAAATGTGTCTCACATAGGTTACCTATCTACGAGTATATTAACCAAAACTGTTTAACGTAAGATAAATATCTAGGCAAAACCTTTTGGACGTGACATATAGGTATCTGTAAACGATATTCTGTTTAATAGGGTATAAAGATACCTTTCACTTCTTAAAAAAAAAACCCTTAAAAATAAAGAAAGTCCCGGGGATAGCAAGTCCCGGGATATCTAATGTTAAAAATAATAAATATCTTCAATCATTTTCGTCAATATTCCTTAAACGTATCTACCTAGTTAGATATAAGTATGTATTGATTATCTACGATTGATTAGGTAACCTAAGATTAAAATCTAGACAATGTTGTATGGGACACACGACACCCTTTTGAAAGAGCAATTCTATACTGTTTAACAGGGTAGAAAGTAAACTTTCATTTAATAAAAATTATCCCGCAAAAATAAAAGGTTCCCGGAATTTACCCAGGCAACACTATTCCATTATATCGATGCACATGTTACCTCTTCAAGAAGAATATCAAATAACAGACGAGGGTACACATTTGATCTGTGTGTTTGCCTACCACTATAGATTTCTCTGTCACGAACTTGGGGAAAAGTATTAAAAGTAGTATTTGATCTGTGTGTTTGCCTACCACTATAGATTTCTCTGTCACGAACTTGGGGAAAAGTATTAAAAGTAGTAGTCCCTTGTTTCGTGTTACTATTTCTTGGATATTCCCGCAATCAATAATGTACATCACCTTTAAATTATGTTCAATAACCATTAAGTATCCTATATGTAATAAATAAACATAAAAATACATTACAGGAATCGAGCAATAAACAAAATTATGCTGCAAGTAAATATGCGAATTCACCTTCAAATTGTAAATTTAGGTCACGTTCAACCTCGTTTTACGAGAATTCAAGTGAATAAAACATATACCGAATTTAGGTCAATGAAAACGTCATTAAATACAATATCTGTTTTTTAAATTAACATTTACAATTTCTTAAGTATTATTTAAATACCAAAGATACAAGGATGTATAAAGAAAGTCCTTGATTCGGTAGTAACACGAAATAGGAGCCAGACGAAAAATATAATGACCGTTAGTTCGTGAGTCCATTTATTGCAATTTTAAGGGACACCTATACCAAAATATACACTTATTTCTTATTAAATCCATTGTTAAGGAACTAGACAAAGCACTGTTAAAAGTTTTTTTTCAAATGGACTTCCCTTTCTCTTTCAATTCCCTTAAGAAGTCGGAGCGAGCACCTTACGTCAACAAGCAGTTCGCGCACACCGTACAGCTGTTTTCGGCCGACTGACAGTTTCGAGCGTTGTGTTGCTATTAGTTTAGTCGTTAAAATTTTTTAATTTGATTTTTTGGAAAGGTTTAATGATAAAGTTTTTTTACAAATGTATAAATTAAAAAAAAAATATTTCAGTTGCTTATTATAAGCCTCAGAAACAAAACTAACGAAATGACGTACTAGCACGAACTTATGGCCCGTTACCTTAATGGCCTTAACAATAATGTCAGGCTGAATTATCTGAACATTACCTAGAATACATTAGCAATACCGTTTGGCTAGCCGAAGAAAATAATGAAACTGACGTATTCGTTAAAATTACTAGTTACCTCCTTGAGGTATGGTATGATTTTTTAAGATGATGCTCAGGTTTCTGCATTATAAATCATATAACAGATTGACGGACAAACACCGAGCTTTATTTATTTAACGTATTTTTTTTTTAAAGAAAGAATAACCAAACACCATAAAATAGTAGCATTTTTTTTTGCGAAATTAAGTATGTTAGTGCTGCTTGTTGCGTATTGGTGGTATATACAATACGCAACAAGCAGCAACCCAGCATTTTCTAATACCTACCTATAAAAAGTTTAAAGCCCATTTTAAAAATAACGATATAGCTAATTCCACTTACTGCAATAAATCCAATGCTGCCTTAATACACCAAAATCATTCACACTTGGCGATATTAAAAAGCATTACTTTTCTGCACCTACTTATCAATGACTTTTCAATTGACCATACACTCTGAAATCGACCGTGTACTCTTCTGTTAAGGTGATTTTTTCTTTGTGGGTACTTAAAGGTTTCTTAAGGAGGTTCGATTCGTGGAATTCTTTTAATAAGGCGGATGATTTACGCGACGCCACGCGCACGCGGCGCCCCCCTTAATTAGAGGAAAAAATTCACGCCAGTGCAGTGGCACCTTTATTGGGTTAGGTGTTCCATTGATTTGCTTTGATTTAATTTATGACGGAAGTTTATTCGCCGGTGTTTGTTAAGGTGTTCACACTACAACATACATGGACAGGTTACGGCTGCATTGTACTGGTAGGTTGGACTTGAAAGTGACTCTACAGGGTGCTTCCGGGGAAATGGGTTAAAGCGAGAGTCTAGAGGTATAAAATCGCAGAGGGTCTCAGAATTATTCCATTTCTAATATTTTGCGTGGTTGGTGGAGTTACTGCAAGTTTTTCGTAATTTCTAAACCTATACGTGTTTTCGTAAACACTAGTAGTTATAGTAAATTATCGTGACAATAGCAGAATATGTTTCAGTTTTATTATATTCCATCTGTTATGTGTCATTATTCATGAATGAATGTTTCTTTCTTTCTTTCTTTCTTATCAATTTTTGATTCTCTTTTTTAAATGTAGCTGGATTACAGATTATTTAAGACAATAAAATATTAAACCAAAATGTAATGCCCTAAAACGGGAGAAGAATATATGCTGTAGAAAGGGACGTAGCTATACAAAAGACGCTGCATCTTTAACGCAAACAAAAGTAAACATTGTTATTCGCTCTTCCAATTTCATTATTCTCAGTTTCCAATCATGCAAAGTATCAGTTGGAACCCAAAGATGGCGTTCGAATCAAAACCCCCAGGTAAAGCCTTCACCAAATGGCATCATTCTAAATAAAAACATTGCTCCCAAATCGTTTCTATTCGCCGCCATCTGTATACACGGAACCATTTCATTTTCACCCGATAAAACATAAGTTAAACCTTAACACAAACTATTAAGATACAATTTTGTACGGTGCGGTGTAAGATTAACTTGGCGGTATAGGTATGATATTGCAAGCACTGGCGTGTGTGGCGACATTAAGGCGAATAAAATTTAAATATGGCGACACAGGCAAGCTATAAAAGGCGCAATCGTATAAAAACGTATAAAAATAGAAATGATTTCGGGACTTACCTAATCTCAATCACCTGGCGTGCGGACTTATTTTTTATATGAAAACATTTACGGAAAGTTGTTTGATGTCCGTGGTTTGGAAAGTCTGGTAAAAATAACACCTTTTTATGCAACTATGGTAGCCAACAAGAATACGGACCTGATGACAAGAGGTCTTTATAACCTATGGATGCTTAGGGAGAAAATAGCCTAACTATGAAATGCTGCCCGTAAGCAAGCGGGCGTCTCGCGAACGGACAGTTTGTCGTAGAGTCCAACCGCAGCATATGCGTCGGGCGCACTGAAAGGGTTATTGGACAAATGCATGTTACCGTCATAATACCACTTACTCATGAGCTTTGTCGGTATTATCTTATCACCAAGCTAGTGTTTATATAAATTGGCTGTGCTCTTCCTTGTCGCTCTCCCCATTGTTCAGTGTCATGCCCTGCGATCTAACCACGCTTGAGTGGCGAGGCTTAGAGTATTTCTTTGAGTTCCGTTCCTGATCACGCATTAAAGATCACTGTGTATATTGGACACCGGGCAAAACCCAAAGTATTGGTAAGACATTTGTCGCTTGGGCTCGCTTTGCTTTACCGGCCTAAGTTAGACGTGCTTTGCGTCAAACCAAGGCCGGTAATTCACCCGTGAATTTGGGAGAAGGATGTTTCATGTCTCTCCGTCTTTCAGAATCAGAATGACAGAACCATCAAATTGTGAGTGGTGTTATCTCCTCTTATCTCAACTATTACGAATGGAATACCGGCACTATTGTACATTTATCATACATAGGTACGTATTATGTAAGTCGTTTTCTGAGAACGATACATAACAATATCAATAGGTACGTCTAAGTAAAAGTAAAAAAGCACATTTTTACTTCTACTTGATGCAAACCATCAATAGTACATTACTGCAGAGACCAGTAAGTAAGCCATCCTGGACGAGTATGATTTAGCCGGCCGAGCCGAAGGCGAGGTCCGGCTATAATACGAGGCCAGGATGGCACTTATGGTCGAAGCGTGTATAGTGCTTTTCTCAAAAATAAAACAATGTTTGAATAAAAGTTAGATTAAAAAATATATAGGTACAGTCACCAGTATTAGTATATGCCATAACAAAGGCAGTAGAAGTAAAAACTTAAATAATTTTAATTTTCCAAAAAAAAAAAAAAAATGAACAAAAAAGAACAAAAAAAAAAAACAAAAAAAAAAAAGTTTGTCTTACATCAAACTATTTCCCCCCCCCCAAGCCTCGTCCCGAATCTCTCCCCATCCTACCTCCTACGCATCTGACGTCATAAATGTTCTATATTTAAATATTATGATATGTAATGGGATTTCATACTTACTTACTGGACACTTCTAAAAATTGTCCAGGATGAATCACTTTCGGATACTATCTGCACAGATGTTATGGGAACATTTCGTACTATTTTTGAGAAAACACATTTTACGGACCGGTTAACGTTAAATATGGCGCCGGCAGCTGTCATCCCATGGAGAACTGTCAAACTCCCCATGCAATCAGATGAATGTAAGCTTACCTACTATTAACGTTGGTTTGAAACAAGTCGTCCTTACAGTACGAATTGTAATAATTTCCTCACCAACGATAAATTAATGGAGGCAGCTACTTAATACCTGCCGCGATCCACTCAACTTGTACAAGATAGATACAAGTTAGACAAGTCCCGAGTTGGACAAGTTTTTGCTCGGCAATGCCTCGCCCTTATATTTCCTAAGTACCTTACATTAATATTTCGGGACAGTCGGGAGGAAAATTGTCCTATTGTCAAATAAGCGTAGGTATTTTTTTTCTGTTAGTAGATAGAAAAATATCAAATCAATATCTTTATTGCGAGTTATCAATTATCTGTTCTGTACAGTCAAGATTTTAGTCAAATCTTAACAAAGCCTACTTATTGACGCATATATCTATCAACGTTCACAGTGTGTTAAAAACCGCTATTTTGTCTCACCTAGGTTTTTTTTAAATCATATAGTTTGCATGATTACAAACAGCAGACTAAAACTCCGACGTCGATACGTCTTTTAATTTTTGTATAAAAATATCTCAAAGTTTGCTCATACCCGGGTCATGAACTTCACAAAATAAATAGTTATTGAAAAACTAAATAACTTATTTATATATACCGATTTAACAGGCGTATAATGTACCTTTCCACAAGTTTTTGTATAGTTCCTGTAATTGGATAAGATCAATTTATTTCTCTTGAATGATTTTTATTTTTTTATTCTTGAAGAAAGCCATTTATTTAATACCATTAATTTAGTAAAATACTACAACTTAAGTGTTTAGTTAGTTTCAATTCTAATAAGTACCTAACTAACCTAATTATTCTTCTCCGAATATAAAAAAGGATATATACTTTCTTATAGTAAAAAACTTGGATGTTCTTCACTTATTTTCACAATAGTACCTACGTGAAGCATTCCATTTACACAAAGCACTATACTCGTTGTTACTGATAACTTTACCACTTAATACCCTTACTTACAGATAGCTTCCCTTCGCAAGAGGGCTTATTAAACTTGCAAACTTCTTACAAACTGTCATTTAGATCACATTATTAGATTTATTATGGGTACATTATAGTTAATTAGATTTATTACATAGCGTTATAATTGTGTTTGTACTTGGTACTATAAAGCGCATAGCATTATAGTCGAGTACATAAGTTAAAAGTGACTTTGTGAAAATAAAAGATCTTTCAAAAGTATTTAAGTACAAGTAAGTGCAACGTAGTACAACACAAAAGGGTAAATCGGCTATCAAATTGGATAAACAACCAGCTTACGACTTAAATAAGGGCAACGCTTCAATAATCCTAAGATTTAGAATCTAATTTAAAGTGTAGCAACATTTTAAACACTATAGTATTAGTGTGTTGTTTATGCTTTATTAAGCGAGTGGCGCGTGAGTAGCGCGTGACTGGCACGTGACTGGCACGCGGCGCTAAACCACGAGCTTGTTGCTAAACATGTCCGTCGCTGGGCAGCCATGATTAATTAAAGTTGCAGGAAAGGGTTATTGTGCGGTAACGAGAAATCAGAAAATAATATCCCTTATTAGGCCGCAAAATTATATTATTCTTATTTAGATATTGTATTAACTAGATTTTTTCCCCTTGAGTTCAATAATGTGGGTTTATTCGCTAGACAGGTATTGAAAAATTCTTTGGAAAATAAAATACTCACTTGGAAATTACTTTGGAAAAAAAACAATGACCAGTTGTTATAACAATAAAATAATATTTATTAAACCTTTATTACACTAAATAAAAAACTTACCGTACAGCAGGCGGATTTATTGCTATAAGCTTTCTCTACCAGTGCAGCTTCGGATAAGCAGGCAAATTGTATTAAAAACAACAACTTCAACTGTAAACGCACAGTAGGTATGTATACTTACATAATATAAATGTCAAATATATACACATGTAGGTACACTTAAGAAGACAGTATTCAACAGCAACACTAAGAGTCGAGGGTTCCGCCACAGAATAAATTCCAGCAAAGAACTTGCATTATAATCGTGGCTTTTTAGCTAACTTTTATTATACGTACAATTATTATCTTGTCACCCATGTTAACTCTGGACTATGCATGCCTAAATCATTTGTTTTATATTTTACTCCAAATATACCAGATAATGTCGCGTTTAATACTTGTAAACATACAGCGGGAGCACGCGACTCGCACGTGCCGCGCACGCGGCTACGTCGCACGCCTACTCGCCCGCCACTTGCGAGTATACAAACAAACAACATGATCTTGTTAACACCGCGGTGGACCGATGGTAACGCAATATGTTATTGCGAAGAACATGCACACAATTAAACACAAGCAAACACATGTGTATAACGTAATTACCTAATCTGTCGGAACAGCTATAAGAGTGACGTAATTACCTATAAGAGTGGTCTCTATTTTTTTTACATTTCTTACCGTGTAACACCGTCAGTCATGACACAATTATATTCCCTACTTTTCATTCGTGTGCAGAATACGAGTGATGACAGACTAACACGTTAGGTAAAGGGCAAGCACGACTGATCACGACTAAGAAATGGGCGTTTTTCAAAAAAAAGTGTACAAAACTTTTCTTTAGATTTTGTTTTTTTTTGTTTTAAACAAAAAAAAAGCTAAATCTGAAAAAAAAAAGTTTTGTGCACTTTTTTTGAAAAACGCCCAAATACCCTGCTCATCCTTTCTACGGCTGAGAGTGTACAGTCGACAACACAGCTAAGTGACCATCGGAAATCTAATCTGACCTTAAGTGCATTGTAATAAGGTTCTAGGTTTTCACGGTATGGTTAGTTAGGTGTGTTGCTGTGTGTACCACCAGTTATAATCGCGAGATGACCGTGTGTGAATTTAAGGGCTAGCACTGACTACTGGCCACACAGCAGAACACAGAGACGATTCTGGCGACCCCTTCTGCGGCCGCGAGTGTATCGGCCGTGTCGGGGTTTTATGTTATAATCGCGAGCGGTAAAAGTTTACGGCACGACCACCTGCGACGTCCCGCGCAGAACTATGCTGTTATTGCCATGAATACGCCTCATGTGACGAATAAAAGTAATAACGGAAGGTCAAATATTATTCCCTTTTACGAGTTTTTTTTAAAGATTTCGTATGACCCGTTTGTTTCTTGTTGTGTATTTGATTTTACATTACATGGGCTATTATTTAATGTCAGTGCTCGTATATTACAAAGTTTACCAAAGTTCGTTGATTCTGTCTCTCTAACTAAGTATACCTATTTCACCTATCCGTCCGTCTGTCTTTGAAACCGTCATTGGCTGCAGATTTAATATTATAAACGGTACACCAATAACACTATTAATTATAAAATAAATCATGTTGTAACCAAGTCATTTAGCTGTTCCGACAGATTTTCCAATGGCATAAACAAAACAAGCTTTGACTCGCCATGCAACGCATAATTATTTTTACTTCTCGTGTGTTGAAACACTCGCTACGCTCAGGATTCTATTTAAGAACCACTCGCTACGCTCGTGGTTCAACTATAGCATCCTTTCGCTTGCTCGTGTTTCAATTCCACACTCGCGGGTAAAATACTACTTTGCATACATAAAATATACTAGTACGAGTAGATGGTTCAAATACGTCTAAATAAACACAATGCAAAGTAAGTAGAACAATACGATTGCTGCATACAATGTTACATGGAATAAAATCGTCCATCTTCCGTATTGAATCAAAGACGGAAAATTAGAACAGACGTATATTATAAGTATGGCGTAGCAAAAAGAATTAACCTCTCCGATGCGAGTAGCTTTCCGCTGTTGTAGCCAGCACACTGATCTAAGCAACTTACTGAAAGAGCCAAGTCAGAACAGAACACACCGCAGTCGAAATTAGTTTTCACTGTTGCAGGCAGATGATACAGTTATAGTGAGAAGGCGTTTTTTACAGGCCAGGTGATCAATCTTATGTCAATATTAGACAGACTTTTACGAAGAAAATATCTTCTCACTTTATCTATTTGGTTTCGTCTAATGAGAGGTGAAAATGGTCATTTTGAGGAGACGAAATTAAAGGAAGATAGCGCACAACTCGGAAGTTGAAACAAACTGACAGTGCTACGAAGAAGTGTCGCGTGATAATATAATTATGTCACGGCATTATGAGCAGGTATCGGATACATAAACACCTACACTTTGGCGGCAGCGCTGATATTAAGTTGTACGGAGGCGGACTCAATTCAATAGGGAATATTCATGATATTTTTTTATTTTTTTTTATCTATTCTATAAGTAATTATATAACCGGAAAAAATATAACGGTTTCACAATATTATTAAATAAGCTAAAAAAAAATACATAAAACTACTTACTATCATTTTCGGATGATCAAAACGCCACCATTTTGGCGCGCTCATTTGTGACGTCACCGTGCAGCTTAGTGCACGGCGGTTCTTAAACAAATTAACAACAAAGTGTTTGATTCACACTTTTAATAAATGTGAGTGATTAAAGCTTATAAGATCAACTTATTGTAATGGAAGAGCACACAAAAGCTTATTATAAATATTGTATTGTCCCTATGTGTGAAAATCACATTAAAACTGCAAATATTTCATATGCCCAAAGGTGCAAATATAAGGATAAAGTGGTGTAAGGCGATGAGGAGAGATAATATATCGTGCTTGAGTAGTTTATATTGTTGTGAAGATCATTTCGACGTGAGTATTAAATATGTATTGTACCTAAAATCTTTTTTATTACGACTCGCGAACAATATAGGTAAACAATAACCTAACCTCAAAATTGTATTATATACTTATTCATAAAACTATTCTGATTCCCAATTTTTTTAGTTATTAATGTTACAAATATTATCATTTTTGTTGATCAACAGCTGACTACGAGTGTTGATTTTGATCAAGAAACGTTTTAGCTAAGTTTCTTTGTTTGCACTGTTGATCGAAGAAAGTTAAAAGAATTTAATCCTTTTTACTGAGTGACCTACACAAATTTGTTTTATTTATAAGCCTTGACGAAAACAACCTAGTTTGTTAAAGTTCATAAAGATGTTCTCAACATTTAACATTCCTAATAGGTACCTACATATCTTTGATTATATAATACTAGCTTCTGCCCGCGACTCCGTCCGCGTGGAACTCGTTTATACTATCTCTATACCAAATTTCATCCAAATCGGTTCAGCAGTTTAAGCGTGAAGAGGTAACAAACAGACAGACAGACACACTTTCGCATTTATAATTTATTATTAAGTAAGTATATATAAAATATATAATATAACTAGCTTCTGCCCGCGACTCCGTCCGCGTGGAACTCGTTTATATCGTAGCTCCCCCCATATCCCCCAAAGGGATGAAGTGGGGGTGAAAGTTTGTATGGAGCTACGATATAAATGAGTTCCACGCGGACGGAGTCGCGGGCAGAAGTTAGTATATATAATATATAAAGTTATAGTATAGTAAAATAGTATATAGTATGGATAAATATCTACTAGTTTTTTATTCCACTTATTTAACAAAGACACCTATTTGAAGTAGTTTAAAAGTCTAGCTATTTGAATCGCCAAAATAGGTTATAATAATTTAATTGACCAATCTCACGAGTATAAAAATAAGGAATATGAAAATTTATTGAATATCTGTAACTTATTTACCTTGCAGCTTTTACTCCTCTTAGTTCAGCGGACGTAAAGTCACAAATATTTGCGAAGTATGTATTAAATTTAGTCATCATGAACACATCAATTTTAGGCAGATTATCCGACTGTGCCTTGACAAAACCGCCTTCAGTCATTGTGGCGAGTCTTTTTTCACTTAATAATTACCAAAAAACACTGATTATTTATCATAAACAGCGGCCAAACAATGCGAATAACTTTCAATAATCATACTAACGACCTGCACGGTGACGTCACGTTTCGCTCCGCCAATAGCGTTGCGTTTTGGAAATTTGCGAGGGAATTTGAAAAATAGTACTTTTAAACAATTTATTTTATCAATAGAAACATGATAATTTGAAAAAATAATCATGTGTGTATATTTATTAAGCAATATAGATTACACGTGATTTTTTTTGTCCATTTCTATTGTATGAATAAAATTCCGGGATTTAAAATTTAACTAAATATTGCAAAAAAGTGTGCCCGTATGGCTACAGATAAAAGTGACAGAGTGAGATAGCAATAGCGCAGGTAGGTTTTTGAGGTTCATGATTCATTCGTTGGTGTTCTTTAGGTACAGTCAACCAATTTGATTCCTATAGGCCACTATGGAACCTTGTCGTTTTAATTGTTAGATGCCATAGCGACTGTTGTTTAAACGTGACCATAGCAACTCTAACGATACTCAGTCATTTTAAAATACTAGATGCTTAACTTCCGGTTCCGTTTCATAAAGAGTAGCTAATTTGACTCGTTGGGAAAGTATCCTATTAATCGGAAATTACTATAATAAGCATTCCACGTCTGATTGGCGTTACTAAGCAGCCGCTTCTTAATAGTAACGTATAAACATTTTACAGAGTGCATGGTCGTCGTCAATAGCAACATAAAAGTTATTTCTTGATAGGAAGAATTGTCGGTGAAGCATTTAACAATTGACAATTAGTCAGAAGCAATCGGAAATAATCGTAGATCGCCTCATTTCGTTGGCTTGGCATGACAGGACAGTTGCCTCAGTTGCGTATAAACTAATTCTAATGCGCATGTGCCTTGTCAACAGCTACATCTTTAATAAATGACCGATATTTACCGAGGAAGTGTCAGTGAAATGTGCTTTTTTGCTATGTCAAATTTTCACTGCGACGTTTGATGGCGTTTGAATTTGCCATCGTCAACAGAGCGGAGATCGGCAATGGTCGAGCAGACGAGTTTACCCGATATTTCCTTGTATGTCACTTTACTACGACAGGGTTCCACAGTGGCAGAATCAAATTGGTTGAGTGTACATGCAATATAGAATATTAAAAAATAACCATAACCTGAGCATATTTGCGAGACGTTTTGTACAATCCCGGAAGTAATACTATTAAAATATTTTATTAAGAGCCGTTTCCATAATTGCTTAACATTTTCCGGAAATATGCAAATATTTAAGCATTTAACTATCCGGTTATCCGACCCCTGATTATAAGAGACCACCACCAGAAAGTAGTAAATATTGTATTTGCTAAATTCACGTTGTATAACAAGGGAGCTGAAAACTAGATGATACGGAGTCATCATTTTTAATAATTTTCATTGCAGTCTTCTGAAAAAGACCGTAGGTACTTCCAGTAGCGATAAATCCCAGAGATCAGTAACAGCAGCCCGATATTTATTCGCGGCGGTAGTTTTACGATCGACCGTAAACGCTCTTATTGGCCGCATTTCCATACACCCTGTAGCGCAAAATATTTACCACCACCTGTATAACTTATGTCTTCTTAACCTTTTGGGCATGTAGCCGTAAAATACAAGGGTTAAAGGTGGCCTTAACTCGTCCTAGCTAGTCTGGGCTATGTGCCTATCAAGAAAATGTTTGTTATAAAAATCTGTGAACTGGGTTTCATTTTATTGTAGGTATTAATTTAATTTGACCTTTGAACTATTATGAACTCTAAAAAAGGCCTCTCGTTTTCCTGGAAGTTCAGGATACTGCAATCGAACTTTCCTCTTACTATATCGCTTAGGTGATACTTCAAAATTCTACATTAATTCACAGAAAAGATCTGAAGTAACCCGTGGGATTTTCCATAAGGCGCTATTAAATATCATGGGAAACACGTCGTAGTAAAATAAGCACATCCCGCACTTTATTCATGGGTCCGCTGTGTTGGAAAATTATCTAGGTGCTAACAAATTACCTGTCGTCTAAGCGTCTTTATGACAGTATGCGATAGCGTGGCAGTAAAATGTATCTCGCGTCAGAAGAGCCTTTGAAGTGCCCTTATTTACACGAGTGAAATACAACACAAAGACTTACAAATTGCTGGATACTAAGACCAAGAGACGAGACATGCATTCCGTATATGTTTCAGTACCTAAGTACGTAAGTATATATGTACATTAATTTCCCTCTGCACGGTATATTCTGCGCGTAGGTAGTTTCTGAGTCAACAGATCAAAGAGATAAATTGTCTGTAATTTTAGACTATTTAGTCACCTGTAACGCGAGCGTGTGATCATAGTTATTTAGTCACATCATCCTTCTTCTAGCGTTTTTTCCGAGTTGTCTCCTAAAGGAGCCCACGGCCCGCTTTGGCACCTAATCCCAAGATTTAGCGTAGTAATTTCATCTTTTTCTAATTAGAATTGCTAGAACTTTACTTTTTCTAGTTCTAAACAAACACTCTAAGACAGAATTCATGAATGTTATCATAACAAAGAGCTCGCCCTGCTTTTTTAACTATAAATTCTTCTTTTGTTCAATAAAGATTAAATTACAGAGAGCTTCCATCAATATTTTTATTTTCTACAGATTACAATATCAAACCCGCCATTTGTATTTACAGATTAGAAATCAAAGTCGTATGGAATGGGAAAATATTTGGTTTTCCCTCGCGTCACTGTGCAATGATACCATTTCCGAACGGACTGCGAAGTTCAAGAAGTCCCCTTTAACAATTTCTGAACGTATCTATGCGTTTGACCGTCGGGGATAGCATGGCTAGGCGCTTGTAGATGCGCCACTAGTCACGCATGATAAAGAGTATAACGGTGTAATAATATATGTTGGGAATATATAAGTATCGACAACGATAACTCTCCAATCATTGTTTAGTTTGATCACGACCAATAGTATAAGGTATTATTAGCTTCTGCCCGCGACTCTATCCGCGTGGAACTCGTTTATATCGTAGCTCCAAACAAACTTTCACCCCCCATTTCACACCTTTAGGGAATGATTTCCAGGATAAAAACTATCTTATGTCCTTCTTCGGGACCCAAACTATCTCTTTACCAAATTTCATATAAATCAGTTCAGCGGTTTAAGCGTGAAGAGGTAACAGACCGACAGACAGACAGACAGACACACTTTCGCATTTATAAGGTACTAGCTTCTGCCCGCGACTCCGTCCGCGTGGAACTCGTTTATATCGTAGCTCCATAGAAAATTTCACCCCCAGTTCATCCCCTTGGGGGATGATTTCCGGGATAAAAACTATCCTATGTCCTTCCCCAGGACTCAAACTATCTCTATACCAAATTTCATTTTCATCCAAATCGGTTCAGCGGTTTAAGCGTGAAGAGGTAACAGACAGACACACTTTCGCATTTATAATATTAGTATGGATATATAAGGGTTATATCATCTACGTTTTGTGGAATTTATATTTTCCGTATTCGTAGCCAGTAAAAATCAGTGGTCCTCTGCCTACTCCGGTTGTGATTAAAATATGTAAACTTAAATATTAACTTCCTTTCCTACCCCTCCCGGAAGTTATCATTATTTTTTATATAATATATGTGTATCCATCACATTCACTGTCAGGAACTCTATTAGCGGGCGCCTACGCCGAAGGCGCTTTTCGCTACTTATCGTTAAAATCACGGGATCGTAGCACGTAGTATTAACTTTATAAGTAGGTCAGCTACTCGACCGACTGACACAACTGAACAAGACTGTAACTTTGTCACCAGAGGCTCTAGTATAAGTTTTACCGAAACAAAACTTTACGATCCCGGATACGGATTTGACAGCTAAATGCAAACGCGGTCGTATCGTAACGTTTTCTTTCGTTAAAACTTATACTAGAGCCTCTGGGTTAGCCCAGCTAGCACGATAGGTCAAGTTTAACCTTTTCAACGCTCTGTCAAAGAGAAAAAAGGACAACCACACGCCAAATCAACAAGTCATTTAATGCAGAGTTAAACCTCATGTCAATGCAAGAAAGTTGCCATCGCGCTGTTCTCCTCCATATATCAGTCGTTGGCGTTGAAGCTGCGGTTCAAATACATGGCGTCGAAAAGGTCAAGACGCTGTCAACACCAAAATGCCCTTGAGGATTTTGGATAGCGCGCACACTGTCTATTTGTATCGGAGTAAACGAGAGCGAGTGTTACTGGGCGGCCCGGTTTTTGAAGATAATATTACATAAATATTGAAATAAAAAAAGGGTGGATTATTTGTGAAATATGACTCGCTAGCGGTTTAGGTATGAATATGTTGACTTCGTGTTTTTAATTGCAGACCCATACGTCAAAAAAATAAAGACATAGAACCGTTTAATGTGATTTTAAGACCAATCTTTGCAATTATTTTCTATCGAGCCGATTTCGTCCAATTATGTATCGAGCCCGTCCACGGTCTTTGAAATATGGTGAATATTAATTAATATTAATATTAATTTATATTAATATTAATTTCACCAAATTAGGTCTTGTCAGCCTCTTAAGGCCTGAATGGTCCGAAACGTGGCTACCAACCTACAGACCCAATTATCGGCGTTCAGTTCCTATGAATAGTCTTTACAGTTAACTCTCCTTTCTTAAGCAAATATGACGCTGCCTACGAAGCTGAAGGTCCTGGGTTCGAATCCCGGTAAGGGCAAATATGTGTGATGAGCATGAATATTTGATTCTGAGTCATGGAAGTTTTCTATGTATTTAAGTATTTATATCTATTATATACTAGCTTCTGCCCACGATTTCGTCTGCGTGGACCCGAGAAAAAACTGCCCTAGGCTATAAACTATCTTCGTACAAAATTTCATCGAAATCGGTTGAGCCGTTTAAGCGTCATTGAGTAACAAACGACGAAACGAAACGATATCGTCGTCTAGTACCCAACACAAGCCTTACTGAGCTCACTATGGGACTAGGTCGATTTGTGTAAGATTGTCCCCAAATATTTATTAAAAATAAAAAAGCAGTACATTTTAATTTTGGCGCCATGTCCACTCCAGTCCACGGCGATTGATATTCAATTCGGGCAGAAAGATCGCCCCGGGACTGCGCGCAATTGAATTTGAAAACACCACCCCACGCCAGGGGGGCCACGGTTCTTGGGGCCGCAGGACACAGCTCACAGGTACAACTTTACAGTGAAACATGCATACTGTAACATGCATATTGTAATTCCACAATCACGGCGTTCAGCCATGAAAATTAAAGTTTGAGTTTTTTTACTATAGGTATTTCATTGCATGATTGAGAAAAGCACTATGTACCTCGGCGTGAAAAGGTGTTGCCAGCCTCATAACTATCCGACCTCGCTGCGCTCAGCCGTCTATATGTACTCGTCTACTTTAGACTAGGTCGTGAACTGGCGGGAATAAAAACCGTTACCTCAAATTGTTTCCGAAAAACCAGCGACAAATTGAGTTCGCATGGTCACCGCGCCGCCCGCGCGGCCATTCTCCCGCCCATAGACAACAGTTTTATTGTTTTTATATTTATTTATCCGAACTGTTTTTGCTGCCCGTGGCCCTGTCGTTTGCGCCTTTATGATAGCGGAGAGTCGGGGTATGATATAGATACGACTTGTTATCCGAAATAGAGATCGGACATAAAGATTTGGTGATCTAGAAAGTAGTTATAGCGAAGTTTGGTATCCTTCGTGGTGATCTGGTGATGGATTTAGGTTGACCATAGAGAATTTTGAATAAGAAGTAAAAATTAACCTAATTTGCTAAACATAACTGTAGATAAATTAAAACGACCCATTTTCATTGCTTTTTCACTTCTGATGCTCAAAAAGTTCGTCAATAAGGCTTGGCAAGCGGGGCTAAAGTAGTACATTTAGCCCCATATGTATACATATGTATGATTTATAAAACATTTTAATTGGACCAATCAAAACAGTTCAACGTATTACATCCAACAATCAAACTCTTTAAAAAAACATTAGTATATGCTATCAACTAACCAGAATACAGCTAGACATTAAAATCTACCAATCAGGAATCATAATTTATTTATACGAATAAACGGCTCTGACCGACTATAGCCGCGTCCAAACGTTCAAGAGTGGTTGATTGCATACATGACATACTTAAGCTAAGAAGATTAAGCGGGATAGACTGCTGTCTATCTCGCCTTATCGTATGCCCCGCGTATGGTGTCCGCCGCGCTCGGCCGTTTAGACGCGGCTATTAGACGGTCAGAGGCGTTTACTCGTGGTGTGAATATTTTGTATAGTCTGTGTCCAAGCAGTTAATTAAAAGAATGGCGCCAAATTGAACAATCTTTTCGCCTTGGTATAATTGTTGATTGTGGATGGATAATCTTTGTTTTTACTTTTTTCTCGCAGTCGAAGTGAAAAGTAGAGTGTATAACTCTGGTCTAAAAGCCATATTACCCCTCGAACTATTTCCCCTCACTCCGTTCGGGAAAATAACCATCTCGTAGTTAAAGTGGCTTACTTTAGACCCTTGTCATACAATCTACTATTATGTAGTACGTTTGCTTAAGATTATTGTAAGAGGCTGACTTTTTATAAAGCTGTGATTGGAATTGGAATAGGTATTCTACCTTGGACTACTAAGATGCAGTTCAGCGAACTCAACTAGTCGTAGCGAGGGTGGATAGCAATGCGTGGCCGAGGCCGGCAAATCCCTTTTTCACGCCGAGTTATGTGTGAGTAGGTAGTTATTTTCCCAAACGAGAAATCTTTTTTTTAATGGCTGATCACGATGATGTTGTATTACATGTTGAAATTTAACCAAAAGAAGGTCACTGCAGTGCACGCTGTTCGCCGCACCCGAGGCGAATAACGTATTTGACTAAAAGCCCCAAACGTATTTAGGTACACAGACATGCTGCCTCTTTATTATTATCGTGTCTCTAACTTAAATACTTACATACCTATATATTTCTATTATACTTTTTCAGAACTGCAGCTTAAAAAAACTATATAAATGTTATTACTGTACTGTAGTCATATCCTCACTAAGCTGTCTGTATCAGGTGAAAGCAAAGGTCCGACTATAATACGTCAGCACGATTTAGAATAGCCACCCCCGCGTTATCGTAAACCTTTACCAGTTTATACTAAGACCCACTTCAGGCTAACATCAACCTTAGTTATTCAAGAATAGGGTTGGTAGTGAGAGCAAAGTTTCGTTAGTAAGTGTGTATGATATTTTGCCGTTCGAAATCAATCCAATATCGCGTCGCGTTTGATCGCGTCGTTCCGAATATTACTCATACAATGTCGCAAATGGATATGAATACGTGAGATACGCTGAGCAGAAAACATGTTTTGATTGCGTTATGGAAAATAATGAGGGATTTTTATATTTTATTGTTAACTAGCAGTTGTACCTGCGACTTTGTTTGCATGGTAATGGTAATGTGGTGAGAGTTAACGCATTTCTTCTCTTGGACATAGGACACATGCAGTTCTAAATGTTCTAATTTAACCTATCATAAAACGTTGAACAAACCTATTTTAGCTAAAATGCCGTTCAAATTCGTTTGTCTTTATCTGTCACTCTGATATTTAAATTAGTAAGAAAGGGACAAAACTCGTTTTGTTTAACAGAGGTATTTTAAGTTTTATGAATAAGGGGGTAAAGGTTTAGTAGATGTTTGTGGCAATAGATCCAACAGGTAGGACACAGGCTGCAGCATTCAATGTTTATTGATCTTCTTCTCTACATATTTTTAACACTGTTTTATATTAAATAAATAAAAATCTCTTCTCTCATAAACATCTTGAGTCACTCCGACTCTCAGGAACAGATGTGTTTAGGAATTCATAATAGATATAATCCTTTCGAGTACCCATTGACCGGTAAGTGTTTACGCGGAACAAAAGATCTCTTTTTAATTAGACAACAGACGGCCAATTTATATTTTCCAACTATACCTAACTACTAGGTAAGTTCTACAACCATAACGCGAGTCCGAGTCCCTTTCTATTAAAGGTAATTATTAATAGTACATTGCGATACAAGTGAGGTATGTTGATAATTACATACATCACAGGTGGAATTATCACGCGAGCCGCAGGTAAGCCCATTTAAGCTACTTTTCCTTGAGTCACCATGCATGTCTTCCTTTTTGCCTTTTAAGGTAGGTGTAGGTGATTTGTTGAAACGTAATCTTAACCTAAAATAGTCAATATTGGCACTAGAATATTATTATTTATTAAAATTGGTAATATAGTAGATATTAGGAAAGAAAATAAGTTTCTGTCCATAAAATATTTTTGATGCTAGCTTTTATTGCCGACTGTACTTTTCTGTATGCTGTATGCCAGGGGTCACCAAATGGCGGACCGCCGACCCGTTTTGTGCGGACCGCGAGAACACAGCAACTTGCACTACAGAGTACCTACGTAAATAAAAATGTATCCCCCCCGCATTTTTTTTCTGTAAAATGTTGTGCAGACCGCGATGGTCATTTCATTTCTTAAAACGGACCCTGAGCGAAACTAGTTGGTGACCCCTGCTGTATGCCGTCGACTAACTATAGGGCATATTACTCAATTGACGAATATAGAAAAGATGATTGTTAAATTCCCAGTAATTGTGTTATTAATAAATAATTTATGTATTAGGAAAAACACGATGCATGAAAACTGTGGTATCATATTAATTTAAGCCTAAGCTTATTCGTTCTATATTTTGTTACACCTTCGGCTAAGACATATAATAGTGATACCAAGCTGCATTTTATAACATCTATACAGGGTGTTAACGGGGTCATGATCCGGAATGACAAAAAGCGAATAAGATGATCATACTGAACAACCTTTCCCATGGGACCAACCACGAAATCGCAAAAAAAAAGAGCCAATTAAGAGTTAACTGTGAGTTAACTGCGATTTAATTGAGAGTTATGTATGGAATACCTGGTTTTTTTTTGCGATTTCGTGGTTGGTCCCATGGGAAAGGTTGTTCAGTATGATCATCTTATTCGCTTTTTGTCATTCCGGATCATGACCCCGTTAACACCCTGTATAACCTATGTTTAGCAAATAAATACTTTGACTGTGACTTTACTCATTGAGACGATTCTAACGAGCCCAAACTCAACGGGGTTTTCCGTCTTTAACATCAGATCAGCTCGATGGTACCATAATATTGAATTGTCATCTAACAAGAACTTATATACAACATTAGCATGGTGGGTAGGTTAACATGTTTTGTGTCCAGCACCTGTTTTCGTCCACTTGAGCGAAAATAAAAATTTACTAGCGTAGAGTCCAAACGACTCCCTATTCAGCGCTAATCACGTCAGAGCGAGCGCTACGAGGGCACTTTTCGCTACAGTAGTATATGGAGTTTCAGCTGTGCAGTAGGAGGTGGACAAAAACTGGAAAAACTTATACTTTTACTTTTTTTTTAATCTTTAAGCGACTGTATACTTGAGTACTTATTTGATAATAAATTCAACTTGATATTCAAGGATTTTTGGATATTTAAAGAAAGTAAAGTATAGGTCTAGTTATTGAACAAGCGAGCGAAGCCAACGAAGTTAAGAACGAAGTAAAGAACTGCTTCAGCTTGGGCCAAAATTATTTCGTATGTCCGGACTAATATTTATATTCGAGCCATAAGTTGGCAACTCCGCTAAGTGGACGAATAGAGGCCAAGCCACATGCAGGAATTAATTCATGCCTTCTAAACTTTACACAAGGGTTCGAACCGAACCAACCAAAGTAGCTTTCGTATTGTCCCACTCTTTTTTTTTACTTTATCGCTCTGCTGACAGCTCAGCAAGCACCCGGCAAGCTTCGAACGAGTCGAAGTTATTATCTCTACATACGCACACGCATCGTGTACACATCCGACACGTGTCCACCGGACACTGTCCAGCGAGTTAAGGGTATACCTCCTCTTCGGGGTTGGTGTTGCTACACGCCTCGCTGAGGAGAGAAAGGTAGATGAAAGGCAACTGGTTTAAATAAATGTATTTACTGAATCTAGCAGCAGTTTAGGCTTGAGAACTTCTAACAGTAGGTATAGTAGATTTTTATAAATCCACTATTCACTTGACGAGGCTTAATAAAATAGCTAGGTTACTTTTATAATTCTACCAAGATAACGCCTAAAGGTGGATGAGGACTTTACTTTAATTACCGGGTGAGAACTGGCACACTCGTGGACGGAAAAAAAAAAAAAAAAAAAACAACAATAGAAATATGACGTCATAACTCTTCTCCTTTTTAGGGTTCCGTAGTCAACAAGGAACCCTTATAGTTTCGCCATGTCCGTATGTCCGTCCTTCCATCTTCGGCTTAGCTCAGTAACCATTACTACCTACTAGAAAACTGTGATTCAGCATGGGTATATAAATCAATCACGCCGGGTTTTTTTTTTCTCGTTAAACCCGTTCGATAGCTCGTTCAAAAAACCCTTTTTCAAATCAGTGATTCGTTTGCGAGATATTGGGCTTTAACGCCCTAATTTTTGTTCGAGTCATGTGTGTATGTATCCCCCCTTCCCTGTCGGCTAAACGGCTACTAATCATAATCATAATAATCATAATCATATTTATTCATAATAATTCAGTATTACATGTCAAAATTGTTAATAATTATAATTAGTCCATATCATATTAAGTACAATAAAATAAAATAATTATAATTAAACAGAGAAAAATAAAAAAACTTAACAGTACCTACTTATAGTAGACTCAGCAAATTCAGTAAAACTGTAGAAGGTATGCTCGATAAGCCATTTTTTTTTTAGCCTCGATTTAAAACTGACCAGTGACGGTGCTTCTGTGACATGGGCCGGCAGTCGGTTGTACACCTTTGGCCCCATGACGTGGGTAAGTTTGGCAGATTTCACCAGACGATGCCTGACGCTCACTAGCTTTTGAGAGTTGCGCAGGTTTCGACCATGGATCTCTGCTCCACTCGAATATTCTTCCAGGTGACTGTGTACATAAGTGGCCACCTGGAGTATTACTACGGACGGCAGGGTAAGTATCCCAAGGGACTTAAAGTAGGGCCGTGCGGAAGTTCTCTGGTTCACCTGTATACAATCGCTCGTATGGCTTTCTTTTGCATGCGGAAGACCCGCTCCCATTCGGCAGCGCGGCCCCACAGCTCTGCACCATATTGTAAGAGCGAGTGTAGGTACTGTGGCAAAGTAACAGGAGCGTACCACATCTCTGGGCATTACTCTCGCTAGTCGACGTAGGGCGAAGCAGGCGCTTCCTAACTTGATGAAAATTGTGTTGGCATGTGCTTTCCATTGAAGCCCTCTGTCAAGTTCGAAGCCAAGAAATGTGGTACACTCCACCCTGTCCTATTTTGTTTCCTTGCACTACTGGGGATGTGAAAAAATTCGTGGTAGTAGTAATGAATTTAAAAGGAAAACTAGGCATAAGTACTTTAGTTACCGAGGAATAGTCGACCACTTGGCTGGTTTTTTGTTTGTTTTTTTTTTCGGTCAAATTGATTCTTATGGCCTAATGATCAATCATTCCGATCGCATTATGTTGCAAAGTTTTGACACCATAAATATTTTCGTTTTAAAATGTTATTTCTTTATTTTGTTTAGTCGAGTAAGAATCCATTTGCCGAGAATTAAAAAAAAAAGCTGTAGGTACAACCCGGTTAGTTTAAGAATGCACCGTGTTCATGCATACATCTACGAATGTCGTAATGTTATAAAACACGCGTGTTTAATACTCAGGATTATGAGCCTAAAAGCGACATAATAAAATATCTTACCATCCGTGTCGCACACAATGTTTTCATCACATTTGCGGGGAAACATCCGTCCATTTTGTTGAAAACCCTCATTCAACAAAATGGACGGATTTTGTATATTTGTTGTTGTATATTCTGAATCTATTATGTCACCAGCTGTGGCCCGTTTCACGAAGATACAAGTTACAAACTACAATCGAACAAGTAACAAGAACATAAAGTTACAATTTACAAGTACAAGTGTTTCTCGTTGGCGGCCTTCCATGGTAGAATAATAAAATTGTACGATATTCCCGATTACAAGTAAATGACATCTCGATTTAACAAGTCTCTGTCACGTTAAAAAAAAAACTTGTTGATGTTTTGACATGGTTTTGACGTTTGTTTTGTTGTCTATGTAGGTACGTGACTGTTATAATTATAAAGTTTTCAAAAGAAGAAAACTGTTATTGTGTAGTTTATTTATGTTCCGGCACCCGAGACTGCCTTTTCTCTATTATTATAAAATAGTACTTGATAGTACTAGATATAAGTACAGTCGCCATCAGATATATCGTAGCGGCCAAGGTGCTCACAAATATCTGAACACGTCTCTAATGCCTCGGCAATAGAGACGTGTTCAGATATTTGTGATCACGTTGGCCGCTACGATATATCTGATGGCAACTGTACACACCGTAGGGTATGGAAAGCAACAAAAAAAAAAGACCGGGTTGCACTCCGGGAGTGCCGGTAGCAGTGAACTTGAATAATTTGGCAAAAAAAAAAAAAGCTTTCGTTGAATTCATACTCTGTTCGGAACCCAGTATTCATTCTGGTCCGGAAAATTCTTGGTAATCGCTGGCGGAAGCTACTAGAAGCCGCATCATTATCTTCGTCATCAGTAGAGTCCCACGAATGCCACATTTTGCTCGAATAAAATGTATTTACAGAACAGAACAGAACAATTTACAAGTTTACTTAGCTCGGAAGCTAGGTAGTTTTTTTTACAATGTGACCAATACAAGTTGACAATTTAACAAAATCTTGGAGAAACGTTAGTTCGATTTAAGCAATTTCAAACAATAAAATAATAAAAAATGTCTCTGGTTCAAAATTTACAATTGTAACTTGAGTTATACAATTTGTAGAAAAGTAGTTTCGAGAAACGCTTGTAGTGACTTTTTCAACCAATGTTGCTAGTTTAGACTTGTAAAATTGTAACTTGTTGCTTCGTGAAACGGGACACTGGCAGCACTGTGGCGAGAGGTCTAGGTGTCAAAATCCACCAATCATATTTAATCATATTTAATCATCATCAATATGATTGGTGGATTTTGACACCTAGACCTCTCGCCACAGTGCTGCCAGCTGGTAACATAATAGATTCATAAAACCGTAATTTGCCGTGATACCCAAAGCAAAGACCCTTCAGCATTCAGCCACGATTCAATCAAACAACCAATCAATCAATGCTACGAGCAAGTGTGTAGTGTAAAATTACATCTAGTAAATTAGGTATATAATTTTGTTTAAGTGTGTACACTACCTACGTGTAGTGTTGTGGCCATCGCCTATAGACGCAAGATGGCGGCCGTTAGTTTTTGCCGCCAAAACTTCGCTCATTTAGTTTTTATTACGTCGCACGCCGCCCACTATGGCCGAGGTTCTTGTCGCCATCAATCACGGTTTTATGCTAAAATCTAAGCAGATACCAACCTGCCCCTCTAGCACACTAGGTTCTATGTCCGACATAAAGCATTTGTCCCTCTTGCACTCGCATATTGGCCAGAATGGGACGAATGCTTTATGTCCAACATAAAAGTTAGCGTACTAGCCCCTCTGAGACGCATTATGTTGCAGCGATCCAGAAAAAAATGATATGTAGGTAATTAAAGGATCAATAAATGGGTATTTTAAATACTGAAATACATTTTACCTAATTACTTAATAGTTTTAAGAGCCTTATCACACTTGCGATTTGCGAGCGTGTTTTCTATACAATTATCAGTCGCGGCGAACACGCTGCGTGATCGCCTTCATACAAAATACGCTTGGAAATCGCAAGTGTGATAAGGCTCTAAGAAAAAGCTTCTAATAAAATGTAATATACTATTTTCGGTTGTCCGTTCCGTTATACCACCATTATACTAGATAACTAGGTACTTAGGTACCTAGTACGAAAACGGTAACGGAATGGTATAAAACAATCTTGGGGCCGTTTTTTTCTTTTATAACAGTTACTTCGAAAGTACTTTTGATTAAAAACCGAATTAGCCGTATTTTATCAAAAAAAAGTCGACTGTATAAGATTCCGTATAATGGCCCAAAAACGTATGTAAATGTTCATTTAGCTGCCCTCTAGCGCCAAGTAGTCGAACTAAGTATCAACAACTGATGTGTAGTGGAAAGATGGCGCTGCAAAATACACAAATCATTATAGTAAAATATTAAAGGTCGCTTTCTTGGAAAACTTTCGATTCTTTTTATTCTGTAAAGTTTTGATTATCTTGTTATATAACAGAAAAATAATATAAAACTATTCACATGGCATTACCTCGCTCGCATGCTTATAGGAACCGGGCTATTAAAAACAATCCAAACGTCAGTTTTTGACACTTTCCAATTGAAGCGCGCGGCGGGTGGTCAAACACGCCCGGTCTAAAATTGTGGTCTTATATATACTGTGATAAATATTCCAAAATCCACAATGAAGGGTGACAAGAACGTAGACTTCCAGGCTCTTAAGGACATCGCCAACAAGCTCAGAATCGACAGCATAGTCGCAACAAATGCGTCAAAGTCCGGGTAAGTGCCTAACCTCATAGCGTCAGTACCTTGTAGACCCGCTACTTTGAAGGTCTAATCAAGGTTAGAAATGGGTTTATAACCAATTACATTCCAATAACTTCTTTATGGAATCGACTCTCTTGATAGCTTTTGCAGTAATACCTCACGATTCGGGTTATTTTACCTATAATAGTTATGATTTTGTGTATGGCTTGATTGACTAGCCGGCGTTCAATATGTAATGCAAATTAGATTGCAAGGTCATAAAAGCGTAAGCCGGTATTCCGGACTGGACTTTCGACTGTTTTATGTTTAGCATTGTTAGTTCTATTATACAGGATGTGATGTTTTTGGTTTGCTAACGCTAGGTTAGGACCACGTGATTGATTCATCGGCCTGAGAGAAAGTCGCCCGGTCCCTTCCCACATATCAGTCACCTATAAGATATATTGCTGTGTCATTCATGATAATAATCAATATGATAAAAGTGTTATACTTAATCAAATATTACGGTCCGCCTAAAGCAAAGGGGGCGCAAAGTAAGGACTTAGAAATTTTTTGATCCAAAGTGAAAATTGTATAGGAATCATAAAATAGTTAGGAAAATTTTATTCAAAACGCTAAAATAAGCATGTTTTATAGAAAAAACTTTTTCTCTAAAATCAAATATGGCCGAGATATTTGCCCTCAAAGATTGATGGTTTTCAAGGAAGCTGGGACAGAAAAATTTCGATGGATGTTGGTGTTATTATAACACCTATTTATTATTGTTTTATCGTAAAGATTACGCTAAAATAAGCATGTTTTATAGAAAAAACTTTATCTAAAAAAAAAAAAAAAAATTTCTATGTCCCAGCTCCCTTGAAAACCATCAATCTTTGAGGGCGAATATCTCGGCCATTTTTGATTTTAGAGAATAATTGTTCCTATAAAACATGCTTATTTTAGCGTAATATTTACGATAAAGCAATAATAAATAGGTGTTATAATAACACCAACATCCATCGAATTTTTTTTATGTCCCAGCTCCCTTGAAAACCATCAATCTTTGAGGGCGAATATCTCGGCCATTTTTGATTTTAGAGAAAAATTGTTTCTATAAAACATGCTTCTATTAGCGTAATCTTTACGATAAAACAATAATAAATAGGTGTTATAATGACACCAAGTCCTGCGCCCCCTTTGCTTTAGTCCAACCAATTAAAACGCAATACAGTTTTTGGTTAATTACTATTTATAGATACTAAATTAATTCTGAACTTCAAATCACTCTCCTTTTGTCTGTGTAACTTTACGCATAATTCCGAAAAATTATGTGCACGCGGCATGCACTAGGTACTTCAGGTATTTCATTCCATAATCCAATGGGTTCAAATCTGGTGAAGCTGCAGGCCATGCATTCCAAGGTATAAAATCGGTTAAATTTGTTTGGTAGCAGTCCTGAATGCATCGCGCTTTGTGGGACGGAGCACTACCTTGCTGGAAGCAATAATATTTAATTGTCCGGATACAAGTTTAGTGCATTCTCCAGCAAATGATCCTGCAAAACGTTCTCAATGTAGTAATATTGATTCATTTTGACACCTCGGTCTATGAAAAGTAGTGGTAACTTCCCTCTTGGAGATATCGCAGCCCATACCTTGACTGCCGATGCACTTTGAAAATGTTGTACACCTAATTTGTCAACAGGAAAATCCCTAAATGAAACATCATACAGGCGATCATTCTGTTGATTGTGACTATCTTGTAATATGAAAAAGTATGTCATCACCTGCATGCCAAAGTAGTAGCTCAGTAGACAGGCAGTCCTCTCTGTAGTCATGACTAGGATAGTGTTAGGGCACGCTCGCACACACCACAACCACACCAGTGATGCGGCTTGCAGGTGCATTGCTGGTTTAAAACAGGCAAGGCACCTAGTTATTTCACGGGTAGAGATCTATTGATCAGATAGGTAAAACTTAAATCAAAGATTCAATGTGGTTATAATTTTCATGATTTCAACCTTTTTTGTTTTCTTTTAGCAAAGATGTTGGCGTCTGTAAATTGCATTCATACATTAATTAACTCTATAATAATATTCAAAATAATAATATAAGCCTTAACGACTTTTTACATGCAAAAAAAAATCTTGAAATAGGCATATTAGACGTTGACACTGTCGTCTTGCATTCCGGTATAGGCCTCCTCCAAAGATTTCCATTCTTTTCTACCTGTTGCTCTCCTTCTCCATATGTTTCCTCCTTTGTCTCTATGAGCATTCAATTCGTACTTGTTGCCATGGTTATGACTTGTCACTGTGAAATTTAGATTGGCTCTGAATGAGAGCAAAATTACATTCCGCTAAACCCTACCTACCATCCATTCCACCTACCTTCCGTTTCACATTTAATTGATTAGGTCAATCGACTTTTTCTTGTTATTTTTCCACACAATGGTGAGAGATGCTTAGGAGAACAAGATACCTACCCAATAAAATCAAAATTTCACATGAGAGTTCAAACCATTTCTCTTTCTGCCAACACAGTGAATCTTCAAACCAATAAAGGATCTGCATTGCAGTTGCAGCATCAATAGGCTATATATGTTGTCCGCTATCCATCAGGCAGTATCATAATCAAATTGTTGGGTAGAATTATATTGTTTTGGTACATCCGACACATACAAATAACCTTAAGTTGTCATTGACCAAGGATTGTAGGTGACTAGTGACCTGTGACATTGAAGCTACTACTGATAATATTGCAGATATATACCTCAAGTTTCCACTAAGATAATATTTGGCTAGTGGAATAAACTCAATATAAACCTAAATGTTGGGACTTCATTGATTTTCATGGTTATGAATTACAGTTATCTTGACATTCTAAATGAAGATTCCATTTAAATCTCATCAACTTTGCAATTATCTAATAAGCTGCAGAAAACTAGTGCTTTGCTCCTTCTAAAAACTCAAATAGGCATTTGTTATTTAATTATTGCGTAAGTTATCTACAACCAGATAATGAGTGACTGAATAATGTATAATGCATAGCCGTTACTATGTAACACTAGCTCTTGAGCATAAAATGACATAATAATGTAGTAAATGTAGTGTCCAGTCTCTACTACCTGTAGTTCCTTTTAATTTCGACTCAATAATAAGGAGAGATAAGGTTTAAATTCAAATGTCTTAATAATGAGTGAATTTTGATGATCAATTATCTTTTGTCTGCATAACTTAGATCTGATTACAATTATTTTCCCAGTAAAGGTTATGTTACTAAATTACTTGAAATTGAAACTACCTGACACTAAATTGTTACAAAGGCTGTGTTCTCAAATGACCCAACACTTAAAAAAAAAGACCGGGTTGCACTCCGGGAGTGCCGGCAGAAGTGAAAACTCAATAACATTATAACAGTTTTTCGATCAGGTCACGTGACATCCTATAACATTATAACAGTTTTTCGATCAGGTCACGTGACATCCTACGGTGTCACCCTAAAAATGAATTTGACGCAAATGTATAAACAATTATCAATTATTTAGGCGGACGGGCCGCGGGCGCGTTGGGTGCGAGGGGCCGCCGGCTCGCGCCGACGGCCGGCGGCAAACACAATAGCAATTTGTTTTTGCCATTGCCAAATATTTTTCAAAGCTTTATCTCTTTAGGAATAACGTCTAAATTCGAACTACATATTCGAATTTGCAAGAACGGCAGACGGCGGTGGCGACCAAAATATAAATTTGGTTTTGCCGTTGGTAAATATTTTTCAAAGCTCTATCTCCCCTACTTTAACGCCCAAATTCGAACTATTCGAATTTTCTCAATAGCAAAACGGTGAAGGACGAGGCGTTGGTATTATTACAAATTTATTTGCAGAATATGCTATTGCAAAAAGTGTTTAACGTCTTTGTACTCTTACGAATAGCGTTCAGTTTTGAATGTAGTCGAATCGGCTAGCAGCAAAAAGTGACCTCCTTCACATCTGACGTCACAAAACTCTGTCGCGTATTTAACAAATTTTCCCCATCCCAAAAAGTGATCAGCGCCGCTAAAGATGTTTTCACTACAAAAAAAAAAAAATTGAATGACCATTTGCCTGCAGGCAAATTATTTGTTCAATAATACTGCAACGAAATCGATTATAATTAGTAAGATAGCGTGCAATGGGAGATGCGCTATGACATTTAAATTCAATGCTTATTATACCGTACCGCCTCGCCCGTCAGCATCGCGTGGTATTGTCGCGTTTGCCTACTAAAACCCATAACTGTAAAGTTATTAACTAAGTAGATATATATGGATGGAACTAAGTACCTAGTCTAACTATCATATTACAATTATAGATTAGGAATTCGGCGTTGGTTTAAAAAAGCTTACGCTATGGTATCTTTACTTTTCTGTATCACCCAGGATCTTTATGAGTTTTAATTTTCATTTAAAAATCTGGCCTAGTGGAGGGAGCTGTAATGTACTGAGTCAGCTAAAGTTTTGTTTTAAGCGTTTGATAGGGTTGTATTTAACTCATGAGTGCTCTGGGCACTTTAGTAAAGGGCCAAGCTAGTAGCCTTGGCCGTGAAATGGCAGGAGCTAGGAGGCGCCATAGAGACTCCAACAATCGCGTGACCCTGGGCTGGGCGCTTGCCCAGGGTGACCAATGGGAAAGACCACCGGACCATGCGTTTTACGTGTTCCCATATCATCGTATGGCACTGAAAAGTGGTCGCTTACTATGGGCCTCATAAGAAGGCTCAAAGTCACCCCAAGGGCTATGTTGGGAGTTTCTCTGCGTGATCGCATCAGAAATGACGCTATCCGCAGCAGAACCAAGGTAACCGATATAGCCTTCCGAATCGCCAAACTTAAGTGGCAGTGGGCGGGGCACATAGCACGTAGAACCGATGGCCGTTGGGGAGGAAAGGTTCTCGAGTGGCGACCATGTACCGGGAGGCGCGGCGTGGGTAGGCCCCTCGCAAGGTAGACTGATGACCTGGTAAAGGTTGCTGGAGTCCGCTGGATGCGGGTGGCGCAGGACCGGTTACTTTGGCACTCTTTGGGGGTGGCCTATGTCCAGCAGTGGACGTCTTTCGACTGTAATGATGATGATGATGATATCGTCGACTCATAAGTATATTTTCCCTTGCAGACATCCGACATCATGCGCGTCGATGGCGGAGATCATGTCGGTGCTGTTCTTCAACACGATGCGGTACAAGATCTCCGCACCCAGAGACCCCTCCGCCGACCGCTTCATCCTCTCCAAGGTAATTGTATTTTGAAACACCAGACCCCGTATCATGGTCACTTGGTGTCTTGTCATTGTCACTTATCGCGTGATAAGACCGACCATGGTACGGGGTCAGCGTTTCACTTCCTAACTACCCGCGTGGTCGTGCCGGAGGTTTCCCGAGGCTACTCTGCCACCGCGTATTCCAATCGCTTCATTGCGTTCGTTGTATGAAAGCAACAGCCAGTATAAAAAAAGGGATGAAAGATATTCCTTTCATTGTCACAATTACACCATGTCAAGTGTGCTTAAAACTAATTTCACATTTTAGTCTTATATAAACATATGACATCACGATCAGTTCAAAGTACACCCTCGTGAATTACGTCAAAATTACGAGTCATGCGAAGCGAAACTTTTAAGGCCTTAGATATGACGTTAACAGGCTCGTAACAAGAATGAAATGAGATAATATCGTTCGATGTTTTACGATAACAAATGTTTTCCATATTACCCGATTCTCATTATCTTGCATCAGTAGGTATACCTTAAGAATTTTTGGCATCCTATTCTAAATTATTTTAAGACAGAATGCGTTCTTGCGCTACTCGCATTGTATTTTGGATGTCATATCTGTACAGTGTTTTTAAAATTTAGGCTCATTACTTATTCCTAACCAATTTACAAGGACCTCTTTAGCCTAGTTGGTAGTGACCCTGCCTACGAAGCTAGAGGTCCCGGGTTCGAATCTCGGCAAGGGCATTTGTTTGAGTAATGAACACGAATATTTGTTCCCGAGTCATCGTTTTCCAGGTATTTAAATCGTCATCTAGTACACATAGTACAAGCTGTGCTTAGTTTGGGACTAGGTTGATTTGTGTAAGATAGTTGTAGCCCAAATATATTTTTCTCAAACATGCAATGAAATGTTGACGTTGTGTTCTTCATAATGGGCTTCGAAGTGTCACGTTTCGGGCGCAGCGAGACGAGAGAGACCCATAATGGCATTTCATACAAAGTTGGCTGCAAGGTGGTCTTTTTTAATTTCCATTCGACAATTTGTGGCACAGGATCACGGGCGCTCAGCCATGAAAATGAAAGTTTGACTTCTTGGAGTTTTTTTAATTTGTTTTATTGCATGTTTGAGAAAATCACTATACATACCTCGGCGTGAAAAGGGGTTGCCAGCCTCATAACCATCCGACCTCGCTACGCTCGGTCGTCTATATGTACTCGGCCGGCAACCCCTTACTTCCTACCTCTGTAGTAACGTACTATTGTTTATTCATCACCCAGGGTCACGCCGCGCCCATCCTATACGCCGCGTGGGCAGAGGCCGGCCTCTTCCCCGTCGAGGACCTGAAGAACTTGCGCAAGCTGGACAACGACCTCGAGGGGCACCCCACGCCGCGCCTCAACTTCGTGGACGTGGGCACCGGCTCGCTAGGACAGGGGCTCGCCGTGGCCGCCGGCATGGCCTACGTGGGGAAGTACTTCGACCAGGCGCCCTACAGGTATGTACGATTCAGTGTATATTTATCTGATTCGTGTATATATTTCGTGTTATTTTTTTGATTTAGGCAACAAAGACCCATATTTATATGTAAAATAACTTAAGTAAAGCCTTTTTTGTATGTAGTGGTGATGTTATAGGCAAGTATTATAATGCAGGTATTCTATACAATACCTAGGCAATGTATAGAATGCCGTGGTAGTTTAGGCTATGTATGAAATTGTATAATTTATTAAATCTATATTATACTTTACCTAGGCAGTGTATACAATTCCTAGGCATTGTATAGAATGCCCGTTGAATCACGGGCAAAGTACAAAATAGAGTTAATTAGCAACAATTTCTAACCCTCTTTTTGTCCTATAATGTCCTATCTTAACTGAAATGAGGTGATCCGTCAAAGAACCAAGGACAGCCTCCAAGATTAGTAAGCTGGAGTGGCAGCATTTTAACCTAACCGCCAGCGTGTCTATTGCCGCTCTAAGGGACACAAGCAAACCCTAACCTAACCTACTTACCTACAAATAACACTATTGTTACGATTATTTGTGGTTTTCTTTTACTGCAGGGGGCTTCGCCCCACGAGCCACCGTTGCAACGCGTTTACATCCCCCTCCCGCATGCGTCTCCCTTCCCGCTTTCGTCTTTTTCACACATTGCCTGATGTTCAAGAGGCATTCTATACAATGCCTAGGCAAAGTGTATAATAAGTTTTATTTCATACCTTGCCTGCACGTTTTAGGCAATGTATAGAATTACACAGATTGCCTATGACAGTGACATATTTAAATTACATACGTATTTAAATTGTCTGATACAACAAATGCCTATTCGAACATTTCGAACACGTCACCTCTACAAGCAAGAGAGGCACTTAACTTTTTTACCTATACATACCATACAGAATAACATACATATCAATTTAATACGGAACCCTAAAAAGCTTATACAACAACACAAACAAAGTTGCAACAACTGCAATGTGTTAGGTACGCAATTTCGTAACGTCAGGTAACCTACCTCGCAAACGCCGGAACATGACTCCCTTCGTAATACATAACCAAGTATGTGATGGGCATTAGCACTTCCGATGGTTGTCATATTGAAATTTAACGAACATTTGCTTCGCAATACCTATGTCAATAAAATAATAAAGAAAGGCTAGAAAAAACATATTTGATGATGTCATTCCTTGCCAATGTAGACAGTAACCATCCTGTGTATTACACAGTACTAACAGGAAGAGTTTGGAGTTTCATTTTATGACTCATATGAATATGTCATCATTGTCTGAATATGATGCAATATGGACATTACAATGACGGTTTTTTTTGTTATGACATCAGCTTTCACTATTTATTCTACGTTGAAACACCTTACAGTACGTAATATTTGAAATAAGATCCTAATCATTAATAAATAATGGTCAGCCTTAACACTTACTTTTATTATGATATCCTTATATTGTTCATGTCATTTCATTGTAAACATAAAAAGCACTGAACTTAATATACAATGTTGCACACAAATTGTGCATCACCATCAGTGGGTGCCAGAGTATATCGTGTGCTCTACCCCACACGCCCGCCGTCGGGCGTCGTGGCAAGCGTCACTCGAACACAACCTACATCTATAGAATTGAGCTCTAAAATCGATTATGGTTGCTCACAGTTGAGACTAGAATCCAACCACTGGAGAACGTCTTTATATTCACACTACGACGGTGACCAACAAGCATACAGTCTGCTTGATGGTAGGCAGACAACGTGATACCGTGAAAAATCTCTCACCATAGCCTTTGAACTCGTGCGATTCCAGAAGAATTTCGCGTTGTAGGCAACGGGCTTGTGTAGCAACCACTGACAGTGAAGTTTCCTTTGACGTGAATGTGATCAAGTAGATATGTATTTCTAAAGCCCTTAGCTGGGTCTGCCTTCAGTGAGTTCAGTTATATATCATGCTTCATACCGCCAGGCCAATGCACTTTTCGAGGGCTCGAGGCTTATGCTAAGAGTACTAACTAATACGCCGTACAGCTTATAGTAGCAACAATTATCTGGCGCATCATGCGAATGGGTTTCTGATTATACCATGTAAGACACATCATCTAACTCAAATCAATCATAAGTGCTGTTATTCGTCAGGGTGTACTGCCTGGTGGGAGACGGCGAGGCGGCCGAGGGCAGCATCTGGGAGTCACTGCACTTCGCCAGCCACTACAAACTGGACAACCTGGTCGTCATCTTCGACGTCAACAGACTCGGACAGTCTGAGCCCACCTCGCTGCAGCACCACGTGAGTATGCTACGTTTTCGTAAGGATATCATCTGGTCTCTTAAGTAAAGTTTCTTTAATAAGTGACCAGCATTCATATCTGACACGTTTAAGTGCTCAAAAATATTTGACATGCACCAAAGTAGTGTTTTGCAACCTATAGGTCGCGTCCCCCTGGGGTTCAACAATATTCTCTTATAGTTTCAGGTTTTCCCTCACTGCTCCATTTAAATTATACACTGTATAAGAACAAAACATAAGCTCTGGTTCAATTTAAAAGTATCTCACCTTAACAAGGAGAGCATAATTTGATTCTTTATTTGGATTAGTCCAACTGCTCAAGACATACATCCTCATCCCCCTAAAGTTATTCCCGGTTGTGCCCCTAAAGGAGCCCCGGGTCCGCTTTAACACCTAATCCCAAGATTAGGCCTAGGCACTACGGTTTTACGAAAGCGACTGCCATCTGACCTTCCAACCCAGAGGGAAAATTAGACCTTATTGGGATTAGACCGGTTTCCTCACGATGTTTTCCTTCACCGAAAAGCATACACATTATTTACAAAATAATTCAAAATTCTCATGATAACTGTTTCAAATTGATACAATCTCGTGAAAGGCGTTTAGACCTAGATTGGCCACATAGGCAATTTATTTACTATGTACAATAAAAAAAGCGAAAACTTGTTATTTTCACCAGTTATCATAGACAAACTGTGCTAAATGTGTATGTAGAAACAATTATGGATGCACACTTCAAGTATTGCAGCTGTGCACACAGACTGTGCATTGCTAACTGGGGCCCGTTTATGAAGCAACAAGTTACAAATTACAAGTGGAAGTCTCTTTCTATCAAAAGGTATTGAAAAGAGACTTCCGATTGTAATTTGTAACTTGTTGCTTCATGAAACGGGCCCCAGGCGGTGCAAGAGCGAACCGTGCGTCGTACTCGCGTCCGCCCTCGGGCGCCGTGGTCAGTAGCGTTCGAACAAATTATTGCAGATACGACAATATTTATAAAAAGCAAAAAAATATGGTATCATCCAAATGCAGAGGTCTGGAAAGAGTAGAACTAATTGATGAGATAATTGAAACAAATGCATACTCGTATAAAAGCGAGGTTTTTGTGAAAGTCCATGAATACAGTATTTATTTTCTATCTTTAAACGCAAAGGTTAAATTGCTGAACCCATATACTTATTTTCATTGATTAGAATACCTTTGCTTACCTTCCATTTTGGGCTTCTCAACTTACTACTTTGTACTAATAGTGTTCATAAAATATTTACTTTTAGGTTAGGTTACTTCACATCATCTTTAATTTAAATATAAACGAAAACCACTGGATGAAAGTAACTTATACAGAACTTTTCTATATCAGTTTGAAATATACGACGCGCGGCTTAAGTCCTTTGGCTTCCACTCGCTGGTGGTCGACGGTCATGACGTCACAGAGCTGGTGAAGGCCTTCGACGAGGCTGCCACCGTGACCGGCAAGCCCACGGCGCTCGTCGCCAAGACCTTCAAGGGCAAGGGTTTCCCTGGCATCGAGGATAAGGAGAACTGGCACGGCAAGGCGCTGGGTGCTGATGGGGAGAAGATCATCAAGGTGAGTTGATACCGTGAAAAATCTCTTTTGAAGAACGTAGACTTAAAACTTTTAATTTTTGTCATACCAGCACGGCTATCACGCGACGGCGGGCGAGCTCTCTCGATTTTTCTCGCACTATCCGTCTCTTTCTTATTAGAACACTTTGAACAAACACTATGTCGCGGCCGTCCCATGATAGACGTGCTGCATATCCTAAGAAAGCAACTTCATCTATTAAACTCGTAATAAGCACTGTACTTAATATAGTGGTGCACACAGATTGTGCATTACAATCAGTGGGTGCCAGAGTATGTCGTGTGTCGTACTCACACGCCCGCCGTCGGGCGCCGTGGCCAGTAGCACTCGAACACTATCTATACAATCAAGCTCGAAAATGTATTGAGTTTGCTCACTGGTGGGGGTCGAGTCAAATCACTGGAGAACATTTAGCAACAGTAGCAACCACAAGCCTCGATGACAATTAAGTTTCTTATGGCTTGGATGTGACTGTGCTCAAGTACATAGTTCTTTACGCACATTTATTACACTTTTCTAAAGCCTGTTTGTTATAATCGCATTAATTATCTGTTGTACGGGTGCGGATCATGCGGGATTCGTTAGATTAGCAAAAATATGGCCCAATGTTACCATATCAAACACATCATATAACACAAATTTAACAGTAGTGCATGCCTCGTTTTTTTTTTCGATACATAGGTATACCTCATGTCATTGTATGTGCAAAGTTTCGTTACAATCCAACACGTAGTTTTAAAATGAGAGCGTAACTACGTTTGTATGGAGAATCGAGCTTACTGCGGAGTCTTAAGTTGTGACATAGCTAAGCTATTGTATGCTATGCTGATGGTGTTGGCCAACGAGAACTCGTCAAAATAAACTTACTTTAACTGTTATAACTATACCAATTGTTATGTATGTGTGCGTGAGCGCACCGCTCCTGCGTCGAATAAATTAGTGTGTCTATAACCCTTGCTTGTTTCACTCGTGCCTCCCACCCAAATAGAACATTGGCGGCGATCCACCCACAAGTGCAGGAAAAAAAAAAATAACAAAATGTCTACAGCACATTTCGGTATTTTGCCCACGTTTGACCACAATTCGCAGGTTTGGAAAACGTATAAAGCGCGTTTAACGCAGTGGTTTGTGGCAAATAAAATTAATACGACGACAGACACGGGAGGACAACAAAGACGAGCGATACTTCTCAGCACACTCAGTGACGGTACTTATAAACTCGCAGCGGATCTAGCGTTGCCGAAGAAAATAGAAGAAGTACCGTATGAAGACGTGGTGAACTTGCTGGAAAATCATTTTGTCCCAAAGGTGTTCGGATTTACGGAACGGTATAAATTTTACTCAGCCGTTCAACAACACGGAGAGACACATACTCAGTGGGCGGCACGGCTACGGGGTCTGACCGCAGAATGCGAGTTTACAAACTTAGAAGAAGTTCTGCGTGACAGATTTATGATGGGCATGCTGCCGGGACCGGAACGGGACAAACTATTTTCGCAGGATATCGCGGCGCTCACGCTCACCAAAGCGGTGGAGCTGGCGAGCGCGATGCGCTGCGCGCGCGAGGTATCAGCGGGCGCTGGCTCAGCGGTCTCGTCGGGCGATCAGCTGTTCAAGATAGCTAGCGCAAGCAGGGAGTCGGGCCGTGACCGTGAAAAATGTACTGTATGCGGGTATTTCAATCACAAAACGGCCGATTGTCGTTTCTCTAATTATAAATGCAAAAAATGCCACGGTAAAGGCCACTTAAAAAGGATGTGCAAGAGTGTTAAGTGCATTATGGCGAATGAGGTGAGCGAGGGAGACGATGGTGAGTTATTAAACATTCGTTCTGTAAATGGGGAGCCCATGTCAGAGTGGGTCACTATTTTTGGCGTGTCTTTGAAGTTTGAGATTGACAGTGGGTCATCGATCACGGCGATGTCACAGCAATTGTTCAACAAACATTTTTCTAAGGTGAACATTAGGGCACCTACAAAAAAACTCGTGTCATACACTAGTAATAATATCGCGTGCATTGGTAAGGCACAGTTGCCGATTATGTACGCGGGCCGCACACAGCTGATTGATGTTTACATCGTTCGCAACGGTGGCCCGCCGATATTAGGTCGGGATTTCATTTCCTTATTTAAATTAGAAATCACATCTATCCAGTATTGTGAACAAAAGCGGAGCGAACTAGAGGAACTGCAAACGAACTATCCGACAGTATTTTCGGATAATTTAGGCCTATTTAATAAGTACAAGGTAGATTTGCAGCTTAAACCAGATGCAAAACCGGTTTTTTTCAAGGCGCGCCCGTTAGCGTTTGCATTAAAAGCAAAAGTAGATGAAGAACTAGACCGCCTAGTAAATCTAGGAGTTTTAAAGCCCGTCGAGTATTCAGAATACGCATCTCCAATAGTTCCGGTGCTGAAAAATAATGGAAGTATACGTATTTGTGCAGACTACTCGGTCGGTATAAATAAACAGCTGTGTGTAGAACAATACCCGTTGCCGACAATTAAAGAATTGTTTACTAAATTGCACGGGGGGCAAACTTTTACAAAATTGGATCTCTCGTCTGCTTACACACAGCTGGAACTGAAGCCGGAGTCACAATATCTTACGTGTATTAATACGCATCGGGGCTTATTTTTTTATAGGCGTTTATCATTTGGATTAAGCAGTGCTCCAGCCATTTTTCAGCGTGCTATTGATAATTTACTTAGTGGAATGGAGGGGGTACTGTGTTTACTCGACGACATTTTGATAACGGGCAAGGACAAAACCGAACATTTGCAGCGGCTGAATGCAGTTTTAAAAAGGTTAGAAGACGCGGGATTAACCTTACAAAAAGAAAAATGCGTTTTCTTCCAAGAACAAGTACAATACCTTGGCTATATAATCGATAAAAACGGTCTTCACAAGTCACCAGACAAGGTAAAAGCGATCCTGGAAGCGCCGGTACCGACCAATGTAAACAAATTGCAATCATTTTTAGGGTTAGCAAACTACTACCGAAGTTTTGTAGAAGGTGCTTCCACGATCCTTTCACCTTTGTATGATTTATTAAGGAAAGGAGTCAAATGGACTTGGGAAGAGGCACATAATCAAGCATTTGAAAAAATAAAAAAATGTTTAGGTTCGGAGCAGGTTTTGGCCCATTTTGTCCCGAATGCGAAAACTATTTTGACGGTGGATGCATCGCCTTACGGCCTTGGTGCGATTTTATCGCAGATACAGCCAGATAATAGCGAACGACCAATTGCATTTGCTTCCCGTACCCTTAACGCGGCGGAAAAAAATTACTCGCAAATACAGAAAGAAGCGACGGCGATCATATTCGGGGTAAAACGATACCACCAATATTTATTCGGTAGATCGGTGCCGTTCATATTACGTACTGACCATAAGCCCCTCATTTCTATTTTCGGGCCTCATAAAGGTATACCCGAAGTCACGGCTAATCGCTTACAACGATACGCTATTTTCTTAAACGCATACAATTATCAAATAGAATATATTCGTAGTACAGCGAATAGCGCAGATTATCTTTCTCGAGCTTGTTTACCAGACGACGGCTGCAGCGGAGGGCCGCCGCGGGCGCGCGGGGGAGGGCCGGACCGGTCAGTTACCGATGATCGCGGTGCATACGTGAATTTTGTTATCGAAGGATGCCTACCTATAACGAGGGACGAATTGCGTAAGGAAACAGGAAAAGATGCGGTTTTAATGCAGGTAATTAATTATGTTGGTAAAGGGTGGCCAAAAAAGTGTCATGAAACCGAGTTAAAACCGTATTTTTACTGTAGGTTGCAGTTAGCTTGTGAAAACGGTTGTTTGATGAGAGGACATAAGGTTGTTATTCCGGTGTCACTGCAGGCGCGCGCATTAACCGAGTTACATAATTCTCATTTAGGTATCGTGAAAACAAAGGCCGAGGCGCGTTCAAAATTTTGGTTTCCGAAGATCGATGAGAAGATTGAGCAGATGATTAGTTCGTGTGATACTTGCATTAAATTGAGACCCCTACCAGGCCGCGCACCCCTTGCTCCTTGGAAATACCCCTCGGATCCTTTTACGAGGATCCATTTGGATTTTCTTGGTCCAATCAACGGCAACACGTATTTAGTCATCGTAGATGCTCATAGTAAATGGGTGGAGGTTTACAGCATGAGAAAGGGCACTAACACAACGGCAGTGTGCGAAAAGTTATACGAATTTATGGCTAGATTCGGGTTACCAAAAGTTATAGGAAGCGATAACGGTTGTGCATTTACTTCACAGGAGTTTCAGAATTTTTGTTTGTTGAACGGCATCGTTGCTGTGACATCGCCGGCTTACCACCCGGCTAGCAACGGGCAGGCAGAGAGCTCCGTGAAGGTAGTCAAAAAAGGAATTAAGTCCTGCTTATTAAACAGTCGAAGCCTTTTGAGGCTTCGACTGTTTAATAAGCAGGACTGAAATGTAATAATAAGTTACAGAAATTTCTATTTGACTACAGGAATTCAGTGCATTCCACAACGGGTCAATCTCCTGCCGAGTTAGTGTTTGGTCGCAAACTTCGATCACGCTTAGACTTAATTAATCCACTGACTTCGTCCCCCTCGCCTACGTCATTGGATAATCATGTGAAAAACCAACAGTATTTACAGAGTAACGCGTACAGTGGTAAAAATAAACAATGCTTTGAGATAGGACAGAAAGTGTTATACAAAAAAAACTTCAATAATAATAGATTTACGTGGTGTAAGGGTATAGTTATAGATAAGTTAGGCAAAGTGGTGTACTTGATAAAAGATTGTAATGATGTATGTGTACTTAAAAAACATAAAAATCAATTAATGCTATACAAAGGTCAACGGGATAACGGTTCGTTTATGGATAATGAGATACATCTGCTGGATGATTGGTTCGCGTCGGACGAAAGACCATCATCAATATCGAGCGATACACAGAGGGCAGAACAAAATACTAGCGGGGGAGAAGGCGAGCACGTCGCCGCTCACGAGCAACAAAGCGGTGGAGCTGGCGAGCGCGAGAGCAAACAAAGCGCCGGAACATCCTCTCAGTCAGCACTTCCCGAAGACGACCTGCAGGAGGAGTTCGAGGACGCTCATTCGGACGACAGCCCAGTAGAAGGGCCCGGGGACCCACGTGACCCTATACAGTTCCCCGGCACGAATAATGAGAGAACTAAACGCAACCGTCCCAAGGTTGACTATAAACCATATTTTAAGTAAACTCAGTAATGGTTAATTCCTATTGTAATAATTAGGCTAGTTGAAACTATGGGGAGGATTGTTATGTATGTGTGCGTGAGCGCACCGCTCCTGCGTCGAATAAATTAGTGTGTCTATAACCCTTGCTTGTTTCACTCGTGCCTCCCACCCAAATAGAACACCAATGTCATAATTCAAAACGCATGTTACTCTCCACAGCACCTGCAGTCGCAGATCAAGAACAACACGATCTCGCTGAAGCCCAAGCCGCCGCTAGCGGAGGCGCCGCGCGTGCACATCGGGGACATCACGCTGTCCTCGCCGCCCGCCTACAAGCCCGGCGAGCTGGTCGCCACGCGCCTCGCCTACGGCACCGCGCTCAAGAAGATCGCCGACACCAACCTGAGGTGACACATCTTCTGTATCACTTAGAGCCTGTCCAGGTGACAAGTATTACGCGCGAATCCACTCGCGCGCTTCAATTTATATTGCGTCCAGATGCCGCGTTTGTACAGGGGAGGGACTAAGCCAAATAAAATATTCCGTATCGAATTTATCGCGCTCCATCTTGAACCAAATACTCGCCACGGACTCGCGCATACTACTGAACGCTCCAATGGCGCCAGGGTATCTCGCGGCGCCAGAGAGTCCGGCGCGTTGCACGCGTTTTACGCGCGAGTTTTGAAAGTCCCACGCAGTCTCTGTCCAGTCGACTACCCAGAGTGCGTTCAGGTTACGCGAAACAGCTCTTCGAGCAGCTGAGCGGTCCGAGTACTCTCTCCGGAATCCACTACCGACGGCTGTCATCTATGTCACCAATATTATTAACCTGTAGGATCCACTGTTGGGCCCAAGCTCCTTCTCATGGAAGAGTGGGAATGAGCTACAACTTTTTACTCAGGCAGTGTGGGCTAGGGATATTTTACTTCACCAAAAATCTAGTGATCAATATCTAATTATGTATTATGATCCGTGCATTCCTTCTGATTTGAAGTCAGAAGTCATAACCCTCTTAGAAAAAAACGTAATACAATGAACTTAAATTGTCTATCCTCCTAATTATTCGTGTATATTGTGTCGTAATTTGCGTCATTTATATTCACAGATAATCGTTTGTTTCAGAGTAATCGCCCTCGACGGTGACACTAAGAACTCCACCTTCAGTGACAAACTGCGAAACGCGTACCCCGACAGGTAAGTTTACTAATTTTATTCCAGATCAATTGAGAGATTTAATCCCAGAGACACAAACATAATGTAGCTAGTTTAACCAAAGCTAATGCCCGCATACGAACCGGCATCAAAAACAATGGAATGTGTTAAAAAAAGGTATGCGTCTTGTTTTTAGATACATTGAGTGCTTCATCGCGGAGCAGAACTTAGTGGGCGTGGCCACCGGCGCCGCGTGCCGCGACCGCACCGTCGCCTTCGTCTCCACCTTCGCCGCCTTCTTCACCAGGACCTTCGACCAGGTGTGTGTGCTACCAGGGATGTTGCAGACATTCGCATCCGCAACCGCAACCGCGGAAGTTCCGAACAAATTACAACATCAGCATCCGCATCCGCCAAAATCCATGCGGAGTTCTTGCGGAGGCGGATGTAGTGTAATTCACGACGAGAAAAAAGCCCAAACAGTCCTTACTGCGCGAGTTTTAGATATTTTCGCCATTTATAAGAAAACTTCTTATTGTTTCTGTGACCAAGAGCAGACACGTTTTTGATTTGTTCACAACGATTGTAATTTAGTATCAACGTGTTTGATGATTGCTTGATATCATAAAATGGACGTTGTTTATTTACGTTTTTGAGTGTTTGACCACAAAATCCGCATCCGCGGATGTGGGCCGCTAAATATCCGCATCCGCGGATGTCAAAATAATCGCATCCGCGTCATCCCTGGTTTCTACCACAGAAAAAATAACTAATAATGAGAGGGCTAGCATCATTCATCTGTTTCGACAGTACAATCTAATGTCCATAACCAGGCGAGAACCAGTTCTTCTGCTATTCGTTGTTGCGATGTCTTCTCATTACGCAGTCCTTTCTGATATGCCTGTAGCATGGATAACGAAACGATCGCCATTTGTTAATATTTTTCAGATCCGTATGGGCGCCATCAGCCAGAGCAACATCAACCTGGTTGGTTCCCACTGCGGTGTGAGCATCGGGGAGGACGGCCCCTCACAGATGGGTCTCGAGGACTTGGCGCTCTTCCGCGCCGTGCCCACCGCCACCGTCTTCTACCCCTCGTAAGTTGCCCTTTATTTAATACCTTTATTGAAGGCTTGCCATCCCCATTAAATGTTAAACTTGTTCATTTTACGGAGCTTTTTATAACCGGTTAGCCGCGTATTGCAAAGCTGGCAGGCAAATCCGCGAAATAAAATATAGCGTATATCCAGAAAGACCATTTTGTACACAGCACAAGTGAAAGATTTTTTCAATCAGATAACGGGTTTCGCAGATCACCTGTATACAAACTTACAAAGCTATAGACTTTTCCTCTTAATAACATTAGTATAAACCTCTTAATGAAACACATTATTTTATTAAATACTAGCTGCCCGGCTCGGCTTAGCACGGATTACCCGTTTTCCCGTAGGGAATGAAGCATTTTCCCCAGGTAAAAGGTAGCCTATGTTCATCAGGGATAATGTCGGCTTCTAATGGTAAAATATTGTTTCAAATCGTTCCAGTAGTTTCGGAGACTATTCAATACAAACACACAAACAAACAATCAAGTCTTTCCTCTTTAAAATATTAGTGTAGATATTATTTTGTTTCGTGTCAATTTAACGTCGATCAGCGCCATCTCTCTCGTCAATCTGAAACTACCTGATTTGGTTCGATTAGAATGGGTCAAGCGCGTAGCTACAAGAAATATATAGAGGTCGCTACTAGTAGCGGCGGCGAATGTGATGGAAAGATATGCTTCATCCGTTAATGTCAGAATAGCTCAGCGGGAGAGCGCTGTACACGCAATACAGAGGGCACAAGTTCCAGTCTTGTCGTGGGCTTCAGATAAAGATGGTTTATTTTTCTATTATGTTTGTTATATTTGTCTGCATTAGTATGGGCTAATCAGTACAATTTCCTATTCCTTTATCCGTAATACTAACGTTAGCACCGCTTCATAATAGCGACGCACATGTTCTATGTGTGTGGCCACTAAGCGGTGCTAGAGTGAACCGTGCGTCGTACTCACACGCCCGATGTCGGGCGACGTGGTCAGTAGCGTTCGAACAAACTAACATTTTCAACGACGTAAATTTAATCGTGATAATAAATGATAGACAAACTTTGTGAATAGACTAATTGACGGGGCTCGAGGCGGTATAGAAAAGCGTGTAGTCTACACTATCTACACTAATATTATAAATAGGAAAGATTTGATTGTTTGTTTGTATAGAATAGGCTCCGAAACTACTGGACCGATTTGAAAAAATATTTTACCATTAGAAGCTGACATTATCCCTGATGAAGGCTAGGCTAGGCTACTTTTTACCGCGGGAAAATGCTTCATTCCTACGGGAAAACGGGTAATCCGTGCGAAGTCGGGCCGGGCAGCTAGTTGGTTTATAATTTACTAGCTCACGCGGCTCCGCCCGCGTATAACAAAGAACCCAAGTGGAGTCATGAGATCAAACATAGCCTAATATATTCATTCTGTATACTAATGAACAGTGATCGTAACTTTTATAGCATTTATGGTGCAGCATAGTGTTGTTAACGGAATTGGCATAAACAATATCAATCAAAATTGTCGATTAAGGTTAATATATACGTTATTAACGCTAATTAAGCATTAGGGTTGAAATTGTTTATACCAATTCCGTTAACAACGCTACGCTGCACCAAAAATGGTACAAAAGTTACGATCACTGCTAATGAAATAATTTTGAACATACAAAACTTTACCTCTTTATATACATAAGCAAAGTTAACACACAGTCTTTGGGATGCTGACGACAACAATTTGTTACTTCAATCATGACCAGAGGCTCTATATAAGTTTTACCGAAACAAAACGTTACCACCGCATTTGCGTTTAGCTGTCAAATCGCATACAATGTGAGGGTAAAACGCAAAAGCGATCGTAAAGTTTTGTTTCGGTAAAACTTATACTAGAGCCTCAGCTCAGCAGCAACAAAATTTCACAAGAATCGGTTGAGTAATGCGACCTCTAGAGGAGAACAGCGGAACATCTGGACATACAAATCAGCTCATCGTTTTATACGTAACTTTCAAACCTTTCTGATCGGATCCGAAAGGCGTACAAAAGGTGAACCTTCCTACAATATGAAACGCTTGTTTTGTTTAGTGACGCGGTGTCGACCGAGCGCGCCGTGGAGCTGGCCGCCAACACGAAGGGCATCTGCTACATCCGCACCTCGCGGCCCAACACCGTCATGCTCTACCCCAACGACGAGGTCTTCAAGGTCAGTCACCGACTCACTTACAGTTTCAGAGGCTCTAGTATAAGTTTTACCGAAACAATACTTTACGATCGCGTTTGCGTTTTACCCTCATTTTGTATGGGATTTGACAGCTAAACGCAAACGCGGTCGTAACGTTTTGTTTCGGTAAAACTTATATAGAGCCTCAGAAGCGGCTAGGTGGGCGCTCTGCTCGTGAGCGCTTTCCTCTAAAATAGTAAAAGGACATATTTACGGCGAGGGCGGTATATTGATTCCCGAGTGAAGCAAAAGATTCTAAAGTAGAAACTTGAGCGTAAAGAGGGATTCAAGTGTTTACGCCCAAGACGAAAATAATTTTGCTACAGAGTGCTACACTTACCTATCTCGGTTTTTCTTTTTCTTTATGTAATTAACGGATAACTATTATTGGCCTCCTATTTTAAGAAAACATGTAAACTGTACATTTACGGCTGTTGTTATCCTAAATACCAATAAATAATGCTTTTCACACCTTCTATGAGGAAAATTAAAATCCCTCGTGAGAGGCAACAAATTCTCTTTTTGACACCTTTCATTCGGAAAAGTAAGTTTTGCTCCACAAGACAGATCAAAATGGTACTTTTCATTTCAAGCTACTTTTTTAATTTATTATTGGCGTGTAGCATTTACGCAATGTGCCAATTGAACACAGATCTTAATAAAATAATCGATTGTAATATCATCGTAATCGATTAAGGCGATGCCTTGATTTGAGTTGAACACGCCCCTTAGACAGAGACACGCTGATGTCTTCCGCGCACGAGGAAAAGAGATGTAACACTCTTCGGGAATGGCTTTTTTGGACAAATTTCGATAACATTTACGCAATGTGCCAATTGAACACAGAACTTAATAAAATAATCGATTGTAATATCATCGTAATCGATTAAGGCGATGCCTTGATTTGAGTCGAACACGCCCCCTAGACAGAGACATGCTGATGTCTTCCGCGCACGAGGAAAAGAGATGTAACACTCTTCGGGAATGGCTTTTTTGGACAAATTTCGATAAATACCTAACTTAGTGAAGTTTTATTTAAATTTCATAAAGTGAGATTTTAGATGAGATAAAATACTATACTACTACTAAAATATAGTATTAACTTGATTGTGTCGTAAAATAATGTATCGTTTGAGTAGGCTGAGTAAAAAAAGGAAAATACAGACCCAACTTTGGATTATTTTCTATAGAGGAAATTTTAAGCAATCATGTATCGATAAAATTAGATGAACAATCATATAGCCAAGAATCATATATCTGAAAATCAGACCTTATTGTTTCTTAATCTAATCAGAACGGCGTTTCAAAGCACGCGATAATTTCCAATGCACCGCCTTAAAAACGAACATATTTCAAGTTTTAACTTAAATAACGATATGAAAATTAGTAATAAAAATTACTTTAACAATTTAAAACTTGTTAAGTCATTTTAACAGCATCTTTTTAAAATTTCCTTACAGTCGGTGTGAACAATAGTATGTGTCACTCGGTAGCAAAATTATCTTCGTCTCGGGCGTTAACACTGGTATCCCTCACTACCGCCGTAAATATACTATTTTGCTCCCTTGTGACACAAATAACTATTGTGAACAGCAGGTGTGAAAAAGGTTTTCCCTATGATATCGGGTACGATCGTAGTGATACAAAATGGTTGGCAGTGAATGTGTTAACTGTTAAGGCATCGTCTATTGGATGGGCGACGCTTGGTGCTGATCAGGATCACACGCAAAAGCAAACTTATGGCGAACTGGCGAAGTATGCTTGCACGGGTGAGCGTTCTCATGCACTTGATTCTTATAAAATATAAAAGTATACTGGGCATTGCCGAAAAAAGTAGAGCAAATGTAAAATGTGTGCATGTATGTTGTGGTGTATAAACGAAGCTAAAGTAGAGCGCAAATATTTACGAAGTCGAACCCCTATACGTAGGGTCATTTCGCTGGTTACGCGACCACCTTCGATTAGCGACCACCTGACGGAGAAGGTTTTTTTCTATTGAAGATAACATCAATTCTACACACCCTATTGAGACAATTACTTGTACATGCATTTTTGTTGTTGTTTTAGAATAGATATCTACTAAAAAACTCGAGAATATATCTTTTCAGTTCACCAACTCAGCTTAACTGGTCGCCCACCGGCACATTAAATTAGGTGGTCGCTAACCGGCGAAATGACCCTACTTCGTATATCTGATAGTCAAGTCGTAAGGGGCTTTTAGACGGGCTATACTTTTCCGGAAATGTGTGGGCGGCAACTATGGGCGTCCCTCTCTTACTCACATGTTAGGCAGGGACACCAATAGTTGCCGGACACATATTGCAGTGAAAATATGGCTCGTCTAGAAGCCTCTTTAGTCACAGTCGGCATACTACTAAGATTTCCTAGCTGTGTTTTTGGGAGTTACAAGTGTGATAATTCTCCAGGTGGGGCAAGCCAAGGTTGTGAAGCAGACCGCCAAGGATCAGGTCCTGCTGATCGGTGCTGGCATCACTCTGCACGAGTCCGTCGCCGCCGCTGAGCTGCTCAAGGCTGGAGGTAACACTTACCACTTGACTACTAATACTACTGGCTCTGAGCTGTGGAACTTGGAAGCCAGTCTTTTTAGGGTTCCGTACCCAAAGGGTAAAAACGGGACCCTATTACTAAGATTTCGCTGTCCGTCCGTCTGTCTGTCACCAGGCTGTATCTCAAGAACCGCGATAGCTAGACAATTGAAATTTTCACAACTTATGTATTTCTGTTGCCACTATAACAACAAATACTAAAAACAAAATAAATAAAATATTTAGAGGGGCTCCCATACAAACAACGCGATTTTTTTAATTTTTTTTGCTGTTTTTATAGATAATGGTACGGAACCCTTCGTGCGCAAGTCCGACTCGCACTTGGCCAGCTTTTAAAAGGCTTTACTGGAAATGTATGGGCAACTGGTGCCTTTTTTTTGATGGCACACTAACGCCACTTGGTTAGATGTGTAGGTAGAGTACTTCCACACAAACAACAGTTACTATGGCAGCTCAGCTCTAAAGTACACCGGTCTTGAGTTACGCGTCCTAATCTATAATAGCATTCGACCATTAAAAGTAACTCATATTCTCAGTGTTCATAATTAGATACGCGTTATAGATTACGACGCATAACTCAAGACGGATGTACTTTACAGCTGTGCTGCCATAGTAACTATTGTTTGTGTGGAAGTACTCTACACATCTAACAATGTGGCGTTAGTGTGCCATCAAAAACAAAAAGCCACCAATTTTGAGCAGTCCTTTTATTCTCGAATTTTGAAAAAGTGACTCCACAAAAAAAACTATATAATTAACGAACCTGAGGCTCTAGTATAAGTTTTACCGAAACAAAACGTTACGACCGCGTTCGCGTTTAGCTGTCAAATCCTTACAAATTGAGGGTAAAACGCAAACGCGATCGTAAAGTTTTGTTTCGGTAAAACTTATACTAGAGGCTCAGCTCAGCAGCAACAAAATTTCACAAGAATCGGTTGAGAAATGCGACCTCTAGAGGAGAACAGCGGAACATCTGGACATACAAATCAGCTCAAGCCGAAGCTGAAGCATAAAATTTCGTTCGCTTCGCTCCCTCATTCGATAATATATACTCACTGGCTTTTGGGCGCGACTTCGTCCGCGTTAACTTGTGTCCCTTCCCGTTCCCCTTTGGGGTTAATTTTCGGTTATAAACTATATCTATGCTAATATTCTCTCATTAACTAAGCACTGGACTAATTAATTCAGCGGCATGCGTAACATACGTGTGTGGCCGCCAGGGGGTGTCATCAAACTTAATAGTTTGGCGAGTGTATATTTGTAATTTATCATGTAACTTGTATTTGGAAATAAATAAATAAAAAAAAAAAAAAAAATCGTGCGTCGTACTCACGCGCCCGCCGTCGGGCGTCGTGGTCAGTAACGTTCGAACAAATTGACAACATTTCAAAATTTGTAATGATGCCTAAATCGAAAAAATTGTGGAAAATGTATTAGCTCAACAGAATAAAGTAGGTAGTTGCTCGATGTTTGCCTTACTCGTTTTTAAGAAAAACGGGAAAATGTAAAACACGGTGTAATCTTTGTGTGACGGACGTCATTACTGCGTGTGTAAAATGAAAGTTGTGCAAAAGTGCCACAGAGCTACCCTAAATGCGTCATAATTTACTTACGACCTTTTCAAATTCACTGCTTATAAAGTTGATATTTTTGAATGATAATACTTTATTTAGGAAGAAAAATTTAATTTTTAAAATGACATGTGGGATGTACTGTGAGCAGCAAAAATAACTGCGCAAACGAAGACGTCAAAAGTCTGTAAAAGGGAATAAAAGCCGACGTCTTCGATTGCGAAGCTACTTTTGACGCTGATTGTACCTACACCGTTGAAAAAAAAGGATGGCTTAGAGAAGATATATAAGAACAGACTGATGAAATCGAAAGAAACCCCTTTCACTACCCTTACTTACTAAAATGATGTATGAACAGGTGTGAGCGCGCGAGTGCTGGACCCCTTCACCATCAAGCCGCTGGACGAGGCCGCCGTGCTGGAGCACGCGCGCGCCTGCGGGGGACGCGTGGTCGTCGTCGAGGACCATTACCAAGCCGGTAAGTTACACTACTGCTAGGGCCGCTCTTTGGACGTCTCATTGTGAAGCTACTTCCTTGGGTGCACTGAGCGGTTACCAGCTTCGTTCGTTCGTTTGTCTCTATCTCTGTCGCACTGGCATATTTGAATATACAGACAGAGAGAGAGATATATTGCGAGTTTCTACTTTCGATTTTCGTAGCTTCGCCGCTGCTTTCAGGGTTGCCGCGCTCATGTTAAATGTGTTATACATTTTGAGATGTGTATAACAAAATACCTTGAAGGAAGATTCACCGGCAGGTGTAATTTCATTGAGAACTGCCAGACTCCCCATATAAAAATAAGTCGCGAGTAAAATATGAACTCGTAAAACTGTTTATTACGAAGACAGGAAAAAGACATATATTCGTCGCCGGCGCTGAAGGTGGAAAGTATCACTTACCACTTGAGGTTGTAAACTATATGTATGCTAATATTCTCCCGATAAATAGCACTGGACTGCTTCAGCGGCATGCGTAACATACGTGTGTGGCCGCCAGGGGGTGCCAGATAAACCGTGCGTCGTACTCACGCGCCCGCCGTCGGGCGTCGTGGTCAGTAACGTTCGAACAAAACTATACCGAAGAATATATAGTAGAGCATATTTTATTGTGGGACAGACAGTGATACTTCTGTAGTTTCCTACTGTTATCAATTCTGTGGTTATTAAGAGCGTATTTTCTTCTGGGACACTGATAATTCCCTACTTTCCTACTGTTATCATTTCTGTGGTTATACATAAGACTAAGAGCGTATTTTCTCCTGGGACACTGATAATTAGAAACTAGAGAGTTTACTACTGTTATCTATTCTGTGGTTATACATAAATCACTAACCTTAATTTTGGGTGAGTACGTCTTTTCTTACCTTGAGGTATCTGGCAGAGACCAATAGTTTCTAATGGCCGTATTCATAAACGTTCTACAAGCCTATTTTAACTAAAATGGCGTTAGAATTCGTTTGTCCTTATCTGTCACTTTGACATTTGGGTTCGTTTGAAAGGGACAAAGCACATTTTATTAAGCAGAGGCATTTTAACTTTTATGAATAAGGGGGTAAGTATTTTAACACCTTATTGACCTTCACAAACAAATATAGCTATCAATAAATTGATACGAGTTGGAGCGAGATAGCTCGACTCCCCCTTACCCAGTTAGCGCATTAAATAGAGACAGGTCTAAAGCGCCCTTTACACGTACAGGTGGTATCGGCGAAGCCGTCCTCTCCGCGGTGGCGCTCCAGCGCGACATCGTGGTGAAGCACGTGTTCGTGAAGGAGGTGCCGCGCTCGGGGCCGCCCGAGGCGCTGCTCGCCAAGTACGGCATCTCCGCGCCGCACATCGCCGCCGCCGCCAAGTCCATCCTCAAGGCTTAGAGACATCTACTTACGACCACGAGCTACTTACCTACCAGTCTTTTAACACGTTCGCAACCAAGAACCCGCCTGGTAGGCACTCGTAATATAGGCCAGCAGCGCAGCTGGGCTGGGCTGCGTAGGCGGGCAGTAGTATGAACCTGCACGCCTAGCGAGTTCTGTCGGTTTCTGGTGTATTGTTCAATTTTTAGTCTGGTTGCGAAAATGTTAAACATCTCATTTTGTCGACATGGTATTAAGTGCTGCTGGCCCATGATTGTTATGTCATCGTCTCGGATAATGCGTATCGCTCGGAAACACGTAGAGTGATGGAAGCACGATTATCATTCGCCTTTTAAGCATAGTTAGTTCTGCTGTTCGTGGGAGAATTGTACGACTTGCCAAGTATATCCACATAAGTGTCAAATAAGAAGTCGCGAGTGGGTCTTGTTTGCTCCTATCTGATCAGATCTTTAATTGTGCGTTCGTCTCTGGTGGCCAAATCAGGGCTTATATTATTTTTGTTAAAGCACAATAGAGCACAATTTTAGATTGTACTTGTTTTTATTGTCACTTAAATCAACGAATCGCGTTAGAAGCTAATAGACACAAACCTATTCGCGACCTAAATCAGCCGTCACAAGAAAATTCACTTATTTCGGATATGTTTGATAACATTCCTTTATAGAGTAATTGAGTATATTGAGGTACATTCCGAGCGAGACAGTTTTTTATCTTATTTTGAATCTAGTTCCTAAGCATGTATGGAGCTTGTTTGCTCACACAGGTTGTTTCTATACATTTCTACTATACATTTATATATTGGTATATATGTAACTTGAGAACGCTATTTTTATATAATCATTGTTATGCCTATGCCTTTAGGAAACTTGGTTAGATAGTTTTATATGGAAACATTTATATATGCTCATATGTATGTTGGCATATAGTACTTTTTACCAGTTGATATCTTAGCATAGAAATAATCTTATAAGAATGCACAAGGTATGCAGACTGTTCAATGTTTTAGAAGGATTTTTACGATTGGCTTAGCTTGTAAGGAAAATTTACTATTTTGTTATATTGAAATCATAAGGCAAACCCTAGAGGCTCGAGGCGTAAGGGGACATGGTATAGGGTATACAGTGTGACCTGGGTTACTATGGGCTTCCTTCCTTTTGTTATGTTTCAGAAATCATACAAAATATGAATAGATAAAATGTTTAATTGGTATAGTACATTCCTGTTGCATTTTGTTTTTCTTTTTTTATCACAGAACTAGTTTTTTCTGCAATAAATTATATATGAAGTACAAAACGTGGTTTTATTATAAAACAGTTTATATTAATTTATTAAATGTTATATTTACATTAACAATCAAGTAAAAAACTTAACTTTAATGACTAGAATAACTCTGTTTGATTCTGTATGTACACTTATTCGAGAACAAAGTTAGTTTACTAAATCCACTACCTCCAGAAACTTCTCCTAGTGAGGTTACCTTGGATAAATAAGTGGTTCGAAATACTGACCAACTGAATTCCAGCTTTTCTTAACTTAAAAGTGTACTGTTTACTTCTTTCTCGGTTTTTGGAAATATTGGTTTGTTCTTCTCGGAATCACGTCTTTTCTGCATTCTCCGTCTCTTTCTGAATGTTCTAATCAGAAAGAGATAGATAGTCTATCTTGCTGCAAGAAAGTTTGCGCGCCGATAACCGTGCAAATATCAGAATTTTTCCGCCTTTTGTACTTATTTGTTTTGTGCAATAAAGTTTAAATATATAAATATGTATTGTATGTTTTCGCTGTATGACGACCCACACAAAATGTATGAAGAGTCGCAGTGCTTCTTTATCATAATCAAGATTGTCCATGATTCGGAGTAAGAATAAATCAAAAAGTACTGTTTTAAGTGAAATGCCCATGAATTTAAACAACATTTGGTCATACTCGTCTGTGGTGAATGTGGCTTCAGTAAACTCGAAACGCTAATTATATAATACTACGTTAGAGGTGTCAATGTCAAATGACTAGTTTCATTAGTTTACTATACCTACATAAATAGTTGTAGTATAGTTAATTGTACCCTCACGACATTATACATTTAAAATAAGGCACACAACATTTCTCACTAAGTCATATAAAACAACTTATCTGTATCATATTCATTTCAAACGAAATTTTAAAATGCATAACACAAAGATAATTAACGATTTTTAACAAAGCACAACTCTAAAAGGTAAATTTTATGGGTGAATAGACACATCAAAACAAACCTCATTTTTTAAACATGACGTTATACGTCATATTGGTGCACTAAAATATAGCATACTATCCTATATTTTAGTGCACCAATATGTACAGATAATGATACACTGGGAATAGGGTGTAGACTCGAAAATTAGTATTACTCCAAAAGAAAGAAGGCAAAAAAATATGCCTAGTGACGAAAATCCCATTCAGATATCTCAAAGAATTACGAAGCTACAACCGTTTTAATATTGCTTGTTAGAGAGAGAAAACGCAAACGGTGTGTGACGTCACATTATGCCGGCTGTACACATTGTGCCAACGTTGGCGCGTGAGCAGGATGCAGCTATGCAAACGCATGAGAACGATATAAAGCCCTCTTCGTCTAACGCATAGCTGCATCTGCTCACGCGCCAACGTTGGCCCAATGTGTACAGCCGGCTTTACAGGATGCTGCCGGGGGGCCGCGTCGACGGCCCCGCCGAACACGATGCGGCACGGCACGTTGCCGTCTTCTGTGACGTCACATTCTTCCAGCGTCATCGTTTCATATGACGTTGCATTTTGCGAAAAAGGGACAAACATACCCCTTCTTAAAACTTTGGACACTTATAACTTCGTGATTATTTAACCTGTTGCGCTGATTTTTTCTCCATTTGACTACATTTTTTATGGATAATATGACGTTATTGATTATTTTATTAAGTGTCACGCCCCTATTGTTTTTCCCTGTTAAAGTATGTCACTGACATAAGGTTCAATTTCACCTGGCCTGATTATTTACTATACCTACTTTGCAAACATTTGAACATTCAAATGCTATTTGATAACCATATTTTTAGTTTTTTTTTATTAATATTGATCTATTGGGTAGTATAACTTAGTTGTTATCGACTATGATAATGACCTTTGAGGTTTTGTCTGTGATATATGTAATTGTATCCATAAAGTTTACCACAATACAGATAATCAAATACTGGACGGACACGAACACCTACCCCTGTTAAAAATCCAAAGTCGATTTAAAATCTCACTACAGCAAGTTAAATGCACTTTAGCAGCCAGTATACAACACTCTTTGGCCTATATTAAAACATCCGATTCGAAAGTCCTTAGATCAAGCGTGTTACACGGTTACATACTAACACTTTTTAAACGTTTGTTGTCTTCATATTACACGAACTTTTACGTTTTGGACACATTAGTCAACAGTGTCTTCACTAATTAGCAAGACGGGCACAGCACAACTTTATAACAACTCGGAGCACTCATTTAGGAACAGTCACTATTTGGAAATAGGTTAAATATGATTGTCTTCATCCCCACTCGCTAGCAGGTCCCTCAGAGGGAGACGGCTGCGGGTTCACAGCTTCACCCGTCCTCTCGTCCAGCTCCCCTGGTAGGTAATCCTTCCAACTCCTGAACAAATACCGCGTAAACTTTCGCAGCTGCCTGAACTTGCAGTACGTGGCGCCCTCTGCCGACTGAAGTTGCTGAGTTTGAATCAGAAATCCTTTCTCTTTAAAGGTTTGCTCCAACTTTTCCCGTTGCAGACTCTTCCTCGATTTTCGCTTCTTCTTGCTCAAGTCTTCTTTACTTAATGCTGGCGCTGGTGGCACGATTTTAGGCTGGCTGGAAGCAGATGCTTCAGCTAACTGAGCTCGGCCCTGATTGGAGTCTCTATGCAAGTAATCATATCCCTTATTTCCCTTGTTTCCTGTCCCGCTGTAGTATCTAAAATTTCCTCCCGAGTCCACGGAAAGCATTTTCTTTTCTTGTAAAGAAGGCTTTGATCCTCCAGTAAATTTGAATTTGCAGATGCTGACTTCCGTCGTTGGTGTCGTGGAATTAGTCTTGGTAGGTACTGGAGGTATGTAGATCGCCGATCTTTTCCGCTTCACAGGTGCTTGCACTGGCACGGGATTTGGAGAAGTTCTTTTCATCTTACCTAAATCCAGGTTTTTAGATTCTTTAGTTTTCTTGATCACGTTAGGGTCTAATAACTCCGAAATTTGTTTCAGAACCAATTTCTTCTTGTTATCTTCTACTGGCGGCGAAGGTTCCGTAGATATGCTCTCACTGACACTGCTCGGGGTAGATAACCTCTCTTGTTCTTCTGGCGAGAAAGGCAGCTGTCCTGATGCTGCTAGCCTCTGATAATACAGGAGCTGTGTCTGAAGAGCTAAAGGGTGCATGTATATGCCCGCGTTGGGCCAGTATACGTAGCCTGGAAATTTACCCTCTCCATCAGGGCCCGCCGTCGACTGAGCAGGTTCTGATAGCGTAGGAGACACGTTTAGTTTCTGCCGTGATAGGTCAGGCGAACTCCTTGCAGTGGCAGGCAGATTGGTGTTCCTTTGTATTACAGATATGGCGTTAGGTTGTTCTTTATCGTCGATTATTTCAGTTTCAGGTTCAGTCTTTACTTCAGGTAGCGACGTGTAAATGTTGCCGAATTTCTTTTGAATTTGAATCTTCAGTTCGTGCAAATCTCTTATACACAGATTGAGGGGCTCCTCATCGCTGTGCAGGGGACCCGCGATGGTGACCGGCGCCTCGGGCATGGGCTCGTCCGGGCTGGCGAATTGTGGTGGCGTCAGAGTTTCCATGCGTTTCTTATTCTCCTGTGACTGCTTTCTTTCTAATAAGTTTGAGATAATTTTGTTCTGTAAGTCAGTTTTGGGTGTACTCAATGTGTCACTTCGAGTTGGTGGACATAAGCTGAGTTGACTTCTCTCCACCTGAGGTGGAGGTTGTCCGGGTACAACCGTTCCATAGTTCTCATAAATGAGATGGCAAATATCTGCCTTCTTGGGTTTACGGCCTCTCCTTGGCTTGGAATTGTTTAACGTCATTTCCCCCATGTACGGCAGGTCGTCGTAAGTGACGATCTTACTCGGAGCAATAGCCGGACTTTTCTTCTTCTCTTCTTTCTTGGGTGCTTTAGCCATGTTCTGCATGTTTGGTACAGCTAGGGACCCGGTCTCATTCTGTATGCCTGCTAGTCTTTGCGCCCATATTTTGAAGGTTTCGTTTGTGATGTTATTGAGGTCAACTGGTTCCGGTTTAGGTTTTTCCGGTTTCTTAGTTTTGTTGGTTTTCTGAAGGCTCTGCTCGTAGTGGTCAAGGTACTCTTGTGGCAGGGCCTGGTGGTGGAACTTGAGCTTCCATCGGTTTTTCTGGCGGCTGCGGTGCTTGAGCTTGGGTGGCTCGCCCTTGTCCGCGCGCGCCTTGCTAGCTGACAGCAGCTGCTGCCGTAGTAGTTCTTTATTTTCTGATGTCCTGGAAAGAGAATGAAAACAATTTGATTAGACTACAAAGTAATAGGTACGTAAATAGAGGCATACACGTGAGTACATTCGAATCTTAATCATCATCATCAGTCAAGCAAAGAGTTTTTAACTCAAATACGATGTATGAAAGGCTATTTATAAATAGATAAATCTAAACGTATAAAAACTAATGAAGCATGTTAAAGATCTTAACATTGAAATGTGGTATAGGTTAGGTTAGGTTAGGTTAGAGAGTTGAGGTAAATGATTACACACAATAGCTACATGAAATATCCTTCTTCTTTTTCATGGGTTTTTCTGAATTTGAATTGGTATCTATAATAGTACAATTACTCAGAGGCCGGGATGTAAGCGGTTGCCGGCCGAGTACATATAGACCGTATAGACGGCCGATCGTAACGAGGTGCTTTAGCGATAGTGCTTTTCTCAAACACGCAATGAAATAAATTAAAAAAACTCTAAGAAATCAAACATTAATTGTCATGGCTGAACGCCGTGATCCTGTGCCTGGCCGAGGTCTCCAATTTTGTATGATATGCCATTACGGGTCTCTCGTCTCGCTGCGCCCGAAACGTGACACTTCGAAGCCCATTGTGAAGAACACAACGTCAATATTTCACTGCATGATTCAGAAAATATACAAATAATCATTTATTTTCTGTTTTGTTTGAATTCGATGTATTGTTGTTAATAATACCTATACTTAACAAAATAGTTCTGAGTTACTTTTTTGTTGAACTTTATTTAGTTATTTATATCGGTACGAATAGAACGGTAATTTCAAAATACAGCTGTCATTACATGTTACATGACATGTTGCTGGTTGCGTGACCTCAACTCTGGTGGCACTACCTATAATTTATGTCTATGTAAAACATGTTTAACAAACGTAAACGTAAATCGTGGCTGTATGCCGTGACTATTACTATCAGCAACAGGTACTTAATGAAATTAATTGATCATTACCTGTTAGCGGGGTGAAGCGGCGCAGGCGGCGCGGGACAGACGTCGGCGCACGCCACGCGGCGCATCACTTCTGGAACAATAACACCAGGTTAGTTACTATAGTCAACACTCAAAGTTTACCTACAGGTAACTTAACACAACAGCTAATGTTTTTTCGAAGAATGGACACCAAAGTTGAGTAGTGAAGTTTAATTTAACATTGCCAATTTGCCATACATAAGTCTAGAGCATCTAAGCTCTCTCGTCTCGGTGTAGACCTAGGTCTACAGAGAGGTAACTCCTTGAAGCTATTGGCCACTAGGAGGATACTGCACTGCTGATTGGAGATTGTCTTGATCAGCGCTGTTATTCGCTACGCGCTAATGCGGCTCACCCCGCCGGTCACCCGTCACGAAACTAGACCTCTACCTACGCTTAGTTAATACTACGCATCGCGGTGTCAAGATATATTTGTGGGTGAGCGTTGAGGTGAACTTAAAACAAGTTACAGAATGGGGGGCCAGCCCCCCTCAGGGGTCTAGGCTATGGTTTCTGAGAGGTCGGCAATAGGCGTCACGCGGGTCGCGAGACCCTTGCTTGCGGCCCGCGAGCCTCCTTGGGTGTTTTTAACCGGCTTCAAAAAAAAGGAGGAGGTTCTGAATTCGGTTGTATTTTTTTTTCAATGTTTGTCGCCTCAGAAATCTGTCATTAATGACCCGATTCGTAAAATTGTTTTTGTTTGTTCCTATGTATATGCTTCCAAGTGGGTCTCATTTTTTTCAAAAAATCAGTTGGATGATGGGATCCATGAGGAATTGAGGGAACTGCTCAATTATATTAGGCACGCATGTAGTGATTTTGGTATTTTCTATTATAACTAGTGTCTTTACACCCGGAAATCATAAATTTGGTGGAGTGGAATTGATGATGAAGACCGCAGATGACTTGTGGAATTCCTCAATTATGTAGGTACTTGAAAGTACAAAAATATATCACAGATTCTGATAAGATTCCGTTGAAATAGCAACTACTTAATGAAGTGCCAAACAAAGGTGATCCTTGTGGATTCGACGGAAGTCCTCAAATATTATCGGCCCACATACATTCGATTTTTTTCTCTAATAATCAATGCATTTGCTCTCGGAAATCAGTTCATGGGGTATATTGGAAAATAAATGTGGAAATGTTCTCGTGCCTTGGCGGAGTACTAAATTGAAGTCGGTTATAGCTTTGTTTTTAAAGTAAACTATGTATGTAAAGGTCGTTGAATTCAGAATTTATCAATTGCCTGATAAAGTCTTATAATAATTAAGTCCTTTAAAATAATTAAGAAGTGCGGCCCGCGTCATTTTTGTTAGCTTGTCCCTAATGTGGCCCATGGTTGCTAAAAGGTTGCCGACCCCTGGTCTAGATTCCTATTGCCCAATGGTAGACTGGTACAGAATGCGTTATGGCATTAAGTCCGCCATTTGTACTTCATATTTTGGGGACAAATAAATAAGGCACACCGAACTAAGACACATATAAATAGCGGCACTATAGCTGGCAGCGTTTAATAGCCAATCCGACATGCTAGATCAAAGGATAAGGAACTTAGGTATCTAATGGGTCTAATGGATTGGGGGCTTAGGTATCTAATCTGAACAAACCAATATTAGGTGTGTGAATTTTCGAACGAACGTTGATGGGTAGGTACTAGAACGATTAAATTACTGAATAAGGTAACGGGCCATAAGTTCGTGCTAGTACGTCATTTCGTTAGTTTTGTTTCTGAGGCTTATAATAAGCAACTGAAATATTTTTTTTTTAATTTATACATTTGTAAAAAAACTTTATCATTAAACCTTTCCAAAAAATCAAATTAAAAAATTTTAACGACTAAACTAATAGCAACACAACGCTCGAAACTGTCAGTCGGCCGAAAACAGCTGTACGGTGTGCGCGAACTGCTTGTTGACGTAAGGTGCTCGCTCCGACTTCTTAAGGGAATTGAAAGAGAAAGGGAAGTCCATTTGAAAAAAAACTTTTAACAGTGCTTTGTCTAGTTCCTTAACAATGGATTTAATAAGAAATAAGTGTATATTTTGGTATAGGTGTCCCTTAAAATTGCAATAAATGGACTCACGAACTAACGGTCATTATATTTTTCGTCTGGCTCCTATTTCGTGTTACTACCGAATCAAGGACTTTCTTTATACATCCTTGTATCTTTGGTATTTAAATAATACTTAAGAAATTGTAAATGTTAATTTAAAAAACAGATATTGTATTTAATGACGTTTTCATTGACCTAAATTCGGTATATGTTTTATTCACTTGAATTCTCGTAAAACGAGGTTGAACGTGACCTAAATTTACAATTTGAAGGTGAATTCGCATATTTACTTGCAGCATAATTTTGTTTATTGCTCGATTCCTGTAATGTATTTTTATGTTTATTTATTACATATAGGATACTTAATGGTTATTGAACATAATTTAAAGGTGATGTACATTATTGATTGCGGGAATATCCAAGAAATAGTAACACGAAACAAGGGACTACTACTTTTAATACTTTTCCCCAAGTTCGTGACAGAGAAATCTATAGTGGTAGGCAAACACACAGATCAAATACTACTTTTAATACTTTTCCCCAAGTTCGTGACAGAGAAATCTATAGTGGTAGGCAAACACACAGATCAAATGTGTACCCTCGTCTGTTATTTGATATTCTTCTTGAAGAGGTAACATGTGCATCGATATAATGGAATAGTGTTGCCTGGGTAAATTCCGGGAACCTTTTATTTTTGCGGGATAATTTTTATTAAATGAAAGTTTACTTTCTACCCTGTTAAACAGTATAGAATTGCTCTTTCAAAAGGGTGTCGTGTGTCCCATACAACATTGTCTAGATTTTAATCTTAGGTTACCTAATCAATCGTAGATAATCAATACATACTTATATCTAACTAGGTAGATACGTTTAAGGAATATTGACGAAAATGATTGAAGATATTTATTATTTTTAACATTAGATATCCCGGGACTTGCTATCCCCGGGACTTTCTTTATTTTTAAGGGTTTTTTTTTTAAGAAGTGAAAGGTATCTTTATACCCTATTAAACAGAATATCGTTTACAGATACCTATATGTCACGTCCAAAAGGTTTTGCCTAGATATTTATCTTACGTTAAACAGTTTTGGTTAATATACTCGTAGATAGGTAACCTATGTGAGACACATTTTTGAAAAGGTGACCCTGTACTAATGGATAAGTTATTTAACCTTACATTTCATAAAAAACATCCTGGAGAAAGAAAAAATGTCCCGGGATTTTAAATACCGAGTTTTATCCAGACCCCCTATTGGATTTTTCCAATAATCATGTTAATTACCTTTTCAATAATCTTGTTCAATATCAAATAACAAATGAGGGTTCACAAACAAAATGTTTCTCTTACTACCTGGCACTCGAAAACTTTATGCCGAAACAGGGGCCAAGAACTCACAAACTTAGGAGCAGAGCCAAATTTTATCACGAAATGGGGTTCAAATACGAGGTCTACAAATAAATTATAAAAAAATAGTTATTGAAACTAATACTATATAATTCTTGCATTAAATAATAGGCAAGATATCAATGTTCATCACACAAAAAAATTCAATGCGATATCATGTTCTGTATTGTCTTAAAAAAAATACAAATTCGTAAGAGGCTTAACATGCCGAAACAGTGGACGTTTACCTTATAAGTTCAAAAATAAGTGTTCGAAATTATAGGGTTTCCCAAAAGTGACGCAAGATTTGAATTCTAAGGTAGTAAGAGGAGAGCACTTGGAATACCTGATCGATTTCCTTTCCTTATGGAAGTTTTCTAAGACGCCCGTTGTTATAGTGTTATAGTCAATATTTAATTCAAATCAAAAAACTTAATGTTATTTGTACACAAGCAATGCCTTTATTTTACATATAGCTGAAAATATTTGCTGAAGTTTTTAAACTAAATTGAAGTAAGTACCTGAGTAATATACAATTCATTGTTCGGGTCAGGTTTTTTTTTAATAAACCTAGGTATGGTTAGAAAAGTAGGTACTTACCTCAGCAAATAAATCGGAACTGTGAAGCGCGAGTGACTCGATTAAAATACGAGAATGATTGACAGTCGAACCCGCATGTCCAAAGATGTGAAAAGAAGTGAGTTAGCGCGAGGTAACCCGAGCGCGCCCGAAATACGCGCGCCGCGAAAGGCGCATCCCAAAATAAAGGATGATACCAATTTCGCAACGCATGCGCAAATAGACTCGCCTTTTACGGTAACTACTCTCCAGTTACTGGGGTACAAAGTGGTCAGCATATATGGCCCCTTGTAAAAAGTAACTGCCGGAGTCCTTGCAATGCAACTCTGCAAGCTCCGTATCTCTCTCAGGGTGCCCTTGAAATGCTGATGCTGTGCCGTGATGCTATATGCTGAGTGCTCCATTTTGGTGCATTTCTATAGTGGTTATTTAAACACATGTATAATTAAATTTTATTATTTTATTATCGGACATGATGAAGATAATTTTGAGAGAGCGGTTTGAGCCTTTACAAAAGCGATGGCCGTCTGATCTGGCAATCTCAAAGGATAGAGTCGAGCTCTTCGCATGAGACTTGTCTGTTGCTCAGCAGGTGTATCGACTTGCAAGTGAGGTTAGCTTGGGCCTAAGAATCCACAGCCAGGGGTGCACTCGCAACATAGTTGCGGAATATAAAGCGCGAGAGACAACGGTCTACGGCGACGGAAGAGGATTATTAGACCTCTATTTAGTCCGCAGACTAGATTCGACTACTAAAAGAGTATGTAAGAATAAGGAAGTCTTTCGAAGACAGTCATGACGAAACACCTAAAATATTTGATAATAGGTACCATCACCAAAGCTTTAGCACCAAATTGTGGATGGATGATAGATGGATAAAGACTAGTGCGAATGGCCGGGAATGTTTCAAAGAAGGTAGCCAACGCCGGCAAATCAAAATAATACTAACCTAATCCGTAAAGGCATTATCAAATTCATCGCATGTATCTATGTAAAAGGTTGTTAATGTAGGTAAATAATGTCTTAACTTAAACAAACTCCATTGATCGGAATTGACCGACAGCTGCGAAATCCTATTGAGTCGATTATAAAGCGCAATAGTAAACACAGTGAGTCATGAGCGCCCGCGTATTATTTACGCACCGCTATATATAAACAGAGATTAGATGACTTACTTTCATAACCAATAACATGAATATGGAGAGCAACTGGCTAATTATTGAAAGAAAATTGCTTTCATTGCATTACAATTTAGGCAGTAGGTAAGTACTTATAAATAGGTAATACAATTAGCAACAAAGATAGTCGCCCCATGTTACTGTAATACCTACCTACCATTGATGGGAGAAATCACTGAACCTAATGATCGCTAGTCACTCGACTTTTTTAGGGCATTTATACTTAATATAGATGTTATAGGTATATGCAGTCTACTAATATTATAAACAGGAAGTGTCTGTGAGATTGTAGCTTTGTAAGTTTGTTTGATTGTATGTAATGGGTGATCCCCGAAAGTACTTATCCGATTGCAAAATTCTTTCACCTGTGTCGAATGGACTTTCTGGATGGCCGCGCGGGCAGCTATTAAAAGGGGTAGATAATGCATTTATTATATTGGGTGTTGCCAGTGATGACGTATAGCACGGAAACGTGGTCGCTTACTATGTGCCTTATAAGTATAAGGCTCAAAGTCACCCAAAGGGCAATGGAGAGGGCTATGCTGGGAGTTTCTCTGTGCGATTGCATCAGAAATGAGGCTATCTGCAGTAGAACCAAGGTAAACGATAAAGCCCTCCGAATCGCTAAACTTAAGTGGCAGTGGGCGGGGCACATTATACGTAGAACCGATGGCCGTTGGGGCGGAAAGGTTCTCGAGTGGCGACCACGTTCCGGGAGGCGGAGCGCGGGTAGGCCCCCCACAAGGTGGACTTATGACCTGGTAAAGATGTGGATGTTAAGCACCTAGTATCAAGACATAATGACATGTAAAATATTTTTTCTACTCCTCTACCGTTATCAGTCATTTATATAGGCTCTAGCTCAAATACAATGACACCGATAATGTCGTCGAAAAACTCTATGCTCTATGGCCCATAAACGCACTGTTTAGTGTACCTACTTTTATGGTTCATACATTTTTCATAAAAGCACTGTTTACCACGATGTCAAATCATCTAACTTTTTTTCAATCGGCCGCCATATTGCAGTGGTACCAACTTCATAAGCAAATTTTTCGAAATAAAAAGTTTTGCTATCAAACATTTGTAGAACATAAATTATTTACTAAAATAAAAATAAATGATCATGAATTGTGTGTATACATATTTTACCAATTATTGGTATTATTTATAAATATAAACCGATCCGATTCGGTTCGGATCCGGATTCAGTTTGGTTCGGATGGCAAGTTCAAGAAAATTAAAAACAAAACAGACCATAAACAAGAGGTGTCAATGTGTCATATTTCTAATTTCCCACCAAAGTTCCAATTCACAATTAAAAGACGAAATATGATAACTATTCGTTATTAATAACATATTATTAAGATTTGATTCGTGTTTGTGAATTGAAGAAAACTGTGTACGTTCGTTTTAAAATGGACGTAGAAGAAAATAACTGCACCGCGGAAGTCTGCTAGATGCGAGTGGCGCAGGACCGGTCATTGTGGCACTCTTTGGGGGTGGCCTATGTCCAGCAGTGGACGTCTTTCGGCTGATAGATACGATGATTATATTGGGTAGATATGTATTTATGAACTGAAACTCAATATGGACAAAAAGTTCATCCGACTGGAACACCGAAAGCCGAATAAATTAGCTATTAATTAGTTAATTAGTCTGCTAATTGGGCGGCGTAACCCAACGTGTTACGTAAACACTAAACAACTCACTCACTCACTCACTCATCAGTCTTTGTATAAATATATGCTTGGCTTCTTTGCTGCACATATGATTAAGAGCTAATGCCAGTTGTAACTACTTATTAGATAGTTTAGATACCTACTAGACGCTGATAAGTATAACAACAAATAACTTCGATGACACAATAGAGCAACATATTATAACGATGCATATAACTCAGTTTTTTTTATGTTTTAATTATAATTAAGGAAACTGTAAGCCTACAATGTAGTACTTTTTATTATGTCAAATGTAACCATATGAGACTGTTTGTTTCTTCATAAATAAATAAATATTCATGGTATTGTTGGTCCATTAAAATTAACTCCGAATAGGTACCTATCTGCCGTACAAAAACGTAAAAAAAAACCAAGTGATTCAAAACCATGACCTAACTGAAGCAACGTCTAACTATTTCGTACCTACTATCAGTAGTTGATTCAAATTTAATCTCACCCGCGCAAATGCAAATAACCCGTTAGTTTCCCATATCGATACGTCAGTTGGCAAATGCGAGAATAGATTTCCAGTAGTTCTATTATGAAATGTCGAGTAAAGTGCTTATTCAAATCACCTGTCTAACGGTAGATGTTCGAGTACCTATCACAGTTCATAGAGACGGGTTACTAAAACACAATCATTACATTACGGACGCTACACATGTGAATGTGAACAACCGACTCGTGACGTCACGATACGCAGTCTGGCAAACGTCCAAGTGAACCACGTCACGGGCATGCCTGTCACGGCAGATTTAACCTTATTCCCGTTGCGTAAGACACGTTTTAATTAGGGCATTCTTCGAATGTAAACACGACTATGTGGGTAAAAGGAGTGGTATTTTGGGTTTATTGTATCTTGGAAACTTCTGAAAGTATGCCGGGAAAGCGCGTGCCAGTTTAGTTTTGTTGTGTCTTATGTGGGAAGTTTCTGTTGATTGTTTCTAATTTGATGACGGGAATATCCTAGTTAGAAATATGCTCTGCATTTAAATTTAAGTAATTTTCAAAGTCACCTCTTCATTTTAAAGTCTCCACATTTTTTAGGTCCTTAAACTTTAACCTTATCATATATTTTAAAAGATTTAACATTTTTATAACATTTTTATTTACAGTACTCGTAGTAGGTATTCTTAAACCTAAAGGCTAAAATATCTCATATTTACCTACATTTTACATAAATTGTTTATAGGTATTGAGAATGTGCAGGCGTTTCCTGTTGTTCTTATAAGCCGCCAACCGCAAAATATGGGAATGACACATATTTAGGCAACTGACACGAAATCAAAACAAAGCGTATACGGTTTTATTTTCTTATAAATTATACATGAATGTTAATATTGGCCGTATTAGGCGCATTGTGATGAATCATGGCTGCGGGGATGCGTAGGAGCAATATTAATGGTCTCTTACAAAGCAAAACGCCCGCTAAGGATGCTTAACATTATGCTGGCATAATCCTATTAACATTATGCCAGTATTATCACTATTATCTGCTTTTCATATTTTGCACTAATAGCTTTTAACCACAATGTTTTATGGTTTGGATTGCTGTTGCGAGGTTTTCATCGATTTTTGACGAGTTTTGAATCGTATCTCCTACTTTTGCAGTACAGATATAGTTATAAGTCAAACGGCTATCGTTTTTTCAATCTTTTATCTCCATTTTGGTCTACCGGATTTTGAAAGAAATGAATACTTAATTTTGTATGATTTTTTTAAACATTGTCTAAAAATTCACTTATTTCGTATCTCTATTGACGTGAAAGATCTAACATATACGAAATCTACATATTTGAGTTTGTCTATGACGTCTCTAAAAACGTGTCTAGGGTTTTCATTTTAAACTAATTAACACAAAAGTTATGGCCAGAAAACCAGTTTCTTGGTCTAAAATTGTTCAACTTTGATGCCAAATATCTCGAAAACTGAAGTAAATATGGGATACTATATTGCTTATAGCCGTTGTTCTTAATATAATAAGCTACAAAAAACATTAGAAAACTAAGGGATTCAGATCGAAGGTCATTGGCGTATGGGAGTTAATAAGACCATACCTACATAGATGTAGGTACCTCTATTATATTTATAAATGACCAAGTAAAACTCGTTAATTTAACAATGTGCAGGTTCACGAACGAACAACATGTTTTTTTAAAATGATAAGTACCTACTTATAGTATTAAAAATGCGTATTACTACTGATTCTTCTTTAGTTAATTCGCTGTGCCTAAAGGAAACCCCAAAATATATCTAAATTAGAGCAATCCTTAGTCATCTGTGATAACTTGTGATACTTAGCAGCAAAAATACTAATGAATCACATAATATATGTTCATAACTCTCTTGATGATAGAGTTAAAGAGTCCTGCAGGTCGATTACGTAACGCATTGTACGTATCTACGAGTGTAAATTAAATGTAACTTTAACTATGGGAACGTAGATCTAAACGTCACTTTAAAGTATGGGATAATGACATCTGAGTTGTCCTAACGTGCGTTCGAAAAGTTACGTGATCGATCACCCCTCTTTACCTAATCTGTACCATTAGTATGTGCAAGTACATATCGTATACTTACTTAAAACGGTTGACCATTTCGTAATCGTCCTACTATTTATTAAATGGGATTCAGACATAAATGCGCCAGTTATTACTGTGACAGTCAGCAGTGTAAATTCAAATTGAAGTACCTATTTAATGTACCTCTATACCTACAGCCTACAGGTACATTCCAATATTCCGACACTAGTTCTAAATACAATGCCGTGGAAGACATGAATGGATTTCCATGTTTGTACTTAATAAGTGTCTATGTATGGGAGACCAACGCAGCGTTCAAGATAAATCAGGCAATGAATGGGTTATATTATAAATGGGTTAAATTTATAACTGTTGACGATGCATGTCCCTAACCTAACATGAAATTTAATAACAGTCAGATTTTGTTGGTATGAAAGTATGATGGCGCTGATTAATATTATGTATGCACTTTATTGTACACAATAACAGGTTAAAGAATACCTATACATTGTGACACAATAGTTCAAAGTACCTACAAAGGCGAACTTATCCCTATAAGGGATCTCTTCCAGCTAACCTTTGAGCAATTGAGAGGAAGGTATAACGGGTAGTATCCTGCATGTAATAGGTACAGTCAGCGTCATATAGTTTAGACGCTAAATAAACAAATTGGAGCTGGCATAGTTTCCAGTGCTGTTGACAGAGATGTAACTGTTAGGCCTAGATTGGTCGAAGTGGTAAACTGGCAATAGGTGGATAGCCTGTATTCAGTACAGTCAGCGTCATATAGTTAGTAGCAGCCAAGGTAGCCAAATATTTCGGTACACGTCTTTATTACTGTAAGAATAAGGGTGTGTCACGAAATATTTGGCTACTCTGGCTGCTACTAACTATATGACGCTGACTGTACTGAATACAGGCTATCCACCTATTGCCAGTTTACCACTTCGACCAATCTAGGCCTAACAGTTACATCTCTGTCAACAGCACTGGAAACTATGCCAGCTCCAATTTGTTTATTTAGCGTCTCCCGCCTAACAAGACAGCCACTATTACGTGGCTGACAGATCTAGCGACAATAGGCCGTGTGTCGACGAGGCAAGAGCCATATATCATAATCAAACTTTGTGAATGTGTTGGCAAACAAGCATAGCGGCTCTTTGCCCTTATGCGAGAGGTGTCAAATATTCAATTACCCACCAACTCGCCAACCACATTCTATTTGTCTTGAGCATTGCCAAATCGCTTTCAAAGGCTATTTAACTATTCATAGTTTTAGTAGGTGGTCACCAGGTCATGCATGTGTTTTACGTCCGTGAGCTCCTGGGTTGTATTCGGGTTCTGGTGAAATCGTTTATTTCGGCATACTTATGTACCTACCTTAGAACGTGTCAGGATTAAGCAAGAAAAATATAGACCTGAATCCTATACAAAATTCTGGGCTGTAGGTATGTATTTTCGAATAGTAAGAAATACAATTTAAATGAATCTCACGCCGGCTATTGCGCTTTGGTCAGGAATTCAAATAATTTGCCGAGTATAGCCTAAATATAATTTCTAGCCAGCAAGCGCAAAATGATCTGTGGAACGAAATGGACACCACTATATTGCAATTTAGCATTCGTTCTAAATTCAATTCAAATTCTCTGGTCATCCGTGGTCTTACACACTTAGATACGCGCCTTTGCAAAGGAAAAAGCATGAACCATAAAAAAATATTAATACAAAACGACATTCCGGAATTATTGTCCCTCCGTGGTAACTAAAAACTACTGAATTCCAATATAGGTACTTCTGTGTGCATGTAATTACAATGATTTATGGGTTGATTGTAGTGTTGCATTAGTAATTAAATACTAGATTGTTATGACAGGTGACGTTTCTTAGTAGTACCTATGCAATGTGCACTGAGTCAGTGGGCGTCATCAGCGATGCAGGACATGCCTCCTGGCGTCATAAACTATAACCAAGGTCATCTACCGTTACCACTACCAAAGATATAATTTATGCTAATATTTAATCATCAGTGTTATATTTTGCTCTACTTATTATTATAGGTACCTACTTATTAGTAAAGTAGGAACATAATTATTTATTTGTAGGGAAATTGCATGTAGGTATTAACATAATTATATAAACCTACTCATATAAATTTTATTGCAATTGTATTTTTGGTGGTCATAAAAACATTTTGTACTAATTAAGTAAATTAATAATAGGTACCAGTTAATTTAAAACTTCACTCTTCGTAAGTTTTTCTGTGTCAATAGTGTGTCCGTAAATACGAAATTAGTGGGTACCTAGGTATAACATACATATAATACAAAATATTTCTAATAATTAATATCATTAACTTTGAAGTAAAAACCTTTAAAAAAAACTTTTATGCTACAAATAAATCGCGTTTATCCGTGACTACGGTCCGTAGACACGGATAAACGCGATTTATTTGTATTTTACGCGAACGCGTTTTTTTTAAAGGTTTTCTTCAAACTAATTAATATTAATTTATTATTAGAGACATTTTGTATTATAATATATGTTATACCTAGGCACCTACTAATTTCGTATTATCTGCCAAGTCTAGCAAAACCGCGACACGGCCGTACCATCCTTTTCTCGAAGCAGTTCAGGCCATTTTCGACCCCCCTATAACTTCGTTGTGGATAAAACTAAAAGCCTGAATTTTCAGTAACTAAGCACGCATTGTATAAGCACGGTATATTTCAAATTTCATTCAATTTAAACCAGTAGTTTAAGAATTATCACTAGTCAAAGTTTCTTAATTTTGTCACTCACTGACTGACTCACCGATCATCAAAAGTCCAAGGCACTTCTAGCCGACATAGAAGCTTCAAATTTAAAATACAATTAGTGTTTAGTGTATAAATCAAGGGAAAACTAAAAAAAATGCAATTTCAGTCCAGTTTTCTAGATACACCAACTGCATAAATAATCTTTGTAATCCCATATAAACATATAGGATTACAAAGTTATATTTGCAGTGGGACAAACAATTAAAAACCAAGAATGGGACTGCATTCATAATTTGTATGTATTGATAAAACAATAACCTACAAAAAGAAGTGAGATCCCATAAAAAAAATTCCATGTAAAAAAGAGGCCAAGTCTCGAAACTCTTTCCCTGTAAAAAGTTGTGAGATATTTCGTAGAGCCAAGTCTCAGGCATTCTTATTAATCTTTATTTGCTTGCTAAATAAAATTTTGTGATTTGGCAATCACATAATACTAGGTACATAGTTTTAGGTATGCAAAAATTCATAAATGCAGTAAAGTTGTGTGATTGCCAAGTTGCAGAATTTTATTTAGCAAGCAAATAAAGATTAATAAAAATGCCTGAGACTTGGCTCTACGAAATATCTCACAACTTTTTACGGTGAAAGAGTTTCGAGACTTGGCCTCTTTTTTACATGGAATGTTTTATTATGTCAAACAAAACAAACCCCCCCCCCCTCCCCCCTATTTTCAAGAGGGTATTCGATTATTTACTCTACATTTGCGTCTTTACTTAAATGTAGGTAATCTAATTATAACTAGGTACCTATACGTATATAATGGTTTTCAAAATAGTCAAAGCAAACAATCAATCAATCATATTACCTATTTAAACTTCACAAAATGAAGCCTAGGAACCTTCTTTACCAAAACAATCCAAGTCGTATTTTAATAGCTTTACACGCTATTATATTATCATTTATCAATTATTACGTAAGCTATTCATTTATACCTATACCAGGTAGGCAATTAGCTCAAATTTTATAACTATAGGAGCTCTGTGAGAACCAGGCCAAGAGGCGAACTCGCTACCATCGCGAGTCCGAACCGAAGATGCAATTATACATGATCAAATTACATTACCATACAAACTAAGCAGCCGCCTAGGTACTCGTAAATAGTTGCTTGGTAATGCATTGTACACAAACAGTTCAATAATGTTATTAATGTTAGAAGCACAATAAAATAATGTTGTTATTACGATAAACCAGATACCGGTAACCATCAGGTTAGCTGGACAGGATTTAAGCCAATTCTTGTTATCTAAGTACGTTGAAAATCATTAAAATGTAATAGTTAACACTTATAACTTAGGCACTTACCTAAATAACATAGTTAATTTAGAAGAAGCAGTATCTGTATTATTATTTTAATTTCAGTGACTGAATAACACTGATGATTTCTATATCGCAGTAAATGAAACTAGTGTTAATATTTACCTCCGCCCTCGGGCAGCATTTGAGACATCCAAATCCAGTTATTATTTAGAATGCACTATCACACAGCATCGCACACGCGGCGCCCGCGCTCCGACTGCGCGCGGCGAGGTTATGCAAAAGCGCGTCGTTATCAACAGCCGGAGGTCGGCACTCTAATCTAAATACAGACATCTCGGCCCGAACCAAAATCGCTCGTATTACTTTCAGTTTTCATGCGAACATACGTCCTAAATTTAGAGGCGGCTCGCTACGAAAATAAATGCGTTTTTACGTGTTTTTCGTGGATGCGGCGGCGGCTTGCCAGAGTTGCCAGCGCGCGGGGGTAACTCGAGATTCGTGCCGTATTTGGCAGGCGCGCACGGTTTTGGGTATTTAGTTTCTTGCGCTGAATTTAGCGCTTCCGCTGCGCGTGCGATGCGCGCGGCGCGCATGCGGGCGCGGGCAGACTGCCGCCTTATATGGCACTCGCGAGTTCGCGGAAGCGGTTCCGCTTAGCCCTTTGATTCAGAACTGACCGGCAATTATTTGCAAGACTCCTAAATTGATCATGGCCCGTGCCGACTATACTATTACTTGGTATTTTTTATACAGTGAGAAGTTTCTATATGTTCTTTTTTTCAGTTACTTTTGTGATTCCACCGGTTTCATTTAAAATTCTGATTCCTACATAGTATCTAATAGAGGGTGATCTAATAAAGCAAAAAGGATATTTTCATTTGACGTGAGCTGTAATATTTAATTTAGTCACTTAAAAAATTTACAATAAAAATATACCTAAGACAAAACTAAAAATTACTGGCTCTATTATGGGTTACAAAGAGACTGTACAAAGTTCCTTCTCAATTCTCAACACATCAAAGCATTTCAACATTCCAGGCCACGAAGAGATATTAGACGCTGATTTTAACACGTTGTGCAATTGTGGATGGAATGGAAAAATATGACACAGGAAAGAAATTAAAAAGTATGTCGATATTACAAAACTGGCATATCATTCGTCATCGTTTGACATTTTATTGGTCCAGTTACAAATGCGAAACTGTTGTGAAACTCCTATCGCCCACTGGGTTTACCAGCTCTGGCGAGCTCTAGGGCAGTAATAGAGAGCGCTCTTGGTTACCCAACTATAGTATGAAGTCCAGCGACGCCTCTCTATAGAGAGGCGTCGCTGGACTTCATACCTACCCCTGTAATAAGCTTTTTATAAAAGATGAGCGTTTTTTGTAGAAAACCGTCACACAAGCCTTTCACTTTCATATGAACTGAGGGTCGATCACGTATCTGTTCGAACGCACGTTAGGACATCTCAACTATCATTTACCCATACAAAAGTGAAATTTTAGATCCAGGGTAGACCGGGGTCAATTGTACCACGGGTCAATAGTACCATCGCCTATAACTCTGCAACCGCATCGAAATATGCATGTGTGTATAAACACAAATGTGCCTTGAGCGTGTCTCGACCTGCTCACTAGTCGTCCACTCGCTGCCGTGCGAAAAGTTGTGTAGTGTGAAAGTTGTACTGAATTGTGATTCTCTAGTTATTAAAGTTTTTAATGTGTCACAGTGTGAGGGTCAGTTAGATATAGAAATCGATATTTTCTGAAGGTTAGTGAGTGCAAGTAAAAAAGTACAATTGTACCACAACACTCGGGGTTAATTGTAACGTTACAATTGACCCCATGCTACAATTGACCCAGAGTTTTTACACGACTGCTAATATAAGACAATTGAAACTAAGTATTTTAGTAACAAGTTACATCTCGGGTATTTTATGTTATACCTATGATTCATCCCGACGATTCATACGATACTTCGGGATGTATATAAATTATAATGCCATCCGTTTCAGTGGTACTATTTAAAATTTATTTGTGGTGAAGGATGGGGTTGATTGTACCAGAGGTCAATTGTAACTGTATGGGATTAGTAATTGTTAAATATTTCGTTATTTTGTTGTATTGAGATGTTGTTATTGCTTGAAAGGTGTGTGCTATGAGCACCCCTAAGTATTTTTTAAATAATAAGTCGACATAATATTTCAAAAACTTGGATAAATATTATGTTACGTTTAGTTCAACTGAAATGCTACCTTTGTCTTCTGTAAATACGAGTCTCTATAATTAAAATGTAACGTAACAGACTGAGTCTTAAGAAATTAACAATAATTAATTACTGATTGCTTAAAACATTATTTTGGGTTTTATTTACCTCTGATTATCTGGTACAATTGACCCGTAATAGGGGACAGGGGTCAATTGTAACACAAGGACTTCATGAACAAAATCTCAATTTGCACCATTCTGATGCGATTAAATGAAAATATTTTTCAAGATTCTGATAGCCAATGAGACTAGAATGCCCTAAGCGATTTTTACGTGGTAGCTTTAGATTCTGAGTTATAGGTCATTATTTCTAAGGTGGTACAATTGTCCCCGGTCTACCCTACCTGACGCGCGTACAATGCATTAACGTGATCGACCTGCAGGTTACGATTGCGTCGTGACAGGAAAATCTGTACGAAATATTATCTTCTAGATTATATTTTGTAACGGGACTACCTTTTGGTTATACCTCTATACAAAATATTGAAGACATCGGCTCCAGTGATCCTTAATTAACCATTTATAAAACCTAACTAAAATTTATATATAATCATCATCATCATATCAGCCGAAAGATATCCACTGCTGGACATAGGCCTCCCCCAAAGAGTGCCAAAGTGACCGGTCCCGCGCCACCCGCCTCCAGCGGACTCCAGCAACCTTTACCAGATCATCAGTCCACCTTGAAATCAGTCCTTAAATGTATATATATATATATATATTATTTAATTAATATCGTAATCAATAACAATAATTACCTATTCGATTATTTTGAATTTGGAACAGAGTCCTAGGGGACCCTAAAATGATCTGCAAACCTAAACGTGCCACAATTAGCGGCAACCACCCATTTGCTACAATCTTGCTTATCTATCTCAGCATATCTCGGGCTATCTCGCGCGTCGAGATAACGTAAATGCGCTTTAATTGCAGCCGCCTTATGCAAATTAACATTCGTAGTGAATAGGCGTTGGCCGTAATGGCTAAATAACCCACAGTAGGCCCAAAACATGGTGTTGAAGTTTTGTTTATACAAATTGTACCCGTTTTTGGTGGATGCGGCGTTATTGCAATATATGTATATGCAATATGCCTTTTAGGTGATAGTTATTGATGGATGACATAAAACAAACAAATTAGAACTTTCTTTTTCCGTGCACCATGCTATACAAACCCATTTCTTTATCCTAGGGTTTATGTATACCTGTGTATTATGGGGAAACAAAAATGTCTTAGTAATTATATTTTAAAGGGTTGCATTGCAACTGGATTAATTTGTCGACACGCACCCATGTCATATAGCTCTAAGCTTGAGGCAGGCAGAAAGTGGTCGCCATATTTATTCGAACCGTGTGGAAAACATACCCAGCAGAGCCTACTGTATCTGTGTGCTCCCAGCGGCCGATAGCTGCAGCCAGTTGCGGCAGCTATCGCCCACGCGGCCCACTTACACCCAACAGCTAAGAACTAATGCATTTCAAGCGATAATCGACTTTATACCCGACTGATAAGAACCTCGATAAATCACTAGTAAGTTGGTGAGCCTGTGCCGCCCGTAGGAGGATGCGGGCTTTCAAACATGTCGCCAGAGCGACATGATTTGATACATAATCCGATGCTAATTAATGGAGATATTCATACCAAACCGGGCTAAAAGAGAATGTAAAGTCTTCAGGATTATGTTTATTATAGTGACCACAAGGATCATGATTGCTTTCATATAAACCTCATTTTCATCATTTTGCTATTAGATATCTATAGGTATAGTATACTATATACCTAATTACTTGAGCTCCTTATGTTGAAACAGGCAGGGTTATGTAGATATCTATGTAGATACAATAGTACATTGTGATACAAGTGAGGTAAGGTCAGTGTGGACAAGTCCGTCAATAAGGCAAGCCCGTCTACACGCCATAACTCTTGTATTTGTATACGCGCGCCACTTATAACTCTGTCAGTAAAGCAGTTTTTCGTCCTAGTTCTTTTTCTCTAACATAGATGTCGCTATGACGAAAACTATGGTAGCAACTCAACTGTCAACTTCATTCATGTTTCGAACTACATAAGTGAGTGCAACGTGGTCCAGAAAATAAATCATAGAAAATTTAAAAAATCGCAGTATTTGTTAATGAGGTGAGTAGTTTAGCAGTTTAATAACCGCTTTTCCTGTCTAACGCCTTTAATGTAGCCAAACTGCTTTAATTTTGTAGTTTTAGGTTTCGAAATGTCTAACCTTAAATTTTATCTAGTTGGAAAGTCCGTCTGAAATTATAAAGGGAAGCCCGTCATGTGCCGGTCATGCCTTAAACCAGATCTTGCCAACCTTTTGCGTTGAATTATTCTCATTTCAAATATTGTCACGATAAATGAGATACTTAAAATAAAACTACTATAAAACTTTTTTTTTAATTACTTAAAACATATATACAGTATTGCTTTATGTGTACTACGCTATTTACGTACAGTACCGGCCAATAATATCACCTTCATGTTTCCGGATGATTTCCGGTCAGAGTATCGGAAAGGGGGCCTGGTTTTTGGACTTACAATTTTTTTGATATTTTTTTTATTAAAAAAATCGATCTCTAATAGTTTACATTTAATTAATAAATAAGTATTTAAGATGAATACTTTCATAGTATTTTTGGGATCTTATACGATTTTAAACAAGCAATTGTAATTTTTATAAACATTTTTGCGTTTATCATGTTTTTTTTATTTTAGACGTGAAAAGGTTTACAATCTCTTCTTCCACGGATATGCCGATCTTGCCTTTATAACGGAAAAATATATATATTTTGAAATTGCAACTCTATATCCCTGATCTCAAAACATAATTTGGAATGGCAAAAAATTACGATACCAACAATGTAATCTACATGCCTATTGACTTTCAAATAGCGCGGCAATGAGTACTAGACGGCCTTACCTTATACATCACGGGAAGATCGTCTACTCGCCGAGTTCTATAAAAACCTCTTTTTTTGCAAAAGTTTTGCTTATTTTGTTAATTTGTTGAAGCGACATTGTAAAATATAATATTTATCATCCTATAAGTCTAAGCCGTTTATCCTGGAATAAATAATAACCTTGTAAATCCCGATCAAACTTAACTTTAAATAAAGACTTGCCCACACTGACCTTATGTTGATAATTACGTCTGAGGCGGAATTATCACGCGAGCCGCAGGTGACCGTGATAAGAGAGCCGAGGATGTAATTATCAAAGCTCACGCGTTTCATACGACATTTTTCAACACATATTGCGAGGAAAAAATCTTTTTTATACTCGTCGACTATAATCTTTAAATTAGAACCTCGCAAACCATAACGCAATGGAATACTTTTATTCTGATGAAAACGTTTATGCTCTATTCAAATTCAAATTAATGTATTGCATGGTTATGCGTTTACAGAGCTGTTGTATAAATGATTTATATTCTCCACATCCTGCCTCACAGAGTTGTACGATTATAAACTTAGGTCTATTATGCTAATTTTGCGATTACATTATATTAATTATTGTTATGTCAATCAAAATAATCATTATCGAATTATTCTACTTACATTATATATCTTTTCATACACTATACTAGCTTTGTAAAAAATCTCACCAGCCAGTCAAACAACTGAAACAACTGTTTTTTAAAAGGCTTTGGTGGTCATTTTTTTAGCTCAATTGGAAGTTTATTAAGAACTGTTTTGGTCATAGAAATAGCACTTTTTGTAAGAAGTGCGGTTTTGGAATTTGGACATACAATATCATAACCATATTTTGAACGGAGCCTTTGTGTACCAGGATTTCTAAACCACAAGGATTTTTTTAAACATACAGACCTCGTAGATGTGATGTACAGAGAAGGAAAGGAAAGTATATTATTTTCGGTGAACAGAAGCCTGCACGATTCCGTCTGTTTAAGGCCGAATACACTACGAAGACATTTCTTCTGCAATCTAAAGATCCTGTCTTTGCTACTGGTGTTGCCCCACAGAATTAAGCCATATCTCAGTTTTGACATTACATATGAGTGAAATGCAAGTAGAGCTGTTTTCTGTGAAGAAACGTCTCTTAACCTTCTCAGAGGATATAAAAACTTAGTTAGCTTTGCTATGACATGCTCCGAATGATAATGCCAATTCGTATGCGAATCAATAATTATGCCAAGGTATCTTAATGAGTGAACATTTTCTAGTTCGCAGTCTTTCGAAGCTGAAGGTCCTGGGACGACCGGTTAGCCTAGTGGGTAGTGACGCTGCCTACGAAGCTGAAGGTCCTGGGTTCAAATCCCGGTAAGGGCAAATATTTGTGTGATGAGCATGAATATTTGTTTCTGAGTCATGGAAGTTTTTCTATGTATTTAAGTATTTATATCTATTATATATATCGTCGTCTAGTACCTATACCACAAGCCTTAATAAGCTTACTATGGGACTAGGTCGATTTGTGTAAGATTGTCCCCTAATATTGATTTATTGATTGATTTATTTATTTATAGCATACCTTTGGCTGATTTTTTTTTCCCTGCGGTGCACAAAACTCCATGAATTTAGTTTTTTGTAAATTTACTTGTAGATTATTGGCCTCCATCCATACATTAATGTCATGAAATACTATGGACAATCGAAATAATTATTTCGATACGCTCTAAACAACCGAAAAAAAATTGAAATAGAACTTCGTATTTCAATAATGTGTCTTTGTTTAAGGAGACTCGATCCGATACAAGATTGCCAATCTATGGCGTTTCAGAACGTAGCAGCGTCGCGTCATCTGTCAAAAATCTACTTGAACTTGCTGCTGTATCCAGGGCATAAAAATTAAATAAAAACTACGCTTTGTGATTGGCTAGTATTTAGACAATCACAGCACAGTACTGTAACATTACGGACGCCGGTGGTGTGATTTGATAACTTTTCTTTTCAAAGTTAAAATAAAAACTAAAAAAATGAGTAGTGACGAAACATCTTTAACTCCTCAAGAAATAACTAATAAGGCAGAGGAAGCCACACTTACCTTGCTACCTGAAAAGTCAAAGAGCCTTTACATTAATCGAACTAGACAATATAGTACCTACTTACGATATTTAGTTTTCTTATATACTCGTATTAATGACTTAAATTATTAATTTTAATGAACTCATACAAAATATTGTTCACAATAGTGTCATAATCAAGCTTTTTAATCTCGTACCTTACTTAGGCGACTCAGCAAGCTTCGTGGCCTAAACACGGTACTCGACTAAAAAGCTCTCTATTATAACACGATTGTGAAAAATACTATTTTATAAGATGAAATTTTTATAGACCTGCCAATTTATTTTCTTTGCTAACGGTAACAGGTTTTTACTCACATGGTGTATACATCGCCAAGAATTTCCAGTGGCGTCCATTCTTTTTATCACTTCGAGTCAACATTTTTGTTAATAAATAACCAAACACGCATTAACAATGTTTACAAATATCTATGAAATAACCTACTATGGTGCGCAACAGTTTTTTTACCTGAAGTTTGCGCAGTGCGCGCGCATTACCTACATGAAATCTCTAAACAGCCAATAAGTACAAAATAAAATAAATATTTTTGTTTTAAAATGTTATCTTTATTAATTCATGTAAAATATTATCAAAAGTGAATATATATATTTTACTAAATTAAACGTATTCTATATAATATCCAAATAGAAATAGTCAATTAATTAACAAAAAGGATTCTATTTGTTTAGCCGAGAATTAAAAAAAAAGCTGTACATTCTGTACAACCCGGTTAATTTAAGAATGCACCGTGTGCATGCATACATCTTGCTGCAAGGTGCCAACGTGACTTAATCTGTACAACCCGGTTAATTTAAGAATGCACCGTGTGCATGCATACATCTTGCTGCAAGGTGCCAACGTGACTTAATCGGGATATAACCATAACACGCAAGTGTCGTAATGTTATAAAACACGCGTATTTAATAACCAGGATTATGAGATTTATGAGCCTAAAAGCGACACAATAAGAAGAACGTTACGAGCAATTGTGTTGAAAAATCACTACGGCTCCACTTTCTGTACCTACATTATCATCCATGAGGCTCACAGGTACATTATCATCCATGAGGCTCACAGGTACATTATCATCCATGAGGCTCACAGGTACATTATCATCCATGAGGCTCACAGGTACATTATCATCCATGAGGCTCACAGGTACATTATCATCCATGAGGCTCACAGGTACATTATCATCCATGAGGCTCACAGGTACATTATCATCCATGAGGCTCACAGGTACATTATCATCCATGAGAGGGCCTGTGGCTGGCGCTGCTGCAATGCTGGCATTGCGACGTATAGAGGGGGATTTATTTATTTACTATTTAGGTATATAAGTACATTATTAGGTAAACTTACTTAACTTTATCATAGTTAATTATGTAGGTTTTTTTTGTCGATCTTTTATACCCACATGTATGCTAAAAGTGGCACTGGAACATACGTTTCATGTGGCGCCTACCCCTTTCGACACCGCCGCGAAGACACACACATTATGTGTAAATTGTATTGTATTTGTACTCCCTTTGTCTATGTGTGTCTTTTGCGTAGTGAATAAATGTCTTCTTTCTTTCTTTCTTTCTTTCTTTTTGGGAATAAAGGCGTGAATCCATGTGTGTATGTTTATCATAGTGCTCAGATCTAATCTGGATTAAGTATGGAAGTTACGAGAATGTACTTATAGTACGTATACGTACCAACGTTTATTGCAATCACTTAATTGCAAGCAATACCAAATATCCAATAGGGGAATAACCAAGCACTTCGTAAGTAAATAATTTACTTTAGAAACCAAGTTTTAACCGACTTTAATTTAGTACTCCGCCAAGCCACGAGAACATTTCCACATTTATTTTCCAATTTACCACATGAACTGATTTCCGAGAGCAAATGCGTTGATTATTAGAGAAAAAACCGAATCGCTTTATATGTGCGCCGATAATATTTGAGGGCTTCCGTCGATTCCACAAGGATCACCTTTGGCACTTCATTAGTTACTATTTCAACGGAATCTTAGCAGAATCTGTGATATATACTTTTGTACTTTTAAGTACATAATTGAGGAATTCCATAAGTCATCTGTGGTCTTCATCATCAATTCCACTCCACCAAATTTATGATTTCCGGGTGTAAATACACGAGTTATAATAGAAAATACCAAAGTCACTAGTACCTATCACTACACGCGTGCCTAATATAATTGAGGAGTTCCCTCAATTCCTCATGGATCCCATCATCCAACTGATTTTTTGAAAAAAAATGAGACCCACCTGGAAGCATATATGTACTTACAAACAAAAAAAAATTACGAATCGGCTCATCAATGACGGAGTACCAAACATTGAAAAAAATAAAAATAAAAACAAAAAAAAATACAACCGAATAAGGATCTATTGCACTAAAGCTATTGAATTGGAATCAGTTTTGTATTTGTAACGCATGCTTTTTCTGTCGGGTTAAGATTGGCGAGCGTGGAAATTCGCTCGCGCGCTCTCGGGATACATACAAATCGATTTCAATTTCAGTTGTGTGGAATAGATTCCCTGCTATCAATTTCGTTGCGCAAACGCACGCGTAATCCACTCCCCCGCGACACGCGGATTAGAGCTGACAATATTGTTAGCATGATGGATGATAACTGTAACTCGCCCCCGCTTTGAGCTGATAATCTTTGACTTTTTAAAGAAGAGAAGTACCTAGTCAATGCTAACTTTCACACATTTTCAATAACTTCTACATTCGTTCTTTGTCCTGTTTTTGTATCCATACTATGATAATAGAGTGGCTCTGTGAGAAGTAGAACTCGGGAGCCCGTCTATAAAAAAATAGGTATTTAAAAGCTGAATCTACAAAAACATTATGTAATTTTTGAACCTGCTCACAAAATTTTACGAGAATCGGTTGAGAAATGCGACCTGAGGAAACCAGCCGGACAGACGCCGTAGGTACATACGATTTTTTTTTACCCAAGCCGAAACGGAGAATTTCGTTCGCTTCGCTCGCTCGTTCAATTATAAACGCGAATATAACTGTCTGCCTGTTACCATTTCATGCTTAAACCACTGAACCGATAAAGATAACATTAGATATACTTATCGTTTGTATCTCGGGAAAGGACATAATATACTTTTCAACACACCTGCTCGTAAAGTAGGTCTTATTACAGCGTATTTACACTGATAATGCAGAATATTACCCATGCCGTGCCTTTTACATTACATTATCGCACTAGTGCCTTTTCATTACATATCTTTTTAAATATTAGCAAGAAGTATTAATGTTTCGAAAACAGCTAAGTAGTTATTTGCGTAAATATAAAATTCAATTCAAAATGTGATAAATAATTAGAGAATTTCATGAAACTGCTTGTTAGCTTGTTGGTATTTATATTTTGACGGTGTATTTTTACATACAAATACCCAATTTCAAAATTTATAAATATGTGGCTGATTAGCTACTTTGCCGGTGCCCTTATCTCAGACTTGCGCGCGCATGCAGCGCTGAGCGCGCGAAAAAATAAAATTACGGCCGCCATCTTTTAAATGGGTTTCTGTTTGTTAAGTTTATTCACAGTATTGCATTTCGTTAGTGTTGTTTTGTAAAATGTCGAATTTAGATAACGAAGAATTACTTATCGAGTGTACGCCGCCAGATATCATAGTTGAAGCGCAAAATGCGAGTGATAGTCTTTTGCCCTCAAAATCAAAAGATAAATACATGCAAGCCTACGCAAATTTCATTCAATGGAAAAATAGCAAAAATGCAAGCTCTTTCTCAGAGAACGTGTTCATGGCTTACTTTAGTGAACTGGCGAAGAGGTATAAACCTAGTTCGCTTTGGTGTATATATTCTATGTTGAAGAGTACCGTGCAGAATAAAAATGCAATTGACATCAAAGCGTACACCAATCTAACTGCATTCTTGAAAAGACGTTCAGACGGCTTTTACAGTCGAAAATCCAAGGTTTTAACACCTAATGAAGTGGAGAAGTTCATTAAAGAAGCACCGGATAATCAATATCTAGCGACAAAGGTCAGTTCCACTATTTAGTTTTGTATTCATTATTATAATATTTGTAGGCGGTATTGTGAGTGTTGATATAATAGGAACTAAGTACGATTATTATAACTTAATTATGATTTTATTTATTTTCAGGTCGCATTAATATTCGGAATTACTTTACTGGTGCCTGTAGGCGTCAGGAATTAAACAACATTACGACAAAAGATATAGAGAATCACGGAGAGATGCTACTTGTCAAAATTCCGAACACTAAAAATAAAATTCCTCGGTCATTTACTATTCACGGACCATTTTATGAAATAGTGAAAAAATATGAAAGTTTACGTTCAACAAAAGGAAAATCTGACCGGTTCTTCCAAAATTTTCAAAACGGCAAATGCACGAGTCAGCCTATCGGAGTGAACAAATTTGGATCGATGCCTAGAGAAATTGCCAAGTTTTTAGGCTTACCACAGGCTGACGCTTACACCGGACACAGTTTTAGGCGGACTTCAGCTACATTGCTGGCTAATTCAGGAGCCGATATATTGACTTTAAAACGCCATGGGGGATGGCGATCTAATAATGTCGCCGAGTCATATATTGAGGACTCCATCCAAAATAAAGCCGACATAAGTGCCAAAATAACACAAGCAATCCATTTGGAGCCACAATCCAAGAAGTTCTGCCCTGAACCGCGTCCTTCCACCTCATATGCCAATGATGATTTGGGATTTCTTCTACCTCCTTTCAGAATGTTGCATTATCACCGACATTTACAGTTACCCAAGAACAAAGCAATGAAATAATTAATAATACAATTAAACATACAGTACAAATGCCTCATAAAGCGGTAGCATATCATTTCAATAATTGTACTTTTAATAACTGTTTCAATAATTAAAGTTTTTAAATAAATGTGAACTTTTATTTACTTTTCCTCGCAAGTGTGTTGAAAAACGTCGTATGAAACACGTGAGCATTGGTCATTACGCTTTTCGTCTCCATTAAGCCTTCGCCTTCGGCTCAGGCTTAAAAACCGACTCGAGTGTAATGCCCAACATAGCACACTTGTATCATAATGTACTATAATAGTCTTTTCCCGGAAATCATCACCTAAATAGGGGAGGAAGGTTTCTATGGAGGTACCTCCATAGAAACCTTCCTCCCCTATTTACTATACACGACCTTAATAATAAGGCAATACAGTCGTGTATACATATTTTTGTAACTTTGTCCGTATCGATCTCTTTGTAGTCGACTGTACCTACGCTAAATAAAAACGAGTTCCACGCTGACGAAGTCGAGAACTGAAGCTAGTGTAATAAACGAAGCGCATCTTACGTATCTGTATTTTCAAGGAATTATGTAATTAACGTCTACAGATAAAAACCGGCCAAGAGCGTGTCGGGCCACTCTCAGGGTAGGGTTCCGTAGTTTTTGTAATTTTTTTCAAAAACTATTCAACCTATCAAGTTCAAAATAATTTTCCTAGAAAGTTTTTATAAAGTTCTACTTGTGAGATTTTTTTCATATTTTTAAAACGTATGGTTCAAAAGTTAGAGGGGGGGGACACATTTTTTTTTTTTTTCTGGAGCGATTATCTCCGAAAATATTAACATTATCAAAAAATGATTTTTGCAAATCCCTATTCATTTTTAAATACCTATCCAACAATATATCACACGTTAGGGTTGAAATGAAAAAAAAAAACATTCCTCATGTTACGTACCTGTAGGTACCCTGATAAAAAAAAAACACTTTTTATTTTACCACTTTGTCGGCGTGATTGATATACATATTAGTACCAAATTTCAGCTTTCTAGTGCTATCGGTTACTGAGATTATCCGCGGACGGACGGACAGACAAAGCGAAACTATAAGGGTTCCTAGTCGACTACGGAACCCTAAAAACAAGAAACACTAGACATTGTCGACCCGATCCAAGCGGGCCATTACTCGGAGTCAAAATACAGCTTTATACTACCGCATTTTTGAAGCCGCACCCGCCTCGAAATTGCAGCGTAATTCACCTTACACAGCGTAACGTGTCAAAATTACAAACTGCGACTTAACAATTACGAATAATGCCAGTAATGACAGCGAGCCGATTACAGCACCCACGTGCCCGGTGATCGAACCCACTCCCCCGCGGCCAGACGTGGTGACATGACACATTTACACCTCCACTGGAAAATAATGACAAACTGTGTTACCAAGTGTACGCCAAGTCGCTTTTCTAAGTACTTAAGGTGCATCAATTAAAATTATATCCTTTAGGCGCGCTCATTGCGGATTGCGGAAAATCCTGCTTGAAAACGATTTGATTTGTGTTTATGCTATCCAAAAAAAGTAACATTTGCGCACTTGACTTGTAAGTATAATACATTACTATAGAGGCCGGGAAACGAAGGGTTGCAGGCCAAGTAGATATAGACGGCCGAGCGTAGCGAGGCCGGATAGGGATACGCGGCGGGCAACCCCGTTTCTTGCCGAGATTTGTATAGTGCTTTTCTCAAACTTGCAATGAAATAAAAATAAAAAGTAGTCAATTTGTTTTATAAATAATACGTTTCTGAACTGCACCGCCGCCGCCGCGCCGGCAGCTGGCCCGCGCCCCCCGCCACGCCCCCCCGCTCAAAAACAAAAGAAAGTTGCTTTACAGGCCTAGGTGTGTAAGGTTGTATGAAATTCCTTTACATATCATCTTCACTCATCGCACCGGATACGTATACTAACCTAATTTGAAGTCAGTCACGTCAACATTTCATTGCAAGTTTGAGAAAAATATATTTATTAATCCTTGCAATTATCAACATCTGAATTATACCAATTTATAGATGAGCTTTGACAGAGCTGTTTTCCCTCCTGGCAGCTTGACCCATAAACCTTTGTCCAGAGTAGGTACAATACAATAAAGTGAGGACAGGATAGATGCTCTGATTATTTTAGGCCCCTGGAGACTAGCCAATTTGTCGAGAGCTTCGGTCTCTTTAGGGCCTGCAAGGAGGAGGCAAAGCCAAACTAATTGATTATACTTCCTAAAAATGGCATGATTAATTGACACTGACATCAACGGGGCCCGACAATTTGCCAGTCAATTGTGATGTCAATACGCCATGACAATAGTTTTTGCGGTAGTCCGGCGCGGCGCGTGGGCAATTTTTTTGGTCATGTGTGCTTCTTCATCGCTAATGGTTTGACTTGGCAAGCCAAATGACTTAAGCGTCTTCAAAACTTCAATACATTTACGACATTCATTGGATTGTTCTTGTGGTAATGGTCGTCCTACGTGCGGTTCGTAGGTACACTGCGCTCTTATTTGTTATGGTTAATATTCGGGGCCATATTTGTTTGTTCATTTGTCTTATTCACAGATAGTCGAGAAATCCAGTTTAGGTCGCTGTGGTTTTAATGAGCTGTTCTTATGGGTTTATATGTTTATTTCCCCAATAATTGATTTATTCAGTGGGCTTTTTAACTAAGGAGGATAAAGTTAGTTAGTGTCTATAATTTTTCCTCGCGACTTGATGATGTCCCTCCCAGTCATTCTTATAAAATATCAGTTTTTACTTCCCAAGGCTACACAGTTTTTATACACGCGTAGTTTAGATCGTAAAGGTAATCCCAATTGAATGCTATGGCTTGATAACAATAAATAGGTAGGTACTAGTACCTACATACCTATAGGTACCCACAGTTAGGTAAGTGGTATTTATTTATGTGAAAATTAACTGGGTCAATATAAGTTATTGTCGTTTTACATAATCTTAAAAAAAAACACCATGCTATGTATTACATGAGCAGATACATGCAATTATATATAGGAATGACGAATAACACATAGCACGTAGAACCGATGGCCGTTGGGGAGGAAAGGTTCTCGAGTGGCGACCACGTACCGGAAGGCGCGGCGTGGGTAGGCCCCCCACAAGGTGGACTGATGACCTGGTAAAGGTTGCTGGAGTCCGCTGGATGCGGGTGGCGCAGGACCGGTCAGTTTGGCACTCTTTGGGGGAGGCCTATTCCAGTCTTTCGGCTGATATGATGATGATGATGATGATGATGACGAATAAGGCCGTTAACTTCGTGATTGACGACACTTGGCACTTAAGATGACTATTGAGCACCTCCTTAAAAGGCATGTTCTTGAAGTCAATATTCACGCTTACAAATCACGAAATATCGGGACGCATTTCCTTGAATAACACCTACTTATTGTTGCGAGTTGCGGAGCAGCCGAAGCCATAAGGCTATTACACGCCTAGTAATTTCGCACAACATGCTATAGTTGGAATGAGACAGTAATACATGCCTTGCATGCTATCTATTGCAAGTTGTTGTGATAAATTGCTAGGCGTGTAACGGTACAAAGCTAGTTGAAAAGCGATGACGTTAAAAACTTTTTTATACTCTATAATCTTTAAATTAGAACCTCGCAAACCATAACGCAATGGAATACTTTTATTCTGATGAAAAAGTTTATGCTCTATGGACAATCGAAATAATTATTATTCAACTATACACAGAACTGAAATTAATTTTGACCAATCACGAGGTTCGATTTCCAGAAGACATCAACGCGCAAAAATAAAAAAGCGGTTGGCTGCACTTCGTTTCAGCAGTGCGATTTTCAATAGATACCAAGTTTGTTTAATAAATTATTATTTCCGTAAACTCGTAGAAAAAGTATTGTATGCAATAGTTACATAATTAGCTGTTTAACTCTCGTACCTTAATTAGGTACTCGACTGAAAAAGCATACATTATATAACGATTGCATAAAATACTATGCTGTAATGATATCTCAACAATATAGATAGAGCTTTTTTGCAGCGAATATTGTCAAAACACACTCGTATGCCAAAATATCAAACTATTTATGGCACTTCCGGATACTACGGAGACTAATTATACATCAAACGACACAGTGGCCGAGCGCCAGTTTGTCCAAATGTTAGATTAATAATAATAATAAATAATAATTTATTGATAAAACACAATGTAGGTACAGTCGAGGAAATTGAATGTTTAGCACTTTTGGACCTTAACGTCATTCTAATAGAGTTGACATGTGCCAAACATTCAATTTCCTCGACCGTACATCAGTTTTACTATAGACTAGGAGCTTACTATTATAGAGGCAAATAACACGTGCCTGAGCTAGGATACCCTGTTGTCATCATCATCATATCAGCCGAAAGACATCCACTGCTGGACATAGGTCTCCCCCAAAGAGTGCCAAAGTGATCGGTGAAGCGTTTAAAAAAAATATGATAAAAAAATACTTCAACCGAATTGAGAACCTCTTCCTTTTTCTTGAAATCGGTTAAAAATTGTAAATAATAATAATAAATAAATAAATATTAGGGGACAATCTTACACAAATCGACCTAGTCCCATAGTAAGCTCAGTAAGGCTTGTGTTATGGGTACTAGACGACGATATATATAATGGATATAAATACTTAAATACATAGAAAACTTCTATGACTCAGAAACAAATATTCAAGCTCATCACACAAATATTAGCCCTTACCGGGATTCGAACCCAGGACCTTCAGCTTCGTAGGCAGCGTCACTACCGACTAGGCTAACCGGTCGCCGTATTTTTTTATCAACAGACAATTTGTAAATATTACAACACATGGTATCATAAGAATGAAACTGACAATACCCATATTGTTCTAATATAAAAATAATTAACAACCATTAAAACATTTTGATCTTAACACCAATACGTCATACAACTCATAGGTATCATTATGTGGTCATCTTTGAAAGTACCTATGACTAATCCTGCAAAAACTATAGGTATGATTGTCATAGTTAACGGAAGCGTTCGATTCTGATACCTAAATATACCCATGACGGGAGAAATATAACGAGAGCAATTAAGTTTGACATGCGAAGTGATGAATCGAGTTTACTGCCATTATTGTACAGTCAGCATCATATAGTTAGTAGCAGCCAAAGTAGCCAAATATATCGGAACACGTCTTTATTACTATAGGAATAAGGAAGTGTGACGATATATTTGGCTACTTTGGCTGCTACTAACTATGTGATGCTGACTGTACTTACGGTAAGTATTTGTATGTATGTACTAAAAACTCCACGGCGGCCGCCATAGTCGGCGCTCCCATGCAATGCAGGACTCTCAAACTAACTAAACGCAGTAAACGCACTGAACTCTCGCACCTCGCCTCATTTGGCCGGCCTAGGAAGAGCCTAGGCCGGAAAAGATGAATAAACGAACCAATAGGGGCGTAGACACTAAATAAAATAATCAATAATGTTATATTTTCTCCAAAAAGGATAAAAAATGTAGTCAAATGGAGAAAAATCAACGCAAAATGTTAAATAATCACGAAGTTATGTTTTAAGAAGGGGTATGTTTTTCGCAAAACGCAACTTCATATGAAACGATGACGCTGGAAAAATGTGACGTCACAGAAGACGGCAACGTGCCGCACCGCATCGCGGTCGGCGGGGCCGTCGACGCTGCCCCCTCGGCAGCACCCTGTAATGTGACGTCACACACCGTTTGCGTTTTCTCTCTCTAACAAGCAATATTAAAACGGTTGTAGTTTCGTAGTTCTTTGAGATATTTGAATGGGGTTTTCGTCACCAGGCATATTTTTTTGCCTTCTTTCTTTGAGATATCTGAATGGGGTTTTCGTCACCAGGCATATTTTTTTGCCTTCTTTCTTTTGGAGGTATAATAATTTTCGAGTCTACACCCGTATTAGGTAGGTATAGTTGCCCTGTGAGCTGTAGAATCTATAGAGCCCACGAATCCGTCTATTATACAAAAAACATATTTTGGTTAAAATTCAAAAACCAAATCGACAAACTAATTCTACATTATTACCGAACCTGCGCACAAGGATCGGTTGAGAATGCAACCTGTAGAGGATAACAGACACATCCGGACAGACGGACATACGAAAGCATATTTGACCCAGCCGCAACAGAAAACTTTGTTCGCTTCGCTCCCCCGTTCAATAATACAATGTTACAATGACTGTCTCATATGTTATTATATTATAATTTTAGTTAGGTAAGTATATAACTTTATAATATTTCCAAGCTTAAGACCTACGCAGGCATGCCAAAATCACAATCACTCCCGAATAAGTAAGTATTCAATAAAAGCCAATTTATTTAGTTATAACAATCTGATCACACCAAAAACAGTGGTCGATAAATTGTCCGCGTTTTGGCCGTCCTCGAGTTATTTCCTTATGCCCTGCCAATGGTCATTTTGCCCATTTTGCATCTCGCCGATGCCAACATTGTCTTGCCTGTTATGGTTTATGGTCGCCTTCTTGTCCGCCGTCTTCGGTAATCGGTTACTCATTGATATTTTTGGCGCGAAATCGTATTACCAGGATTTGCACTTAGTCCTACGCTATTATTATAATGACGGGCTAAATAACTAGCTCTATGTAGAGCCGCTAGAGCTCGATGCCTGGACTATGTTTAGGTAAAATAGTGCTGAGTTGCACAGATTAATACAATACCATGCAATAGGGGCGTAGACACTAAATAAAATAATCAATAATGTCATACTTTCTCGAAAAAGGATTAAAAATGTAGTCAAATGGAGAAAAAATCAACGCAAAAGGTTAAATAATCACGAAGTTATAGTGTCCAAAGTTTTAAGAAGGGGTATGTTCTGTCCCTTTTTCGCAAATCGCAACTTCATATGAAACGATGACGCTGGAAGAATGTGACGTCACAGAAGACGGCAACGTGCCGCGCCGCATCGTGGTCGGCGGGGCCGTCGACTCTGCCCTCCGGCAGCATCCTGTAATGTGTCGTCACACACCGTTTGCGTTTACTCTCTCTAACAAGCAATATTAAAACGGTTGTAGCTTCGTAATTCTTTGAGATATCTGAATGGGATGTTCGTCACTAGGCATATTTTTTTGCCTTCTTTCTTTTGGAGTAATAATAATTTTCGAATCTACACCCGTATTATACGTAAGCACTAAGGCCAACATTGAATACATACAATAATTAAAATAGCACATCTTGGATCTTGTGTTGCCATTAGTAGTAATTTCGACAACACTTTTGTGATCAAAGTAAACAATTTGTTAACGAAAAGCAAATTCATATAGATTTCCCATATCTATTGTATTTTTTTATCAACAGACAACATCGCACGTGGTAGGTAATACAGACTATAAGCAGCTGACATCATTTCTGCTTCGAAAACCGTAAATTGAGGCGCAATAATAGTTAAAAATACCAATCGGTCGCGTCATCATGTTGCACAGTTGTTAAGAGGAAACAGTAAGGGCAAGATAATTGAGAAATAGGCGGTATTTGTAAAATGTATTGCTGTCGCGCCAACCTCAAACCTCCGCAGAGAAACTGCAGCTTGGACCGAAAATACCTATTTAAAGTACATAATTTCAACATTAAATGTTTTATTAAGCAGAAACGTCCGCTAACGAAATTTCATTTTCAACGTTTCGTAGCCCCCTGATTACTTCTCCAAAACTTGACCTATTTAACTATTTTTTTATTAAAAATCAAAGAAAGACTACTATGTTTTCCTTTTTTTTTTAATAATCTAGTCAAAATTGTTTTCTGGATGTTTGAACACAGCGGAAAATCAGGCATTTTTTTGGTTTTTGAATGTTAATATTTTAAGAAAAAATTTATGAAAAAAAGGAAAACAGGAACGTGTCAATAGTAGCCAAAGATTTATAGAAAAAAAAATATTGCTCTACTGCCATTATCCAGGGAGAAAACAGGGGAATACGTTTCTATGGAAAAACGGCCCTTGTGTTTCCTCTTAAGGAAGTGATGTAGGTTAGTAATTAAATGTTCAACATCATCAATGATTCATCATACATTCGTTCTATTGTTTTTGTCTACAAAGATGGTGAATGAGCCACGAGGATCGGAAATTCGGCTAGATATTTACCTAAACTTGGCCGGCCGCGTTGTTGCTCAGGCCCCGTAGCATGGATGGCGTTATCACGCGATAAGTGATAGGATAGGCGCGTCGTCTCGTTCTATCGAACGGTGTCAGCCAGGGACGGAATCTCTATCCTGTCACTTATCGCGTGATAACGCCATCCATGCTACGGGGCCTGGTGTATCAAATCTGTTATACTTCTAACTACTTAAAAGACCCGGGTTTTCTATAAAACAAATTACACCAATATAAATGCATATGTAAATATGTAGATGAACTATTCCAATGTCTCTATAGATACAGTGCGTACTAAAAATGGGGTGTGAACCGATCAAGGGCATAACAGGTAAGTATCGTTGAAAAAATAAAATATTTTTTTCTGTCGCGATTTTTTTTAAACATTTGTATGGAGCAGGTTGCCCCAGTCGGCCAACGCTTCATAAATTATGCAATTAGTTGTTATGCAAAATGAAAATATGCAATTTGTTTTTATATATGAAACATTACACACCCGTTGGCGAGATATTGGGCTTTATTCAATTTTTGCCCTAATTTTTGTTCGAGTCATCTGTCCCCCCCGTCCGCCCCTACCGGCTAAATGGCTACCACTGGGGATGTGAAAAAAATCTTGGCATAGTACATTTAATTAATTTAAAAGGTAAACTATCACGGCTAAACGGTTTACGGGGTACGGTTTGTGTAAGATTGTACCGTAATTTTTTTTTTTTTTTAAATAGGCATAACTAGTTACCGAGTAATAGTCGACCAACTTAAAATGTACTTAGAAAGGCCAAGATTCGTGCAAATTCGGCCGACTCAACCGCACCATTTCGTTAACGCGCGCGTGTCGATGTAACTAAGATAGACAGGCTACTACGGAACCCTATACTACACTGCGCGTGGCCCGACACGCACTTGAGCGATTTTTATATTAAGTATGTACACGCCGTAGAAAATAGGTATCGGTCTACATTCATTGAACATAAAAGTTATCTATAAGCGAAAAAACTACGCGATGTTTCGAAATTTCGGTGCGGTTTCTGGCGAAATTCTATTGATTTAGTCCGCGTTTTCTCGAGAAAATGGATGGCATAACTCATTTCACTTGTCTAAGAGTTTTAGGACTGGTTGTTTAAAAACTATGGCCTATGCCTAGAATTGGACGTCTGTCGGCTCACATGTTGATGATGATATTGATGATTGATGATGTTTAAAATCTCAACATTTATTTTTTTGGCAAAACAACTTTTTATTTTAATACTTCTCTACTCCAATTAGGTACGTCTTTTTGCCTAAAACATCGATTAATGAATGTTTTATTATACTGCCTTTATGTACTAGCTGACACAACCATAAACTATGGAGGGGGCATTCTGGACGTACCGTTTACCTATAAGATGAGAAGAATGGATCGAAAGATTGGATAAGAATGTCAAATGATGTTCAGATTCCAACTCAAACGGATCACGTTGATTCGACCGCTTTGATTTTAGTTAAAATACTTGTCACAATATTTTTACTTAACTTGCTGACAAATTAACTAGTTTGTACCGCTTTAATTGAATTAACTATACTTTATTCGTTCATGATTCATGGCTGCTGTAGCTGTGGGAGGCGCCCACTGCCGTCGATTCTAATAATTATGTCAATAAATATGTAAAGTCATGCGCCAGAGTCGGTAATGGTGCGATTTTGCGCTTTTTAAGTGCACAGCTAAGTAAGATAAATTATTTAGAACGACAAAAAAAAGACCGGGTTGCACTCCGGGAGTGCCGGCAGAAGTGAAAACTCAATAACATTGTAACAGTTTTTCGATCAGGTCACGTGACATCTTACGGTGTCACCCTAAAAATGAATTTGACGCAAATTTATAAACAATTATCAATTATTTAGGAGGACGGCCCGCGGGCGCGTTGCGTGCGACGGGCCGCCGGCTCCGGGCGGCGGCAAACACATTACCATTTTGTTTTTGCCATTGCCAAATATTTTACAAAGCTTTATTTCTTTAGGAATAACGTCTAAATTCGAACTATTCGAATTTGCACAGCAGACGGCGGTGGCGACCAAAATATCAATTTGTTTTTGCCGTTGGTAAATATTTTTCTAAGCTTTATCTCTTTAGGAATAACGCCCAAATTCGAACTATTCGAATTTTCTCAATAGCAAAACGGTGAAGGACGCGTTGGTATTATTACAAATTTATTTGCAGAATATGCTATTGCAAAAAGTTTTTAAGGCTTTATACTCTTACGGATAGCGTTCAGTTTTGAATGAAGTTGAATCGGCTAGCAGCAAAAAGTGACCTCCTTCACATCTGACGTCACAAAACTCTGTCGCGTATTTAACAATTTTTCCCCATCCCAAAAAGTGCTCAGCGCCGCTAAAGAAGTCTTCATTTCAAAAATGGCATGTCTCTACAAGTTAAGTAAGTAAAGTAAAGTAAAGTAAAGTTTATTTGTGAAACATAGGTAACAAAGATGGTACAATGGTAATATGTGTTGTGTATCACTATGTTTGGCCGTTAGGCATACAAATTTGCGAGCAGCATGCATATATAATGAATGAGGATACCTACTTATTTAAAATCTACCTCTAATTGAACACTACGCAGCTACTAACGTAACGTACTACGCGTAGATAGGTACTAAGTAATGGGTGTGGTATGCTCTCTTTGACGTCTATATCACAATCACAATAGGGATTCTTTTAAATTGATATGTAATTTTTAATTTATAATGAAGTCCTGTATTATGAAACAAATGAATCTAATCTATACAAGTGCAGGTAGTTTAGTAATAACCTAGTAAGGTTATGCGTGCGCGGAATTTCTGTATAAAACGAATAAGTCTTAGTATTAAAAACTGGGATTATAAATTGAGGATTGTGAAGGCTTCAATAGGGTAGAGTGATATCTGAACAGACTCAAAAGAACCGAAAAAGATTTATATTACACATTTAGAGATCAGACATACAGGTTCACTTATCAGTGAACCAGGATCAGTGATCAGTGTCTGGTCTGTCTGGTATATTCACAAGCGCATTGCATCACATTACTGATACCTAAGTAATGTGATGCAATGCGCTTGTGAATATAGTCCATCTTACATTTGAAAACTGTAAACCATGTCTTCATTGGACATTTCATGTCAATATTTAGGTAAGTAATTCCTCTTGAACGATTTTTGAAGTGAAAACTTCTTTAGCGGCGCTGTGCACTTTTTGTGATGGAGAAAAATCACGTGACCGTAAGATGTCACGTGATCGTGAGATTCGAGAGATACTCGCAACAGGTCACGTGACCGTAAGGTTCGACAGATTGAAAATTCGTAAGACGGACACGTGACAGTTTTCACTTCTGCCGGCACTCCCGGAGTGCAACCCGGTCGTTTTTTTATTTAAATGTTGTAGTAGGTACGTTCAGGGACTTTAATTGTTGAGCCATTTACAGCTCACTTTAGACTGGACACTTCGAAGCTTAGCTTATAAAAAACCAAAATTTGTTAACACCTAACTGGCTCAACAATTAAAGACCTTGACTGTACCTGTGGTGGAGCGCCCATACAAGCCGATTCCCACCGGCTTGCCTAAAATTTCTTATTAGGCAAGCCTATACTTATTTACCTACTCTTAACTCTTTAAGAACATTCTGTGTTCCGGGTTGCCCATCTAAAATTTTCACGCGCTGCCACTGCTACCAGTACCTACCTACCAGGGATGCCGCGGATGCGTTTTTTTTGACAACCGCGGATGGGGACATTTGGGGGCACACATCCGCGGATGCGGATTTTGTGGTAAAACACTCAAAAAAGTAGGTAGGTAAATAAACAACGTCCTTTTTATGATATCACGCAATCATCAAACACGTTGAGACTAAATTACAATCGTAGCGACCAAATCAAAAACGCGTCTGCTCTTGGTCACAGAAACGACAAGAAGTTTTTTTTACTAATGGCGAAAATATCTAAAAATCGCGCGCCAAGTGCCGCGTTGGCTCCTTCCTTGTCGTGAATTACACTTCATCCGCATCCGCAAATACTCCGCATCGATTTTGGCGGATGCGGATGCTGATGTTGAAAGGACCATGGGCAGAAATGTCCCCCCCCACCAACAGAAATGAAACATGTCTCATTTAATAGATCTTAGCAACCTGATGATTTTTTACTATGACGAGGATCGCCATATTTATGGGGTTTTCTTGGAAAACCGTGTTTTGTTTTTACATATTTTTTGCTCATTTCATTGGAAGTTTTTGTTTTTTTATTATACTAGTTGAGTGATAAACAAGCATGCGGGGCTGCGTGATGGTAAACAGTCACCGCAGCCTATAGACGGATGTAACAACTCATGGTTATCACGTATACCGACCATGTGACGTAAAGATCTTATGCCACAATACCCAGTAATTGCACTGCCATGTCTCACCCTTCAAACCGGAACACCGCCATGAAAACATAACTTCTTAGGGACAGAAATAGGTGAAACAGAGGTGCCCATGCAGACGACTTTGTATACAAAGTCTCCCTCTGGTAATAAGTTACAGGAAGAAGGTTACAGAAAAAAAAAACATCAGTTTGCCAAGATCTATTAAATAAGACATGTTTCATTTCTGTTGGTGAGGGGGGGACAGTGCCCATACAAATTTGCCCATTGTCCTTTGTGCGGAACTTCCGCGGTTGCGGATGCGGATGCGAATGTCTGCAACATCCCTGGTATAAATACTTAATTAATAACACCAAGTTACATGTCAGGTTTTTTACATAGGTACGCATATTTAATTCGTTGTTGGTACATTATACATAATTTCATCATTATCTATTTATTTATTAGTTATTACATTTTATACTTAGTGTACGATATATTTTTATAATTCACTGAGTAGGGAGCTCGTAAAACTCGTCTATGGAATAAAAAGTATGGTCGAGAAGCCACTTACGCTACGCAATCCAACACTAAGTACCTACGATACTTTTTTCACAATTATTCATCATTAAACATAAGAAATTTGTGTTACGTGTGCACATATTTTCGCTTGTGTTTTTCCCACGGACGGATTGATTACATCCATTCATGTTGTTTGTATTTGTACCTACTGCGTAATTTTAGTATGCTGCAATGCGGGTGGGCAAAGAAAAGTTATTTACATTAGGTACATATTATATGGTGCTACTTTCCCGCACTAGTGCGGAAAAGTGCACTTTCCGTCGATATGTCGAAACTTTAAAGAACCATATGTACAGTAAAACGTACTGTACGATACACGTGCGAATAGGTAATTCGCAACTCGTGTTAAATTAAAACACTCCCTTCGGTCGTGTTTTAATTTATCACCACTCGTTGCAAATTTCCTATTTTCGGCACTTGTATCGTAAATAACTATTAAAGTGCACGTGTCACTAAATAAGTAATACCTAAGTAAGTACAGTCACGGTGCAATGAAATAAACTATCATGATATCATGGTGCATACTGATTTTGAATTGAACAGTTCACGTAATGTGATTCATAAATGAATTCCTTCAAATGGCGTGAAATCGTCCCAATTTGCATTCCAATAAAAGCGTATGGATCGCTTTATAATTTTATTGCCATCATGTTTATGCCCTGCTTTGTCCAATTTATTTATGGACTCCGTAATGACTTTAACAAACCTAAATCAGGTCTTGCGAAACGTGCTGCTTGGCCTTATGGGCGATATGCCATATCGGCGATATTTGGTTATGAGTGTAGCGCCAAAAGACCAGCCTCCAACCACCCACGGCGCGCGCGCAGGTATGATAGACGGAGTGGCTTGTAGATATACATCTATTAAGGTATAATATGCTGGTAACTAAATAAACCATATAGCCATTAGTGTAGGTAGACCCTAATGATCCCATTATTCTGAAATTATGTAGAGTAACGTTGTTAGGAACATTTGATATGAACACAGATTACACAGATAACAATTATAATGTTCTACCCTATACTAATAGGACCAAGTATTAAGTCGTACAATTTGATGGGTCATAATAGTCCAGTCATTATATCCAAAAAACCGACCCTACCCGTGAATAATCAGTTCTTGGAATTTTTTTTTTCGTAGTACCCTCGGAGGGGTCACTGGGAGTGTAAATTCAAAAAGTAGACTGAATCAGGCTCCTGTGTATATTCAAAAAAAGCTTTTTCTTTAATAACTCGGCCATTTTTGATTTTACAGTAATACCGTGAGGACCAAAGTTGTAGAAAATTTGATTCTCTACAAGTTTGGTCCAAACAATTTTTTTTCTAGGATCGATATTTTGGAAATTAAAGGTGGGAACCAAAATTGTTCAGAATTTGATTCCCTACAAGTTTAGTCCTCTTCATTTATGCCGTAAAGTTGAAAATAAACGAGATGATGAAAATATTTTTAATTTGTCACTTTTTTCAAGTTTAATTTCAAAAATATCGATTCTAGAAGAAAAATTGTATGGACCAAACTTGTAGAGAATCAAATTTCCTACAATTTTTGTCTTCATGGTTAAAACCACTAAACCATGGTTAAACTGTAAAATCAAAAATGGCCGAGTTATTCAAGAAACCGTTTTTCGAATATACACAGGAGCCTGATTCAGTCTACTTTTTGAATTTACACTCCCAGTGACCCCCCCGAGGGTCCTACGAAAAAAAAAGAGGAGCCTGATTCAGTCTACTTTTTGAATTTACACTCCCAGTGACCCCCCCGAGGGTCCTACGAAAAAAAAAGAGGAGCCTGATTCAGTCTACTTTTTGAATTTACACTCCCAGTGACCCCCCCGAGGGTCCTACGAAAAAAAAAGAGGAGCCTGATTCAGTCTACTTTTTGAATTTACACTCCCAGTGACCCCCCCGAGGGTCCTACGAAAAAAAAGAGGAGCCTGATTCAGTCTACTTTTTGAATTTACACTCCCAGTGACCCCCCCGAGGGTCCTACGAAAAAAAAAGAGGAGCCTGATTCAGTCTACTTTTTGAATCACGGGTCAAAATCTATAATGACTGAACTAAAGATTGCAGCTATCACCCTGCCCTGAGCCTGATATAAACTTTGTTTTAGAGAGTGGTACGGTCGAGGTCATAAATACGTTTACACTTTTGCACCTTATTGCCTTGTAATAAGGTGCAAAAGTGTAAACATATTTATGACCTCGACTGTACAACGTTTTATATTTTTCCATGGTAAAAATTGGTTGGTAAGTAGGTAGTTTGAAGATTCCATAAAAATTAAGAGTGCAGTATGTAACATGTATTCTTCTATATTTAATACGTTATGTAGAGGTACTACTAGTAATTGCAATGCAATGCAATTATACGTGTAATGCATAACTCGTAATTGAATGAAATTTAATGCAATTTGTAATGCGATTACAAATGTAATGCATTACACCAAACACAGAGCACGGCTAACACAGGACGGCCCGCGAGCTGTATCGGGGCGACATAGACTATTCGTCTTGTTTTAAGCGGTCTAATTAGAAAGATATGGATAGTCTATCTCGCCGCGACACAGCTCGTGGGCCGTCCTGTGTAAGCCGTGCTGGATGTCAATTCTTAAAATTAAAGTGTCCAACATTCGGACGTTTACCTCACATAGTGTACCTAGGTACCGGTCAGATTGTACCAAAGGGGGGGGGGCGAATAAGGACTTAGAAAAAAAAAAAAATTTTTTTTTGCCGTTTTTCGACATGTTTTGTATTGGATCATGTAGAAAACGCTAAAATAAGCATGTTTTATAATATAAACTTTTTCTCTAAGATCAATATTTACCGAGATATTGGGGTTCAAAGTCAAAAGGCAGAAAAAAAGACTTAGAATATTTGACCCGAAAGTTGGGAAGATTTTAGGACTTAATAATTATATAATATAATAATAATATAATTTCGATGGATGTTGTGTCAATATAACACGTATTTTTTATTGATGTATCGTAGATAATGCGTTGAAATAAGCATGTTTCGTTGGAAAAACTTTTCTCTAAAATCAAAAATGGCCGAGATATTTGACCCGAAAGTTGGGAAGATTTTAGGACTTAGAATAATTTCTTAAAAAACTTTTCTTTAAAATCAAAAATTTTTAGGGTCATAAAAAAAAATAACCCTAACCTACCTATCTCTGGGAGCAGTGTCGTTTTTAGGGTCATAAAAAAAAATAACCCTAACCTACCTATCTCTGGGGAGCAGTTGTTATCCTTCTGCTAATATTAGTCGCCAAGTCATTATTAATAGTACCTCGCCTATGATTTCAGTAATCTTGTTTATTATTTCTGCTACCTTAAAGTAGCTGCCATTATTTGAATTTTAAAATATCCTGGTCGGACTCTGAAACTGAAAAAATTTAGTGGTGAAATTTATGTAGCTTCCCGACGCATGTCCAAAAACGTTAATAAAATAGTTAAGCAGTGCCATATATACATTTTTTAAATTTCTAATTAGCAAATATTCGTTTCTGGGACTCTTATTTCCCGCCCTCCGCCCGGGCTCCCGCCAGAAACTCGCTTCGTCGGCCCTTCATTTCACGTGCGTACTCGACCTACGCTCCGCTCGGGAGGTCGCCGGCTCGCTTCGCTCGCCACCTCCCCCCACTCGCTTCGCTTCGGCCTCGTACACCCGTTCAACTCAGGACCTCCTTCGCGAGCTTCTGGCTCCGCGGGCTTTTATATACACTCTAGGGGTAGGACAGACAAGACCACGTGGAAGTGGGGTGCGCTGATTCGGGTTTTGGTAGCTATTGCCTAGTCGGCAATAGAGACCTACGAAGCTGGGGGTCCCGCGTTCAAATTCCGAGTATAGCAAAAAGCAATTCTAAGTGTTTTAAAATATCGATCTTTAAATGCGTCTGCCTCTGCCATTTTTAATTTTAGAAAAAAGTTTTTCAAGTAAAAGACGCTTATTTTAACGTATTCTATACGATACAATCATTCAAAATAGGTCTCATAATGACACCACTTTAGACAAAAAAAAATCTAAGTGTTAAAATTTTTCAATATTCGGAGCGCTTTATTTCAGCCATTTTTGATTTTAAAGAAAAATTGTTCAAGTAAAAGATGCTTATTTTAACGTGTTCTATACGATACAATCATTCAAAATAGGTCTCATAATGATACCACTACGAGGTAAAATTTTATAAGTGACGGCCCCCCCTTTGCTCCAGTCCAACCGCCTACTTAGATCAAATCGCATTATCGGCTGATTAAAGTTAGTTTAAAATTATAGTAATGTCTCAGTTTATCGCGAATATAGATATAGATAGGCAATCAGAGCTCCTCCTATTTAATAATAAATTATCTATCAACATCAACAAACTTACAGAAAATATGTTGGACGGTCAATGGGGTGGTCAATGAGTGTCCTACCAATTTTCCCAGTCACAATCTAATACCTACTTGAAGCAGCAATGACTTATTTCAAGTTGTGGAATTTTCCTTCTTGTTTTAGTAAATATACAGGGTGCAATCTTTTACGTGATACAAAATAGCAAAATCTGAATCTATCCATGATTCTGAGCAACTTTTATTATGGGACCAACTTTGTGTTATGCCAAAAAAATCCAACTATTTCATTAACTCTGCTCATTTTAGACTGAAAAGAATGTATGAACAGGTGTGTTTTTTTTGGCATAACACAAAGTTGGTCCCATAATAAAAGTTGCTCAGAATCATGGATAGATTCACATTTTGCTATTTTGTAACACGTAAAAGATTGCACCCTGTATAGGTACTTATCTGCTGTAATGAGATCTAGTTAATGAGGACATGGTGATTGTACCTGATACTTATCACGTGTAGTTAAAGCGTTATCTTTTAAATTTAACAAATAAGCAGGCAAAACGCACCTAAAGCCTGATCATAAACATGAAAATTAAATACCTATGCAACATTGTAACTACCTGCATAACTCAGCAGTATTACTTAGTTAAGTAACCAAGTATTAGAATCCTTCTAAATATACTTACGTTTCACGACAATATTCCAAAACCGCTCTCGAAATCCATACATTTAGCATCCAAAACCCAAAATGAATCACTACACCAATCACAATAAATCATAACAATTCAATTTAAATAAAACAAAAACACTTGAAACTATTTTAAGTCCACCAATCAAGTTTGGCGCGTACTCGTAAATGTCATTAAAATTCAACAGATTATAAATCCAAGATGGCGTTGTGGACCAAGGCGCGCGCGATACTGCCGCTGCACTCTGCAGCGCTGGTCCCGTGGGCTGCCGCTGCCGCCCACTGCTGATCTCACGGGCCAATTCACACTTGCTCTGCCTCTGGTGAATGTTGTTAATGACATGCTGATTTGGCACCGTTGCATAAAGGACTACCTACTTGAAGATGCAAATACAAACTAGTCCTTTACTGGATACTAGATGACCTGAATATTGAGTTGTGCCACTGGTAACCAGCTAATCTGCTTAGGTATTTACTTTGTCAGTGCTCAGTTTGATTTCTTTCCGGTTGCATTTAGCCATCGGTTATTGCGCAACTTGTTCGAGGCTTCGGTATGATGAAGAAATCTTCGTCAAAAGTCAGTTTTGAGCGGTTAGGGTGATAATCCACTTGTCCAATATCTTTGTCCAATGTGCATTGCGTCTCACGGACTCTTTAAGCAAAATGTGAGATGCAAAAATGCACATTGGACAAAGATCTTGGACAAGTGAAATACCACCCTTAGCTGCGTGAAATTATATTAATATTCACACAGCGAAGTTAAGAGACTCACTTGGTATGAGTATCCGGCTATACCTATAAGTTGTAATTTTTTCTATGAGTTTTATATGTTTTGCTATTTACACTAAGCATCGCGAGCTCTTTCAATTCTAGGTCAAAAAAATGTCCCACGGATTTTTTCCTATTGTGCTACCATTCATAAGTTCTAAAATGTATGGAAATATTGGGACACATTTTCTCGTACCGATACCGGGATGGAAAGAGATCGTGATTCTGAGGAGAAATAACATAAAAGTTGCAGAAGTAAAAGAAATGAATATAATACCGGGAAGTTTGGCTTCGGCTAGGCAACCACTTTACGATCTATCCCATATTATTCAACATGTTATACTCCTTGATATCATCAAATACCAGATGAGACATATGTATTGTTTAAGTTTCTTAAACCGGATCTGGCACAATAAGTAGAGAAAAATTACAAACGTTGTAACCTAAATGCAAGCCTAGTAATAAGTATACCATGCGTCACATTGTACTTATAAATAACTATATTTGGACATGATTTGTTCACAATGTACCGGCGGCCTCCTATTATCTATGGATTCGCGATGATTCGACTGTTCGCAGCGGCTCTTGACTCGGTGACGATGACGAATCCGTAACTGTACTGATCAACGCCGCACCATAGGTACCTACTTGAATAGTTAATTTGTCACATGAACACGAATTATACCGTTCTCATAATTTGGGTTCCGTACCCCAAAAGGAGGAAAGGAAACCTTATAGGATTACTTAGTTAGTCGTCTATCTATTTATGACCCTTTTTCTCCGAAACGCGTGAAGGTACCAAGTTGAAATTAATATCATGATTCATGGGGTACGCAATGTCTTAAAACTATAAAAAAAATCAAACTTTAAGTCAACGCAATTAGTGTTGGGTTACTCACTCGTGAGGCACCTCAGTTGTCATACTCATTTCATTCAATTATCGCATCACTTCACGTCTGTTTTATCCCTCAAACCTCAAAGCCTCGCTCCTCGAGCTCCAGACTCGCCACTCGCGCCTAACTTTCCCATCTACAATATAATTTGTATGTAGTGGAGGAAGGTAAGTAAGAATATTGAACATGAAAGTAATTGGTGGTCTATTGTACACAACACTTGAAAAAAACCTCGTTTTTACTTCCGATAAATGTTATTTATTAGATGGTACCTCACCTCATTTGAAGTAGGACATTGTACCACCTCATTTTTGGAAATGAGGTGCACATATAAACTCATTTTAATTTCATGTCCTACCCAACATTAAACGCAATCAATACATATATACGGCCGGTTATGCTGTATATCTTGATACTCGCAATGGAATCAAAACCTAAAGGGCAGTTTCCAAATGTTCCCATTGACCTATAGGATCACGAAATGTGGCAAAAACCTAGGTATTACCTTATAGCGCAAGTTCAAGAATAAATCCGAAAATCGTAGATTTGTCGTTTTTGCTATTATAAACATAATTGCAGTTGATAAAAAAACATGGTGCTCGCGATTTACAAGTTTGTCCCGCAATGAAATGGGAAAAAAATGAGACACGATTCCTGTGATAGATGGACTTTTTATACATACTTACCAACAAATTTGTACCGAGTACGATTGACGCTTGATCTTCGACATAGGCTCAGCGGCGCTACCACGAACTTCGAAAGTCGAAGTTCGGGTATTTCCATCTCTATCGCACTCCCTTACTCGAGTGACAGGGATGCATGTATTACGAACTTCGACTTTCGAAGCCGATTGTTGATTGTTGAAACACAGGCCACAGAACGCTACGTGTGCTACGCCGTAGCGCGTAGCATCATTTTTTCGCGTTGTAGCGGAAATCCCACGTAGAGCCATGGACTCATTATGTGAGTCATTGGCTTTGTAAGAGTCTAGTTGAAGTGCTGACCTTTAGTGAAACTATTCAATGGCTACACGATACGCCTATTGCACATTTACTTTTCCGAATGTCACATTTTAGGACAATGCATAAAACTAGAGAACATGCAACCTATGTTAAGTCTTATCCAAACGCCAGTATCAGGCAGGCGTCGATACCAAGGACCCAAGGGGGGAGAGGGATATGGGAAACCTACTGAGCTCACGGGGAAATATCGATGCTTTACGTGGATACCAGTTACACCGTGTTCGATATTGTTAAAACTGGGTGCGTAACGAAGCCTATATATTTTTTTTGATATAATATTACAATATTAGTCGCACTAATGCTCGCTTGATATAATTATTGAGTCATATAACAACACTTAATATATTTGCATATGATATCATTTTCATTTTATATATTGATTATTTGATGTAATAACATTTAATATAACATACTTTAAGTGTAATGCATATTTCCTATAATGAACATATGATATAATGTTAATTTCTTCTAATGTACAGTTAGCATAATAGTTTTTGGTACACACTAAGGCAGTCGGTGTAGGTACGACGACGAGCGAAGCGAGGAGGAGTGTTAGGTAAAACCGCACCCTTACAGCCAGAACCGAACACTTTTTACCGCTGAATACTGATACTATACAGGGTGTGGCCTGTAATAGGAGCAAAAAATTAAACGGTGGCTTATTAAGTTAATCAGTAATTATTTCCAAGTGGTTAAATTGAAAAAAAAAATAGATTTATTATTATTATTAGAAAACCAAAGTTAGTATAATCGCAATTACGAAAGTGCCCAGTGTTCTACCAAGATAGTTAATGACTGGCATGCTACGATATCGAGATGTCCATTACTTAGGTATCACAACTTCAGATAAGATTATTTCCGAATTCAAGAATCTTGAAACACTGGTACCTTTACAGAATCACTGCGGATAATACATAGAGTCAGCCCTTAAATTTATTGCTCCCATTACAGGCCACACCCCGTATAAGTAGGTACAATTTGCAAAGCGTAATGTTTGCTATACTTTCTTTACTTTATTGGCGTTACCAAGCTGTTCTAATAAAAACAATATATTATTACGTACTTGACAGTTATGCAACATGAGATTTATACCATATTATGGTTATAACAAATAAGTGTTATGCCAGATGATAATTATATAAAATAAACATATATATTTTGAGATTATACCAAACGTTTATTATAAGTATGCAATGAGTGTTATATACTTTGAAATTATATCAAATATTATTATATCGAATGAAATTATATAATTTATTTTTATAAATCACTAGCTTCTGCCCGCGACTCCGTCCGCGTGGAACTCGTTTATATCGCAGCTCCATACAAACTTTTACCCCCCCCCCCAGTTTTGTGACGTCAGATGTGAAGGAGGTCACTTTTTGCTGCTAGCCGATTCGACTTCATTCAAAACTGAACGCTATTCGTAAGAGTATAAAGCCGTTAAACACTTATTGCAATAGCATATTCTGCAAATAAATTTGTAATAATACCACGGGTCTTTCACCGTTTTGCTATTGAGAAAATTCGATTAGTTCGAATTTGGGCGTTATTCCTAAAGAGATAAAGCTTAGAAAAATATTTACCAACGGCAAAAACAAATTGATATTTTGGTCGCCACCGCCGTCTGCCGTACTTGGAAATTCGAATAGTTCAAAATTAGACATTATTCCTAAAGAGATAAAGTTTTGAACAATATTTGGCAATGGCAAAAATTAATTGGTATTGTGTTTGCCGCCGCCCGTCGGCGCACCGACGGGCGAGCCGGCGGCCCCTCGCACCCAACGCACCCGCGGCCCGTCCGCCTAAATAATTGATAATTTTTTATAAATTTGCGTCAAATTCATTTTCAGGGTGACACCGTAATATGTCACGTGACCTGATCGGAAAACTGTTACAATGTTATTGAGTTTTCACTTCTGCCGGCACTCCCGGAGTGCAACCCGGTCTTTTTTTTTATTCAGTTCTAGGCCCTAAGTAAATGGAGTCACCTTAATGGAGTCAGTTTTATTCATTGGCTTCTCTAATTTATTGCCGAAAATTGTATTCCCGATTATCAGTTCGCAACCAATTTTTCTCCTAATTTCATTTCGCCGAATGATCATGTGTCAACTTATCAAAAGATTTCGTTTTATTTCCCAGCCTCGATCACGGTTACCAACTCTGCATGCTAGGTCTTTTTTTTATAGTCACTTTTCAAAATGCTTCCTACAACGCCTTAGGGAGGCGTGTAGCGACATCTACCAGAAGACTAAGGCTTCTTAACGGCACCAACGTCTCAAATTATATCGTCAGTAACGATGCGCCACCCCATACTAAATTAATTTTGTATTAAGCAGTAACGCTGCTAACGAAATTATACATTTTTAAATAAAGGGAAAATTGAAAAATATAATGCTCCAAGCCGGATTCGAACCGGCGACCACAGGCATTCATGTCCCGTTGCTACTAACCAACTGAGCTATCGGAACAATCCGGTTTGGCCACCAAATCTTTCAATCAGTTCCTTCCAAATAATGTGAAATTTTTCAATTTTTCCTTTATTTAAAAAAGTATGTAACATTATTTCAAAGCGGGTAAGCGTAACCGCTAACTATGTTTTTAAATAATGACAATGTAGGTAACTACCCTGAATAAATTGCATCATTTACTAAGGATGCCTGCATTTTCACTTGGGGCAAATTACTACGTATTATACGGCTATTTTTTATTATTTTAATAGAATGTTTTTTTATTGGGGCTCGTATGTTGGGATTTTGTTTTACAAATTTTAAAAGAGTGGATCGATTAGCGGTCGGCGTGTACAAAACGGAGTACCATATAAAATATGTTCGGTTCGCTGTAGGGTCGCAGCTCTACCTAACACTCCTCCTCGCTTCGCTCGTCGTCGCACCTAACGGAGACCTGCCTTAGAAAATAAAAGGTAGCCATCACTGCCCCCACTGCACCCGCCGGAGCTATCGCATAAGTAAATTATGGTTGGAACTAAAATAAAAAAAATAGGGCATTTTTGATTTTAGAGAAAAGTTTTTCGAATAAAACACGCTAAAAAAATAAATTACATCATAATGACCCTGTGTTAATCGTTTTTTTTAAGTCCTATAAACTTTGATGCCCCATTTCTCAGTCTTTCCAAAGAGCAGAACCCCAATTCATTGCCATATTTGATATAACGCCTCTGTCTGGAAAAGGGCTCACCCAATTTCTTGCCGTATTTTGGGCCTATGCAGATTCGCGCGTTTGTGTCAATTTACTTGTGATTTGACACAAACCCGCATCGAAAATGCTCTTAAAAAACGCAGTCTGCATAGGCCCTTAGCATTGCTACGAATAATTGTTACATACTTTTATTGATAAATCTGGTTGTGTTATTTTATATTTTATTCAGGAGAACACTACAAATTTACATTTTTAACAGCGTGCAAAAAGAATAATGGCGGTGATAAAAAGACATGGCAACAGCGGCATCTATCGATACAAAGCGACACTAGCGCAGCGACATCCTAGCTGGTGCGCTAAGCTCTTACGGTACTCTTTGAAGTCGGCATGTAGTCGAAAAGAATAGCTTTTTTGTCGTAACTGCACCGGAATAGGTCCCAGGTTAGGTCCTCTGGTGTGTCGCCAGTCTGGTGCGCGGAGCAGTTCTCCAGGATCTAAAAACAACGATTTATTTGTAAAAAAGTAGCACAGTCAGCAAAAGCAGCTAAATAACTTGCTCAGAATGATCTAATCTAGCCCTCTATTGACAACCGAATCTTGTGTAGGTATATAATTTCGTTTCCGTAGCTCTCTTGCTGCCTGTACTGGCTCAGCAAGTCATCATCGCATCAAATAGGTACATACTTACATCTACCGCCACCTCTTGAAAGCCCTTGTTTTGTTACATTACACAAAATTACTCATTGACATCCAGCCAGTAAGTATCTCTGCTACAAAATATAAGTAAATCTTACTGACAATTGATTAGACCACGGACGCCATTGAAGACTCCTTGGTTCTTGGCACTGAACTAATCATAATTCGAGGCAGCTGTGCGTCTTAGACACAGAAAAAAGGTATTTTTTCTTGATCTGGTCTGTGCGTCAGTGCTTGTATACTCGCATTTTTAATTAGGCGAACTAACTTGACAGCTGAAAATGTCAGAAATAGGAAAAAAAATAGTGATAGGTTTATGTCTATAAAAATATTATGTGGATACAACGTTTTACCTACTATAAATCTGATTCAAATTGTATTTTATCAAGTAATCATACTAGGCATGGAAAAGGTTTTATACAATTAGAAAATAATCATGTTTTAGACATCTTGTATACGTTGTTGAATAATGAATCTATTTTATGTTCATAACTTTACCAGAATATTTATTTTTACAGTTTAAATAGGAATTTGAATTCATAAAGTAGGAACCTACCTTGCATAGTCCGTGTCAGTAGTAGAAAAGTCGAAAATGCATACTCATCTATATGTTTATACTAAAACTAACGTAAGAAAGAAATAGAGTTAGTCTCTCAGCTGCCTTTCAGTGACACGTATGGTGGATCAGACTAAATACATCTTATTCGTATTGGCAAATAATGCAATAATAGCTCAAAGCACTTCTTAGAAACCCAATTCTATCAAGATATTATTTACATAACTTTTACACAAGTAACAAGAATGATAACAACACTAACGGCCGTATTCATAAACGTACTACAAGCCTGTTTTAACTAAAATGGCGTTAAAATTCGTTTGTCCTTATCTGTCACTTTGACATTTGTGTTCGTAAGAAAGGGACAAAGCACATTTTATTCAGCAGAGGCATTTTAAGTTTTATGAATAAGGGGGTAAGTATACAAACTGCTTTACTAAACCTGTTGTATGAACTGGATTTTTTAAATATCGATATTAACAGCACTAGCGAAACTGTGGCAACATTCGTGTGCAATGAACTGTTAAGGCGCCGTAGGTTCAGCGAAGTTTAGTGAACAGAGTTTTTGAAACAATATAATGCGTCTGTTTATAATAATATGGTTTCAAAAAAATACGAATACTAATCTTGAGGCTTTTCTGCAGAGAAATCAGTGCTTCGAAACATGATTAAGCAAATTTCGCTCGATAGAAAAAAATCACGAACATAGGTCTAAAACACACAAAAATACACTTAAAATATTCGTAACAAATTATGCATAAAAGCTATAAATATTACAATTGCTTCTAAAAATCGGCAATATCATGTTTGAGGGAAATCAGTGTTTACATTTTTATTTATTTAAACGGACAAAAAATTAAAATTAAAAAACATGATATCCGCGCTTCCGAGGACGCACTTCCATCTCACTCACGCGTATGCTTAGTGAGAGGGAGAGAAGACCATGAACCTACGGCGCCTTAAGTTAGTTCGCCTAATTAAGGCTGGCCCGCACATACACGGTTTCCTGATAAGGTTTCCGAATACGGATTTCAGATTCGCATTTTTCATAGTAATGTTATGGTGGCCTACACTTGGCGGTATTTGCCCAAATATTCGTGCTGCATCTTTTTTCTTCCTACGGCAAATGAAAGAGAGGCAACGACGCAACGCGAACACGCATTCCCAAGTGTAGTGCGACCGTTAGATGAAGGCGCACACGTTCTTAAAATTTTCGAACGGAAAAAAACCCGACGTTCGTTCCGTGCCACAGCCGTGCGTTCGGGTAGTAAGAACGGGAAAAAACCGAATGACGTCATCCCGAACGCAGTCCCTGCATACATTTTGTTTCACTAGCCGCACACGAACGGAAATTTCAAGTCTGAAATGCGCGAGCGCCGTACGAAGTGGACGTATACGTCATTTTTGTGATAGACTGTAATCAACATGGGTGACGTCGAAAATTTAATAATGACTGTCGAAAAATATCCCTACCACAATGTCCATAATAGAGATATAAAAGACAGTAAAAGCGCAATTAAAAGCAATAACTCATCGTCCATGTCTATACGTGCTCTTTCAAGAACCGTTGCTCTAGAACTGGCAGAAAAAAAACCTAATACTAAAAAACGAACGTGTGCGCTTTGCTTTCAGGTTTCCGAATCTGAATTCCTTATTCGGAAACCTTATCAGGAAACCGTGTATGTGCGGCCAGCCTTAAAAATCCGAGTTTAGGTACTTTGCGTCCAATTGGTTCTTTCGGAGTTACATTTGTAACGCGGTTCCGACTGCGATCCTTCATATTCACCCCTACACCGTCCGAGAAATTAAGCTTGCATCGTAGACAATGACCCTGACCGATGAATAAATAATTTACTTTAAAAACAAAGTTTTAACCGACTTCAATTTAGTACTCCGCCAAGCCACGAGAACATTTCCACATTTATTTTCCAATTTAAGGTAAACGTCCACTGTTTCGGCATGTTAAGCCTCTTACGAATTTGTATTTTTTTTAAGACAATACAGAACATGATATCGCATTGAATTTTTTTGTGTGATGAACATTGATATCTTGCCTATTATTTAATGCAAGAATTATATAGTATTAGTTTCAATAACTATTTTTTTATAATTTATTTGTAGACCTCGTATTTGAACCCCATTTCGTGATAAAATTTGGCTCTGCTCCTAAGTTTGTGAGTTCTTGGCCCCTGTTTCGGCATAAAGTTTTCGAGTGCCAGGTAGTAAGAGAAACATTTTGTTTGTGAACCCTCATTTGTTATTTGATATTGAACAAGATTATTGAAAAGGTAATTAACATGATTATTGGAAAAATCCAATAGGGGGTCTGGATAAAACTCGGTATTTAAAATCCCGGGACATTTTTTCTTTCTCCAGGATGTTTTTTATGAAATGTAAGGTTAAATAACTTATCCATTAGTACAGGGTCACCTTTTCAAAAATGTGTCTCACATAGGTTACCTATCTACGAGTATATTAACCAAAACTGTTTAACGTAAGATAAATATCTAGGCAAAACCTTTTGGACGTGACATATAGGTATCTGTAAACGATATTCTGTTTAATAGGGTATAAAGATACCTTTCACTTCTTAAAAAAAAAACCCTTAAAAATAAAGAAAGTCCCGGGGATAGCAAGTCCCGGGATATCTAATGTTAAAAATAATAAATATCTTCAATCATTTTCGTCAATATTCCTTAAACGTATCTACCTAGTTAGATATAAGTATGTATTGATTATCTACGATTGATTAGGTAACCTAAGATTAAAATCTAGACAATGTTGTATGGGACACACGACACCCTTTTGAAAGAGCAATTCTATACTGTTTAACAGGGTAGAAAGTAAACTTTCATTTAATAAAAATTATCCCGCAAAAATAAAAGGTTCCCGGAATTTACCCAGGCAACACTATTCCATTATATCGATGCACATGTTACCTCTTCAAGAAGAATATCAAATAACAGACGAGGGTACACATTTGATCTGTGTGTTTGCCTACCACTATAGATTTCTCTGTCACGAACTTGGGGAAAAGTATTAAAAGTAGTATTTGATCTGTGTGTTTGCCTACCACTATAGATTTCTCTGTCACGAACTTGGGGAAAAGTATTAAAAGTAGTAGTCCCTTGTTTCGTGTTACTATTTCTTGGATATTCCCGCAATCAATAATGTACATCACCTTTAAATTATGTTCAATAACCATTAAGTATCCTATATGTAATAAATAAACATAAAAATACATTACAGGAATCGAGCAATAAACAAAATTATGCTGCAAGTAAATATGCGAATTCACCTTCAAATTGTAAATTTAGGTCACGTTCAACCTCGTTTTACGAGAATTCAAGTGAATAAAACATATACCGAATTTAGGTCAATGAAAACGTCATTAAATACAATATCTGTTTTTTAAATTAACATTTACAATTTCTTAAGTATTATTTAAATACCAAAGATACAAGGATGTATAAAGAAAGTCCTTGATTCGGTAGTAACACGAAATAGGAGCCAGACGAAAAATATAATGACCGTTAGTTCGTGAGTCCATTTATTGCAATTTTAAGGGACACCTATACCAAAATATACACTTATTTCTTATTAAATCCATTGTTAAGGAACTAGACAAAGCACTGTTAAAAGTTTTTTTTCAAATGGACTTCCCTTTCTCTTTCAATTCCCTTAAGAAGTCGGAGCGAGCACCTTACGTCAACAAGCAGTTCGCGCACACCGTACAGCTGTTTTCGGCCGACTGACAGTTTCGAGCGTTGTGTTGCTATTAGTTTAGTCGTTAAAATTTTTTAATTTGATTTTTTGGAAAGGTTTAATGATAAAGTTTTTTTACAAATGTATAAATTAAAAAAAAAATATTTCAGTTGCTTATTATAAGCCTCAGAAACAAAACTAACGAAATGACGTACTAGCACGAACTTATGGCCCGTTACCTTACCACATGAACTGATTTCCGAGAGCAAATGCGTTGATTATTAGAGAAAAAACCGAATCGCTTTTTTGTGGGCCGATAATATTTGAGGACTTCCGTCGATTCCACAAGGATCACCTTTGGCACTTCATTAGTTTCTATTTCAAAGGAATCTTATCAGAATCAGTAACGTAGGTACTTTCGTACTTTTAAGTACCTACATAATTGAGGAGTTCCATAAGTCATATGTGGCCTTCATCATCAATTCCACTCTACCAAATTTATGATTTCCGGGTGAGTTATAATATAATAGAAATTATACCAAAATCACTACACGCCTACCTAATATAATAATAATAATAATAATAAATTCTTTATTTGCCGACAAGTAATTACATTGTTAGGATATGACATGTCCTATGGACCTAAAACTAGGCAACGCCTGTATCTTGGGATCCCAGGAGTGCGAATGACAGAGAAGAGAATTTAATAATAAAGGTTTAAACATGATCCAGACCTAGCTAATTAAAGAAACAAAAAAAACAAAAAAATCCAAAAAATATTTAAAGTAAAATTACATGCAGAGTAAAAGTAGATACATTATTAGGGTTAAGCAAACGTTGTATGTGTGTATATGTGTGCATATGTAATGGTGTGCGTGTGTGTGTGGGACTGTGGGTATGTGTGTGCGTGCGTGTGGTTGTGTGTATGTGAGTGTATCTGATAAGTCCACTATCTCAGGAACTTCTCAGTGAACTCATAATTCCAACCAAGACATTCAGCCAATTATAGTTTTTTTTTACCAGTCGGGAGTTCATGATATGGAGGTGATGCAACTTACCGAATTTATTGTGAATTGACGAACTTAGGTAGGTGATGAAGCGTCTTGCAAAGGCTGTGTTAGTGGGAGGTAGCGGTAACCCAATAGGACGTGGTCGCAGCCTGTCAACCTTAAAAGGGGGAGCGACAGAAGGACAGAACCAATCCGGGAGTGAGCCCTGAGGACAGCTTTGAGCATGAATATAATTGAGGAGTTCCCTCATTTCCTCATGGATCCCATTATCCAACTGGATTTTTGAAAAAAATGGGACCAACCTCTGGAAGCATATGCTTACAAACAAAAAAAATGTACGAATCGGCTCATAAATGACGGAGTTCTGAGGTAGGTAACCAACATTAAAAAAAAAAACATGATTGAAAAAAATATACAACCTAATTGAGAACCTCCTTTTTTTACTCGGTTAAAAAGTCTCTTGCGTGCCCTGATGAATAAATCTGCTTTGTGTTTGACGGCCAACCTCTCAACCTTACCTTACTGACATCCTTCCCATTCCCATGAAAAGGCGCCTTGTCTAGAACAGCCGCCTTCTGCAGCTTGCCGTCCTTCCTGACCACCTTGCACTTGAGCAGGACGCAGTACACGTGAGATCTCAGCTGAGGCGAGTCGATCAGCTCGCCACGGCACAGCGCTTCCACTTGGGCCGGGTCAGCTTTGGACGTCGGCAGGCAAGCGTCAGAGTGGGTGCGAAACATGGCCTTCTCTTCCTTTCCCACGGACTGGAGATAAACGACAAGTGCTATCTCAGCTCAAACATTTCAAAGCTACGTAAATATTATAAATGCATTCTATAGTGAATTTCAAAAATTACGTACTCGACCTCAATGATCCGAGACAAGAGCCACTACCAGAAAATTCTAAAACAGTTTAAAAACATATTGCTGTTTGGTTCATGTCACTTTTTTAACACTTTATCGTTATTCCCATGATAATATTTATATTCAACTCAAATACCTAGTTATTATTTATTTTCGGGCAATAATTACCACCTACCACCACCACCTGTCGATAATTACCACCTTCATTAAATTATTGGGTATAGGTAGTACCAAAGCAATAGCGTATTGGTCAGCGGACGTCACAAAACAGAAGATCACTGTCAGGTGCACCACTTAAGTTGTGCTTGCAAATTAAATGAAAATACCCCAGGTAGGTTAGTTATACCGATAAGAAATTTTCTTTCTACTTACTGCGCAGTGCTTGCAACCAGTTGAAGCCTAGAAACAAATAAAAACAAATTGAAGAAACTGGGGGATAATTGATCTAACACAAATCACACATGCTGACCGCTGACCATCAGGCCGCCCGTAAATACGCTTGTTTCCCACCAACGTCGTATAAAAAAACATACATGCCATCCATAAATATCATCCGAAGAAAACCTACGAGATGAATTAATTTCTAAATATTTTTTTGAATCGGAAACAAATGTAAAATTAAACTGTGGTACACCGATCTCCTGAAGATTTGTGTGAGTTGGTAATAGATCACGATGTTACTAACCTGGTTAGACCCGGCTATCATGCCAAGTATGACCAGCACCCTAACCATGACCCCCAATCTCGTGATCTCGCCCATTCTTCAGTATGTAATCACGTTGGGATCCTCCGTTATCCTGAAATATAAGATGAGAACTCACGTTTGTCAGGTAATATGGAAATTCATACCTGGTCTACTTGACAAGCGCACGCGTCGTGTCGTGCGAAATGACTCCTATGGGTAAACGCAGCCTTGGGGCGGCTTGCAAAAACTAACGATTACAGACCGATCAACGTTAAATATTGCCCGGCCAGCTGTCATTTGTTCCATAGAAACTTGCCAAGCTTTCCATACATTCTTGGTGAGGTAGGGGCACAGCGAAATGTCATCCCGCTCGAATTTGGAGCAGCCCAACTGGGGAAGTAGAAGAACACAGCCATAATAACACTACTACTTGCTCTGTAGTAGTGTTGTGTTCATGGAGGTGAGCAATGTCGCCAGAGCTCCCGAGGATGCGTTGTGTTGAGAGCGAGGGAATTTGTTCCTTCAGCTGTCAACATGGCGAATCCTCAAACATATCAAGGGTCAGCAACGCCCATAGGCTGCGGTGTCCGCTTATCATCAGACGAGCCGTACGCTTGTTAGCCACCGTCGTTGTATTAAAAAAAAAAAAAAAAACCTTTAGACTTTAACAAACACTCCTTACGATGACTTGGTGCCCACCCTTAGAGTGTAAAGTGCAAGCCCGACAGAAGTAAAACGGTTATAACTTTGGTTATTTAAGCTCTTGATGTAAATTATGAGTTGCTTATTGTTGATAACTAAATAGCAACCAACAGTAATATCTACATAATCCACGGGAAAGAGTCGTGTCAGATATTTATGCGCGCTTTGCTGTGCTGGTGACTGTACTCAGACGTGCGAGTAGTCTGAAAATGACGACAGGAATTTGGACATGAACTTAGGTATCTACCTGAAGGATACTTACTCAAAATCCTACTTAGGTAAGTACTCACACACACTTCATTACTTTCCCTAGTTTCGTTGAAAACTTGAAGATCGATTTTAAACAGATGTATTACCTGCCTAGGCAAATATACCAACTCCCTAATGGAATCAAGCAGGTGGTGCACTTAACGCCTCGCCTTAATCTTTCGGATGCTTTGACACTGACAGTGTGAGGGATTATAAAATGTTGGTTTCTGTCAGACTACATTTTCGATAGAATTATAAAGGCAGACAACTAAACTGTTAAAACGGTACCTTTTGCACGCGCAGTGGCAGCCGCAGCAGATCGTACACCAGCCGCAGTTGAGGCACTTCTTACACCGACACTCGCGCGCATGCGCCTTCTTGCCGTGATATATGCGAGCGTGCATCCTGCCCGGTACCACGATGCCGCTGGAATTGCGACAACAATTTGAAATGAAATACTTTCGTGGTTTTAGGAGTGAACGTGCGGCGTTGTGGGAAGTCGTTCTTACAATACTAACCCGAATCCGAGATAATATAAGATTCGGGTTAGGTAGGTGTAAGTGACTTTTTGTTAACGAAGCGACTCTATTCTGGAACGGACAGCTGCCTGCGTTATCCTCGCTTGCATTAGCGAATATAGCTACGCACGTATCAATTCGATTCGCATCTAATCTCGATAATTAATTTCGAAAAGCTTCTAAATACAACCATAGAAATTAGGTAGGTATTCTTGTTCGGCAGTTGCTGTTGTTGCAGGGCTAAAAGGCCTATAAGGGATCTTTTACATTTAATTAGGGATACCATGTGTTATGTAATTTTACTAATTCTATTTTAAAATCGTCAGTCCGTGAAACATGTATTTACCTAAGGCTAGTTTCTGCGGGCGACTCAATCCGCGTGGAATTCGTTTATATCGTAGCTCTATACCAACTTTCACCACCCCCCTAAGGAGGTTAAATGGGGATTTTCAAAATAAAAACTATCCTATGTCCTTCATAGGGACTTAAACTATATCTCTATTATACCAAATTTCATCTAAATCGGTTCAGCGGTAACGTGAAGAGGTAACAGACAGACAGACAGACTTCCGCATATATAAATTAGTATGGATAGTATGGATTATATACATACGTAATAATTAGGTATTTTCATTAAGTGCGTGGTACAGGGTGGTATTGTGACACCGAAGCGCGCGCTGTTTATAAACTCACGGACGGGCCTCATTGTTCAAAAATATTTTAAGACAATGCTACAAATTTGCTGGATAAGATCTGAAGCTAAACATCCCATACCTGCAGGCACACTAAAGCCTACCTTGAGTAGGTAGGCTAGTGGAGTTGTGTAGGTATAGATTCCTTACGCTGTCAAGTGTTTTGATTCGGGCTGTGTTTTCGATTTGGGTAAGGTTACAGTGATTCGTAAGAACCTAATTTATTACTGGAAAGTGCCCGAGAAACGAGAGCCCTAGTATCATAAGCGTAGGACGGTTTCCGAAAAATCTTTCGTCATAAGACCTAGGGCATACGAAGTGTGAACCAAGTAAGTATGTACCAGTAATAGTAGATTATACACTAAGGGGATAAAGCACTGTTTTATGTCACGGGAGCGAATTGAATCCCGAACGCAACGAAGGACTCATAATTTAACTCCTGAGCGTAGCGAGGGAGTTATAAGTTAATTCCTGAGCGAAGCGAGGGAATTAAGACTGAGTCCTGAGTGCAGTGAGGGGTTCAACCGCCCAAGACTAAAACAGTCTTATCCCCGAGGTGTATACTCTACTTTTTACACCTTATGCGAGACAAAAAACATTAAACAATAATAAATTAATAATTAATTTATTTAATAATTTTAAACTTTACGCCTTTTACAGCTTTTCATTTGTCAAAATCGTTGTAGGCTTTTAGGTATTTTTCCTTTGACTTCTCTGGCAGCAGATTGTTGACAATGCCTATGGCATCTAATTTGATAAACTCAGGAGTCAAAACACTTTCATCACTCGACATTTTCAATATTATTTTTGAAATTAAATCTTCTATAGGCACCTACAAGAACTCGATTTGTTCGTCACGCGTGAACAAATGAAGGCGCGCGACGTTCCAAATTCGAAAGCACAAGCCGTGGTCCTAGATTCGAAATTCGAATTTCGAACACCGCGCTCCTCCGGACCGGGGTTCACACGGAGGCAAACTTCATTTATTTTGTCAAATCAAGTAGGCCATGGCCTAGGACAAATTGTGTTTAGCAAAATTAAACTTTATGCATATAGTAATAAGAATTATGAAAAGTGAAATCATATTATTAACCAGCGGGTTATAATGAAATTCAGTACAACATTATAACCCGGCTAATACCAAGGGATTTAATGTCTTGCTTTCGGTAGGGTTTACATGACCTATAATTCGGCATTGTCGAGCATGTGGTTTGAAAAACATCTTATAGGTATGTAAGTAGTAAGTACAAAATATTCGGAGGATTAAATGCTGATCATTGAGTAGGTACATAAACTAACCTTATTCCGATGACTACGTTGCTATCACCAGAACGAGGTATTAGTTAGACCGAGCTTGTTCGTAAATCGGAAAATGCTTCGAGTTGGGTATGTTGGTGGCATTGCACTTAAAACCTGTAAACAACGGACACTATAAATACAGTATATTATCAAAACTAGTTAAGTGACAGATAAGATAAGCTAAGTAATTATTCATGCTAGGTATAGGCAAAGAATTCACTCTTGTACGACATACTAACCTTATCTTGATAAATATGTTATTATATCCATTACTTATTTTGAACAGGTTATGAATGGTTATTCATAAAAGGTTTCAGGTTGTGTAGGTAAAGGTGACTAAACTCAGACGGTAAACTCTAACAGTCATGGTAACAATAATCTGAAAAATAAAAGAAGGTACTTATACGAAAGTACTTTTGAGTAGCATCACTATTGTATACCTACTTAATTGACTACGGCAGTTTCATGTATGTTTTAATTTGATTAAAATATTATTTTCACGTTGTTCCTTTATTTTAAAATACTATGTTACTTAAGCAGAGTTATTATTTTTTGGCTATTCTTTCGATTGGCATCATAAAATTAGGGTGTTTTTTTTTGACATTTAAGTTGGCGGTTCGATTCCCAGACGAAGCAAGTAATTTTTAGAAAATCTATGAATGCAGAATTACTAACTTTTAAAAATAACATAAAGTCTTCTTTGAGCAAAATTCACTATCTACGATATTTAAGGTACTTCCCCTTCATGTCCCATAAGTTTGGGACAGCCTGTATAATGCGAAATAATCAACAATACAAACTAATATTATGAACACTGCGACCGCGGCCCCCAAAATTTTGTCTTGTTTGCTCCCTGATGTTAGCTAATGTTTTTGTTTCGATTTATTAGGTTACCTACCTACTTACATAGGTAGAATTGATAGAGTACGAGTACTTAGGTTGATATTAAGAAAATAAATCATTGAAATAAACGAATTAATTGTTCTGAAATTTTCCTGCTAATGTCCCGAAAATTAGGAAATCGGATCTGGTAAACCCACTTATAATACTTACAGGCGGAAGATTATTTCTAATTACTTGGGTAGAATGAGTTGAAAAGAGTGTTCCGTTTTTATACAAGGTAGCCTTTGTAAAACCGACCACTGGTTGGTGGAACGCTGACTAAGAGCGTTTGCGTGCCTACTTGCGTCCGATCTGAAATCGATACGAGAGTTATCGGTCCGAAGTTGCAGTAGTACAACTAAGGTCAGTTCGGGTATGTGCGCCACCGGGGAAAGTGCGCCTCATTTATCATTCAGTCATTTGAATCAATTTCAGCACTTACCCCGGGGGCGCAATTTCCCCGGTGGCGCACATACCTGAACTGACCCTTCTAATTAGGGAATTTGTATGTGCGCGCTAGACCCGATTTTCTTTACTTATCCGATTTTTCGGATAATTAAGTAGGTAGGTAGTTAGGTCCCCATAGCGTAACCTTTCATACTAATACGACGATACGATCTACTGCTACGTCGTCCGCCCTATATAAGTAGATATATCTCGGATCGGATTCGGATCAAGAAAACGCAGCTCCCATAATACACTCTGATATTTAATGGTAGGCAGAGGTAGGTCGGTAACAAACAAAACGATGAGCATCACTGATGATTTAGTGAAGAAAAAGTAAGTAAGTACCATACTAACGTTATAAATATGTCATCTCCATAATTTAGCATTGGTTATGTGTAAAGATGGTTCCGGATTTAATAATTATGTCGTTGGCATGTTGCTGGTAAGTAATTGCCTTGCATCTGAAAAATCGATTAGCTACTTAGCTAATTGGCTAAATTGTGCGAAAGTAAATCGGTGCCCTCGTGGCCTTAATACAATAGTTGCAAAATACCACATTGGGTTAAATAACACGTTCTCAAAATATCGCATTCCCAAAATACCACATTTTCTATACACCGGGTTCTTTTAAAACCAGATTTTCGACAGCCCATACTCTTAATTTATCATGTTACCATTCACATCACAATTTCAATATCACATGTGTACGGTCAGACAGAAGCAAGCAAACATAATACGGTTACTGCCTGCTTGGTTACTGAAAATCCAGGCTTCTAGTTTTATCCACAACAACGCCTCGCGTCTCACCCCTCCGGTGGAAAATCAGCTTAAGATGGTCATACTGAACAACTTTTCCCATAGGAACCAACCACGAAATCGCAAAAAAATACAGCTGCTCCATACATTAACTGTGCATTAATTGAGAGTTAATGTATGGAACAGCTGTTTTTTTTTTGCGATTTCGGGGTTGGTCCCACATGGGAAAAGTTGTTTAGTATGATTCATATTCGCTTTCGGCCATTCCGGATCATGACCCCAAAATCACCCAGTATATTATTTACAACTGGTTTTATTGCCTGACCTTATACTTTTATACATTTAAATCCAATAAATTATAACTATGGGTATGGGCTACGGGAATGATATATATATTAAACATCCCATGTATCGGGAATACGGTAAATTGGCAATCTGGTATTAAAGCTATCTGCTATATTGATTAAATGGTGTAAGAAGTATTAGTTTTTATTGCATATCTGGTATTTTATATTAACGAAAACATGATCTACTGAGAATATGGTATTTTGAGAACCTGGGGACCGATCGAGCGTTCGAAAGTCAAAAATCGGTCCCCTGGTCGTAAAAGTAAACCGGTACATAGAAAATGTGGTATTTCGGGAATGCGATATTTATAGAATCTGATATATCGGGGGTATTTTACAACTATTGTAGGTATTAAGGCCACGAGGGAATCGGTGGTTATCTTTTTTTTTTTTAGTAGACCATACGATTCTAGCATTTAATCTCAAATTGAATAAGTCATTATTACCTAAATCTTCCTGTTCGGACAAAACTGGGGTTCAGTAAATCCAGTACCTAAAGATAACTAACAGCTCACAGCCTAAGGTTATAAACACTCTGTTTCGGTAATTACATAGTACGAGACAAATCTAGGTACATTTTGCATTCCAATTTGACTACAATTTGATTCGCGCGTTCCTTCTGACATGTTAAGGTCCACGCGCCTAAAAGGGACGCTAGCCCATTAGAATCAATGGAATGTAGAAAATAAATCTCAGATCAGAAAGGTAGGGAACACAGCGGAAAGTCATCTCGCTCATATATGAAGCAGCCCAACTGGGGAAGTAGGTACCTTACAGAAGTCCGCTGCCATAATAACACCACTAGGCCCCGTATCAAGGTCGGCCTTATCACGCGATAAGTGACAAGATAGAGCGTCCGCCACTGGCTGACACCGTTCGATAGAACGAGACTGACGCTCTATCTTGTCACTTATCGCGTGATAAGGCCGACCATGATACGGGCTAGGTAGGTACCACGAGTATAGCTCTGTTAAGTGGGTTATGTGGTGTTCTGTTTCTTGTGATGAGTAATGTCGCCTGCATTTGTCTCTATCTGACAACAGCGAATATTTCAATCAATAAATAAAGGATCGGCAACGCGCTTGCGGTTCTTCTAGAGTTGCTAGCGTTCATAGGCTACGGTGTCTGATGCTTGAAAACAGACAGGCCGCACCTAAGAACATTTGCCACCGTCGTAGTTAAAAGAAACTATACCTTCATGATTGGTAGGGATTGTAACGATACTCTACCTTCATGATGAGATTGTATGATGCTCATACCTTCGTGATTGGTAGGGATAATTGTAACGATGCTCTATACCTTCATGATTGATAGGGATTGTAACGATGCTCTATACCTTCATGATTGATAGGGATTATAGCGATGCTCTATACTTTCATGATTGATAGGGATTGTAGCGATGCTCTATTACCTTCATGATTGATAGGGATTGTAGCGATGCTCTATACTTTCATGATTGATAGGGATTGTAGCGATGCTCTATTACCTTCATGATTGATAGGGATTGTAGCGATGCTCTATACCTTCATGATTGATAGGGATTATAGCGATGCTCTATACCTTCATGATTGATAGGGATTGTAGCGATGCTCTATACCTTCATGATTGATAGGGATTGTAGCGATGCTCTATTACCTTTATGATTGATAGGGATTGTAGCGATGCTCTATACCTTCATGATGAGATTGTATGATGCTCATACCTTCGTGATTGGTAGGGATAATTGTAACGATGCTCTATACCTTCATGATTGATAGGGATTGTAACGATGCTCTATACCTTCATGATTGATAGGGATTATAGCGATGCTCTATACTTTCATGATTGATAGGGATTGTAGCGATGCTCTATTACCTTCATGATTGATAGGGATTGTAGCGATGCTCTATACTTTCATGATTGATAGGGATTGTAGCGATGCTCTATTACCTTCATGATTGATAGGGATTGTAGCGATGCTCTATACCTTCATGATTGATAGGGATTATAGCGATGCTCTATACCTTCATGATTGATAGGGATTGTAGCGATGCTCTATACCTTCATGATTGATAGGGATTGTAGCGATGCTCTATTACCTTTATGATTGATAGGGATTGTAGCGATGCTCTATACCTTCATGATTGATAGGGATTGTAGCGATGCTCTATACCTTCATGATTGATAGGGATTGTAGCGATGCTCTATTACCTTAATGATTGATAGGGATTGTAGCGATGCTCTATACCTTCATGATTAATAGGGATTGTAGCGATGCATGCACACGGAGGTGCTAGGCCGCGAAGGCCGCACGGAGCAGGCACGTTGGACGACATATGGCGATAGTACAATCGCTGTTAGCACCGTGAAGATCACTTTTGTGAAACTAATACATAACATGGTTACTGCCTTCCGCCTTGCTAGAACCAACATGAATATAATTATAATATATATACTAATAGAGTGTTAGAGTATCTAATAGAAAGTATAGGCACACTACTACGAAGGCCGGAAAGGAAGTTATTGCCTGCCAAGTGTGTTAATAGAATAAGTACCTATAGTATTCCTCGGCCGTAACTACCCAGGGATTGCCTGCCAATTAAGTGTGATATAGCCAATCCCTAGTTCCGGTTCCGGCCTTTGTATCTTGTATGATTTGTGGAACGCCGACGAATGATGGTTTTATTTCATTGGGTAGGTTGTATTTAATGTAACTATCTTCATCGTAATTATAGTATTATATTGGTCTCAAAGGAGGGCAAAGGTTTCTTATGGTCGAGAGGAAATGATCTTCTGTGTATGTCCACATGCTGCAGATACAACATGTTTACCTACACTTAAAAGCTAGTGGAAATGTAGAAACATAGCTCAGTAGATACATAAGTTTCGAGAAACCTATATAAATAGTAGAGTCATTCGGGTCAACAGCACGCACTTTTTTTTCTCGGGTCCGAAAAACGTATAAAAATTGCTATTTCCAAATTGATAGTTTATAAAATACTTAGAGAATCTAATCTATTTTCATTATTTAGGCACGTCTATGTTTAAAATTGAATAGTTTTTTCCCTACATGCGTTAAAAGTAAAAAACTCCCTGTGCGTACTATTGTCCCTCCATGCGGGTAAAATTACGCAAACCATCGGGTAAAACTACGCAGGCGGGGTAACCTTACGCATTCAAAATTATATGAATGGGTATTATCAACAAAATTCCAATTTAAAGTAAAATCAACATTTATATGAACTAAACCAAGCCAATAAAAATAAAGAGAAAATAAGAAATATTTTACAATCATTTATTTTAAGCTGGGGCAAAAGTACGCATCGCAAGTAAAATTTCGCGTGCGTACTTTTGATCTCGTACTCTTACCCAAAACGAAAAAAAAATGAACAATCGGTGATAAGTCGCGTATTAATTATTATTACATATTTTTTATTTACTGTAAATATACTAGAATAACTAAACAAGGTAAATATTACAGACTGGCTGTTTTAGCTCCAACGATCCATGAGCCACAAACTTTTCCCCAGCTTATATATAATAAACAAATTATCGGCGGTTTATTTATTTCGCGACCTGTCTCCACTTGCACTTGCTCGGCGTGTGCGACCGGCATGGCTCCATAATGGCGGAGCAAGCGACATTGAATTGTGCTAAGGCGCACCTCCGCCCCCTCACCCCTCTCGGAGAACGGGACACTGCGATCTTATACCCACAGCGTGCTGTTACCCCGAATGACTCTACCTATGTCAAAGTCGCATGAATGTGAGGACAACCCCCATATGTTTTCCTCTACTTAACACATTCACTGCAAAGAATCGCTACGCGCTACGCTCGTAGTAGATTCCGTGGTTTTTCTCGCTAATTGGGTACACGCATTTTTTAAATGCCCATGTAGCGGAAAGCGACTACGGCGTAGGCGCCCGCTAGGCGGGTTCCTGGCAGTGAACGTGTTATTTCAAGGCGTTCTTGACCATGTGTGAGGCGCAAAACACACGTTAACGCGCGCAGGGACGGCGTTCGTCGCGGCTACGCGCGTAGAACCGGCGCCACGTGAAGACCATTTTACATACATCGTCAAAGTAAAGTAACGAAACGCGCGAACTTACAAGGCCGCGTTGCGCGGTGCCGAAACGCCTTGTTGTTTGCGCCTTACAAATAGCCTCGTTTACAATGGGCCAAGCTATCTTACAGATAAAGAAATAAGCTTACCTTTCTTCTTCTTCGTGCAGTATTACAATGAGAATTTACTTCTTGTTGGAAGCCTGGAATTCCCTGAACTCATAATAGCTGTTGATGTTCGGGGGTGAATTCAGCCAAAACAGCATAGTTCAGGACACCAGTGCCTCTTCACACTACCAATTACTATGTAACGACCATTTCCCATCCATGTACAACTGACAGAACTGATTTTCATGGAAGGTTCTTGACTTTATTTTTCTTTTCTGTCACATTTCCTGGCAGAAAATACGTTGACGTTTAACTAAATTACATTTTGGGAGGCCGGAAATGTCTTGCACACGAACAAGGTTTCCGACCAACCAAGTTTATATCAGCTGTGGTAGATATCGTTTGCCCCCGTCCCTTTGGCCCGTACGGCGTTTAACCCTTTAACCGCGCAACGTCATAAAAGTTACACGCAATTTTCAACTCTTTATCATTATAATTGAGGTGTCATTTAATTATCCCTTTGTCTGGTGTACGTTATGCTGGCATGATACATACTGCCCATGATCAAGGCACTATCAGCTCAAACTCATTTAGAAGTTATCTATACTAATATTATAAAGAGGAACTCTGAAACTGAGTTTGGGATTGTAGCTTTGTAAGTGTACGTAATGTTGATGGGTAATTTGAACAACTTATCCGATGTTAAAAGTTCTTTCATCTGTGTATAGAATGCACTTTCCGGCGCGGGCCGCTACCTAGTCAGCGGACGAAAAAACCAAAGAAGTTAAGTAGCGCCGCAAAATGGCCCCACAGAATGGGCGCCATTGCCATTGTGCGGGGTTGGGGGCGGGGTGTCAAACGATGCCAGGCAGCCGTTTAGTTCGAACATGCGCGTACCGGGTTTTAGGCACGTGTTTGGGTAGAAATTAGTAAGGAGCTCGCATTCTGTGTTTTTTTCGTTCGCTGCAGCTAGTACCTACAATAAATGAAACAATGAATACTGCACTCCAGTAAAACTTTATTCCGGTCCACTTATTAATTAGCCTTAGCCAAACGCAGAATTAGAAGTATAGGATATTTTTTACCATCCAAGAGTCATCGCACCCACTAACTCATTTTCAGCGAGGCAATGGAGATACTGAGCACAGACACAGAATAGTAATTTCGACAATAATTGTCAGTTACTATAGACCGCCACCGCGAGCAGCGCCAGTGTGATTCAGGCTTTAGGCTTTGAACCTTGTCAGAATCGATATACAATTAACGCAAAAAACATAAGAGAGTCCCCTCTTGAATGTAGATATAACCTCTTCGGATAGACATGACATATAAAAAGTTTGTAACCCAAACAAAACAAATGCCTATATGAACAGACCACAACTGCATGCAAGTAAGCTCGGCCGAATTTTATCTTCCTATACAAACGGAGTTTCGTTCTCATTTTAAAACTACGTGTTGGATTGTGACGAAACTTTGCATATAGGTACAATGACATGAGGTATATCTATGTCTGTAATTAGTTTATACTCGTATGGTTCCAGTTTTTAAAACAAACAAAATACAGCAAAAACAAGTTTTGTATGAAAAACTTAAATTCGCTGTATTTTTTTTACTATGGTATCTGAAGCTAATTACGCTACGCTTTAATTATTAGCTACGTTTGTATGGAGAATCGAGGTTACTGCGGACTCTTAAGTTTTTCACTGGTATCTCCCCTCCCCAGTTAGTGCGCTGCATTTGGCCAGGACTAAAGGCCGCTTAACTACTGCCTAGTTTGGTTGGTCAGACATAATGCATTGGCTGTTTTCTAGTAAGTACAGTCGGACTTGGAAGTATCTCCCAGTGGCGGCGCATGAAAATTTTCGATGGGCAACCCGGAACAAAAGAGTTATGAAAGAGTTTAGAGTATTATAGGCTTGCCTTAAAAGAAATTTTAGGCAAGCCGGTAGGAATCGGCCCGTATGGGCGCCCCGCCACTGCTATCTACACATTTTAGTACCTTAATCGTAGTAACAAATAAATATAAGTTACAATCGACTACAAAGAGATCGATACGGCCAAAATTACAAAATCATGTATTCACGACCTTAATGTTAAGGCAATAAAGGTTTTTGTAACTTTAGCCGTATCGATCTCTTTGTAGTCGACTGTACTAAAACATTTTCCTTTTTCTTAATTAGCGTTGAAAATTTCCGGAAAAAATCCAGTTTCTTTCCAAACGCCTCGTTTTTTTCGGATTTTTACGGAAAAATACCATGTGATTTTCCGCTTCAAATTTTCTGAAAAAAACGATTTAAACAGGTTTTAATCGGTTATTTTTCTTAATACTGGTGGGTAGGTGAATGATTATTGACTTACTTTGCCATTGACATCCGTGTCAGTTCACTTCAGTTGTCACAATGACTTATTGGTTTTATTCATTAAAAATCCGAAAAAAAAACGGAAAAAAACGAAAATTTCATAAATTCCCGAAAAAATCATTTGATTTTTTCCGACATTTTCAACGCTACTTAATTACTAGATCTTAGTTCGATTAACACTATCGCGCTCAAGTAACTTCGTACGTTTAAATATTTTTTCGTTTTGTGCAATGTTGCCAAAATGGATAATTTTTGTGACACAATCAATGAGAAGGTATAATTATAAATATATTAACTTCATTTATACATGTCCGACATTGGCAATATTTCTATGAATAGTTTATAATATAAATATAACAGTTATCTTAAGAATACAATCAATACTTTCTGATACATTCACTCAATTATAACTAAGTATTGTCTTTACAAGAAAAAACGAAATCAAGCACGTCATGTTGTTGCTGAATCATACTGTAGGGTGTCCCAAAAATCACGCAAATTTGGGACATAAAGGAAACAGTTTGCCTCACATATTTTTATTTTATTGAAGCAGCATTGAAATTTAAAATTTTGTGTAAAATAATACTTCTTTTGTGACACATTTTAACCATTTCCTGAGTATGAATAAATTGTAATCATAATTATTTGTATACTTAATATGTTAAGTTAATTTTAAATTAACGGAATGATAAACACAACATAATTATAACATTTACAAAATATATGTGTTGGCATGGTGAATAGGTAATATACATGTACATAACAGACCTTATCATGCAAAACCACTCCGCAAGAAATGATTCATGAAAGAATAATAATCCGTTTGATCTTGTTTTTCCAAGAATTATTAAAATATAATGGTGAATGCAATATAAGGAATTTCTTTAGAATAGTTTGAGTAAAAGCTATGTGTTAAAATCAACCAGGGTAAGTCAAAATACTTATACTTACATAATAAGGTTGATTCGATATACAAAAACGTCTTAAATCAATATATAAACATTGCAAAAAAAATAATTCACTATATTATACAATGTATGCATATGTATGCTGTCATGCGTCATGAAAATTAAAGATAGGCTAAGAAAATGATATACTAGAAGCTGGCACGCCAATGGCCTGCATTCAATGTTTGGTAGCGACATTCAAAGAACTTAATTTGTGACAAATTTGAAGCTTCTACCAAGAACACACGAAATACTAGTATTTTCACTCCAGTGAAAATTACATTGTCCTTAGTCAATAAAACTCTATTGCGCTTAGCGCGTGGTGTGTGTACCAAAAACAGTACGTTTTTGAACAACCAATTTTTCTATAGTAACACTAACGAATAGGTAACTAGGTCGGAATAGGTAAGCCATTGGAACTTTAACTATGATGGATGACATGATATGGACATACTTACATTGTAAATTCGACAGCAGCACTGGCGTGGTAGCGCCTCGACTCAAGTTTGAGACGAGAAAATTAAAAAATTCAAACTTTAATGATAATTGATAACTAGACGGGAATTTCTGATTGAGAATCTCGTCGCGCTTTGGGACATTAAAAACGTTTAAGAGTTCGAATTATCAAGTTTCTAAAAAGTTGATCGAATGCACCAATCGACCTTAGTATTTTTTCCTGAATCTGTATACTATTCAAATTGATAATAGATAATCTAACCTAACCTAATGAGTTCTACAAGATGAGACGGATTCAAAAGTATACTGTTTCAGGGAAATGCATTAAGTCCAATGAAACATTCAGCCAAAACGTTTTATGCCAAATCCTTCTATTACGCATAAAATCTGTAATACGAGAATTTGGTGTAAGATAAGAGTAAGTGTGTACCTACACGGTTTGAGTAAGTCAGTAAGAGACCATAATATGGCATCTTACTCAAACCGCACTACCTATTCCGCTCTTCGCCAATAACCTACAGTTGACTCTCCCATCCCACATTCTGCGATATCTCGGTATACTCAGCAATACTACACAGCAGGCGGCTCAAGGATCATTAATTCTCACCAAACGGCACGCATCGCAATAGAATGTACATGATTTAAAATCTTTAAAGATTGTAAAATCCGTTCCGATCCGATGCGGTGCGTGCCGTTTGGTGGGAATTATCCTTCAGCCGACGTGAGCCGATGTCCGTACACCATAGCAAAGACACCGCCTGCAAAGTTCACTAACTAGACTATTCCGGTCTTAATTGTTAACCTATACTTGACTCTCCCGTATCGCTCGTCGTATTCACTAACATTGCACAGGCAGCGCTAGGCGTAACAGGGCCGCGAACAACATACGCAAAAACACGGCCGCAGACAACAACCAGTGTCCAATAACCAGACAGACAGCGCCTGCAGAGTTCACTACCTAGTCTTCTTTGACTGCACTACAGGCCCCTTTTTACTAATCTACGCTTGACTGACCTTTCACGCGCTCCCTTCGTATCGGTACTAGGAGTAACAGCGTCGCGAACAACATATACGCAAAAACACTGCCGCAGACAACCAGCGTCCCATAACCAGACATAGAGGACAGCGCCTGCAGAATACACTACATATTCTTAATTAACTGCGCTACTCACGCAAGTCCTCCCTTTGTATCGGCACTAGGTGTAACAGCGCCGCGAACAATATGTTGTTCGCGGCGCTGTTACACCTAAGCACGCAAAACACGCCAGCAGAGTACAAAGGCCAGACATGATAGGGGGATCAAAGCGCCTGCGAAGTTCACTATCTATTCTTCTCTATCTACACTACAGGCCTCTTTTTACTCATCTACTCTTGACTGACGTTTAACGCGCGGTACTAGGTATAATAGGGCTGCGAACAAGATATACGCAAAAACACGGCCGCAGACTACAACCCGTGTCTAAATACCAGACATGATGGGGGATCAGCGCTTGCGAAGTTCACTACCTGCTCTAACTGCACTACCCATTCCTCTTTCAACTAATCTACACTCGATTCTCCGGTTTCACGCGTCTTCTCGTCAAATTCACTAACACTGTACAAGTGACGCTATGTGCAGCAGGGCCGCGAACAATATACGCAAAAACACGGCCGCAGACAACAACCAGTGGCCAATATCCAGACATAGACAGTGCCTGCAGAGTTCACTATTCTTCTTAAACACTACAGGCCTCTTTTTACTTATTTTTACAGACTTGACTGACGTTTCACGCGCTCCCTTCGTATCGGTACTAGGTGTAATAGGGGGGAGCCAATAATGCACGGCCCAATAATGTACAGCCTGATTATTATTGGGTCATGCATTATCAGCCCGGACAAAAGTGGCTTCCAATTATTGCCCCGGACCAAGTTTGCTCAGGGTGATAATGCACGGGCCAATAATGTACAGCCTGTTAATCCACGTCCACTTTTTGTGGACGCGGATTATTGGGTCGTGCATTATCAGAGCGAACAAAAATGACTTGTCAGAAGCGGTCAGACCAGAAACAGACAGCCCGCGCGGCGGGGTGGCGTCCACTCGCTGGAGATTATCAGTCCGCACAGATAATGTACAGCCCGATATTCCGAAGCCACAGGGACTCGGATTTTTGGGCCGTGCTTTATCAGCTCGTACAAAATTGGCTTCCAATTATTACCCCGGACCAAGTTTGATCAGGGTGATAATGCACGGCCCAATAATGTACAGCCTGATAATCCATGTACAGTATGGACGCGGATTATTGGGCTGTACATTATTTTGGCCGTGCATAATCATGGCTGTACATAAGCCAGCACCAAATAGGGCCGCGAACAAAGCACTTCAGCAGTAGATACCTATTCCTGTTTTCACTAGTCTACACTTGACTCTCCCGTCTGCCTCGCGTCCGCTCGCACTCGGTAACACTGGTCGCGCTCGGGCGCTAGGTGGGCCGGCGCCGGCGCAGGCGCTGCCGGCAGTACACGCGCAGGAACACGGCCACGAACACGACGCATACGCCCAACACGCCCGCGAACGATATGTGGTGCCCGTAGACTAGGCATGATAGGAGGATGGATACAGCCTGGAAATAAACGCATGACATGAGTCAGTATATTGTGTGGGTAATAGTAAATTGTATCAAACGAACGCAAGCAAAAAACGACTTTCTGATCTAAATATAAAGTAGCTGCTTATAATTGCATGCCTTATTGAGAGGATTTACTTTTACGGTTTCGTACGTACTATACAAGGGAGCAGAATTACGTATTAACGGTGATTAACATTTAATTTAGAGCGAAGCGTTCACTATTCTGGAGTTGTGTAGAGGGATTCAAGAGTCAATTTCAAAATTTTCATGAAATTCATTTTGAGGGTTAACACACACATTATCGCCAACTCCGACATGACCCACCCACCCGGCGTCAACCCAACAGCACGTAACAGCAGTTTACAGCTCTTTTACGTTTGGGCGCTGCCCACCCGCCGTGAGGTTGTCCCTAGGTGGAGCGATGACGTTATGGAGTCGACAAGTGTGCGTTGTAGTAAGGAGTTTCATTCAAGTGAGCTGGTGAAAGGCGAGAAACACACGCGGTGGCTCGGCTAGAGGTCGGGCGAGGCGGCGAAATTAAATGAAATGAAAATGAAAAAATATTTATTTCCGTAAGAAAAATCGCGTGTTATCATTAGAGGAAACCGACCTGACGTAACGTCATGATGATGGTGAAGACGACGGCGCCGAACCGCGCGATGGTGCGGTAGATGAGCAGCTGCCCGAGCGCCGAGCTCACAGACAAGAGGATCACGTCGCTCACGAATTGTGGGTGCTGGGGGACAAAATCTTGTTTAAAGCCTTCTGCCAATCGCTATACAAGTGCAGCCTGTGGTTCGACTGTACGCAGCGGACCGTCAACACCCTACGTGTTCAATATAACAATGCGTTCAGGATGCTGCTGGGGTTGCCGCGCTACTGCAGTGCGTCGGGCATGTTTGAGGAGGCGCGTGCGGACGGCTTCCAGTATATAGTGCGCAAGCAGGGCGCGGGCCAGTATGAACAGCATCCTTAACGCATTGGCGAATAGGTTGGACTGTCCACTGAAGTGTAAATGTATTGTTTTTGACTTGAAATTTAAAATCTTAATGAAAATAAAAGACTGGGTCGCACTCCGGGAGTGCCGGCAGAAGTGAAAACTCAATAACATTGTAACAGTTTTTCGATCAGGTCACGTGACATCTTACGGTGTCACCCTAAAAATGAATTTGGCGCAAATTTATAAACAATTATCAATTATTTAGGCGGACGGGCCGCGGGCGCGTTGGGTGTGACGGGCCGGCTCGTCCGCCGCCGGCGGCGAACAAAATACCAATTTGTTTTTGCCATTACCAAATTTTTTTCAAAGCTTTAACTCTTTAGGAATAACGTCCAAATTCTAACTAAGTATTCGAATTTGCTCAGTAGCAAAACGGTGAAGGACGCTTGGACAAAATTACAAATTTATTTGCAGAATATGCTATTGCAAAAAGTGTTTAACGGCTCTACTCTTAAGAATAGCGTTCAGTTTTGAATGAAGTCGAATCGGCTAGCAGCAAAATATAAAAGTTTGTGACCTCCTTCACATCTGACGTCATAAAAATCTGTCGCGTATTTAACAATTTTTCCCCATCCCAAAAAGTGCTCAGCGCCGCTAAAGAAATTTTCACTTCAAAAAATATTAATTCATAATCGCTTGATTCCGGATTAGCTATGGACCGCACTTTCAGTGCGCATTAGCATAGGCGTAATGATTTTATTCTTATGATAGATAGGTGTAGTTTCTTAACTCAAACAACGACGTAGGAACCATCCTTACAACAAACTCACATATTTATTTCATTACAGACTTCTCCATTCCGGTTTATTTGAATCAAGTGATAAGAATAAGAGAGAGATGTCTATGATTTGGCACACGTTTCACGATAGCGCAACATAAGCCATAGATTACCAGTCATAGATGATACTGATGCAGGATGCAGGTAACCATTGTTTGCATGGCTGCAGGAAGTCGCCATGTGTAACAATACCTGCAGTAACGAGCGGCCGGCGGTGGCGGTGGTCGTGGCGGTGGCGGTCTGCAGCAGCGCGGCGGCCGTGAGCGCGGCCGAGAACAGATTCACCGCGCACACTATGTGCAGCGGCGCGGCGCGGGTGCGCGCGAACAAACGCGCCTGCCAGGACGACGTGAAACTGTCGCAGCACATGTATAGTATACCTGCAGTAACGAGCGGCCGGCGGTGGCGGTGGTCGTGGCGGTGGCGGTCTGCAGCAGCGCGGCGGCCGTGAGCGCGGCCGAGAACAGATTCACCGCGCACACCATGTGCAGCGGCGCGGCGCGGGTGCGCGCGAACAAACGCGACTGCCAGGACGACGTGAAACTGTCGCAGCACATGTATAGTATACCTGCAGTAACGAGCGGCCGGCGGTGGCGGTGGTCGTGGCGGTGGCGGTCTGCAGCAGCGCGGCGGCCGTGAGCGCGGCCGAGAACAGATTCACCGCGCACACCATGTGCAGCGGCGCGGCGCGGGTGCGCGCGATTAAACGCGCCTGCCAGGACGACGTGAAACTGTCGCAGCACATGTATAGTATACCTGCAGTAACGAGCGGCCGGCGGTGGCGGTGGTCGTGGCGGTGGCGGTCTGCAGCAACGCGGCGGCCGTGAGCGCGGCCGAGAACAGATTCACCGCGCACACCATGTGCAGCGGCGCGGCGCGGGTGCGCGCGAACAAACGCGCCTGCCAGGACGACGTGAAACTGTCGCAGCACATGTATAGTATACCTGCAGTAACGAGCGGCCGGCGGTGGCGGTGGTCGTGGCGGTGGCGGTCTGCAGCAGCGCGGCGGCCGTGAGCGCGGCCGAGAACAGATTCACCGCGCACACCATGTGCAGCGGCGCGGCGCGGGTGCGCGCGAACAAACGCGCCTGCCAGGACGACGTGAAACTGTCGCAGCACATGTATAGCGCGAGGAGTGCGATGCCGGAGACTAGGGAGAATGAGCCCACTGGAAACGGAGACATTTTATAAATATGTACATACCCCCCTTATTCATAAAACTTAAAATGCCTCATATAAATGAAATTCCCTTTCTTACAAACACAAATATCAAAGTGACAGATAAAAACAAATGAATTGTAACGGCATTTTAGCTACAAAGGTTTCCTGGGCGTTTATGAATACGGCCATTAGCTTCCTGAAATCGCATACAGGAAAAAAACGTTGGAATTTATACCAAACGGTTCTCAAAAGAAAAAATGCAAATCAGAGCTTTAACACTGTCAGTGCCATGAACCTACTGTATGGGCGCTCTGCTCGTAGGCTCGCTTTGCTCTATAAACGGTTTTTCGCATGTTGTAAGTACTACGAAACCGTTGGTACTGCAGGTGTTCAAATGTTATTTCCATTTAATTGAACTAATTTGTTATTCTATAGGAACATGGGACTTGCAAGGATAGTCATTTGACATAACCCTTTTTCAAGTCGGCAACGGCAACAGCTACAGAAACACATTGCTTTTATAGACCTTGCCCGACTTGTAACTGTAATACCTGTGTAGTCGGCCTTGCTGGTGAGCATGAACAGCACCATGCCCACGGAGATCATGGCCGCCGTCACATACTCGTACAACTCGTACTTGTTGCCCGACACGGCCTTGCCCATGAGCATCACCGGGATCACTTTGCACGACTTGGATAGGACCTGTAATAAGCCATGTTTATTGTAAGACCAAAATAACCATTAAAAATTATCACATTACCAGAACGACCATATTAAAAATCTAGACATTCTTGTTATCTTGTCTTATTCGTACCGATATTATGGTGTTTGATCATTTACCCTGGACCTACTCACTATCTTGAATCTAAATATGATTAGATCGATATCTGAATACTCTGGAGTTCAGAGATGATAGAGGCCTACTATCTTTGTTGCACATATAAGTGGTTTTCTATCCCGCCAGGAGATAATATGACAGGGTTTCTTAGAATAATTGTTCCAACATGGACTTCCAACATGCTCAGAAGAAGACCCATAAAACTAATTTAATAAAGTTACCCAGGACCGCAACTATAGCTATAGAAAAAAAATGATTCACCCAATTACACTTTCTGGTGCCCCTCAGCAGTTGAAAGTCGTTTAAATATCCGCAATTCCGCCATTATGTAGTTCTGGGAAAAAAGCTTACCTGCATAGGGAAGCTAACAAACTTAAGCGCTTCATACTGGCACCATGTTGCTGAGCGAGCAATAGGAGAACTGGTCTTGGCACTGGGAACAGCGGAGTCCTGGTCCAGAGCAGGCGGCCCAGAGCGATGCAGAACGCGAGGAGACGGTTTATGAACACCAGCAGTTGCGCTTCATTGAACTTGACTGTTTTTTTATTGGGTAGCTCTGGAACGTATACGTTACCTGCATAGGGAAGCTGACAAACTTAAGCGCTTCATACTGGCACCAAGCGCTGACTATGTTGCTGAGCGAGCAGTATGAGAACTGGTAGAGTGGCACTGGGAACAGCGGAGTCCTGGTCCAGAGCAGACGGCCCAGAGCGATGCAGAACGCGAGGAGGCGGTTTATGAACACCAGCATTTGCGAGTCGTTGAACTTGACTGTGGTGCCGTCCGCCATTGTGTAAGTCTGTAAGATAACGCATGACATGAAGATGACAAATAAGCAGCGTTTCTCGGGAGTATGTAGACGGCAAGGAGTCACTCGTAGTTATCGTCGACACATTGACTGGAAAATCTTGCTACTCCGAGCCTGTGGGTTCTCTGATCATCTGTATTTCTCATTACCTAGTGTCAGAATCCTGCCGTATTTGAAATTTGGTAGAAATTTCAAATACCAATTGACCTAAAAATGGTATTCAAATCCCGCCGAATTTCAATAGATAGATTCGATATCAAGGTGGTCCGCTGGGTGGCGCAGAACCGATCATTGTGGCGCTCTTTGCGGGAGGGGGAAGGCCGTTGTCCAGCAGTGTACGTCTTTCGGCTGATATGATGTAAATCAAGATGATTGAACCATTGGTAGAAATGCTCGCCACTATTCAGCTATGAGTTATATTCATATGTTAATTTCACATTTCCTAATTATAAGGTATGGTAGATTTGTAGGCCTCCCTGTTACCTGTGCCATGATCTTCTTCTGTAACAGCCCCCATACGAGCATGAGCCCAATGAAGCTCGGCGGCCTCGCCCCTCGGGTTGTCCTCGGGTTTGGGCGCATCGGTGGTCGGCAAGCGCTCGCCCGGATCTCCGAAAAACGCGATACAGACTGCAAGATAGGCAGCTCAGAGCCTGGAATATTATTGTGAATGTTAGGGGCCTGCCTGTCACCTGTGTCATGATCTTCTCCTGCAACAGCCCCCACACGAGGTAGGCGGTCATAAGCCCGCTGAAGCAGAGCGCGAGCTCGGCCGCCTCGCGCCTCGGGCTGTCCTCGGGCTTGGGCGCGTCGGTGGTCGGCAGACGCTCGCCCGGGTCACCGAAAAACGCGAACAGACTGCGGGACAGACAGCTCGGCGAGTCTGGAACAAGATTCCGTTTCCATAGTAACCACAGTCATCTTTTCAAGCTTGAAAACACTTGTCATGACTGCATGTACTGCAGGATTAACCTGGTCCATCCATCTCAGATCTCTCTGTCTCAGAGCCTTTAACTTTTCCCTGGAGGTCCATATGGTTTTAGATTAACAGTTTTTTTTTTTATAAACCTCTTTATTTCGATCAATTTTGTTTTTACAAGAACAATAGTTTATATGTATTACACCAAATGTTACAAAATGAGAGAATAATCAAGTCAGTCACTAAAGTCAGAACCAAGCCTTAAAGTAGGTATCATGTTACTCATATTCTTACACGTCAATATATGTATTTTAGTTTTTACAAAAATCTAAGTGGTTACACTCGGCGACTTTTTAGAGCACTACAAACGAGGTTCAGGGTAATTTTGACAGGTGATCTAAAGCCGGCTGTACACATTGGGCCAACGTTGGCGCGTGAGCAGAATCCAGCTATGCGTTAGAGGAAGAGGGCTTCATTTCGTTCTAATGCGTTTGCATAGCTGCATCCTGCTCACGCGCCTACGTTGGCCCAATGTGTACAGCCGGCATAATGCTAGTGTAGCGCGTTTGTATCACCGCCAAGAGTCGGTGTGGGTAACCGCTCTAAAGAAAACAGTTATTGGTTGGGCAGTGATACTCACTGCCAAACACTAAAGTAGCCTTAGAGTTATACACACCTTCCTATTATTATTATTTTGTGCTTTTGATTTGATTTGTATAAAGTTAATTAATTATAAATTACATTCCATAATACTGCACATTTTGTCTATTTTTATTGCCCGTTTTTCGATGATTTGTATAAAAAGCTCAGTGGCTACCGCGAAATGAAAACGAAGTTATTTCCCTATACACCAGTCACTGGAATTGGCAAGTGCGAATGAGATGGAGATACATGAACGAACTACGTCTTCGTTCCGCGGTACCCGCAAAGTTTAGCTCCAGAAGAAAAGCAGTCTTATTCCTACGATTATAAATAGCAAAGTCTAGTGGATGCAATATAGAGCAAAAAACAACAGTAAATGTAAAAGCGGTGTTATCAGTTCATACATTCGGTCAGCCATCAAGTCCTTGATAACACAACAACACCTCATTAAATTAATCTCTATGCTTTGCGTTTTAGTCAATGCAAGCTAATTTACATATGTGTAAATATACATCTAATACGCTCTCACTTTCAATGTTCTTTTAGGACTGGCATTAAATTCATAATTCTTACCTGTTGTTCAATATTCAATAGATACATAAAATCTCATTTTCCTTTGTACTTCTTTAATTCTTTTCTTCCCGTGTAATTGCTTGGGTAGCAGTCGGAAATTAGCAACATGACGGTACGTTTGGTTAATTCGTCATTCGTTTAGTTTTAGTTTTAATTATATTATAGGTAGTAGTTTTTAGTCAGGGCCCCACTGAAAATCAGCGCCACGGCTTGTCGTGGCGATATGCTGAGTCGATATCGGGGGGGCTCCTTTTAGCGTCGTTTGTTGTTATTTTGATATGTTTTGTGTAATCGTGTATTGTGGCGTTAACAAATAATTATCTTATCTTATCTAATTTCGAAATTTCCCTTGAGGACGATATGGCGACCATGTTTAAACTTGTGATTATTCAAGTTGCCTGAATTGCATTAAAGTAGTCCGTACAAAAAGCGACTCTACCTTCGTAGAAGATTCAAAATCCAATGGCAGTTAAAAAATTACAATACAATACAATACAAATACTCTTTATTGCACACCTCACACAAACAAAGCAGTTAAAAAGAGAAACAATACAATAACATGTAGGTAGAGGTAGACAACAGGCGGTCTTATCGCTGAAGAGCGATCTCTTCCAGACAACCTTTGGGTATTGGAGAAAGAGATAAAACTAGATTATGTAGTAGGTGGTGCAGAGATTATAATAAGCCAAAAATCAAAATAATTATATCAATACACGTACATAAATAGCTCTATATATAAACATACATACACAATCATACATATATACAAATAACACAAATAAAAATATATAAATATAATACATAAACAGTCAGACAATAATAATAATAGTAAGACAATCGGGGTTAGGGGAGAGACAAATAATGTTCTTTAAGAAGAGATTTGAAGTTACCGATAGATTTAGCATGTCTTATATCAAGAGGGAGAGAGTTCCACAGTCGAATAGCCTTAAAAGTAAACGAACTACTGTAAAATTTCGAAGATGACGAAGGCACAAAAATTAGTCGGTTATCTTAAAATAATTTCAACAATACACTGTGTATTGTTTGATTAGGATGGTGGACTAATTGATGTGATAAATTAATATAACACCACTATGGGCGCAATGGCATTGGCAAGTTTATTATGTTTGCCAAAAAGGTGGAATAACAAGTCAAGTAAAAAAATTAAGAATGTAAACTTTGCAACAATTCACAACACACACACATTAGAAACTACAATAGAATTGCACTCTCTGTAAGCTTATAATGTATCCGTAAATGTTTGAAAATAGTTATTTGTTATACAAGGGGGGAAAGTTGTATTTTACCTGCGAGTGTTCATTTGAAACACAAGCTAGGGAAAGGATTCTATGATTGACCACGAGCGAAGCGAGTGGTTCAAAAATAGAATCCTGAGCGTAGCGAGTGTTTCAACACACGAGACGTAAATAGTTATTTACGATACAAGTGCCGAAAATAGGAAATTCGCACGTGTATCGTACAACGTTTTACTGTACATATGGCTCTCAGTTTCGACATATGCACGAAAAGTGCTCTTTTCCGCACTAGTGCGGGAAAGTAGCACCATATGTACTGTAAATAACTTTACACAATAATAACTTACTCAATTTGTCAAAGTAGTTTTTTCGCTGTATGTACTTGTAGATTACAAATCCCGGCAGCAGGATGGTAGAGTACCCGGCTAGATTCAGCAGTAGGTGGAAAACCCTACCAAAAACATGACATATTATAGAAAGTTAGAAACGTAATGAATGTTGTAAAAAAAGAAAGAAATACTCCACTGCACCACCCTCGAAAAAAAATGTTTAACAAAATTTGAAAAAAATTGTTTAAAAAATAGAACTGAAATTATTTTGTTCTAAAATTGGTTTTTAAATTAGTCATGATAATCATTGTCCTTTGAAATTGAATGTACATTCTGTTGCACATTGGGCAGCATGAGATTAATCATTTCATTTATTGCTTACCAAGAGTATTCAAGAGCAGGAGAGGTCTGCTCATAGGTTATAAGCAGGTCCCTGTACAGGCGGGTTGCTAGGAATGTCGCAACCATAGTTGACAAACCTAAAACCCTGTCAATAAAAACATTGTTAGTTGTTTCAAAATTTGCCATAAGTACCATTTGCCAAAAGCAATGCAATGTGTCTGGTAAAAAACGTGTCACATACTCCCATAGCAGGCCTGTCCCAGTGTCAATGTGGCGCGAAATAATATTTGTCTATGGTACTTCCCGATGTAGGTCTAGCTAGGGCATTTTGTACAGCGTATCGCACACACAGACATTTCATATACCTATATGTTCCGTTGCACATAGTTAGTAATAAGGTAATAACATAATTTCATTGATTTGTACAATATTTTGCTAACATGGCGAAAGAAGTAATCCAATTGCAAAATATGAATTGTTTAGTAAAAACTCAATCTGTATTAATGTATTTCTTACTTAATCCTGACTTCCCGGCTATTTTATTTTGTTATTATCATATCATATTCAATCAATCAATAAGCCATTTAGTCTGAACTTTGAGTGTTGTTTGGTTACAGAATTTGATTATAAAATGAGTTCAGTGTGCCGTACGGCATAGGCCTCCTCCAGCATTTTCCACTGTTTTCTGTCTTTCGCAACCCTTCTCCAGTTCGGGCCTGCTGTTAGTTTTAACTTGTTTTCCCATCTTGTGAACCTTCCACCCGGTGTCCTGTTGCCGTCTCTAGGATACCAATCTGTTACTATTTGGCTCCATTTCTCTTGTGTACTTCTTAATAGGTGTCCTGTCCATCTCCACTTAAGTTGGTCTATTTTTTGTAGTACATCTGTTACTCTCGTTTTCCTCCTTATAAAAGAGTTTCTTATTCTGTCTTGCCTTCTGATTCCTAGCATGCTTCTTTCCATGGCCCTTTGGCAGTATTTTACCATATTCCTGTGCTGTTCTGTAAGGGACCAGGTTTCACAGCCGTATGTAAGGCATGGGAGACGGCAAGTATTGTAGGCTTTCCGTTTGGTACCTATGCTGAGATTCGTTGACTTCACGACCTCCTTCAGGGACCACTACTTTTTCCAACTGTTGGCTATTCGTTTATTTACTTCTTTTGTTGTTTGGTCTTTGTGTGAGATGATTTGTCCAAGGTAGATATACTCCTCCACATACTCGAGCGGTTGGTTGTTGACGGTTATTTGGATTTTTGTACAATTTGTTAGTAGTTTCGTTTTATTTAAGTTCATAGATAACCCCACTTTTTCGCTTTCTTTGTTTATGTCTTCAATCATTTTTTGTAGGTTGTGTGGGTTTTCATCAAACAGGATGATATCATCTGCGAACCTCAGGTGGCGTAGTTGTCTTCCAGCTATGTTTAGCCCAAGCTTTTCCCATTCTAGTTGACGAAATACATTTTCCAGTACTGCAGAAAACAGTTTTGGAGACAGTGGGTCCCCTTGTCTGACTCCTCTTTCTATACTAAACTTGTCCCCCAGTTTCACACACTCATTCCAAAATATGATCAATTCAATAACAAACAGGAAAATAGGTATAATTCTGGATGATCAGGTATCTGGTATGTGCTACATCAACAACCCTATCTCTTTCTATGATTGTCTATGTCTATTGCCACTATTGCCAGAAAATGACAGCTAATGTGATCCCTTATACAGTGGACCATCTGTACCTTTAGGTACTATAAATTATTCTGTGCCCATAGTGGAAAATACACACTAACAACAGACACTAACACAATTTATTTTTATAATTATATTATCTGAATAAAAATAAGGCAGCCAATACACATCATGATAAACATACAATAACCACATTACAAGGGGACTATCCGCTCCACCTAAAGAAAACAGTGATAGCTACACGTCTTTTACCAACCCTCACATGTGCTTGCCAGTCATGGACAAACAGTACCATCATAAAAACCAAATTTGTCAATTGCCAGAAAAATGCTGCTTAAAATAGAAAGAAAACACAAAATAAGAAGTGTTCTTATACAAAAACACACAAAAGTACTAGATGTCTTAAACTACAGTCAAAAGTTAAAATGGCAATGGGCTGGCCACCTGGCATGATGCAACAATAAACAATGGACAAAGCGACGCAATGGAAAGGACCTAGCAGAAAAAGACGAAAAAGTGCGACCTCTGAAAGGGGGAACATCATAGCTACAGCAGGAAAGGAATAGATGAAACGAGCTAAGGACAAGGAAAATTGGATCAAACTGGCGGAGGCCTATACCCAAATAGGGGTTCCTATCCAAGAAAATTCATAAAATGTAATACATACATTGTCATACTAGGTGATGAGAAATAAAAGGCTTTATTATTATTATTATTAACCACATTACATGTTAATGAATATGTTATTAAATAAATTAAAAAAAAAAACTAAATTTTCATTTTTTACACAGCCATCATAATTAAAAAAAAAAAGTTTATTCTCGCCTGTCTAAAACTAAAGACAAGAATAGAATTAAAGAACTCATTCTTTATAAAAATGCTTGCATTGAGTATTATATAAAGTATAATCATAGAAAAAATACTGAGTAACTTACCCAATCATGATTTCTGTGCCCATTTTTCCTTATTATGTACTAACTATGTATACTAGGCACTATATTGATTGTAGCAGTAATGAGTCGACATCGAATTACTCGATATTATAACCCATTTTGTGATAATTCAAGTTTCCACTTTTCGTATTATTATCGTCTCTCTACCGCGGTCTCTGCGTGACATGTCAAATGTCAATCATCCGATCCGATCCGAATGAAGGTCGTCACCGTCAAAAGAGAGGATAACGTTCAGATACCTTGAAATATTATAACTAGCGGAGTGGTTTAAAGATTATTGAACTGTAGTTATTTCAATAATCTGGAAAGCGCTTAAATATTACAAATTTTCTAATAAATAATATTTAACAAAATCACGTTGAACTAATTTTGTATGAATTTTAATACTGTTTTCATTTATGTTTATTAATGGCAATGAAAATCACGGAATTCAAACGATTCTTAGGTCATGTCAATTCAACTCTTTATATTAATGCATATTACTGAAGACATGGCAGTATGGCCTCTGGTCCTTAGCCTGTCCTGACGGACGAATAAAAAAAAAAAAAAACTTTTTATACATTATACGCAATGTCCGCTTCAGCTTCATACCATCACAGTATTATTACTTATTCAGTGATTTCTAATTAGAACGCTTAGAAAGAGACGGATAGACTATGTCACCGCCACGCAGCTCGCGGGCCGTACTGCATGTATAAATGTAAGCTTCTTGCTTCATATTATAAGAACCGGCCAAGTGCGTATCGGGCTTAGAGCATAGGTATATGTTTTGGGCCACGCGCAGTGTAGTTTCCCTAGTTGCCTGTCTGTCTTTGTTATGCCAGCACCACACTGCGCTATGCGCTATTTGTTATTCAGCTTAGTGTAGGCGCACACGAAGTAACTTTGTCGCCGGCGACAGTACATCTGTCTCTTTCGCACGCTCGAAGTGAGAAAAAGAGAGATGTAAGTACTGTTGCTGGCGACAAAGTTTCTCGTACGCGCATACCCTTATGCGCCTGTCTGCGACGCAGTGTGGAGGTTTATTCGGCTATGTTTGCTTTATTCGCACGCATAATGCAAAAGCGGGAATAGTGAATACGCGTACCTATCCTTCGACTTGTGGGTTTAATGCCGGCACCACAATTATGTGACTGCGCCGTATTTGCGAAAATATTTGTTGGTGGCACTACACTTAGGAATACGTGTTGGCGTATTTGCTGCATTTGGCCAAATATGACTATGTGTGGAGGATATATTTGCCATATTTGTACGAATAGCCAAACACACAAATAGACAAACACTCGTATCCGCCCGCCTGTCGGTTTTTGTCACACATCAAAGGACGCAAATGTTGCAAATATTTGCGTTCACCGTCTACACTTGGCTTAGGCTCACTCAGCTCCTCAGTTGTGTGAGCAACGACAACAAGTCGAGACGTCAGCAAAATGGATTGGTCAAAATGATGTCGTGATGCGATTTTTAGAATTGTACCAAATTAATAGGTGTATTAATAGGTGTGGTGTATTTGGGACCCAAAATGCTCTCGATATATTGCTGCAAACATTTGATATATTTTCTGTTGCTGTCCCAAGTGTAGATGTCGTGTTTGTGATGTTTGGACTTCAACGAATATTTAGACAAACACGGCGAATACGCTACGCGAACACGCATTCCCAAGTGTAGTGCCACCATGTGCGCGAACAACAAATATGCCCACCACACTTCGTGCCGGTGTGTGCCGAACATGCCAAATATGTGTGTTGTTTGCGTTCTTCCATATTATTTTTTATTTCAATAATACGTTTATATCGGTTGTTTTCAATAAAAATCAATGATGTTGTGTCTAAATTTCCTTTTTAACTCACAGACAAAGCATGGAGGTTAATATGTACAACAGTTTTTTCAATTCAAAAACTCCCATGTAGCATGCCCGCGAGCGTGTGAATAGCTTCCCATACATTACAAGCATGCCCGCGCGTGTGTGATGTGAACACATTGTGAAATGTGAACAGCTTGCTTGGCTCCCAGAAGAGCACGGGCTGCTTAGGTACAACAAGTAAGTAGGAACTGATAATGAACACTTTTTATTTAATCTACTTCTTCAAGTTAAGTATCAATTTCTAGGTATCACAGGGTAGGTATGATGTAATTATGATAAAAAGCGGTTTATAACTACCTACTATTGGAGTCTGAAATAAGCTTGTTATTTCTGTTTAGTCATTCATTACGCTGGTTAAGTGACTACCTTCGGTAGCGACCACCTGAAGGAGAAGGTTTTTTCTGTTGAAGATAACATCAATTCTACAGACCCTATTGAGACAATTAATTGTACTTACATGCATTTTTTTGTTATTTTAGAATATAAGTCTACTAAAAAACCAAGAAAATATCCTTTCAGTTCCCCAACTCAGCTAAGTGGTCGCCAACCGGCACATGAAATTAGGTGGTCGCTAACCGGCGGAATGATCCTAGATTCTCATTTCATTTTTATTTGTCCAAACAAAAAAGAACAATAAATCCTTTCACCAACAAGTTCAAGTAGGTAGGTACCTACGTACTAAGTATGTTTGAATTTTATAATCTCACGCATTAGAGCGGGATATAGTACAACTCCCCTTTCCCATTCCGTGGCCAAAAACGCCGCTTTACCAATGCATACTAATATTATAAATGCGAAAGTCTAAGGATCTGTCTGTCTGTCTGCACCTCTTCACGCTCAAACCGCTGAACCGATTTAGATGAAATTTGGCATAGAGATAGTTTGAGTATCGGGGAAGCACATAGGTAGGATAGTTTTTATCCCGGAAATAATTTTTAAGTTTTTATAGCAACGATTTAAACGAGTTCCACGCGGACGCAGTCACGGGCAGAAGCTAGTGAAGAAAAAGAAGCAAGAATATTTAGATTTATTAACATTTAAAGCCTGCACGACACAATAATGGGCCATCATCGCCCATCATACAGGACGCGGATATGCGGTAGAACGAGACATAAATACTTATGTCTTACTCCCTTAAACACATAGTTGCGTTCTGTATGATGGGCCATGATGGCCCATTGTGTGGAGCAGGCTTAAAAGGTAGATAGTAGGTAGGTATATATAACTTTTTAGGTACAGTCAGCGTTATATAGTTAGTAGCAGCCAAGGTAGCCAAATATTTTGGTACTTTACTCTTTGTAGTATACCTACTACGTCCGAATTCTGTGAGAGCAAATATTGACAAAAAACGCAAACAAAAAACAACCTCATATTCAGTAGAGACAAAGTCGTTTTTTGTTTGCGTTCGAATTTCTGAATTTTAAGACAAATCAAGTCACGGTGTTGTTTAGAGTCTGGCAAACGAAAGCGTGAACTAAGAAAACGCGGCAAATTAAAAAAAATACGTATGGTATTAAAATTAAAAGTAAAAAAATTACTTATTATATTACTAATTATACTAGGAATATTTTTTCTACAGATTCCTTGAATATTTATATAAGAAACAGTATCGTCATTATCGTCAATATTATTATATCAAATAATCAGCCAACGAGGATTAAGATTACTAACCTAAAAAATCCGACATCGCATCTAAACATTGTTGTTTCTCTTGGAAAACAACTTCTTTCTCCTCTTGTTTTTGCTTGAACTTACTGACCATAGTATGTAGTGTTGATATTCTAATCAATGATTAAAACATCTTCTTTATTTTACTTCTTTAATATCATCACAGCTGAAACTATTACATTATACTTTTATCCATTTAAATAATCCTAACCGAAATCACATCTTCTCATGACAACTCAAAATCTACCATAAACAATATAGATGCGCGGACATTGATCCTCAACACTCTCCCTCAATGTTCGCACATATACTTAATTCTAACATTTTACCAAATTAAGTAAATTACACAATCTCACAAATTTTTCGCCAACCAACGGCTTTTTTAAAATATCTGCTAATTGATCACTTGTGGAAACATATTTAACACAAATGACTCCTTCCTCAACCTTTTGTTTCACAAAGTTAAATTTGACATCAATATGTTTCAAACGTTTTTGGTCTGGATTCTGTACTACTTTCATAGTGCTAATATTGTCCTCAAAAATGATGGTATTTTTGACATCAATATTGAAGTCTACTAATAGTTTAATTAGCCAACAAGCTTCAACAGATGCCTTACACAAAGCAACCACGCTCTGCTACCACTGTTGATATTCTAATCAATTATTAAAACATCTTCTTTATTTTACTTCTTTAATATCATCACAGCTGAAACTATTACATTATACTTTTATCCATTTAAATAATCCTAACCGAAATCACATCTTCTCATGACAACTCAAAATCTACCATAAACAATATAGATGCGCGGACATTGATCCTCAACATGTAGCAGCTTTCGCACATTACTTTTTATTGTTTTACCCATATTACGGCAATTATAAATGCAAAATAATTGAGTTCACAAAATACTAACCAGACTTTGACGTGCCTTTGAAAGATTAATAATGTTGCCACTTTTAAAAAAGTCCAGGTCACGCTTTCATTTGCCAGACTCTAGGATGTATATTTGAACACGGAAACAAACTCCTTGGTCATGATCTACTATGGCATTCGATTATTGATATCTATGGTTTATAATGGCTTTCAAAAGACTTCAAAAAAACATGTCGCTGTAATTTCTTATCATATTTACCTTTTTACAATCTTAATCTCAATTCTTTTAAGACACAAGCAATTATTTATGGGATTGAAGAGTGCTAACAGCCATTATGTTGTGGGTTGAGGCGGCTATGCTCCTGGTGGAGTTTTTGGCAGCGGCGTGCGCTGTGGCAGTTTGTGGGCCGTGTTTCCTGGCTTGTGCCAGGAGGCTGGCGCTTGGAGACGAACTGCTCGCCCGAGGCGGACCAGGTCTCGGTGAAGCCGAGGTGCACGGCTGCGATGAACCCTTCTGCCCGTACTATAAGAAGAACGTTCGCCTCCTGATGGTACCCGCCCGTCGCCGAACTTATAAAAATCCGCGCGAGAAAAGTTAATAAGATTAATTGGCAGAAAACGCAAGTGTCTCTATCTTCCGTGTAGCGTTGCTTTGTTGTTAGTTATATATGCACGTACGTGGAACTTTTAAAATAAAAAAAACCTAAGAACAGTGTTAAAAAAAGGCGGAGTTAATCAAAGCTCCTTTCGTTGTCCTCGGTGCATCTGTTAAGTTGAATTTAATCGTTGTGTCCGAAATCCTACTGTTTGCTCATAATCTAACGTTTCTTTATTACTAAGAAGGCATGTGAATTGTTATATGTTGAGAACCTACTGTAATTATACCAAAAATACGCAGTAATTTTACCTACCCTTGTTGTAGGATCTAGAATGTACCTACTATGTATAGGTAGGCGTAGTTGGGCACGGCCACCTATATATCTACATTCCTACAACATGGCTGTTAGCACTGCCTGTTAAGTTTCATGTAGTTTAGAAAGCCTAGATTGATAATTTTATTAAAAATATACCTGCTATATTAATATAACCCTTTTAATCCTTGTTTATTATTTTATAACTAGTTTATTTAGTAACTATAGGTAGGCATGCAGTAACTAGGTACCAGTGGCGGTTCTGAGGTAAGGTAACAAACATTGAAAAAAAAAAACAAATAATAAAAAAAAAATACAACCGAATTGAGAACCTCCTCCTTTTTTTTAAGTTAATATACTCTAAACTCTTTCTTATATTGTTCTTATATCTGTTATGATGTAGATAACAGAGAAGAGAGATAGTAGCAACCAAATTTATCGTAACATACAACAAATCCATATTCTTGCAGTATAATACGGATGTATTGTAGACGTCCATGTTCTTTTATAAAGAGGTCCATTAGCAACATTATTTCTTGACCAAGTTCCTCCCGGTCGATAAGTTTTTGTAAGATGCTTCAGAGAGTTGTATCATGTAGCCCCGTGGACGTCAGCTAGGGCACCGTTGGTGGGTTGGCCGATTTAGCAAAAAGAGATCCTCCCAAAAACGTATTTTTTTTCTAATCCTTTCCTCCTATATTATTAAGTAATAGCTAACCTTATACATTGAAGAAATAAAAACGTCAGCTGGCTATTACAGCTGGTCACAATAGTGCTGGTGCTGTTTGGGAAGTTCCCATTGCTACCTAGCAACGGTGCCCTAGCTGACGTCCATGACGATTCCAGTCCCAATTAAGGAAATTACTTTAAGAAAATACAATATATTGCATGGACGACCTCATGAAGCCGGAAGGCTGAGAGGCCATGCAGCGTTTTTTGTATTACCTATGTATTTTTGAAGTGAAAACTTGTTTAGCGGCGCTGAGCACTTTTTGGGATGGGGAAAAATTGTTAAATACGCGACAGTTTTGTGACGTCAGAAGTGAAGGAGGTCACTTTTTGCTGCTAGCCGATTCGACTTCATTCAAAACTGAACGCTATTCGTAAGAGTATGAAGCCGTTAAACACTTTTTGCAATAGCATAGCATATTCGGCAAATCAATTTGTAATAATACCAACGCGTCCTTCACCGTTTTGCTATCGAGAAAATTGGAATAGTTCGAATTTGGGCGTTATTCCTAAATAGATAAAGCTTAGAAAAATATTTACCAACGGCAAAAACAAATTGATATTTTGGTCGCCACCGCCGTCTGCTGTTCTTGCAAATTCGAATAGTTCGAATTTAGACGTTATTCCTAAAGAGATGAAGCTTTGAAAAATATTTGGCAATGGCAAAAACAAATTGGTATTGTGTTTGCCGCCACCCGTCGGCGCGCCGACGGGCCCGTCCGCCTAAGTAATTGATAATTGTTTATAAAGTTGCGTCAAATTCATTTTTAAGGTGACACCGTAAGATGTCACGTGACCTGATCGAAAAACTGTTACAATGTTATTGAGTTTTCACTTTTCTGCCGGCACTCCCGGAGTGCAACCCGGTCTTTTTTTTATTATCAATGATTGCACCCTTGACGATCATAGTAGGTACTAATCTATATCTGTGGTACTAATTCTTATAGATTGATGTTAATTTTGTTTTCATCACACTTGCTCGTAAATGGTGTTATTACATGCCTGTATACAGAAGGACAATGGCCTAAATTGTTCCCACGGGAGTTATAAGCTTGTGTGAGATCTGATTGGTTTAAGCAAATCTAGTTGGCCGCGCGCCACTAGAATTCTGCTCTGTGATTGGTTGAAAAAAATCTAGTTGGCAACGCGCCGAAGGAATGGGTACTACTGTACTGTTCTGTGACTGGTTGAAATGTTGAAGCTGCGCGCTCCTCTCGCTCTGATCTGGAAGTGAAGTTGTCAATTTCGTCGATTTTTGATTGGTGGGGTTAGAAACAGATTTTTCTGTCTTTTTAACCGACTTCAAAAAAAAGAAGGAGGTTCTCAATTCGGTTGTATTTTTTTTTTTTTTTTTTTCAATGTTTGTTACCTCAGAACTCCGTCATTGATGAGCCGATTCAAAATTTTCTTTTTTTGTTTGTAAGTATATGCTTCCAGGTGGGTCCCATTTTTTTCAAAATTCAGTTGGATGATGGGATCCATGAGGAATTGAGGGAACTCCTCAATATATTAGGCACGCGTGTAGTGATTTTGGTATTTTCTATTATAACTAGTGTATTTACACCCGGAAATCATAAATTTGTTTGAGTGGAATTGATGATGAAGACCACACATTTCCTCTTCCCTCCGGATCCCCGCAAGGGGTAGACGTGTCTAATAAGCCTCCGCGCTAATTGTTAAATTAAATAATTAAATAACTCGCAACAATAAAACAACGTAAAAATTAGGAGCGCATAATTTGGAAGGAGCAAGCCGCAGTGGTACGTCACGCCTACGCTACAGACTTGGTGAGTGCTACGCCGCTACGCTGCTACGACGCCCCCCGCCTCTTCTACTACGCATCGGCTACGCGGTTCTCGGCGCTGTTGCCTGTTGTACACTTATGCGGTCCTGGTACTGCGCTGGGATATATATATGGTGTGAGAGTGCGTTTATAATTCTACTTTTCGCGCTCGTGCGCAGTGTCAACCTCCTGCATTCATATAACTGCCTGGTACTTGCACACGAAACATGTCGGATGACTCGGGCAATGACTTCCGTGACGGGGAAACGAAGCAGACGCCGCCAAACTTCAGCAACCAGCGTGGCAACAAAAGACTACGAGACAGCCCGGGGACTGAACTCGAACATTTTAAGGAAGAAATGCGACAGATGATTAAAGACCTCATGGTCTCACAACAAAAAGAGCTCAAGATCATAACCCCAACTCTGCTTAAAATACAAGAGTCGAATGTAAACATAGAAAACTCTATCAGCTTCCTAGCTGCACAAAATGAAGAGCTGAAAAAGAAAATAGAGAGCTTGGAAAAAGACAGACAGATGGACCGGGATTACATAAACCTCCTCGAGGAGAAAGTCGAAGACATGTCACGTGACGGCCGGAAAAAACACCTAGAAATTAAAAATGCCCCCAAAATGGACAAGGAGACGCGTGGAGACCTGGTAAATATGGTGACTAGGTTATCCGATGCCATTGGCTATAAAATAGCGCCATCCGACATTTCGGACATATACAGAGTACGTAGCCGGCAGAATGACAAACCAAATTCACCAATCATAGTAGAAATGGTATCGGCCATAAAAAAGACGGACATATTATCCAAATGTAAAGAATACAACATCGCGAACAAAGGCAATAAACTAAGTGCTAAACACCTTGGCTACTCTACGTGTGAGACCCCCATTTACGTCGCGGAACACCTCACAGCTAAGGCCGCCCGGCTTCGATTCCTGGCACGGGACTTATCCCGGTCGAAAAATTACGAGTTTTGTTGGACTGCTCTAGGAAAAGTATTTGTTCGTAGAAGTAAAACATCGCCCATAATTCTTATCACGAGTGAGGCGCAGATTCAGAGACTTTTTCAGGAAACCTGACTAGTAAGAATTAGTTTTGAGTGTTACGTCACACGTTTTTTGGCTATGTACCACTGGACTATGTTTTTCTCCTTGAACAATTTAACCTATGTAAACACAACATACCTGCTAAGTACTCAACTCACACTAAATCACATATCAACAATACTTAGTACATTAAAACTCGTGCCCATTCATCACACACGATCAAAAAATAACGAACAACATTCAAAAAACGATTGCATCCGAAATACCTTGTTCTCCTATGCCTTAATTAGGTTATTCTTATTGGACAAGACATGTCATGCTAAACTAATTAATGTCAAACGCTTGCAATATACACTTGCACGCTCTGTCATACTCGTACACACTCCATACACATATTTCTTAAAACCTTGCATACACTACGTTTCTTACAATACTCAATGTATACCTATGCTTACATATAATACTATACCAAACCCAATTCATTACTTACTCTATAAATATAAAAAGTCAAGCTCCACCATATCCACACTTCTTATCACGAGCACAAAAAAATACACATGTACACGAAACAACCCCGCAATATACCCAGTCAGACCTTACTACCGGCTCATTAATGGATGACACACTCACAACATTAAATAATTTAGACGACTTATCTATTGCGCATGCAGTTGAATGTGCCACCGATACTATCACCCAGCACCTAGATTTTAATCATTCTGACCTCACAATCGTCTCTCAAAACATCAGAAGCGTATATTGTAATATAGATAATCTTTTAGTTGTTCTGAAACAATTTACATTTAACGTAGATTTAATAGTATTAACCGAATGCCGCTTGCATCCGGATAAGCAAATCCCCCCGTTAGACGACTTTACTGCATTTTCTACTTCTAATCACTTGAACCAAAACGATGGAGTTGTAGTCTTTGTGAAAAAAAGACACAAGGTAAAGGCTCGAGAGATAATTCTAACACACGCGTCATGTCTAGAAATTACTATATTAGGGGCACGGAATCTAGTGATACTTGGAATTTATCGATCGCCTTCAAACAATAACGCTGAAATTTTTTTATCCAGCTTAAGCAATCATCTGGAAGTTATGAAGTCATCGAAAAATATTGTACTGACCGGTGACATCAATATAAATATAGCTCATAAAGATAATGAGCAAACATCGGAACGTGTAAACAGACTCAATTATTTAAATTTGTTGGCAATGCATGGTTTACTTCCAGGTCACGCATTGCCCACAAGAGACAAAGCATGCCTTGACCATTTTATGCTCAAACTTGAACCTGATCACTTGAAACCTGATATCCTAGTTTTAGACACAACCATTACAGACCACGCTATGATATTACTCAAAATAAATAGAATAAGCTATCAAAAAATTTGTCAAAAAACTAAAACTTCCATAAATTTCGAAAAAGCAATAAGTAGTCTCTCCAATGATAATATACCAGAATTATATAAGCTAACTGATCCTAATATCCTCGCTCATGCCTTGATAAACAAAATAAAAAAATGTCTCATAGAAAATACAATTATTACTTTAGTCCCTAGAAATAATCGTATTCTCAAGCCCTGGATTACTGTGGGGATCCTGCGCTGTATAAAAAATAGAAATAATATGCAAAAAAGTCTTCGCTCAAGTCCGGACAACACTACTTTAAAAATTACCTACAAGCGATACCGAAATTTCTGCAATGGTCTGATTAAAAAACTAAAACGGCAATATCAAAAAGAACATTTAACAAAATCTAGTGGTAACACTAAAACACTATGGAAAGCTATAAATAACATAACTAACCGAAAATTAAAAAGAACAGAATGCAATGAACTACTAGATCTCAGAAGTTCTCCGGCTGATTCTGTAAATGCTATTAATCATTATTTTGCTAACATTGGCAAGTCTTTGGCTGAGGACATCACATTTAGTAACCACTCTCCAGAAAACACCTCAGGCAACAATATGTTGTCCTCGTCGTCTAGTCTAAATTCTCTTGTTTTATTCGAAACTGATCCCAAAGAGGTTTTTAATATTTTATCTAACTTAAAATCTAGTAGTGCTCCTGGCTGGGATAAAATTCCAACACAATTTTTGAAACTGGCGTGCGGTATTGTAGTTCCAATAATATCACATTTAGCAAACATGTGCTTCAGGCTGGGGATCTTTCCAGATCCCTTCAAACAAGCAATTATAACTCCGGTGTACAAGAATGGGGACAGAAACGATATATCGAACTACAGACCAATTTCCGTACTACCCGCGATTTCTAAAATATTAGAAAAATTGATCAATATTAGACTTGTTAACTACTTGAATAAATTCAAATTACTATCCAATTCCCAATTTGGTTTTAGGCGGGGTCTTTCCACCGAGGACGCAGTTGCGGCCCTTTCAGCTTCAATTGTAGACAATGTAGATAAAAACAAAAAATGTATCACAGTATTCTTGGACCTTAAAAAAGCTTTCGATACCGTGTCTGTCCCCATAATTGTAAATACACTAGAGAAGGCTGGTATTAGAGGTGTCCCTTTATCTCTTTACAAATCTTACCTCGAAAACCGCGCTCAAAAAGTGAAAATAGGTGATCATGTAAGTGATGAGTGCACTATAACCTACGGAGTGCCACAGGGCAGTGTCCTTGGCCCAACCCTATTTTTAGTTTACATAAACAAGCTCTGTGATATGGACATTGAAAATGGCACCATTTTCACATATGCTGATGATACAGCTATTGTATTCACAGGGGATACGTGGGACAATGTGCGCTTATCTACTGAACGTGGTCTCACAAAGGTCGCAGGATGGCTTCGGGAAAATTTACTTACCCTAAATGTTAGTAAGACCAATTATATCTGCTTTACCAACTATAATCGGACACAGCCCGGCACAAACTTCTCAATCAGCATTCACACATGCCTAAACTCATCACAATCAAACTGCTCCTGCTCAAGCATCAATAAAGTTGAGAGCACAAAATATTTAGGTGTTATGATTGACCAGCGCTTAACGTGGCACACTCATATTGAACTTCTAATGACAAGAATTCGCAAACTCATTTGGATCTTTAAAAACCTAAGGCACGTAGCTACAAAAAATCTACTAAACCTAATATATATTTCACTTGCACAGTCAGTTCTTGCATACTGTATTCCCATATGGGGTGGCGCTACAAAAACTAAATTTCTGGAGCTGGAACGATCACAAAGATCGTTGCTTAAGGTTATGTACTCAAAGCCATTTCGATTTCCTACGACTGAACTATATAAGATCTGCGATCTCCTGTCTGTACGCAAACTATATCTATTAAATCTAATCATTAGGAAACACAAAACCACCAGCTATATACCAGACACAACATACAGAAGACGAAGGAAAATTAAAGTTGTTTCCGTTCCGTCCATGCGCAGTGCATATGCAAGAAGGCAACATGTATCACAGTCGGCCAGACTGTATAATATAGTTAATGTATATAACGACATATACCCTACCACCTTACACGAGTGTAAAATCAGAGTAGTTAAATGGCTAAACTCTAAAAACTATGATGACATAGAGAACATAATGAATAGTGTTACTTAGTAATTTTATATGACTTACACGCGCACACACTCACACACACACACTCACACACACACACACACACACACACACACACACACACACACACACACACACACACACACACACACACTATATCTTTTATCTTTTTTCTTTTGTTAGTTACGATTTTTCAACTTGTAATTTCTTATCTATATGTTAGTTACCACAGTGGAAGAGCGGTGTCTCTTAACACAGGTATTATTATACTTAAAAAGAGGCACCAGCCTTTATATTGTTTAATAGTTTAAGTTACTGAATAAATAATTTTTGATTTTTTTTTGATTTGACAGATGACTTATGGAATTCCTCAATTATGTACTTAAAAGTACAAAAGTATATCACAGATTCTGATAAGATTCCGTTGAAATAGCAACTAATGAAGTGCCAAAGGTGATCCTTGTAGATTCGACGGAATTCCTCAAATATTATCGGCCCACATACAGCGATTCGGTTTTTTTCTCTAATAATCAACGCATTTGCTCTCGGAAATCAGATCATGTGGTAAATTGGATAAGAAATGTGGAAATATTCTTGTGCCTTGGCGGAGTACTAAATTGAAGTCGGTTAAAACTTTGTTTTTAAAGTAAATTATGTAGTTATCATTTCCTCGCAAATGTAATGAAAAACATTGTGTGTAACAAGGGCGTAAGAATATTGCAAACTCGAGTTATCAAAAGCCCTCCGCCTTCGGCCTTTGGCGTCGGGCTTCGAATAGACTCTTGTTCGCAATATACGCCCCTCTAGTAAAACAATGTACTATTATACTTAATGCAATATCAATATCATGGATTTGTATCATTGTAACCCCATGATACAACTCTTTGAAGCATTTTTCAGGCTATCGCCCGGAAGTAAATGACGGACTAAATTTTAACTTGTCTCGGGGACTATTAAAAGAGCTCATACTTTCAGCTTCTTTGGAAAGTGACAACCAAGCATACGTCCTGCCTGATGGTAAGCAGACATCGAACCCTATGGACATTATTTTATTGATTTGAGGATACGTTCTGTTGACAGCTCGAGAGAAAAACAGGGCCATCTCAACACCTCACATCGTCGCCGTCGGGAGCTCTAGCGATCTTACTCGCCTGCTGGAAACACCAAATATCTAGGTATCTCAGTAGTATCTTAAAGAGAAAGAAGTGGTCATCAGTAAGGTCGAGGTAAGTCCCCAGTGGGGCTGCTACAAATTACATATAGCGAGATGACATTTCGCTGTGCTGATCAACACAATGATTATGAAAAGGGACATCTTCATATGGGATAGTTTTAGATTGACACTGAATCTCAATGAAATCCAAGGACATAATTTAAACTAGTTTATTCTGCACATCTTAACAGTAGACATCGGGAATGAGGATTCATCGTGGTGTAAAGTCCGGCCAGGTTGTATTTATGTAAAGGGCTCATCTCCAATCTCCTCGCCGTCCACGAAGATGCGCGGGTCTCCCTTGTGCTTAAAGAACGAGTTGTCTGACCTCAGTTCTGACCTAGTCTGTGAAATTTTTTATTAAGATTATATAGCCGTATTTTGTGAGGATAACTAACTCGCATTCTATTACACTAGTAGGTAAGTAGGCGCCCAGGGTGCAAGGGACGAATCAATGGGTGGTTTGGTAATCGGCTTGCTACTGACAATAAATTGCTCAATCTACACTAAATACAAATTTGTACGCAATGGGGATTAGAAGGCGTCCTTAATGCGGATACAAATGCCTCGTGCGAATACCCTTATATCGGAGGATTGCCGTCTTTATTGTTAACTAGCTGTCAGCCCAGCTTTCCTATACAATATCTACTAATACACGACTCTTAGCATGGGTTCCCTTTATCTGGCATAATATCGATTGTCCGAAATACACTCCGCATAACAGTTATCGCAGAAACATTTTAGCCGAATGATACTTTAGCATAATCATATACTTAGCATAACTATCAATTCGCATAACACTCATTTGGCAGAATTTTGAATTACAGAATAATAATATGGCCGAATTTATTTTCGCAGAATTTTACGTAGCAGAACGTATATTCCGCCGAATTTCTTGAAGCATACAACTAATATCACCGACTTTATTTTTGCATAATTTTATATGCCAGAATATACGCTTCGCCGAAGCCGCACAAATATTGAACCGTGCTGCTCTAGGTGACAACTAGCGCGGAAAGCCTTCTAAGGCACGTCGGTGTAGGTACGACGAGCGAAGCGACGACCCTAAAACGCGCGAGCCAAGCGAGAAATTAAACCTATTACTACGGAATTTCACGAATCACGTAGGCAGTTGGGAACAGGGACTTGGTGGCAAAACCGACTCGGATCGCGGATAGGTTAGAAGACGAAACTTCCGTCTTCGAGGTTATTTTTTTATAAAAGAGCAGAAAACTTGTTTTAATATCAATAATAGGAATAGATTAAATAAGATTACAAAAAAACGATTCTGCTAAAGAACGTTTTGCCAAATGACAGTATGCCAGCTAAATATTATGCGATACAAATTTCTGTGACACGATTATTCGATCATAGGACTATTATTACAATCGTCATTATGCCAAATTTATGCGAAAAGTAATTCTGCGAAATGATGATTCTGCCAAGGGCTGTTATGCAAAATAAAATTATGACAATCAATTTTATGCAACACATTAGTAACCCCTCTTAGCATATTGCAATCCAGAAGCTCCATTCTATAAGAAAAAAAATGAAATTATATAACTTTTGGAGATTGCGCCTTCCGCGCAAACTTACAAAGTGACACACTCACAAACTATACCTCTTTATAATATTAGCAAAAACTAGTTCGTTGTGATGTTAACCAGTTCATGGTCTATTCCCCAAACTTACGTGGGGCATCATATAGTCAGAGACCTTGTTACTGCGTCCTCTTGATCTCCTATCCGGTATTGGAACATCTTGTGGCTGAACGACGTATCCACATTGCTTTACTTTCCCAGTCTGTATAGGGAAATAAACTATTATACTTGCTTAAGTTGGGAAATGTAACTGTATCTACAGACATATAAAAGAGAAAATATCCTGAGAGGCCTGACTGACAATTCTCTCTTCATTAGTAGGTTAAAGGAAAAGTTCAGGCCGCAGGAGGCCTTTTTCCAGGCTTTTAACGTGACACACCTTTTGATAGAAAGTGGCATATCACACATGTGATCATGACATGACACTTTTAACTAGAGAACTGTAAAGAGCCAGATACGGGTCATATCATTTTCTAAGTATTAACTTTACATTGTCACAGGGGTAATTTTGCCGGTTTGCGGTCATATAATTTATTGTGCAGGTTTGCGACCACTTGGACGAATTAGTGAACATGAATGATATTTTCTCTAATTTTTTGTAGATTCCTATTAAAACTTTCACTGACAGGAACCCGCCTAGCGGGCACCTACTTACGACGAAAACCACGGGACCGGCTACGAGCGCGTGGCGTGTAGCGATTCTTGGCAGTGAATGTGTTAATGTATGACTACTAAAATATTGCATACGTCTGGCTGTCTGAATTCGGTCTGCAGAATTATCACTACCTTTAATAGAAGAAATCTTGTCCTTCAGGTGGTCGCGTAACTATAGCAAGTGGGCCACTTACACGCCATACGACTTTTGAAGTGTGTCGAATTGATATCCGTTTCTTTATCGTATGGTGTCACCGTGTCTTCACCTCTAATGTTGTTAACAAATGCCAAATTAGAATTACGTAATAATATCACAATTCGATAATTACCATTGCAGGAAGATACTCCCGCAAGACAATGAATATCATGATCGTCACGATGGCAGCCACAGAAAGCCACGTCATGGCTGCACCCGGAAATACTTGAGGACACGAGATGAGACCTTATATTGGTCTATAAATTGGAGGTGACTTAGAGATTATTGCATAGCTTCTTTTTGGATTTTTTGGATTTTTATTTTAGAAATTCATATCGATTGTCATCAAGTCATCATTGACACTGAGAGTTTTTTTTTAAGAATAAGTACTTTAATTTTAAATTCTTAATGAACCTCTACAGTGCCAGTTATGCTATGTACACATGGTGTCAACAAAAGCGGATGACAAGCGATATGGTGGTTAAACTATATGTATGAAAAGGGACGCAAATATTTTTCGGAACAAAATACTTCTATAGTAAATGATGTTTACCTAGGCTAAAAAACTTAACAAGGAAACCACCTATTTAAATTACGATAAATGTAACCACCATTCAAATATATGTAAACAGAGGCACTATCCACTTTTCAGTATTTACTTTATTAACAGAAAACAGTTATAAAGCGACACCTGAACAAGCCGTAAGGCATTGTCAAAGAGTATAATAAGTATATTTATGTAAAGAGTGGCAACACCAAGAAATTACTGGTCCCACAGCCGCCTAGCAGCGAGTGGATTGAACTACTCTGACGCACGCATGCGTGCAGTGTGCACGCTTCACATACACACTAACGCACACATACATATTCACGCATCACGCACACACGTATACAAAAGTTGTATTCTCTGTTTTGACTTTGAAGCCTACAATGCGACTATCAAAGTTAGGAAGAAAACGTTTCTAAAACATGATATAAATCACATTTTAGTTACCTAAGTACGCTTCCCTTCATACTTTGCCAGTCACATTGTAGGTTTCAAAATAATCACACAACTATGAAATGGATCTGAAAAGTGAAACATGCAACATTCATATAAGTATTTATTCAACTTAACAAATAACAAATTATGTAACAAGAACTTTATAAAGCACAACCTTTTTAACAAAAAAACACGAGACAAGGACGAGATTTAGCTTCAAAACTTTAGATTAAATCTCCTGGACCAGATTTAACAAATCCACGTACAGCCGATCTACACTGCATATTACTCAACCTCAAATTATTTACTGCACACATAATACCTAGATATTATTTTTATAAACAGATACTGTGTCTAAAACTATTCCTGATTTTATTTAAATATGATTTAAATGTGTTTTCATTAAATGTTTTTATAGACAATACATTGACATTTATTTACTGACTGACACGTAGGTATGTATACTTCATCTAAAACCACAAAGGCCAGGCCGAACAACAAACACAATTCCATATTAATGAGATATTTGTTCATGTTCAGCTAAATAAAATGGATACTTAATAAATTCTATCTCAAAACATAAAAATATATTTTATTTCATTTCAAAATCTTAAAATTTATTGTCGTGGGTCTATTGTACTGACATCTATTTCCATTTTCTGTCAACAACATTAAATACAGCGATCCGCTTCGCCAGAGATGTCACTACTTTCCATACAATAAATCGGCGTGTCGCCTCTTTTCTAAGTTTCCAGCCCCTGGGCATTGTTTATAAAAACAAATGAGTGTCGCGATAAAACTGAAAAGGTACCCCACATAGCTATAGTAACCACATGATCGAAACCGTACGTGACGCTACGGCGTAGCGCTGCTACGAGGTTATATTGGAAAACCGTGTTATGGAATAAACTTCGATACCTGCAAATAGTGTTTATCCTAATTCACATTGTATCGGCTACGCACCACTCTACGGAAGGCGGGCGCTACGAAAGGTTAAAAACAGGAAATAAATTCATATCTAACTCCAGGCGCTACATAACAACATATAATAGGTACTGTTTATGGAGACATGGTACGCTAATAAATAATAGTTAGCACCGTAAGTCATAAAACAACACATTCAATAGCGCAATGTCCACTCCAATGGGATCAAAATAATCGAACTAACAGATAGTTAGTTATCTATGTTATCATCGTTCAGAAGCTACCGACGGTTACTATATTACCTTGCTAGTACAACAATAGGTAGATACACTTAAATTAGATATGTAACTACGGGTATATTACCTTATAGGTTTTGTGTAGTAATGTAACTAGGATATATTATGTAAGTATCTATAAATAATGGGGACTCAGCAATTGCTTGTAATTCTGGCTTAGCGAAGTTGTAAGGTGAAAGCTAGCTGGAACTGGAAGTGTATATTTAGAAGCCAATATATAAACTAGTTATGTACCTAGTTACCTACGACTTCATTAAGTAGTAAGTTTTAAGTCCAACTCTAACTATATAGTAAGTAATAAATAACACTACGTTTGTAGTTTAAACATTGATTTTATTATTTATAGTTTTAATACAACAATTGTTTTTCTTAATGCATGCATGACCATTAGTTTACTTTAACCTGCACCAGATATTCTTTTTCAACACATTTGCTCGCATATCTCGATTAAGTCACGTTGGCACCTTGCAGCAAGATGTATGCATGAACATGGTGCATTCTTAAATTAACCGGGTTGTACAGAATGTACAGTTTTTTTTTAAATTCTAGGCAAATGGATTCTTACTCGACTAAACAAATTAAATCCTTTTTGTTAATTCATTGACTATTTCTTTTTGGATATGATATAGAAACGTTTAATTTAGTAAAACTATTCACTTTTGATAACATTTTACATGAATGAATAAAGATAACATTTTAAAACGAAAATATTTATTTTATTTTGTATTGGCTGTTTAGAGATTTCATCTAAGTCTGGCTTAACACATGCGCGCGCACTGCGCAAACTTCACGAAAAAAAACTGTTGCGCGCCATTATAGGTTATTTCACAGATATTTGTTAACATTGTTAATGCGTGTTTTGGTTATTAACAAAAATCTTGACTCTTGATGGTGACTAGAAAAGTGATAAATAGAATGGAGGCCAATGGAAATTCTTGGCGATGAGACTGAGTAAAAATCTGTTGCCATCAATAAGTAAAGAAAATAACTTGGCAGGCCTATAAAATTTTCATCTTATGAAAACGATTTTTTCCTCGCAAAATGTGTTGAAAAACGTCATATGAAACGCGTGAGCTTTGATAATTACATCCTCGGCTCTCTTATCACATATAATTCCGCCTCTCATGTTATTATCACCATACCTCGCTTGTATCACAATGTACTATTTCATCAGTCATCACACTTGCTCGTCAATGGCGTTATTGTTATTACTTGCGAACGTACAGAGCAGTTATAGCCGTTTTACCTCCCACGGGCTGTTAAGTTTAGTTTTAAAATATAGATCCCACTCATACTTCACTACGGACTGAGGATATTTCCAATCAGCCAAGGTGTATTTCATATCTTCAAAAGTTTGCTACAACCAACTTTTAATATGTATAAAAAATATCTTTTTATTAAATTTGACTGCAATTTAATGTTTAGCAGAATTATTTACAGATTTAATATGTAGTTATTTAGTGTCTATGAAAAATGTTTTCAAGTGTTTTCAAATCGAGGCTGTATACCGAAAGGTCTTTGCCATACGCGCCTCACGTCAAATTCAACAAAATGGACAACTGACATGTTGACATTATTACGATTTGTATTAATTTCATCTAAAATGTATTGGTTTCCTCGCAAATGTGATGAAAAACATTGTTGCCTTCGGCGTTGGGCTTCTGATAGACTCTCGTTCGCACTTACGCCCCTCGTTAAACAGTGTACTATTACATGCATTACCTACTAGTAACTATTTGAAGTCAAATTACAATAATAATAAAACTATCTGTCAGTAAAAAAGTAACTAGAACAGAACGCCCCTAATAAAAGCGCGTCATTTCTAAGTGTTTGTGTTAATAGTGTTTTGGGCAATTTAGTAGATGACTTTGTTGCCAGCGACGAAAGGCAGGTGATCACCATTGATAGGGCGATAGACGGAGGCCGTAGACGGATAATTAATTGTAACGAGGTGAAAGCACGCGCCTCTTCCGTTGGGTTTGCGTCCACTGAATGCTCCTTCATAGTTGGATAGTCATTTTGTGAGGTAAGTACCTCGGTCTAGGTAAGGTTCCCGAGTGGCTACATGTAACGGAAGGCGCAGCGTGGGTAGACCCCCCACAAGGTGGACTGATGACATGGTAAAGGTCGCAAGAGTCCGCTGGATCGTGGCGCAGGAACGGTAATTGTGCCACTTTTTAGGGGAGGCGTATGTCCAGCAGTGGATGAGGTAATTAGGTACCTACCTGGACCGGCTACGATTTCGCTCGAGTTTTTATAGCACTCTTACGCCCTTACTATTACGCATTTACTTTATAAACATAGCTACCAATAAATCTAGTTAACAGTAAAATCGATTATAAAATACAGGAAACATTTTTTCAATTGTATTGTACAGGTACATCTCGTGTATCTACATCTCAAACATATTGTAGGTAATTTTCAATTAACTTCCTTGATTAAATTTCATATTAGCATGTGCCAGTCCTCTGAAGTTGTCGTTGTCTATAATTTACGGTATGCTACCTACTATGTTTACCGGCATTTTGGTATAAAATAAGCATTACCTAATAACGTTTATTGATATAAAAAAAAAAAGCATTTATTCAAGAAAAAAAACAGTCCTTTTTTCTTCAACTTCCGCCAAACTGTAGAGCAGTATGTGCGTGTATATAAATGATGACTTAAAAATAAAACGAGAAATGCGCTATGCTGCTTTGTTGCTGGTGGACCACGAACTTAAAGCAGACAGTCTCGTATTAAATATAGATATGGTGTTAATTTCGTGGAACAATCTAGAAGGTTAACACAAATATAGATACGTGATAGATACGTGGGTATACATAATGCTGTCTCATAGTAAACAGAAGGTCGACAGAGTGGCACAAGTTCATGTTCATTGACAATCATAATTCTGTCTATCTTCGTTACATCGACGTGCGGTGCGGTTGCCTCTCCCAGTACGAAAATTGGCCTTTCCAAGTACACATTAAGTTGGTCGACTATTACTCGGTAACTACTTCTGCCTACTTGTCCGTGATAGTTTTCCTTTTAAATTCATTATATGTACTACTACCACGAATTTTTTCACATCCCCAGTAGTAGCCATTTAGCCGGCAGGGGGGGGGGGGACACATGACTCGAACAAAAATTAGGGCTTTAAAGCCCAATATCTCACTAACGAATTACTGATTTGAAAAGTAGTTATAAAAAACCATAATATTTTTAAATGAGCTATCCAACAATACCCCACACTATGGGTTTAACGAGAAAAAAAAAATACATCCCAGCTTTAGGTGTAGGGGAGGTACCCTAAAAATTTTTTTTTTTCAAGATTTTATTGTACCGGCTTATCGGCGTAATTGATGTATATACCCATGCCGAATTACAGTTTTCTAGGAGTTATGGTTACGGAGCTAAGCCGAAGACGGACAGACAGACGGACGGACATGGCGAAACTATAAGGGTTCCTACTTGTTGACTACGGAACCCTAAAAAATGACGAGGTTGCACTCCGGGAGTGCCGGCAGAAGTGAAAACTCAATGACATTGTAACAGTTTTTCGATCAGGTCACGTGTCCGTCTTACGAATTTTCAATCGGTCGAATCTTACGGTCACGTGACCTGTTGCGAGTATCTCTCAAATCTCACGGTCACGTGACATCTTACGGTCACATGACATCTTGCGGTCACGTGACCTGTGGCGAGTTTAACAATTTTTCCTCATAACAAAAAGTGCACAGCGCCGCTAAAGAAGTTTCACTTCAAAAAACAGCATTTCAAAATTGTTCTGTCACGTCACGAAGGATCTCAGCTTCCCATGAACGAAAGAACATGAAATATTTTTTATATATAAATTAAGACTATTATTCTTCTGGCTTCCAGTAACCGATATAGCCCTCCGAATCGCTAAACTTAAGTGGCAGTGGGCGGGGCACATAGCACGTAGAACCGATGGCCGTTGGGGCGGGAAGGTTTTCGAGTTGCGACCACGTACCGGAAGGCGCGGCGTGGGTAGGCCCCAGGCAAGGTGGACTGATGACCTGGTAAAGGTTGCTGGAGTCCGCTGGATGCGGGTGGCGCAGGACCGGTCACTTTGGCACTCTTTGGGGGAGGCCTTTGTCCAGTAGTGGACGTCTTTCGGCTGATATGATGATGATGATGATTCTTCTGGCTTCCGCTTAGGATAGTTTTTATCCGACTGCGACAGTTAATACATTTTTCTAAACATTTGACCTCATTGAATTTTTAATTTCTTTTTCTTTAGGGAAATCGCGTCATGGCTATCGACTGTCAGTGACGTCCAAATGGCGGAATTGCTTTGTCTTTTACCTATTAATAATTTCGATCCGGTCTACGATAGACCTTTAGGCGCCGTAGGTTCAGCGAAGTTAAGCGAACAGAGTTTTTGAAACAATATAATGCGTCTGTGTATAATAATATGGTTTCAAAAAAATACGAATAGTAATCTTGAGACTTTTTTTCAGCGAGATCAGTGATTCGAAACATGATTAAGCAAATTTCGCTCGATAGAAAAAAAACACGAACATAGGTCTAAAATACACAAAAATACACTTAAAATATTCGTAACAAATTATGCACAGAAGTTATAAGTATTAAAATTGCTTCTAAAAATCAGTGAATAGATTTTTATTTATTTAAACGGCCAATAAATTAAAATTAAAAAACAAGATATCCGCGCTTCCGAGCACGCACTTCCATCTCGCTCACGCTCATGCTCAGTGAGAGGGAGAGAAGACCATGAACCTACGGCGCCTTAACGAAACCAAGAAACGCATACCACATGATAAAGCATAAAAAAAGAATCGATTCTGATATGAAAACTTATATACGCACGTATTAAGGCGTAATTTTAATAAAATTCGAAGAATGAAACACGAAATAGTTATTTACGATACAAGTGCCGAAAATAGGAAATTCGCAACGAGTGGTGATAAATTAAAACACGACCAAAGGGAGTGTTTTAAATCGACACGAGTTGCGAATTACCTATTCGCACGTGTATCGTACAACGTGTTTTAATTTATTACCACTCGTTGCAAATTTCCTATTTTCGGCACTTGTATAGTAAATAACTATTACAGTACATATGGTGCTACATTACCGCACTAGTGCGGAAAGAGCACTTTCCAATTCCAATGACCAGAAAAGGGTAATATAAATTAAAGTTTGATATTCTTTAACGAAATTTTTATAAGGCTTGAAATCAGTAAGCATGGAGGAGTATATAGTGTTGTTAGAAGACTAGTCTTAAAGACTTTCGAACCTTAAAGACTCGCAAACCTTGAAGGTTCAAGCTTTGAAGACTTGAGCGTTGAAGGTTTGAGCTCAAAAACGGTTCAGAACGACGACTTAAGCTTTTTATGAGCTCTTTAAGAGTAAGTCTTTAAGACTCAGCCTTCATACAGAGCTCAAGGTTTAAAAACTCATTTATTGAACGCTCAAGCCTTCCGAACCTCGAAGGCCTCAGTCAAGCGTTAAGAGCTCAAACACTGAGCACTCTAGGTACAATTTCACGATTTTTAGTACGATTTTATCTCAAGTAGGTGTGATGTTACTGATGTTAGATAGTAACAAGAGGTTTTACTAAGATTGCAAATACAACTACTTGACCAGTTCTTTCCTGTCCCGGTCGACTTAAATTTGGTTCAACTAGTAACAATTTCGTGAATTTAAAGTAATTACTTATATTATAATCATATTTTGAGTAAGTTGTATGCAATTATATTTTTTTTATTTAAAATTACACGATATACATTAAAAAAAATCATACTGAACATATATGACACGATTTGATTGATTATTTATTAATATTATTAATAAGAAAGGTAATGCCTCTATATATCTCAAATATGTCACAAACTGATCTGACTTGTTACAAGCTTTTAAAACTTTTACACGCTCTAAACCTTATACACTTAAACCTTCAAAGCTCAGGAGGCTTTAAAGCTTGAGGTATAAAGACTCGAGGTTTCTGTGCTTGGAAGCACTAACACGAACCTTTTAATTTCAGGCTTATACGCTCGAGGCTTCAAGGTTCGAGGCTTCTAGACTCAGCAGTCGCGACTCGAGTCTCGTAGTTTATGCCTCGAAGCTTAAATTCACAACACTAGGAGTAATATATTTAATATATTACTTGTTTAATAGTATAGGATTCATCCCCACTCGCACTTGCCTACCTACATACTTGCTGATACGCAATCATAGTTCATTAATCGTTATTTATACCAGTTACGTATGAACGAAATATTCAACCGCATAATGATGCGGTAATATTGTATGGATCATTAACTAATTACTAGATTTCTAATTGTCTGTTAAATAGTACATTGTGTTAGTCACGGGCGCCTGTCGTGGCAACATGCCCACCTTACATGCTGCTATGCTATTCGCTACCTATACCGCGCCACACCAAACACCCCTAGTATATCTTGATTCTTGATCCGTGCCAACTATGCTGAATCGCAGGTCAGACTTACAACAGTGTCCTCAGACGAGTTGTCGGTGAACGTGAATACCTCTGGATGCGCCATACAAGCCATATTCGAGCCATACCATAGACGTTATCTGCCCATTGTTCAACAGGTTAATTTACATTCAAGTAGTTTGCGCTGCGAATGTTTTGCATGAAGTGTCACTTCCTACCGAATTCTTTACTATTTTTGAAGAGGACTGCCTCGGAAAGAGGTTTTGGGTTTTGAGCGTATTTATGTAGGTACTTATGTTTGTGGAGAAGAATAAATAGAATAGAATAGAAAAAAATGATTATTCAGATAAAGCACACAGTATTACAGAACAAATGATAAATTGATACTTAAAATATATCTTTTTTTTTTCTTTTATTATCCGCTTTGCCTTAAGGTTTGACTGGTAGAGAATGCCATATGGCATTAAGTCCGCCTTTTGTACGTTAAGTTTTCTTTTGTGCAATAAAGTTTAAATAAATAAATATTAAATAAATATAAACATGAAAACAAACAAAGATATTTTATGAGTTCAGCAATTTGTGCTATAAAGAATAGGCTAAGACTCGGAGCATTAATATTGCAATAATTATATTTCAAGGGCTACAGTCCAAACACCCCAAACGGCTCGATGGATTTTGACATAAGTATAATAATGCCGTACCTAGATCCAGGGCATCAGGTGCGGTAGCGTATTGCGATTCCGAAAATGCATGTTTTTTTAATTTTGATTTATTTTTGTTTACATTGAAAAGTTTGTTTTTGTTTACATTACAGTCTTTGTTTTTGTTGACATTGCTTGTGTATGACATCGGAAACGTACAAACTGTCACCTGTGTGTCAAGAAAACATACACAAAACATTTGTATTCATAATACAACTGTGCGCGCAGCGGTTGAAATGAAATAAAACCTTCCAACCTTCACCCTCGCGGGGGAACGTTATCACACAAAGCCATATCAACAAAAACAAAGACTGTAATGTAAACAAAAACAAAAATATCAATGTAAACAATAATAGGTAAACAAAAAATGAAAAAATTCAAATGCATATTTGGAATCGCAATACGCTACCGAATATGCCCTTGCTCGGTTCACAACCCATTTTTGATACAGCCTATATACGTAGATACATAAATAATGACATACTTAAATATCAAAACTCTGTTGCCAATGTCGTAAAGGTGTGTACAGATATTTATGTCCTTATTTATGTATGTATATTAATACCGCTGACTGTACACAATACACCCCTTCTTTCGGTAATAGTGCAAGAGTAAAAAAGAGCTGCTCTTGGATCACTCTGGTGAGTATCATTCGCTCGTCTGCAGTAACACATGTGAGTAACATATGTTATAAGGTAGGAACGGAAAATGAAACACGTACTTTTTATTCACCCATTGTCGTTCTAATAAAGCGTGCTACACACTTCGCGGATACGGTAAGATTTTATCTGCGTATAACTGGGCGCGAGAGCGAGACGAGGGAGTGTATAACTGCCCTCCCCAGTTTTACGCAGATAAAATCTTACCGTAACCGCGAAGTGTGTAGCACCATGTAACACGCTTAAGGGGCGTGCCGCGCACGCGCCGCGCAGTTTGCGGTTTTCCGCAATACATTCATTCACCACCGCACTCGACACTCGTCATTCAATGCATGCGATATTATTTGCTATCAACTGTGCCTAATACCGACAATGACCCAACACGTATTTACCGATAGTAAACTAGGTATATTTTTCTGAACAACTTGCACGGCACTTAGCACTCGTCATTAGCTGTCAAATTTACTATTGACCGCCACCGCAGGCCGCGCCAGATTGTTTCAGACCGTACATTTTGTTTTCCTGTATTTATTCCTTCCCTCCTGTATATAAATAACTCATCCTTGTATTATCCTTCCATGCTTACTGATTTCAAGCCTTATAAAAATTTCGTAAAAAAATATCAAACTTTAATTACCCTTTTCTGGTCATTCCCTGGACCTCCAAAATTTTCAGTCTTTTCGTATTTTATTTGAATATTTTATTCAGAAAGCGCCAAGAGCACGATGTCATTAAAATACTTTTCGTGTTTCATTCTTCGAATTTGTTGATACATTTATTGAAATAACGCCTTAGTACGTGCGCATATAAGTTGTCATATCAGAATCGATTCTTTTTTTATGCTTTAGCGATTCGGAGGGCTGAGTATATCGGTTACCGGAAGGCAGAAGAATAATAATCTTAATTTATCTATAAAAAATGTTTCATGTTCTTTCGTTCATGGGAAGCTGAGATCCTTCGTGACGTAACAGAACAATTTTGAAATGCTGTTTTTTGAAGTGTAACTTCTTTAGCGGCGCTGTGCACTTTTTGTGATGAGGACAAATTGTCAAACTCGCCACAGGTCACGTGAACGTAAGATGTCATGTGACCGTAAGATGTCACGTGACCGTGAGATTTGAGAGATACTCGCAACAGGTCACGTGACCGTAAGAATCGACAGATTGAAAATTCGTAAGACGGACACGTGACCTGATCGAAAACTGACTGAAACTGTTACAATGTCATTGAGTTTTCACTTCTGCCGGCACTCCCGGAGTGCAACCTGGTCATTTTTTAGGGTTCCGTAGTCATCAAGGAACTCTTATAGTTTCGCCATGTCCGTCCGTCTGTCTGTCCGTCTTCGGCTTAGCTCAGTAAACATAACTCCTAGAAAGTGTAGAAAGACTAAACTAGCCTCCTTTAAATAAAATACTATTTAATAAGTTAACTAAAATACTGGCCATAAATAAAATACTTGTGATCGTCTAGTTCAAGAAGTACGAATAGGACCCTCTACGTTGTGTTAAAATCTCGTCGTAAAACGCATTGTATAAAATAATAATGTCAAATGATGTTCCAAAAGAAACCGTAACAAACGCAATAAATAAATGTGAATAAATAACATTCGTAATAAATAAAACGAATGAAACTAAAATTTCAAAATGAATCAGAACGTAAATGTAGTTCAATCGACGCATTAAATAATGCGTTTTAAAAATAAACGTCTAAAATCATACGTAAATGTATGATCATAAGCCGCAAAAAACCGAATCAAAACACGTGAAAGGTCATTTCAGTAATCGTAAACATTACTGTAAATTATAATCCGTCAATAAATTTTATCGTCCGCAAATCAAATCGCATGGTAAAACAAACCGTAATAAATCCGCAATAATTAATTAAATCCGCAAATCAAAATGAACATTCAAAATTGAGATCAACAAATAGTCTATCTACATAAGTGAACATGCGACTCACCCGATCAGGTACAACTCGAACAAAGATAATTGATTTAATTAGTTAATTACCGTATACAAATTATAATTATCTAATACTAATTACATACATTTATTTCTAACTTAGAACTAACTAAAATTATACTATAAAATGCTCCATCACGATGAACGACAACGATGACCTGTAAAATAAACAGACTACAAGGGGACCTTGGGATTCTAGACCGTAGGTCTTGAAAATGGGGCCTATACCTATTGTTATGTCTTGAATCTTTCGAGGGCTCCCAACGCTCCTACACCCTCGCCAAACCAACAAATCCGTCATGATGCAACCTATCAACCCTTACTATCTATTTGATTCAAACCATCTCTCCTACACATTCATCATCTTACACGAATCTTAAGTACTTAAGTACTTTTAAATTTACTTTACGCAGATTGCCAAGATTAATTTTAATAATTACGCAAAACATAACGCGCGGCAGAATTTACGCATACCCTAAACGTTCGTGCAGCCACGGTATTTGTAACAGAGATAGTGATTGTTGTCGATTATGTACAAGGTGCTCTGAATACTACGTATACACTATAACATAGTCTGTACTGTAGACCCCTTAAATTGGACGGAGAGCTCTCTGCCTTCACACACGACATCAGACGTCAGGGGTCAGCTTTATCGAAAGGATGCGCCCCAGGGAAAACAGAGAATACGTTACAGACATATACACAGCTCAGGCCTTTTGATGTATACCTATTGTGTATGAAAAGTTCACAGCTTCTAAGAAATTGACACGTCAGATTCCTTAGGTGTAAACTCGAGTCGACTCCAGCAATCCAGGATCTAGTATCAGCCAAAAAGCTTTGCGTCGAGTGTACCTAAGTGCGTGTATTCAAATGAAATCTAAGCTCGTGGTGTGTCAGCTATGTATGTTGGTGTAAATGTGATATGTGTATGAGTGTATGTCCATTGAAATCAGGCTAAAGCCACGAAATACAATGGGTGTGTATAGAAGTTTTTTTTTTAAGTTCACTATCTTGTCACAAATAATAGAATCAAAAAAAGCCATTAAATGCATAACACTACAATGCTTTAAAAAGTTAAAAAGAGCCAGTTATAAAATTGAGATGTGTGTGTGTGCTCTTCCAAAGTTCAATCACATTGCAATGCTATCATTTATTATACCTATTCATGCATCCTTATTTAAATTAGAGTTGTATTTCAAGACAATAGTAGTATATCCTTAAATCCACTCTCATACCAGAGATAGTATATACATAATATTAAAATTTAGAATAATATCTGGCCCTATGGCCCCTATTAATGTTCGATTAAACGGCTCAGCGGACCCGTTGAATTGCAGAAAAGAACTAACTATACCTTTAATTTATGAAGCCTTGGAAATGACTATCTCAGCAATTAGCACGCAGAACTATATTTCCAGCTAATCTCCCGAAGCGACGACCTAAATATTACAAACCAAAAATAAACACTTTACTCTTAAATAACTACATAGGTAAATTTTTATAAATACTTAATGTGAACACTGACTCTATAATTATTAACTATTCATATAAAAACAAATCAAACACTTAATGTTGCACACTCGCACTATTGTCAATTGTCTTAAAAAATACGTGCCTACACTAATTTCACTTATTCGTCTCTAAAATGTCTTAAATTGTCTGTTATAAATATCACTATAAAATCTCTAGTAATTGAACACTATTTCATACAAATAAAACGCGAAACGCGCGCGGAAATCTAATATCAAATTTAATTGATGATTATAAGGGAAACCGAATGGGATAATTGCAACCTGTCGCGAGGTCCAAACTCGACTGCTCTAATGTAAAGACAAAACCCTATACATGGATTCTTGTCCAATATTAAAAAGGTGTAATTATTTTACATGCCATATTAACATACGTCATTTTGGTTTACAATAATTAATAGTCCTACTATAAATTAGTCAAAAGACATATGTGTTATATCTTGCAACTAATATAAGTCCTTTCGGATCTAAGCCCATTAACTGTTTTTTTTGTTATCGTCTGGTCGCATAGAGTTTCAAGTACCTAAAACACTTGAATGGTATACATGAGATTATTTAAGTTGACCAAATTGCATCAGTGGTTCATTCAAAAAGCAACTCTACGTTCGAAGGTAGAAGCTTCTAATTACAATGACAGTTTTATAAAAGGCCGGCCACATTAAGTAATCTCAACCATAATACAAAGACGAAATAGGAGACCAGCTCTGTGCTTTATTGTTCCAATGTTGACGTAAGGTCAATTTCAAGGAGCGCCGGCCGTGTGAAACGGTTTTATAGTATTTGTCTGAATTAGGTACCTATTTTTATGAATATAATCAACAAGTACTGTAAGCTTGCTGTTACAGAGCGCCCTCAGATTGACGATACAATTTTAGAATTGAAAAGGATAAAATTGTGAGGCTATCTCAATAAAATACTGAGTATTAATTTAAAATATTTTTATTTTGTTTTGGAAAATCCCCTACCAGCCGGTTACAAACAAAAACCAATTCGCAGGTTTATATGAATTAAAACCAAATGTAGCTGTACGATAGTTTGTAAAAGAGTTTACTTAATAATATAACAAAATGATTTACTCCTTTTGCAAATCGATTTTTGCCTTTGGATGGGGTTTGGCTACATTATTATTATTATTATTTTTTTATTTTTTTTTACATTACATGATTCTTACCCTATTACAATAAAGAAGTTAAACATGATAATAATTAAAAATTAACGCACAAAAAACACAAAATATCAAGACATATATAATATTAATTGTGATTATAGTTATTTAAATGTTTACATTGCTTATATAATATGTATAGATTACATGATTGCATGCAATAATCATAACATAATTCAAGTTTACACATTTATTTCTACAAATATTATAATTAAATGTTAATGGGAACGCCTCGCTTAGTGTTTTTTTCTTTTTATATTTTATTAGTATAATACCTTTCTAAGTTGAAAGAATTGTAATTCCCGATAATTACTTTTGTCTTTGGATCAATTAAGGTATATGTATTTTGATAGGGAATGGCAGCAATCATATAAGGACCGTTATATTTTAAAAATAATTTTGCTGCCTCATGTTTCAATGCATCTGATTTCGGATGTACTCTCAACTTGACCAATTGTCCTAACTCATAAGTGATCAAGCGATGACTTGCATTAAAATATTTTTGTCTCTTATCAGCACTTAATTGCAAATTTTTAACTGCCTGTAAGCGAGCCTCTTGTAGAGTCTCGGTGGGTTTTTCTAAAATAACAGACTTATTTTCTATGGATGATACATATTGTTCACCGTACATTAAATAAAATGGTGCATATCCGTTCGATTGATGTACAGTTTTGTTATGGCACTCTTCTATATTACTTAACACATGTGTCCATTTTGAATGTGATTCGTTGCAATGAATTCGTAACATATTACCTAATTCCCTATGAAATCGCTCTGTACTATTGGGCCTAGGATTATATACAGATGTATGAGTTGCCCTTATGGATAATTCATTTAGACCGTTTATCCAGCCTTTTGAAGTAAATTGGCTTCCATGATCAGTAACTATACACTTTGGGTGTAATATATCACAAAATTTTCGTATACAAGCTAATACAGTTTTAGTAGTACCTCTTTTTATAGGGTAAAGTTTTACGAATTTAGACATTACATCTTGAAGAACGAATACATAATGACAACCAGATCGCCCTGTAGGCAGTGGGCCATAAAGATCCGCCATAACCTTTTCACCGATTTCTCGTGCTAATACTGGTTTACATGGGCCTACTGTGTTACAGTTATTTATTTTAGCTAACTGACACTTATGACATGTTTTTAATAAGGTTTTAACTCTCGTTTTAAGGGAATGCCAAAAATATTTACTATTTAATATTTTTATTATTTTGTAACTCCCTGAATGTCCTAATTCTTCATGATACTGTTTTATCAAATTATCTATCATATCCTCCGGAATAACAAGTTTTTTATGTTCTCCTTCCACTGTGACATATAAAATCCCATTACAAAGTCCATATACTCCATTACCGCCGCGAACTTGAATTATTTCTTCAGGTTTGTTGACTAATTTATTCATAATTGAAACAAGCTTTTCATCTTTTATTTGAAGTTGGGAAATGTTTCTTAACTTTGTTTTTAGTTCCTTTCTGTTTTCCGTTAAAAATACTAACATTTCAGGCAATTTTTTTTTATCTTCTTGGACCGTTTTAACATCATATGAGTAGCGCGATAAAATATCTGCTGCAGTATTATCTTTACCAGCTATGTATTCGACCACATAGTCAAATTTATTTAAATAAATTAGCCAACGAACTACTCTGCTACTATGCATTTTCCATGTCCGTAAAAAGGTAAGTGAGTGATGGTCTGTTCTAATGACTACCGGAACCCCTCTTAAATAACATTCAAATTTGTTTAGACAATATATTATCGCCCACATTTCCTGTTCAGAGACTGTCCAACGTTTTTCAACATCGGTTAAACCCTTACTACAAAACCCAATAACCTGATGATCCCCATTTGAATCTAATTGGTAAAGGTATCCGCCTATTGCACTTCCGGAGCTATCAGTTTGTAAATAATATGTCTTGTTTGGGTCAGGATAATTCAAAATAACACTTTCAATAAACAAGTCTTTAACCCTTTCAAATAGATTTTGTTGTTCCGCCCCCCAATGCCATTTTACACCTGTTTTCAGCAATTCACATAAAGGTTTTATTGTATGTCCATATTTATTGATAAAACGCCGATAGTAGTTACAAAGTCCTAAAAACGCCCTCATTTTCCATAAAGCTGTTTTTTTTTTGTACTAAACTATAATTTACACAGAGATTTAAAAAAAATGCTCTTACGAGGCCTTACATTTAAATTATTAGTTATCATTTCAGTTTAACAAATTTCAACAAAATAATGGTTAACATTTATATAACGGAGGACTTTATTTTTCATCAGAACAACAAAATTACAAGCAAATAACTCCACTAAATGAAACAATAACTCAGATTCGTAATCAAGTAATTAAATCAATTAAATCGACTCAATTTTGAATGACTTGAATCCTGGTCACGGCACCACTGTAGAAAGACTAAACTAGCCTCCTTTAAATAAAATACTATTTAATAAGTTAACTAAAATACTGGCCATAAATAAAATACTTGTGATCGTCTAGTTCAAGAAGTACGAATAGGACCCTCTACGTTGTGTTAAAATCTCGTCGTAAAACGCATTGTATAAAATAATAATGTCAAATGATGTTCCAAAAGAAACCGTAACAAACGCAATAAATAAATGTGAATAAATAACATTCGTAATAAATAAAACGAATGAAACTAAAATTTCAAAATGAATCAGAACGTAAATGTAGTTCAATCGACGCATTAAATAATGCGTTTTAAAAATAAACGTCTAAAATCATACGTAAATGTATGATCATAAGCCGCAAAAAACCGAATCAAAACACGTGAAAGGTCATTTCAGTAATCGTAAACATTACTGTAAATTATAATCCGTCAATAAATTTTATCGTCCGCAAATCAAATCGCATGGTAAAACAAACCGTAATAAATCCGCAATAATTAATTAAATCCGCAAATCAAAATGAACATTCAAAATTGAGATCAACAAATAGTCTATCTACATAAGTGAACATGCGACTCACCCGATCAGGTACAACTCGAACAAAGATAATTGATTTAATTAGTTAATTACCGTATACAAATTATAATTATCTAATACTAATTACATACATTTATTTCTAACTTAGAACTAACTAAAATTATACTATAAAATGCTCCATCACGATGAACGACAACGATGACCTGTAAAATAAACAGACTACAAGGGGACCTTGGGATTCTAGACCGTAGGTCTTGAAAATGGGGCCTATACCTATTGTTATGTCTTGAATCTTTCGAGGGCTCCCAACGCTCCTACACCCTCGCCAAACCAACAAATCCGTCATGATGCAACCTATCAACCCTTACTATCTATTTGATTCAAACCATCTCTCCTACACATTCATCATCTTACACGAATCTTAAGTACTTAAGTACTTTTAAATTTACTTTACGCAGATTGCCAAGATTAATTTTAATAATTACGCAAAACATAACGCGCGGCAGAATTTACGCATACCCTAAACGTTCGTGCAGCCACGGTATTTGTAACAGAGATAGTGATTGTTGTCGATTATGTACAAGGTGCTCTGAATACTACGTATACACTATAACATAGTCTGTACTGTAGACCCCTTAAATTGGACGGAGAGCTCTCTGCCTTCACACACGACATCAGACGTCAGGGGTCAGCTTTATCGAAAGGATGCGCCCCAGGGAAAACAGAGAATACGTTACAGACATATACACAGCTCAGGCCTTTTGATGTATACCTATTGTGTATGAAAAGTTCACAGCTTCTAAGAAATTGACACGTCAGATTCCTTAGGTGTAAACTCGAGTCGACTCCAGCAATCCAGGATCTAGTATCAGCCAAAAAGCTTTGCGTCGAGTGTACCTAAGTGCGTGTATTCAAATGAAATCTAAGCTCGTGGTGTGTCAGCTATGTATGTTGGTGTAAATGTGATATGTGTATGAGTGTATGTCCATTGAAATCAGGCTAAAGCCACGAAATACAATGGGTGTGTATAGAAGTTTTTTTTTTAAGTTCACTATCTTGTCACAAATAATAGAATCAAAAAAAGCCATTAAATGCATAACACTACAATGCTTTAAAAAGTTAAAAAGAGCCAGTTATAAAATTGAGATGTGTGTGTGTGCTCTTCCAAAGTTCAATCACATTGCAATGCTATCATTTATTATACCTATTCATGCATCCTTATTTAAATTAGAGTTGTATTTCAAGACAATAGTAGTATATCCTTAAATCCACTCTCATACCAGAGATAGTATATACATAATATTAAAATTTAGAATAATATCTGGCCCTATGGCCCCTATTAATGTTCGATTAAACGGCTCAGCGGACCCGTTGAATTGCAGAAAAGAACTAACTATACCTTTAATTTATGAAGCCTTGGAAATGACTATCTCAGCAATTAGCACGCAGAACTATATTTCCAGCTAATCTCCCGAAGCGACGACCTAAATATTACAAACCAAAAATAAACACTTTACTCTTAAATAACTACATAGGTAAATTTTTATAAATACTTAATGTGAACACTGACTCTATAATTATTAACTATTCATATAAAAACAAATCAAACACTTAATGTTGCACACTCGCACTATTGTCAATTGTCTTAAAAAATACGTGCCTACACTAATTTCACTTATTCGTCTCTAAAATGTCTTAAATTGTCTGTTATAAATATCACTATAAAATCTCTAGTAATTGAACACTATTTCATACAAATAAAACGCGAAACGCGCGCGGAAATCTAATATCAAATTTAATTGATGATTATAAGGGAAACCGAATGGGATAATTGCAACCTGTCGCGAGGTCCAAACTCGACTGCTCTAATGTAAAGACAAAACCCTATACATGGATTCTTGTCCAATATTAAAAAGGTGTAATTATTTTACATGCCATATTAACATACGTCATTTTGGTTTACAATAATTAATAGTCCTACTATAAATTAGTCAAAAGACATATGTGTTATATCTTGCAACTAATATAAGTCCTTTCGGATCTAAGCCCATTAACTGTTTTTTTTGTTATCGTCTGGTCGCATAGAGTTTCAAGTACCTAAAACACTTGAATGGTATACATGAGATTATTTAAGTTGACCAAATTGCATCAGTGGTTCATTCAAAAAGCAACTCTACGTTCGAAGGTAGAAGCTTCTAATTACAATGACAGTTTTATAAAAGGCCGGCCACATTAAGTAATCTCAACCATAATACAAAGACGAAATAGGAGACCAGCTCTGTGCTTTATTGTTCCAATGTTGACGTAAGGTCAATTTCAAGGAGCGCCGGCCGTGTGAAACGGTTTTATAGTATTTGTCTGAATTAGGTACCTATTTTTATGAATATAATCAACAAGTACTGTAAGCTTGCTGTTACAAAAGCTGTAATTCGGCATGGGTATATAAAACGGTACAACCACTTACCTAAAACCACTTTTCAAATAAGTAATTCGTTTGCGAGATATTGGGCTTTAAGCCCTAATTTTTGTTCGAGTCATGTGTCCCCCCCCCCCCCCCCCACCCTTGCCGGCTAATTGGCTACTACTGGGGATGTGAAAAAATTCGTGGTAGTAGTACATATAATGAATTTAACAGGAAAACTATCACGGACAAGTAGGCAGAAGTAGTTACCGAGTAATAGTCGACCAACTTAATGTGTACTTGGAAAGGCCAATTTTCGTACAACCGCACCGCACGTCGATGTAACGAAGATAGACAGGTAACTACGGAACCCTACACTGCGCGTGGCCCGACACGCACTTGGCCGGTTTTTTTTTAATTCAGAGGCTTATTATAAGTAGGTGTAGATCACTTTCATATTTTTGAATCGATCAACTAACGTGATAACGTTACCATCTCTGAATCGCTAATAGGCTCGTTGAATAAATCCTTGCGCTTCTTGTATCGAGCTACCCTACCAACAGAACTTTAAATTGTTCTATGAACCTACCTATGGGTCTAACTAAAGCCGCGTACGCTGCGCCGTTTTTTCGATGTTTTTAAACATCTAACATGTTTTTCGAACAGAAAAGGGGCGTAGCTAAAATGTTTTTTGTTGTAAAACTCTGAAACGTGTTTTTTAATACAGTTGCTCAAAAAGTGCTTCTTTGCGTAGCTGTTTAGCGTGCGGAAAGTTGGTTTTCGCGAACTAGTGCTTTTCACTTTTCCCACTCAATAATTGTACAAATTGTACCATTCATTATTATTTCAATAAAAATAAATAAGATAAATGTAGAACAGAATTAAAAAATATATTTTTGAACAACTTCATTATTTTTCAACTGTATTGCAATGATGTTACAGAACTAATAATACAAAAGTTTCCAATTCCTTACTTGTTATTTTTCTCATTTTTTCGCAACTGTATTAAAAAACGTCATTAGCTACACGTGCGGAAATGTCATTCTTCACTCGTCCCGAGTCTTAACACTCGCCTACGGCTCGTGGCAAGATATCTCGGTACTCGTGACGTAACGACATACTTTCCGCACTAGCATCAAAATGTACTATTCCGTCACGGATGGAAAACATTCCCCGCGTTCGGGTCTACTATTAATTATTCATGCTTTGACTTTTGAAAGTTTTGAGTACTTATGAATATAAATATCCTACTTCCCACTAATTATAAATGCTCAATCATGCTTATACGGCTTAACCGATTTGGATGAAATTTTGCATGGAGATAGTTTATAGCCTGGATTGAAGTATAGAATACTTTTTATCAGACGAAGTCGCGGGCGGAAGCTAGTAATAAATTGTATTCAAAGCTTCAGATCAGCCAGCTGTCCCATGTAGTAGTGTAGATATAGTGAACACACGTCAACGATGATAAATTGTACTGGGATGACAGCTGTCAAAAGAAAAGTGAAATGTTTTGACAAACAATACATTGTTCACTCCAAAGTCGTAATGGACGAGCAGTTGCACCCAAACATGTTTTGTACCATATTTTTCTAACATGTTTTGTTACTTTTTTGGCGCAGCGTAGCGGACACGCCTTTATGCGTTTCTTAGATCAGTGGCTTTAGTTTTTATCTGACGTCATCCGATAAAATTAATTTATATTCCAATTAAATTGACTATAGCTGAAGGAAGGTTAAGGAAGAACGACAAGGATTGAATTCGAGAAGTAAAAATTTAGGCGTCCTCTTTAGAAAAGCCTTCCTTATTGGGCAGAATAATAACACTTCCAATAGAAGGAAGGGTAATAATCAGATCCGTACGTGAGGTCGTAACAACGATGCCAACAAACTATTGTACTTTTCCTGCACACAATAGCGAAATAATAATAACAATAGTCGGAAGACAATTCGCAGTACACATCAACACACATGGGTACTACATCGTGATGTGCGCGCACGTGTGCGTACTTCCATATTTGGGGGGTATGGCGCGCGCCAGGAATGGCGTAATTCGCTATTGTTTTAGTATTTGGTGTAATGTCTCGACATCTAAAATGCGAATGAGTTGGGACAATTTTTCATTAGGCACTTTTAATTATTGCGAGGAACCCGCTAGGTGGCGCTCAGCTCGTAGGTGATTTCCTTTACATACCTACGGAGTTCCTCGTGTTATCGGCTACGATTGTACCTACCTTTACGAAATCTTTGGCACTGGCATGTTTTAAATAACCAAATGAACCTTAAGAGTTCCCAGTATTTGTGTAAAACAGTTTAGAAAGATTATACGAAAATGTATGCATAACTTTTTGAAAATGAACAAGTAAAAGAATATTTAAAATTTGTATGGCCTTGTTGAATTAATGGAGTCGATTTGGTGCTCGTTTGTTTTTAGACATGAGACATTACTGTATACAACGTGTTAATAAAATAACGCAAAACCTGAAAACAGTTTGTTCAGAATCGAGAGTAAAATGCGAAAAAAATAAAAAAAATTTTTTTTGACGCGATTTATTTTTTACATTTGTATGGAGCAGGTCGCCCCAGTCGGCCAACACTCCATACAAATGTAAAAAATAAATCTTGTCAAAAAATTTATTTTTTATTTTTTTCGCATTCTATGCTCGATTCTGAACAAACTGTTTTCAGGTTTTGCGTTATTTTATTAACACGTTGTATAAAATCTTATTGGACGTTAGGTGTTAGCTAAATTTGAAATTGCCACATTTTTTTTTCTTCAGATGGCACAACGTACAACGATAAGGGTCGCCGCACACGGGCCACACCCGACAGCCACAAACGCCGCCACGTAGTAGCGACGATTTGTAGCGTGTGGCGGCCACCGGCGTCAACCGTACAGGATTTACGAGTATATGCCAGTGGCGGCGTTTGGCCAGTGGCCCGTGTGCGGCGACCCTTATGCCTTGGCCACACTTCACCCGAATGTTGTTGCCATCCTTGTCTAACGTATAATATCCGTAAGACAAGGACGGCAACAACATTCGGGTGAAGTGTGGCCCAGGCATTATGAACATCAATGCCGAATACTTGCTACGAAACATTGGGATTGCTACGCCGTAGCATAGCGTTGGTCTCCCGTTGACACCGTACGCAGCGCAGTGCCACTCGGTACCAGTGTATCTGTAAAAATTCGGTGTATTCCTAAATGCAACCTCAGCTTGCGACGTCATCACCAATATTGTAGAACTACCTATGTCTCAACATATCGATATAATTAAAAGGTTCAGACAAAAGGCGACTGCTATTTATCTATACTCTACATAACATAAGTACTAATAACTAGCAGCTCTGTGCGCAGTAGAACTTGGAGACTGTCTTTAAAAAAAAATATTGTCGAAAAAGTGAATCAACAAAGAAAACTATAAAATGAGAACCTTCTCCCAAAATTTCCCGAGAATCGGTTGACAAAAGGATAGCGGGACCTCCGGAAATTGGAATTTAGTCCCAAGCTGAAGCATAGAACTTCCGTTCGCATCGCTCGCTCGTTCGATAAATACTATTATGAAGAGGTAAGTTTCTGAAATGTGAGATTTTATGAAATGTAAGACTGTATGTAGCTTTGTAAGTTTGTAGTTAGGGGGTAAAATCCAGAACTACTATAATATATACTTACTAGCTTCTGCCCGCGACTCCGTCCGCGTGGAAATCGTTTATATCGCAGCTCCATACAAACTTCAACCCCCCATTTCATCCCCTTAGGGGGTGATTTCCAGGATGAAAACTATCCTATGTCCTTCCCCGGGATTCAAACTATCTCCATACCAAATTTCATCGCAATCGGTTCAGCGGTTTAAGCGTGAAGAGGTAACAGACAGACAGACAGACAGACAGACAGACAGACAGACACACTTTCGCATTTATAATATTAGTATGGATTCTAATACAAAAATCTTTCATCAGTATATATATAATGGACAAAGGCTAGGTATATTTTATAATGTAGCTCTTTGTAGTTAATACGGGCAGCTATAGTAATATCTGCAGCACGGCAGTGCCCCCGCCAAGACGAGCAAAACAGCGCCACGGCCGTACCATCCTTTTCTCGAAGCAGTTCAGGCCATTTTCGACCCCCCTATAACTTCGTTGTGGATAAAACTAGAAGCCTGCATTTTCATTATCCAAGCACGCTTTGTATAAACACGATATATTTTAAATTTCATTCAATTTGAACCAGAGGCCATTTTATACAGCCTATTTATTGCCATGTTGCAGAATTTTATTTAGCCAGCAAATAAAGATTAATAAGAATGCCTGAGACTTGGTAATACGAAATATCTCACAACTTTTTACGGTGGAAGATAGAGTTACGAGACTTGGCCTCTTTTTTACATGGAATGTTTTTTATGGGTTTAAATTTACGCACAGCATTCTGACGACATTAGCACCGTTTGTTCTAGTGGTACGAAAACAGTTTATTAGCGCCAGCCAACAACAGCTATGTAGGTACTTGGTCATTTACGCATTACATTTACAAATCCTTATCCTTACTAATATTATAAATGCGAAAGTGTGTGTGTTTGTATGTTTGTCCTTCTTTCACGTCGCAACGGAGCGTCGTATTGATCTGATTTGTTGTATGGAGATAGTTTAGAAGCTGGAGAGTGACATAGGCTACTTTTTCCAGCGGGAAAACATCTAATTCCCACGGGAAAATTCAATATGTTACATTTTCCTATAACCACGCGGGCGAAGCCGCGGGCATCAGCTAGTCCTACAATCCTTGCTAGCTCGGCTTTCAATACAAAGCACTTGCGCCAAACAACAACTTTGCAGCCTTGCATTACAAATAACTATTTATTACAAGCTTTTATTTATCTTGCACTGTTCGGATATATGTAAGTAACTTGTCCGTCATGCAATCCATTTTTTCAGTCACTTGCCGTTAGCCGATTGAGCTGAAATTTTGGGTAAAGATTGGATGACAATTCAATATTATGGTGCCATCGAGCTGATCTGATGATGGAGACGGAAGGTAGCCATGGGAATTCAGTACTTCACCGACTTAATCCCATTGAGTTTGGCCTCGTTAATACTTGATGACGGTATAACGAAAAGTACAGTCGGCTATGATTTTCTCAAATAAATGAAATTACTTACACAACGACCGGCTTAGCCTATTCGGTAATGACCGCTGCCTATGAAGCTAGTGGTCCCAGGCTCGAATCCCTGTAAGGGAACTTATTGCGTGGGTCATGCATGGATGTTTTCTATGTATTTAAGTATTTATTTATCTTTATAACTATGTTTATCGTCGTTTGTACCTATTATACAAGCATTGCTTAGTTTGGGACTAGGTCGTTTTGTGTAAGATTGTCCACAAATATTTGTCTATGTAGGCATACCAAAATTACAAAAAAGCCTAAGTACTCAAAAAACTTTATTTGTAATCAGAACATACATGTATGTACACGATGTATTTTTGAGCACTCGGCCATGTCACACGTCACGCCGTAGAGCCACTGCACATTAAGCGCCCCCAAAACTGCTTTGAGACCGTACAGTCCCCAAAGTCTCCAGTGCATGTTTAGTCCACAGTCAGTGTTAACCCACCGCCCGCGCCGGCCGCCGAGGAGTGCGTTTACCGCAGCCCGGTTTCGCGACAAACTCATTCACACACGGACGAACTAGCTACAACTTCAGTTACAGATTGTATGTTCCAGTTACGAAGTTAATGTTGAACCAATTAATTTACGAAACGAACTAAATTGAAAGTGTTGTCCATTATTGTAGGTATTTGTTTAGTGGGTGAATTAGCGTTTATGTTCTGACCGATGGAGTAAATTATCAAGTTAGTATTTTTATTTGTAAGTATTTTTTTGTATGTTTTAACGTCTGAAGCTAGATTGTTTACAACTTTAGATATATAAAACAGAGATTAAACGGGTAGATAGAAATACATTATTTTATTAATGTCAAAAGTTATCAGTAGGTAATTTATAGATAAGACATTGAATTTAAGCGCCAATTATTTATACAGTGTGGAAGTCTAATACAAGCAAATAATTATACGGTGGTTAATAAAGATCCTAAGACGAGTATTTAGTAAGTTTTTATCCTAAATTACGCCAAAAAAAATTTCCATACAAAATAATTCAGCCCGCAGTGTAAAGCACTCATTACGCAGCATCACTTTACTAAAGCTGATTGACAGGTAGGTACTTGTCAGACTTTTTGACAGTTGTTACGTGGTGTATTAGCTGTGTGCATTACATTGCTGCTTGATATTTTTTCAAAAATTATTTACATGCTTTAAATTAAGTCTAACTTAAAAAGTCCTGTTAATTCATGATTACGGTACTTAATCCTATACCTGATGTAATTATTTGCTTGTATTAGACTTCCACACTGTATATTACACCTTAATAGAGTTAAAAAAAATACCGAACGATTACTGCTCGATAGTAGAAACTAAGCAGAAAAGTAAAAAAATGGAATCGTATTTTAGGAAAATAAATAGACAATAGTAAACGATAACTATATTATCTTTATGATACTTATATTTTTACAATACATACATGAAGGGCAGCTCAGAAGAAGAAGAAGATTCAAAAAAAATCTGCAAACAAAAGTAACCAAATGGGTATTTATTTTCTACAATTCGATTATTTAATCGTAATACTTTGCTGATTGGTTACTCATCAAATAATGAATGGAAACGGAGTACCTAATACGTTGCGAAAGTCAGATGTCTACTATGTATGTGCACACACTCGTACAATGCAGGAATTAGACTTGGAAATTGTGTCAATTTAAGACTGCTCCTGAATCTTTGAATTAAACATCAACATCAATTGGCGCAACCGAAACCTAGCATAATTCCTAATATTTTGAGGCGCGCATACTTATCTACACGCATATGACATTTAAGTACTTAGCTTAAGAGGGTTTTCTCAGGCCGGTTTCCACCAAACTGGGGTAAGGAAACAGAAAAAGAACTTCAAAATTATATGGACTTATCTTGGAGTAATCGCTAGTCGTGTTCTTGTGTTACTTCAACCAACTAGGAATAGAATTTTCCCCTTACTGCCTCGGAAAGCCGTCTTCTATCCTTTAAAACCAGTGGGCAAAAACGCATTTTATCCACTAATGGGGAAAGTAATTTGACCTTGGAGCGTGTTTAAGTAGCTTTTGACAGATAACAAAATGTAAAACGCTCATAATACAAAAATTCACAGATGATGTATTTCTGTTGCCGCTATAACAACAAATACTAAAAAACAGAATGAAATAAATATTTAAGAACTTTAAAAATTATGCTTGTTGGCTTCATCAGGCACTGGGTCTCAAAATGTATGAGAAAACTAAAATTCTACTTGATTATTACTTAAAAATATATATATATATATTATTATTCAAATTAAATAAAGTTGTTTTGCGTGTTGCACTTTCCTCGCTACAGTGAGGTGAAATAGAATTTATTCCAAGAACAATTGCATCATTCATTTTCGACATTTAATGTCCAGTTAAAAATTAAAGTTTGGTCCAGTCGAAGGGTTATATTATATTATTTCGTATTATTATAATATTTATTACGTTGTAAATATAAAATAAAAATCGGTCAAGTGCGTGTCGGGCCACGCGCAGTGTAGGGTTCCGTAGTTGCCTGTCTGAATAAATAATTGGTTCAAGTAAAGTGTATCCCCCTGGCTACTACTGGGGATTTACAGTACATTTTCAGTTTTTTCACATCCCCAGTAGTAGCCATTTAGCCGGGGGGATACACTTTACTTGAACCAATTATTTATTTTTGAACAAGCTATTCAACGACATACCCTACATAAGTACCTACACTATGGGTTTAACGAGAAAAAAAACTACATCCTCACATTACGTGTAGGTATATCTTCCTAACAAATGAAACAGGATTTTATTCTACTATCTATTTTATAAGCATTATTGATTTATAAATATATAAATACCCACGCCGAATTACAGTTTTCTAGTATCTAGTAAGGGTTACCGAGCTAAGCCGCAGAACTGACGGACATGGGGAAACTATAATGGTTCCTTGTTGTCTATGGAACCCTAAAAAAATTAAGAAATACAAATTAAAAAAACTTTTTCTGATATTAACATTATGTCATTGTTATTTCAACAGTTACTTGGCTATCTTTATATCTTTCGGAAATATTTCTCGATAATTTCTTTCGTTAAAAATAGTAGGTGTGTGATATTTCCTGCTCAACTAACAGGGAACTCAAAATACGCCTAGGTTATATTCCATAACCATTCAATCAATTTGGTTCAACACTGCACATCGCATTCGCATTTCAATGTGACCGAAAGGAGCTCGCGAAACAAACTAAAATGCGGACGCCATGTGAAGTGACGAAAAACTGATCTCCGTTATTTAGACTCAAAAAAATACTTTACATTTACATTCATGACTTAGCAGTCTACGTTTGTATTTACGTGTGTTACTGAATCGATTTTGATAAATGAGGTGTCAAGTGTGACGAAGGCTACCTTTTGTTTAAAAAAAAAAAAAAAATTTTTTAGTTACTTTTCCGTAATCGGGTAATTGTTTTTCGAACTGTTTATGCCTGTTAAAATTAATGTCCGTTTAATGGCCTAGGATTTAAAAGTACAGAAATTATTTCTTACCCACTCTAAATTTAATAATCATTTATTTGTCATAAATTGTCAAATACAACATAATTTAAAATTAACAATTGAATACTTATAATAATAATAAAAATACGTATTAACAAACTTAAGTACAGCCTAAGCTTCTAAATAGGTATTGAATACGCGTGAGTGTTACTTTCCATCATTCGGATTAATCTGTAAACAGGAAAAGGGAAGTCTAAAAATAAGCAGTACGTAGTATGTAGTGTTATCCTTATGTAAGTAAATCTCTAAAGCTAAAGCTTCAAATCATCAGTAAAATAAAAATATATTTTTAATACCACAGATGGCCAAATGACTCTCGGAGCACAATTGATAAACATCTCATACAATTTCCAAAAAAAAATTGTTGCTGAAAAACGTTTTTTTATCAGTAGTAATAGCAATGTAACAGCTCGTTGAACGCTGCAGCTTCGATAAGGGTGATAACTGGATAAGCCGATGATAATATGAAAGCGGTAGAACTTGTCACCGTGACACGTAACCAAAGTGCTCTTATGTAGTAGTTTCAATTTGGCTAAACAAGAATTTATTTTATCCCCAGTTGCTAAGCGTCATGAACATCTGCGTCAATCAATCAATAAAAAAAAACATGACTAGAATTATTAACTGCAACAGTTCCTAAACGTTACTCGTTCTAGTATAACCAATTGGGACGCAGCTATTTTGTTAGAATGAGATGCATCTATCTGTATGATCAATTTAAAAAAAAAACCGGCCAAGTGCGAGTTGGACTCGCGCACGAAGGGTTCCGTACCATACACAATATGGATAATATCCATAAAAACAGCAAAAAAGACGCGTTTGTTGTATGGGAGCCCCCCTTAACTATTTATTTTATTTTGTTTTTAGTATTTGTTGTTATAACGGCAACCGAAATACATCATCTGTGAAAATTTCAACTGTCTAGCTATCGCGGTTCTTGAGATACAGCCTGGCGACAGACAAAACGGCAAAAAAAACACGTTTGTTGTATGGGAGCCCCCCTTAACTATTTATTTTATTTTGTTTTAGTATTTGTTGTTATAGCGGCACCGGAGATACATAATCTGTGAAAATTTCAACTGTCTAGCTATCACGGTTATTGAGATACAGCCTGGTGACAGACAGACGGACGGACAGCGAAGTCTTAGTAATAGGGTCCCGTTTTTACCCTTTGGGTACGGAACCCTAAAAACGGCCAAGTGTCGGGCCACGCTCAGCGTAGGGTTCCATAGTTGCCTGACTGTCTTTGTTACATCGACACGCGCGCGCCAACTACACGTTGCGGTTGCGTCGCGTCGCCCGAATTTGTACTTTGGCCTTTAACAGTACATTTTTAAAATGTCGTAAATCTCGAAATCTCGCAAGACTGGTTTTGTGGTCTCGCGAGATCTCGCCTAGGTCTAAAATCTCGCGAGATTGCATTCCCTAGCTCGGACACGCTAGCGACAAATAGTTTGTTATGTTCTTAAAATAAAATTGAATTTAGGTCCTCGAAAGAGGGCAAGAAAATTAGGATTTAATTAAAAAAAAAATGCGGAAATAATTACTGACTTTGCTCCCTCTATGCGGGGCAAAAGTTTTTTTTTTCGAATATGAGGAGTGAAAAAAATACATCACGCATCATATATTTATATCTGTACCGATCCTGTTGGCCCCGATAAATAAAATAAATAAAACCATTCCCCTTCCACGAAAGGCATTAAGATACAAATTCAATTTAGTGTTGACTTTTGGAGATATGTAGTATTGTGTGTAGTAGGTATTAAGTGCGACTACGTGATAGTAGTCAGTTGCAGTGGTTTCTTTCTAATCACCCGTCAATTAGCAGATACTTTGTTTGATATTTCTATTGAGCACGCTTCCCTTCTCCTTCATACGTATCAGAATGAATGCGCGCGAGTCGCGCGACAAAGTTCAACCGATTCCAATTCGTTGCGTTAAATCGAATAGTGCATATGTAGTCGACAACACAGCTAACTGACCATACCGTGAAAACCTAGAACCTTATTACAATGCACTTAAGGTCAGATTAGATTTCCGATGGTCAGTTAGCTGTGTTGTCGACTGTACCAAGTTAATATTCGCACAATAGAGATATTGTATTCGCCAGTCCCCAACTTTGCAACGCATGTTAATGTGTTATTCAAAGTAGATAAAGCCACATCCGCATGGCTCTGCTTATAAGATAGACCGAGAAAACTATGGTCAGGCATGCTGTGGCTCGCTCTATCGTACAGTTTACAACAAGCGGCGGACTGCAAGGCGGAATGAATGTTAAAAGCATTATCTAATAGAACTAAAGGGATATGAATATCTGCAAATCTTCAAGAAAGCGTTATACGTTTCCAATATATGTGTAATATGGGTAATTTCCAAATAAATATGTATCATATCATAACCAAGCAGACCTACTTATTCACGTATTTTCATTGTCGCCGCTTTAACATTGAACCTTTCTTTCAGTGTGCACGAGGTCAACGAGGCCACGAACCATGCGATTCGACTTAACAACTAAGTTTTTATAAAAACCAATACAAAAGCCTTACGATAAAACTGGTTAAAAAGTGCATAAAATACATGACACCTATCTAGGTAAAAAAATAAATAAAACAAACAAATACATTAAATAATGCAAAGGTGAAGTTGAGTATCACAAAGACATAGACGTCAGCATGATGGATATAACAACGTTATCACCCGCCAACTTCACCTACCATGTCCTCAACGAGTCGCTTCACTTCGCGAACGCGACATCCTCGGCCCCGGTTCCACATTTTAGGAAGATATTCAGCATTCTTCTGAAAGTGGTGTACGTCGTCGGTATCGTCGGGAACGGAGTGGCCATCGTGTATCTGAGGAAAGGGGAGAAGAGAGTACGAAATAGGAAACATCTGCTACTACTTACTTCCTTGGCCTGTAATGACATCGTTGCATTGGTAAGATTTATTAATATAACTGTAGATGCCTGCGTCGGTCTGTGGTCGCTTACAATGGGCCTCATAAGAAAGCGCAACGTCACCCAAATGGCAATGGAGAAGGCTACCCTGGGAGTTTCTCTGCTTGATCACATCAGAAATGAGGCTATCCACAGCAGAACTAAGGTAACCGATATAGCCCTCAAAATCGCTAAACTAAAGGGGCAGTGGGCGGGGCACATTGCATATAGAACCATAGCCGGTGGGGCGGAAAGGTTTTCGATTGGCGACCACGTACCTACCTACCGGAAAACGCAGCGTGGGTAGACTCACCACAAGGTGGACTGATGACTGGTAAACGTCGCGGGAGGGGCAGCACAGGCCACTTTGGCATTCTTTGGGGGAGGCCTGCGTCCAGCAGTGGAAGACTTTCGGCTGATATGATGATGATGATGATGATATGTCTACGTGGTGCATGTACTTGCATTTCAAGGATTTTTCTCGACACTCGGATTGGTAAAATTATACACACTCCATACGTAATACTACTATTATACTGAAACTGAGACCCCGCTTCTTCAACCTATCAGTGAAATTGTTGACGTCATCTAAATGGTTCAGGATCAGGATTATTAGGTATTTTTAGTTAATTTGATTAAGATGATTTTTGATTTAGAAAGATTATGCTCTGGGTTACCCATCTGAATCACTAAATTTTTTTGTCTTATTTTCATTTCGGCATTTACTATTCGACAGCACACTTCGTTTGCCTTTTTTTTCGTTTGTCCGACACTTTAGTTCGCGACGTTTACGGCTGGTCATTTTATGGTTAAGCTTTAGTAATTGTTTGACAAATCAACGATTCCCAATTATTGGAACCTATAACATATACCCTATACCCGCAATATCGTTATACCGACGTACCTAACGATTCGGTTGATAATCCGTTCGTATTTTATCAAATCGGCTTTGTTATATTTGACATATTATTGTTTATACGGAGCACACATATGTTACTAATTCATATGTTTGTTTATGAAAATGGTTGTTACCTATGCATTTTCAATATTTAAAAACATTAGCAAAAAGTCTGAAATTAAACTAAGGTTATCCCAAAGCTGTGTTTATGGTAAATAATGTATACAAACAGGTGTATACTATTTTATTATTACTTATATGTGTGTTCTTTGAATAAATCGATACTAAATAATTACAACATTTGTATATCAAGTTATTTCTTCCGACCTGACGCTTCCTTATATAGTACATAATATGTAAATATTAGGTAGTAAAAAAGTGTTCGGTTCTGGCGCTTCGCCGGCCGCTGCCGCGGCACGCTCGCTACGCTTGCTCGGCTGGCGCGCTGTAGGGTCGCAGTTCACATAATCAAATGTACAGTCGAGGAAATTGAATGTTTAGCACTTTTGGACCTTAACGTCATTCTAATAGAGTTGACATGTGCCAAACATTCAATTTCCTCGACCGTACTAACCATAATTATACCGTATTGTAAAATGAGACATACTTGTTATATAAGATGTGTATAAATGTTATTTAAGATCTTGACAAAAATTTGACATGTAAAACTACGTTTTATCAAGGAATAAATGAAATGAAATAAAATTACCGACCTGCCTTAGAGTCTCTGTAAAACTACTTTGAATTTCACTAAAAATGAACATTTGGCTAAACGTATGAAATGCGGAAAGTAATGATGGATAAGTAAAAAATTGGCTGTGAAACTAAAGTTGTAACAAGCCAAAGCTCAAATGACTGTAGCGGTAAAAGTTTTTAGGACAACTGAAACATTTGGATAACATCAAATGATAAAAATTTCGGACAAACGATATTCGGTCAATAAATTATAGTGATTGCGATAGGTTACCTATGCTCTGGTCTCGTTATGCGAAAAACGCGTGGAAATCATGTATTTTCCTTGTATTTTTCATACAGCCTTTGAAAACCACTTCCAAGACAACACCTTCCCAAAGGTAAACGACATTTGAATTTGAATTTTCGGATTAGATGTTTAATGAGTATCTTGTGTATTTCAATTAACCTAATATTGTCCTCGCGCCACAATTTGATATTTGGGTCACGACTTAATTAACATCCCGCAATAGATTTGCAAACACGGCATTGAGCCGTTGAAACCTGAAACTCGACAGAGAGTGCGATTGCATGTATTGTTCAAATAAAAATAACACCCGTTTCAGATGTTATATCGGCGCTAATGAATCTGATGATCAATACAATTTAACATCAAGAACACAACTCTGACTATCCTTTATGAATTATGAGCATAATCAGAGTTGTGTTGTGTCAAAAAGAAAACCAATCATACATTTTTAAATAAAGGAAAAATTGAAATATTTAATGCTCCGAGCCGGATTCGAACCGGCGACCACAGGCATTCATGGCCCGTCGCTCGGAGCATTAAATTTTTCAATTTTTCCTTTATTTAAAAATGTATAATTTCGTTAGCAGCGTAACTGCTTAATTCAAAATTAAAACCAATCATATTTAAATATTTCTATGACAGTATATTTATTTACCTATTTAGTGAGACTACAAACGAAACAAACGAAATAAAAGCAGTTTACGTATAAGCATCATCTACCTATACCTAATTATTAGTCAGGGGAGAAAATAATAATAATAATAATAATAAATACTCTTTATTGCACCACTACAAAAGAGAAACATCTTACAAAAAATTTTGCTTAATAAATAATGGTATCAACAGGCGGTCTTAAAAAAACTGGCGGTAAAAATATTGTTACTAGTACTAATAGCATCTCAAACCTTTTTCAACCGAGTTCAAAAAAAAGGAGGAGGTTCTCAATTCGGTTGTATTTTTTTTTTTTAATGTTTGTTACCTCTGCACGGCTAGCACGCGACGGCGCGCGAGCTCTCTCGATTTTTCTCGCACTACCCGTCTCTCTCTTAGTAGAACACTTAGAACAAGAGGTATAGTGCGATAAAATCGAGAGTATGTCGCGGCCGTCCCATGCGAGACGTGCAGAACTCCGTCATTGATGAGCCGAATACTCGTAGTTTTTTTTTGTGTTTGTAAGTATATGCTTCCAGGTGGGTCCCATTTTTTTCAAAATTAAGTTGGATGATGGGATCTATGAGGAATTCAGGGAACTCCTCAATTATATTAGGCACGCGTGTAGTGATTTTGGTATTTTCTATTATAACTAGTGTATTTACACCCGGAAATCATAAAATTGGTGGAGTGGAATTGATGATGAAGACCACAGGTGACTTATGGAATTCCTCAATTATGTACTTAAAAGTACAAAAGTAATTCACAGATTCTGATAAGATTCCGTTGAAATAGCAACTAATGAAGGTGATTTATGGATTCGACGGAAGTCCTCAAATATTATCGGCCCACATACAGCGTTTCGGTTTTTTTCTCTAATAATCAACGCATTTGCTCTCGGAAATCAGTTCATGTGGTAAATTGGAAAATAAATGTAGAAATATTCTCGTGCCTTGGTGGAGTACTAAATTGAAGTCGGTTAAAACTTTGTTTTTAAAGTGAATTATTATTTATTCTGTAATCTAGTATGTAGTGGCAACCCTAACACTATGCAATTTTCTTCTCTCAATAAGAGGAAATCAAACCACTTTAACTTTTTTTACTTAAAAAAAACGAAGCAAAAATATGGTGTTAATTACATGTCATCTCAATAAATGTTAATCAACATCAACATATTACATTTCACAACTAAAACTTCAAAACTATTTCGTGTTCTCGTTGCCGATTAGTCATAAATTGAGAAACATGTACTATCGACAACACAGCTAACTGACCACCCGTGCACTTTATGTGCATTGTAATAAGGTTCTTTATAAATACAGGATGGTCAGCTAACTGTGTTGGCGTTTGTACTCTAACTCGCATATTATGCTTGTTGTCATTTGCCTCGCAGAGGAAATTTGGTAAAAATGTTAATAACTTTCTGGGTAGTCTTATCATCATCATCATCATCATATCAGCCGAAAGACGTCCACTGCTGGACATAGGCCTCCCCCAAAGAGTGCCACAATGGCCGGTCCTGCGCCACCCGCATCCAGCGGACTCCAGCAACCTTTACCAGGTCATCAGTCCACCTTGCGGGGGGCCTACCCACGCCGCGCCTTCCGGTACGTGGTCGCCTCTCGAGAACCTTTCCGCCCCAACGGCCATCGGTTCTACGTGCAATGTGCTCCCCATTGCCACTTAAGTTTAGCGATTCGGAGGGCTATATCGGTTACCTTGGTTCTGGTGCGGATAGCCTCATTTCTGATGCGATCGCGCAGAGAAATTCCCAACATAGCCCTCTCCATTGCCCTTTGGGTGACTTTGAGCCTTCTTATGAGGCCCATAGAAAGCGACCACGTTTCCGTGCCATACGTCATCACTGGCAACACACACTGGTCAAAGATTCTCGTCTTGAGACACTGCGGAATATTGGACGAAAAGATGTGCCGTAGCCTCCCGAATGCTGCCCAGCCGAGTCGGATTCGACGAGTGACCTCTTTCTCAAAGTTGGACTGGACAGTCTGTCCTAGGTATACATAATCGTCTACAACTTCGAGCGTAAAGTGTCCGATTGAAATAGGAGTTGGTACTACATGGGCATTTGACATGATCTTTGTCTTATCCATGTTCATCCTTAGACCAACTCGCTCGGAGGTTTTACTGAGGTCATCGAGCATCGTACTTAAGTCCTCCATGGTCTCAGCCAAGACTACTATATCATCAGCAAACCGATGGTGAGTGATGTACTCGCCGTTGATGTTGATGCCTAGCCTTCTCCAGTGCAGCGGTGAACAGTTTTGGGGAAATAACATTCCCTTGCCTGACACCCCGCTGCAGCGGAATAGGCTTCGAACTCCGACCCTGGAGTCGGACTGACATAGTGGCGTTCTCGTACAAACACTTCAGCACTTCGATATAGCGGCAGTCTACTTGGCACCGTTGGAGAGACTGGGTAGTAGTAGTAGTAGTAGGGTAACTTGCCATACAAACACTAGCACAGCGTCAATTTTGAATATTATCACAGGAAAATCAGAAGTTTTGACGACATCACAAAAACACTCTGTTACTCGCATGGCTAGTTGCTCAGTGTGTGTGTGTGTGTCAGCAAAGAATAGTACCTACATTACTCTACTGAGGCCGGGAAGTAAGGGGTGGTCGATGCCGGCCGAGTTCATATAGACGGCCGAGCGTAGCGAGGTCGTATAGTTATGAGGCTGGCAAACCCTTTTCACGCCGAGGTATGGATAGTGCTTTTCTCAAACATGTAATGAAATAAATTAAAAAAACTCCAAGAAATCAAACTTTAATTTTAATTCCGCCCCGCGCGCTGCCGGCGCACGTGAGCGGGCCCGAGCTACAGTGTTTCATATTATGATCTTTAATTAGGAACTTAATTTTGACTTATAATAATAATTATTTGCAATTTCCTCGCAGTAGGCGTGAAAATAACTATGTAATGTCTCGGCCAAAAGTGCAATAGATGGACTCGTCTCCTTCGAGGTCTTCACCTAGCGGCTCGGACCTCGAACCCACTCGTCCATCTATTGCCTATTACTTTCTAGCCTTTACAACAATGTACTATTAATAATGCCACAACAACTTTATTATATTTGACAGGTGGGAATGATGACATTAATGCTGGTGAGCGAGGCGTTCCCATGGGTGGGTGCGACGCGCGCCTGCTGCGCCGTCCGCGTTGTGATGCGGGTGTTCGGCGTCGGCAGCGTCTGCATCGCCGTCACTATGGCGCTCGAGCGATATCTGGCGCTCACCAGGCCCTTTCTGTACCAGAAGGTGAGTCGAGTTATGTCAGATGGGCGTCATTGGTGCAATTTTGGAGAGATTCTACACTGCGGGTCAACCAGGTCTTGTCAAGGATCAAGATAAGCGCCGCGCTTTTACACAGGGTGTTTTTATAATGAGTATCAATTTTTTTTCCAGGCATTTGGCATCATTTGATTTCATTTATGAATACACACAATAAAGTTTTTTTTTACAATAATGACTGTAGTGTGGTCACCGAGTAGAATGTAAACAAACTAGACACACAATGTGTTGTATAGTACGGGTAGTTCACATTTACATCAGGCTGGCCTCCCGATCATGCAGAATGAGTTACCCACTTTTAGTCGAGTTTCAACCATAGAGTAAAATGGATAGCAACTGCAGCGTGCCAGCGACACGTCGTCGCCCTGAACTAAAAAAATCCATAACATAACTATACGTAGAGCACAGTAAGTACATATAGGCGCACGGGTTCTGTTCTCACTTGTATTTATTTTTATTTTTATTTTTATTTGAATGAAAAGAAACACAAAGAAAGAAAGAAACACTTTTATTAAAGTAGCAAAACAGAACAACACAAAATATACAAGAATTTTGCGAAGGAAAGTTTCTTTGCATATTTCCGTATCCGCTGTACACAAGGCATGGTTACATAATTATATGATCTGCAACAAATGAGAAAGCAGTGAGAAATAAGAAATACTCAGACAGAATAAGATGTAGTAAGATTGATAAACTAATGTTATTGTTAACAATAGGTAATCAGGGTTTGGATAGAATGGCCATGATCATGCAATGGAGAAAGTAGGATCTAATGGCGCTGAGTACACTTTTTTATTTTAGCAGATGATAAAATAAATAAGTACTTACGCGTTTTAGCGCAATTTGGTACGCAACACTTTCTTTTAACAATTGTCCTCGGTATCCGTATAAATAAATAAATATTAGGGGACAATCTTACACAAATCGACCTAGTCCCATAGGCTAGGCATAGGCTCATTAAGGCTTGTGTTATGGGTACTAGACGACGATATATATAATACTTAGATATATATACTTAAATACATAGAAAACTTCCATGACTCAGAAACAAATATTCATGCTCATCAAGTCAACACACAAATATTTGCCCTTACCGGGATTCAAACCCAAGACCTTCAGCTTCGTAGGCAGCGTCACTACCCACTAGGCTAACCGGTCGGCCGTATCGTAATATTCGTAATTAAGATCAACTCCAGTGGGCTATAGCAACAGTCAGTCAAAAAGAGCAGGGAAATCGGAGTCCAAGGATAGCAAAGTCCTCGTGTAAAATGTGAGAATATCAGAGTCCAAGAGTAGCCAAGTCGTAACCTATTGGTTAAATCAAAACACAGAAAAGAGAAAAACACCTTCACACGCGGGAGACAGTACAGCCATTGACAGTTAATAAAAGTTAAAGCAAAAACTAGTATTACGTTCCGTTTTATAAAATTTGCATGAGTAGGTAGTGCGTTTTGAAAAGTCCATCAATATTTATTTTCATAGAACAACACTATTCTCATGTTATTGTATTTAATTTTTATTACTTTGAACAGGATATTTTCTACATAAGCGCATAATTTTTTATATGTTGGGAATAAAGTGTATGCATAGAATGAAATGTAAATGTCAGTGATGCCAGCTAGCAGCATCAATGAACAATACCAGCGTAAAAAATAAATACAGTAAAGTGGGCTCTACATTTTTCCATTCGATAGAATCTTAAGGTGTGGAACCCACTTAAATTAATGAATTAGCGCCATCTGGCGTCAACGTCTCTAAGTACAATTTTCTTCATACAATCGGTCTTTAGTACGTAGTGAAAACACTCTGGCCACGCCATTAAAAAAAAGGAAGAGTCAGACTTGACGTTTGTTGTTGAAATTTGTTGATACATTTATTGAAATTGCGCCTCAATACGAATTTAGCGCATATAAGTTTCCATATCAGAATCGATAATTTTTTTATGCTTTAGAATTTAATATGCGTTTTGTGAAGGTCTATCACAACACCGGATAGAGATTATTACTGTTGGATTGTTATGGCTAGGCCGCCATCTTGACGTCACTGACAGTTGACAGATATGGCGGCTACGATTTCAAGTCAAGGTCAAATGTTTCCGAAAATAAATAAAAACTATCCTATACGGAAGCTAGAGTAATAATGTACAGTCGACAACACAGCTAAGTGACCATCGGGAATCTAATCTGACCTTAAGTGCATTGTAATAAGGTTCTAGGTTTTCAGGTTGGTTAGTTAGGTGTGTTGCTGTGTGTACTTACTTATGAAAAATGTGACATATTTTTCCGTTCATGTGAAGCTGAGATCATTCGGGACACAACAATGCTTACAATACAATACAATACAAATATTATTTATTGCTCACCAGACATAGTAAAAATAAAATACAGGTAATTCAACATAAACAATGGTAGACAACAGGCGGTCTTATCGCTAAAAAGCGATCTCTTCCAGACAACCTTTGTGTGGTGGAGACGATGCAATAAAATATATGATTTGAGTAGGTGAAAACAGAACAACAGAATAAAAACTTAACTATAAGAAATACTATACACTTACATAAATACATATATATATATATACACTCAGAGGCAATGAAAACGGGTCACTTCCCATGGATTACTTTTACAAAGTGACCCGTTTTCATTGCCTCTGAGTGTATATATATATAAACCTACTTACATACACATACAATAACTAAATGTCACAGAAACAGTATAACTTACAGCCGAAAACAAACAGCACACACCAAGTAGGAATGACTATTTACGGAAGAGAAAAATAGTAATCCTTAAGTCTAGTTTTAAAAATGGGAAGAGACTTAGCACGTTTAATCTCAATAAGCAAAGAATTCCATAATCGAACAAGAAAGTAAAAAAGAATTGTTGTAAAATTTAGAGTTTGATGAGGGAACACTCTACGGAACCCTTCACTGCGCATGGCCCGACACGTACTTGGCCAGTTTTTAATTTAGAGATTAATTATAAGTGAGAGATAAAATACTGCTTATTTTTACTGGACGGCTCTTAATCGCGTATAGTTGATATTATTTTACCTTTTTACGTATTTTTTTTATTTCCTTGCATAATGCATTGTAAAACGTTGTATATTATGCACGTGCGTATAGGTAATTCCCAACTCGTGTGTCGTGGTCACCGTCACTCGTTGGGAATTACCTACTTTCCTCACTTGTAGCATAAATTACTATTTTCCACCCCACCTTAGTTATCTTGTTTGTTGAAGTCTAAATAAAGAAAGGATGTTGGTAGTAAGTAAATCCACAAAACCAAGAAGTCGTATTTATCATAGCCAAGCTGCATTCATCTCAATAAAAGAGAAATCCCTTCGCTTTTATTCAGGAAACGGATAGATAAATAATGCTAATGTGAACAAAAAGGGCACATTCGTTTAAATCCAGCTAGTTCTATTTTTAGCCAATTCAGATAAATTGTATAAGTACACAACGTAGGTATACTTGACTAGACACATTTTCAAAGCAAATCTTTCTTGATGTAAATTACAGACTCATTTATTATTCATGAACTTGTATTCCTGCATTCAAGAATACTACCGGGCTGTCCTAAGCAAAATTCGAGGGTTCTCGGATCGACTGGGGTGGAATACGAATGAACTAGCCTGGTCCTGTTATCTAAACAAATAGTGGACGTAATCCATACTAACCATACTTCCATACTTAATATTATAAATGCGAGAATGTGTCTGTCTGTTTGTTACCTCTTCACGCTTAAACCGCAGAACCGATTGGATGAAAGTTTGGTATAGAGATAATGTGAATCCCGGGGACATAGGATAGTTTTTTATCCCGGAAATCATCCCCTAGGGAGGTGAAATGCGGGCTGAAAGTTTGTATGGAGCTACGATATAAACGAGTTCCATGGGGACGGAGTCGCGGGTAGAAGCTAGTCTAAAATATCCGTAAGGTAAACGTCCTAGTCCTTGACGTTGCACGCACTGTGGGCACTTTATGTCAAAGTGACATGTATTAAATCGAATAAAGGGAAATTCTTAGTTCGAATCCCTTTATAGGGCACGATCTAAATTTCATAGCCAAAATGACCACCTGTTAAGGTCATCTTTTGTATTTTTTTATGGGCCAGAATTTTTAGGTCTACACAATAGCAAGAGACTTGAATTATGAATAAATTTTAACTTTGCCCGTTAAAGGCATATTGCTTTTGACATAAAGTGCCCATGCCATACACTAGCTAGTGCAACGCCAAAGACTACGACGTTTACCTTACCTGCAATAAAAACTGAATCACTTCATTGCAAACCACAGTTCCTAACGCTCCAAGAGTTATCTATATAGTAAACTAATGTGTCCTGACCTTACGCAGTAGGTACTTCTACGCAGGCACCCCACAAACATATAAGCCTATAAGTTTGGCTCTTGAATATACAAAATATTATGTTTTTTTAATAAAATTGCCATGCACAACATTTTTGAACCTCTCGAAATTAGGGAAAAATTGTCACAAGAAAATGCAGTTTTCATGTTTCTTTACAATCGTATAACATTCAATTAGTGTTGTTAGAATACTAGTCTTGAAGACTTTCGAACCTTAAAGACTCGCAAACCTTGAAGGTTCAAGCTTTGAAGACTTGAGCGTTGAAGGTTTGAGCTCAAAAACGGTTCAGAACCTTAACGACTTAAGCTTTTTATGAGCTTTTAAGAGTAAGTCATTAAGACTCAGCCTTCATACAGAGCTCAAGCTTTAAATACTCATTTATTGAATGCTCAAGCCTTCCGAACCTCGAAGGCCTCAGACAAGCGTTAAGAGCTCAAACACTGAGCGCTCTAGGTACAATTTCACGATTTTTAGTACGATTTTATCTCAAGTAGGTGTGATGTTACTGATGTTAGATAGTAACGAGAGATTTTACTAAGATTGCAAATACAACTACTTGACCAGTTCTTTCCCGTCCCGTTTGACTTAAATTTGGTTCAACTAGTAACAATTTCGTGAATTTAAAGTAATTACTTATAATCATATTTTGAGTAAATTGTATGCAATTATATTTTTTCACATGTTATACATTAAAAAAAATCATATTGAATATATATGACACAATTTGATTTATTATTTTTCATATTATTAATAAGAAAAGTAATGCCTCTACATATCTCAAATATGTCACAAATTGATCTGATTTGTTACAAGCTTTTAAAACTTTTACACGCTCTAAACCTTATAAACTTAAACCTTCAAAGCTCAGGAGGCTTTAAAGCTTTGTGCTTGAAAGCAGTAACACGAACCTTTTAATTTGGCGTATACCTACGCTCGAGGCTTTAAGGTTCGAGGCTTCTAGACTCAGCAGTCGCGACTCGAGTCTTGTAGTTTATGCCTCGAAGCTTAAATTCACAACACTACGAGTACATTCAATTCGTGTTCATCTGCGGCGCTACCACGAACTTCGGAAGTCGAAGTTCGGGTATTTCCATCTCTATCGCACTCCCGAGCACCCTCGAGTGACAGGGATGCATGTATTACGAACTTCGACTTTCGAAGTTCGTGGTAGCGCCGCTCAGTGTTCCGCGTTCCGTCCTTCACCTTGCTGGGAACATTGAGCAATGCCAGCTGCAGCGGGGCTAGCACATTTGACGGCGCACCGCGAAGCGAGTCGAGAGCAATTTGCACGGAGCGAGTGAGATAGGAAGCGCTCAAGCGAAACACGAGCAAGCGAAAGGATCCTATAGTTGAACGACGAGTGAAGCGAGTGGTTCTAAAATAGAATCTTGAGCGTAGCGAGTGTTTCACCACACGAGAAGCAAAATACACTTTTACCCGTGTGTAACACAAAACTTTTCACCTCACTGTATCCAGGAAAATGCAACATGCAAAAAAACAGCTCATAAAAATAAGTCTTTATTTGTACAGATTATACTCATCATCAGGTTAATTTTATTATAATCATAATCAATATAGTGTAACATTATTTAAAATTGTAATTAACTAATTAAGATAACCAATCAGTCTTCATTTGTACTCGGCAATGGACGTATCACGTCTACGTGCACAACACACATAGACGCTGTTTAGAGCCGTATAATTTAATTAGAGTACGACACTTTTCGTTATCCATGTCTACGGCCGTGCGAGTCAACTGAAATCAAAACACATCCGTCCCATCCACGTCCCATCCCATCTGCTCTCGAAGAAAACACTGACGCTCCTTTGCCGCGCCGCCAAAAACCGACAACAATTAATGGTCACGCTCCAAGGTCAAATTACTTTCCCCACTAATGGATAAAATGCGTTTTTTTTACCCGCTTGTTTGAAAGGATAAGAAACGGCTTTCCGAGGTAGTGAGGGGAAAAAGGTATTTTTATAATCCTATACCTACTACCTACGTCAGTGTGACATACTTTTTTCTAAATATGGCAAAATTCATCGCGATGGCAGCGCCATATACCTAACCCAAATGGCGCTTTGTCTTAGAACCACACACCGCCACACCAACAGTGTTATGATTACTATCAGTATTCTAACTAAGAGATCTGAATAAGAAAACTTAACTTTGTTTCTTACACTCCCACGCTAACCTTTTCTATTCAATTTGCGTAGTCCGTGCCACACGGGTACGGCGCGCTTCATATCTCACAATTATATTCTTATTCAGTTCGTAGTATAAATTAGTAGTAGCGTGTCGTCTCGCCTTAACGTCGCGAAATCTAAACATCTACAAGTTTATACTACGAACTGAATCCTTACTAGTAGTGTGTGTGTTTGTATGTTTGTCCTTCTTTCACGTCGCAACGGAGCGTTGTATTGTTCTGATTTTTGTATGGAGATAGTTTAGAAGCTGGAGAGTGACATAGGCTACTTTTTCCAGCGGGAAAACATCTAATTCCCACGGGAAAATTCAATATGTTACATTTTCCTATAACCACGCGGGCGAAGCCGCGGGCATCAGCTAGTAAGAATATAATTACAGGATTAAACAAACTTTCCTGAAGTGAAGTTCTATCCTGATTAGATATATGAATTATTCAGTTCGTAGTAGGAATTTCCCTCCCTCCCAAACATTACCATGATACATGTTAATATTTCCCTTATCTTTATTTAGCTCTAAACTTAATGAATTTGACATCTGGTAGTGTTGCTATGGCTGTGTAGTTTTTAGACTATGAATTCGCGACGTTAAGGCGAGACGACACGCTACTACAAGTTTAAACTACGAACTGAATAAGAATATAATCAGGATAGAACTTCACTTCAGGTAAGTTCGTTTAATCCTGTAATTAAAACATCAATTGAAGAGTATAAGATATGGATAAAACATACAAATAATAATAATAAACCATTTATGAAAAGTCGGCTACATTAAATAATCTCAACCATAAGCATTATACTGCTGGTAATATACTGTCACTGTGGCGTCGCGCGTCAGTTCTTGTGCGACTTAGCAATCTTAATTAAACACTTACTGTAACACTGCGTTCGCGGACGATGTGTTGCAATTTATTGTTGTTCCGCACGAAGCTTGAGGCCGCGGACTGGGCGCCAGCGGGCAGCGAGGCGATGAGCGGCTGCCGAAGTGCCCATACATTGAAATCGCTCGAATGTATGAACTGCCGCTCGTCGCCCCGCTGCCCGCTGGCATCCAGTCATATTGGCCTCAAGGCGATGGGTTTTTAACCCCAGCTACAGGGATGGTATATCTATGTTGAAATACTTCGTTTACTTACAGTCCAAAAGTCTAAGTACTTGTAAGGTAATACTAAATTCACTAAAGTCCAGTGTCCACCTACAATTTACAGTTTCTACTAATATGTTCTACAATATATAAGAAATAAAAACGCGTAGGTGGTTAATACTTTTTGCCAAGGCTGTATGTACAAAGAAAATTAACGTATGTCTCTACGAGTTATTGTTGTTCCAAAAGAGCGCAATAAAGTCTTAGACAAAACCAGTAGCTGAATAGCAATATTTGTTCTAAAAGCCGTTTCTCTTCGTCCTATATATTTGGATGAATAAGCCGCAGTTGGCAAGATCCCACCCGCGACCGTGAAACATTTCCAATCGAGCCTTATATCACTTTCCTACTTCCGCGTAATATCAACAACTTGACCCTTGTTTTTCTCCAGTCTTTGCCAGTTTTATTTGCTAACTTGTTTCCAATGTCAACTAAAACGTAACTTTTCTTATTACCTACAGACTTTGTCATTAAGTATGTTAATAGTAATTTAATCTGCCTGTTTTGCAGAAGAGACGTAACAAAGAGTCCTTTGGGGTGTGCTTGGCACTGTACAGTCAGCGTCATATAGTTAGTAGCAGCCAAAGTAAACAAATATTTCGTAACACACCCTTATTCTTACAGTAATAAGGACGTGTACCGAAATATTTGGCTACCTTGCCTGCTACTAAGTATATGACGCTGACTGTACATAAATCTTCAATGTTATTCAACTTACTTTACAGTAATATTTTATCACCAGTTTTTCCCGCGACGTCGTCCGCGCGTAACGTCGTTTTTATCGTAACTCCATACATACTTTCGCCCCCCTTTTCATCATCTAAGGATGAATTTTGGTATAAAAACTATACTTTGTCCTTCATCGGAATTAAAAGTACTTACTTATATACCAAATCTCATCTCAATCGGTTTAGCGGTTTAAGCATGAACAGGTAACAGACAGAGTTATTGTCGCATTTATAATATTAGTATATGGATTGTATGAAACGAAGAGGGTCCTTAGTTACATTATTTTAAAGATTAGCTTACTCCAGACGCCTTTTTTTACAAAAATAGACTCCGCCGCAAACTTGCTTTTTGTTTTCTTTCTAACCTCACCATATTTTCACACGGCCGTAAGGTACCTACTAAACCGTAGGACGAAATTAACAGACTTGTTATTTACATATACTGAAAATAAAACTAAGTCAAAAAATGTTACATTGTGGTTACATCTTATAGTTTTCAAAATAGCGATAAAAAATCGTCCATTTAACCCACTTTTACAAAACATTTAATATCTCCGAAACATTTTTCGCCCCCGTAAACCCTTATATTCGAAATTCGTTGAAATCGTAGAGCCGTCTTCGAGAACGTGATAACAAATATATATAATACAAATATTGCTCGTTTCATAGAATAAATGTACGAGTAGGTATCAGTAATATAATATACTCCAAATTTCTTTTCATTGCATTATAGAAGCAGTGATTCTAATAGTTCAGACAGTGAATTAATTTGAACATAAAACATCGCAAATATATTAAAATGGCTTTACGACTTTGTAATGGCAACGCTTTGCTTGCTCGTCACGCGCGGCAGCTGATTCACAACACTGCTACTGTCCAGTGACTCCAGTGTATCGCTACTTAACTCACGTACCTAGATGGGAATATACATTCTGTTCTTTACTCACATTCATATTTATGACGTGTGTGTCATGTAAATAGGTATGAATCTAATTTTTAAGGGCTAAAAGCATAATCCCTAATGAATATGTTCATTATGGCTTCGTATGCTTTCAACATTTTGATATATTTAGAAAAAAAACGACCAAGCAGAAAGACCAGCATGTCGTGTCACAAGAAAAATGCGGCGATGAAAAAATCGCATAGGTCACAACACACATGTATGGCGGCGTAATTGGTATGTACTTAAAACTGACAACTTATTTCATAGGTAAAATTGTTGCCGAAGAATTAAAAAATAAATATTTTGATACGACTCACTGGCCATAGGTACCTACTCTTAACAAGATTGATTGTGCAACATTTGATTGTACTAAAGACTCAGCGACGTCAGTAGGTGTCAAATAAACGTTAGCATTAAGCTGCTCGAGAAAAATAAATATTACTAAAGGTTTTTTATCAGGGGTCATTTCATTGTTGTATCTTTTGAATAAAACTGTTAACAGAACTAAAACTATCATAACCATTAGGTTCCCTTGGAAGATACACACTGTACATCATCACTTCTTTACACACACTCACACAGTGACGGAACAGGATTTTGGTTGATTGATACCGTTGATCGCGCTCAATCTCTCTTCTCTTCCTCCAATAGTAACCATCTTTTCATCTCTCCTGTTCTGAAAGTTGACTTTTCATGGGTCAGCCGGGTGGAAAAATGCGTTTTCTCCCCTAGGATGGAAAGTATTTTTTTTTATTGTTGAGATCAGCCACGGAGTCGAAGATAATTAAGTTACGTCATATTTAATTATAATAAAAGGACATTTATTTAAACTCAGCAATTAATTAATCGACGGGATAATTACAATCCACAAGTGAATATTACAATCCTTTTACAGTTGGTCTATCATTCTATTGTAATTACAGTAAATTAATGTAAATTTCGGCTGCCCGCCATAATGCCATGACACTTTCCTTTCTTGACGTTTCTGCATGTACCTCTAGATTAGTCGCGTCGCGGCCTACTCGATTTAATCTCGTGGCAAGTGGCCAGTGCAAAAAAGAAAATGTAAACTATTAGGTACGTCGAAAGTCGAAATGAATAGTTATTTGTTATGCAAGGCTGGAAAGTTGTTGTTTGGCGCAAGTGCTTGTATTGAAAGCCGAGCCAGCGAAGGATTGTAAGATTGAACCATGAGCGAAGCGAATGGTTCAAAAGTACAATCCTGAGCATAGCGAGGCTTTCAAGGCACGAGACGCCAAACAACTTTGCTGCCGAGCGAAACACACAACTTTTCACCTCACCACCGCGAGGAAAATTGTAAATGTACCTAATGAAAGTAATTTGGACCTTTTACTCATTGTCAATGAAGGTTTGTATATGTCGGCGGCCGATCGTAAAATCCGCCAGATCACGAAATTCCTAGGCATATCGTGAAACGCCGCCATTTCATGATTTGGCTAAAGGACATCCGCCATATCGTTCAAAACTTAACGTTTAACGATTTGTCTAATGACGTTTAGGCAGATCATGAAATTCCTAGGCATATCATGAAACGCCGGCATTTCATGATTTGGCCAAGCCAGTGACGTTTAGGCTGATCATGAAATTCCTAGGCATATCATGAAACGCCGGCATATCGTTCAATACTCACCGTTATACGTAAGTAGGGTGTCCAAAATTGAATTAGGTAAATTAAAAAAAATAAGAAGTGCGGACTGATAATCTCCAGCGAGTCGACGCCACCCCGCTGCGCGGGGTGTCTATTTCTGGTCTGAGGGACACAAGTGAACCCTAACCTAACCGACCTAAGACAGAGTTCGCTTATGACAAACCATTTTTGTCCGCCCTGATTATTAGCCCCCAACAAAAACGGCCGCCATCGCATGTGCAGCGCCACCAGTGGCCAAGAAAGAAACTATTTTACGATGTGCCCGGTATAGAGCTAGGAATATCGACGAATGCGTTGCTCTAATCGATCTGCCGTATTGTTTATCAGGCACATCGTGATAAGCCTAGCCGACTTTTAGGCATATCATGAAATGGCGCCGTTTCACGATATGCCTAGGAATTTCGTGATCTGGCGTATTTAACGATCTGCCGCCGACATATACATCTCATAAAGATTAAAACATTTTATAATTATTAAATGTAACATAAACATTTTTGCATCTTTAAATAACTCCACGCTTACCGACATTAAAAAGGTCAAAGTATTGTTGGGTACTCACGGGTGGCTTTATTTTACTTTTTCCGCTAATTTAGCAGGCATTCAAATTCATATACAGGGTGTTAACGGGGTCATGATCCGGAATGACAAAAAGCGAATAAGATGATCATACTGAACAACCTTTCCCATGGGACCAACCACGAAATCGCAAAAAAAAAAGAGCCAATTAAGAGTTAACTGTGAGTTAACTGCGATTTAATTGAGAGTTATGTATGGAATACCTGGTTTTTTTTTGCGATTTCGTGGTTGGTCCCATGGGAAAGGTTGTTCAGTATGATCAGGTTTGAAAATTTCGCTTGTAAGTATGTATGTAGTGTATATTTATGTATATATATTTATTTGTGTATGTAAGTATTTATTTTATTTATGTACCTATATGTATTTGTGTAAATATGTTGTATATAGAAATACCGTAATGTTAAATTTTTTAGTTGTTATTTGCACTGCCCCACAATCTTTTCCGCTTTGCCTTAAGGTTTGACTGGTAGAGAATGCCATATGGCATTAAGTCCGCCTTTTGTACGATAAGTTTTCTTTTGTGCAATAAAGTTTAAATAAATAAATAAATAAATCATCTTATTCGCTTTTTGTCATTCCGGATCATGACCCCGTTAACACCCTGTATATTATGTATATCTTCTGCACTAAAATCTATAAATAACTTCCATTATTTTGATTTTACTGTCGCTTTAGAACAAAACAAAATAAAATGTAATTGAGTTTTTTCTTAAATTTACTTTTTAAACGGTGCGTTCCAAATTTGCACAAAGTGAAAAGTTTAGAATAATGTTTTATATATTTTTTTAATTATTCATTAGTATTGTATCCTTATAAGTCAGTCTATTTATTAATATTTCATGCATAATTAAGAAATAATAAGTATTAAAATTTTAATTTTATCATAATTCTAATAATAAATTATTAGCAGAACAACATAAGTTTCAGAACGCAGGATAATGACATCTCATTTTGTATAGAAAAAAGTTGGATCTCGCGATTGACCGTCACGTTCCAAATTCTAAAACTCTTTCCACGCTAGCGGATATAATGGACTTTTGATCTGTGCTTTTGGGCGCAGATTTTGAGCGATAAAGCAAGCCTTTCCGAGTCGGTGAGTAGATTTTTTTACTCGGGTGGAATGGAATTACCCATTTTACCCTCAAACTATTGGCGCCTGAAAAATGTCGGCTCACTTTCAACTGTGTGTGTGTGTGTGTGTGTGTGTGCGTGTGCATGTGCGTGTGCGTGTGCGTGTGCGTGTGCGTGTGCGTGTGCGTGTGCGTGTGCGTGAGCGTGTGCGTGTGCGTGTGCGTGTGCGTGTGCGTGAGCGTGTGTGTGTGTGCGTGTGCGTGTGCGTGTGCGTGTGCGTGTGCGTGTGCGTGTGCGTGTGCGTGCGCGTGTGCGTGTGCGTGTGCGTGCGCGTGCGCTTGCGCGTGTGCGTGTGTGTTGTGTTTTGTGTTGTGTTGTCGTGTGCAAAACCTCACGATGAATGAGCTTTAGACCAGCATTTTTTGTAGGCCTACCCATACGCCATGTTTGGCGCAGACTCAAAATTACTTAGGTACACTTAGATCAATTTAAGAACTTAGTTATTAAACGAAATAAGAAAAAAATATTATTTTTGCTTTTCAGTTTTTTTTTCGGTGGTTTAATTTTTTTGTATAGTGCATTACTGCAGAGACCCACGTACCGGAAGGCGCGGCGTGGGTAGGCCCCCCGCAAGGTGGACTGATGACCTGGTAAAGGTTGCTGGAGTCCGCTGGATGCGGGTGGCGCAGGACCGGTCACTTTGGCACTCTTTGGGGGAGGCCTATGTCCAGCAGTGGACGTCTTTCGGCTGATATGATGATGATGATGATGACTGCAGAGACCAGCAAGTAAGCCATCCTGGACGAGTATGATTTAGCCGGCCGAGCCGAAGGCGAGGTCCGGCTATAATACGAGGCCAGGATGGCACTTATGGTCGAAGCGTGTATAGTAACGTGCTTTTCTCAAAAATAAAACGTTTGAATAAAAGTTAGAATAAAAAATATATAGGTACAGTCACCAGCATTAGTATATGCCATAACAAAGGCAGTAGAAGTAAAAACATGAATAATTTTAATTTTGCAAAAAAAAAAAACAACAAAAAAAAAAACAAAAAAAAGGAAAAAAAAAGAAAAGTTCGTCTTACATCAAACTATTCCACCCCCCAAGCCTCGTCCCGAATCTCTCCCCATCCTACCTCCTACGCATCTGACGTCATAAATGTTCTATATTTAAATATTATGATATGTAATGGGATTTCATACTTACTTGCTGGACACTCTTGTTCTATACTATTTAAATATTATGATATGTAATGGGATTTCATACTTACTTACTGGACACTTCTAAAAATTGTCCAGGATGAATCACTTTCGGATACTATCTGCACAGATGTTATGGGAACATTTCGTACTATTTTAGAGAAAAAAAGTTTTTTTCATCTCTCACACTCTAAAGTAAGGTCATTGTTTATCTAAAGAGCAGGTTGAAATGAAAGTGAGGTGTGTCGCCCATATGGCTAGGGAGGCATAATAGGGCTGAAAAGTAATAAATAATTAAAAAGCAATCAATGGCAGAAACCTTTACAGCCTCAGTTTCAGAAGTTTTTACTGATTTTTGAAAGTTGTTCATAATCATCATGGGTTATTTTTTTTTATATTGATGTTAAATTAATTATTTGATTTATGATGACTATTATTATTTATTGCTATTTGAAGACTCAATATTTTTTTAAGCGTTCGTAGTCCAATGTAACCGCTTCAGAACCGCGTCCTAAAGTCATATATTTTTTTTAACAATGGCAAAATCTTAGAATGCCACGCTTCCATAAAATTGTGTTGACTTTTTAAATTTGTTGATAATTATGATGGGTTTAATTTAATTCTTTATTACTATATGGTATATATTGTCGGCGGCCGATCGTAAAATCCGCCAGATCACGAAATTCCTAGGCATATCGTGAATCGCCGCCATGTCATGATTTGGCTGAGTGACATCCGTCATATCGTTCTAAATTCACCATTTAAACGATTTGCCCAGTGACGTTTAGGCAGATCATGAAATTCCTAGGCATGTCATGAAACGCCGGCATTTCATGATTTGGCCAAGCCAGTGACGTTTAGGCTGATCATGAAATTCTTAGGCATATCATGAAACGCCGCCATATCGTTCAATACTCACCGTTATACGTCCAAAATTGAAGTAGGTAAATGAAAAATGAAAAAAAAAGGAGTGCGGACTGATAATCTCCAGCGCGGTCTATTTCTGGTCTGAGGGACACATGTGAACCCTAACCTAACCGACCTAAGACAGAGCTCGCTTATGACAAGCCAAGTTTGGCCGCCTTGATTTTTGGCTCCCAACAAAAACGGCCGCTATCGCATACGCAGCGCCACCAGTGGCCAAGAAATAAACTATTTGACGATGTGCCAGGCATACATAGAACTAGGAATATCGATGAATGCGTTGCTCTAATCCATCTGCCGTATTGTTTATCAGGCACATCGTGATAAGCCTGGCCATCTTTTAGGCATATCATGAAATGGCGGCGTTTCACGATATGCCTAGGAATTTCGTGATCTGGCGGACTTTACGATCGGCCGCCGACATATATATATACATTTAATAATGTTATTTTTCATACATAAACAATTAAAATTAGTTTTTCGATAAAACCGCTTCAAAAGCACGTGCAGGAAATGGTCCACACACAAACATTATTAAAGTCTGTCAACAGTTCCCGCTCAAATAGTCCACACTCAAACGCTTTTATAATAATAACTTGTCGGAAATGGGTGGCTTTCAACCCAAGGTTAACAATACTATTAATATGTTGCATCTAGAACACAACACCATCAGCCCGTGCCCCTATCAAACCAGCACGTAAAACGGAAAGAGCACATTTAGTTTTTATACGCCTCGTAAAACATGAAACTTTATGCTCGTACGAAACAAAATTTGGTGCTTAGGTAGGTACCTATACCCTATACTATACCTATACACACAGATTGATTAAGTGAGATTGATTTTGTGTGATATCAAGGTATCGTTCTTTTTTAGAATTCGTAGATTTATTACGGTTTTAAATAAGTACACAGTCATAATTATTAAAGAAATACACTACATTATTGTAGTACTTAGGTACTTATCTATTCTACCAAGTGAGGTTTAAGGCGGATTTTTCTATGCCGATAAGTTCTACATAAGCTAGAATGACTGATGGGTGACGGCTGAGATATGATCGGGTGCTGTTTGTGGAGTCCGGAATGACACGTTTTATTGTTGACCCTGTACATCTCTGACAATACGAGTATTACATTATTATTACTTTTTTTTTGTTTTAACGCTTAGAGATACACCGCCGTATACATCTCTGGGATACTAAATTAATATCATTAACTTCTTGTTAATTCTGATACAGACCTTATATCGAATGTATACTTAATGGATAATATTAAGCAATTTAGTTTTGTTTTCATTTAGTGACATTTAGTTTGTTAATCGTTAATATCGGTCCTTAATCTGCAAATTTAAATGATTATTGTGTAAGATTATTATTATTTTATTGTAAATTACCGTTTTACATGTAAAAGTGCCCTTGTGGCAAATAGCTAGTTGCAGAATAAATAATTGATTTTGATTGATTTTTTTAGAATAATCCTTTTATACTTCCAGATATCGCGTATTACCTTTAACCACAGGAGCTCAATTTCAATTGACATTTTGCCTACAATATGATGATATCAATATGTTACTCGCACTCATGCAACCCGACAACCCTTTATTATGCTAAATGTCGAACCAAATTGATTTCATGGTCAATTTACGTTCGCGCCGCAGTTATTCAATCAATCTACTGGAGTTCGACGCTCTTTCATTTGAATTGAGGAATATTTCACACTGCCAATTTCATACCTAAAGTAACAGATTTTTTAGCACTACATACTAAAACTCGTACGTAAACTACTACATAATTTCAATGTCAGACATTAAAACCGTTCTGTCATAATTTACTTTAAAATCAAAGTTTTAACCGACTTCAATTTAGTACTCCGCCAAGCCACGAGAACATTTCCACATTTATTTTCCAATTTACCACATGAACTGATTTCCGAGAGCAAATGCGTTGATTATTAGAGAAAAAAACCCAATCGCTGTATGTGGCCCGATAATATTTGAGGACTTCCGTCGATTCCACAAGGATCACCTTTGGTACTTCATTAGCTGCAATTTCAACGGAATCTTATCAGAATCTGTGACGTGCTTTTGTACTTTAAGTACATAATTGAGGAATTCCATAAGTCATCTGTGGTCTTCATCGTCAGTTCCACTGCACCAAATTTATGATTTCCGCATGTAAATACACGAGATATAATAGAAAATACCAAAATCACTACACGCGTGTCTAATATTATTGAGGAGTTCTCTCAATTCCTCATGGATCCCATCATCCAACTAAATTTTTAAAAAATGGGACTCACCTGGATGCATATACTTACAAACAAAAAAAATAATAATTTCGAATTGGCTCATCAATGACGGAGTTCTGAGGTAACAAACATAGAAAAAAAAAATTAAAAAAAAATACAACCGAATTGAGAACCTCCTCCTTTTTTTTGAAGTCGGTTAAAAATATTGTTTTTGAGTTTTGCTTTTTTAGGGTATCAACAAGGAACCCGTATATAGTTTCGCCATGTCCGTCTGCGCTTTAGCTCAGTGACCCTTACTACTAGAAAGCTGTAATTCAGGATGGGTATATAAATCATTTACGCCGACAAAATAGTAGAATAAAATCTTGAAAATATATTTTTCTGGGGTTTTTCGCTACACGTAAAGTGGGAATGTATTTTTGAAGTGAAAACTTCTTTAGCGGCGCTGAGCACTTTTTGGGATGGGGAAAAATTGTTAAATAAGGTACGCGTTAGATTTTTGAGACGTCAGATGTGAAGGTCACAAACTTTTATATTTTACTGCTAGCCGATTCGACTTCATTCAAAACTGAACGCTATTCGTAAGAGTATAAAGCCGTTAAACACTTTTTTCAATGGCATATTCTGCAAATCAATTTGTAATTATGTCCAAGCGTCCTTTTGCTATTGAGCAAATTCGAATAGTTCGAATTTGGACGTTATAAGAGATAAAGCTTTGAAAAACATTTACCAACGGCAAAAACCAATTGATATTTTGTTCGCCGCCGCCGTCTGCTGTTCTTGCAAATTCGAATAGTTCGAATTTGGACGTTATTCCTAAAGAGATAAAGCTTTGGATCAAAAACAAATTGATATTTTGTTTGCCGCCGCCGACGGGCGAGCCGGCCCGTCGCACCCAACGCGTCCGCGGCCCGTCCGCCTAAATAATTGATAATTGTTTATAAATTTGCGTCAAATTCATTTTTAGGGTGACAGCGTAAGATGTCACGTAACCTGATCGAAAAACTGTTACAATGTTATTGAGTTTTCACTTCTGGCGGCACTCCCGGAGTGCAACCCGGTCTTTTTTTTTTATCAAGCAGAGAATATTTTTAATTTTTGTAGGCTATTTATTAATATTGAATCTTTATTGCACTAAAGAAGAACTTATCGTACGGAAGGCGGACTTAATGCCGTAAGCATTCTCTACCATTCATCGTAACGTCCGTAAATTTATTTTATGTGTAAATGTGTAGGTGAAGCACTCTTGTTTAGACATGTTTCTGTGAGTGTAGACTGAGAATTTTGAAGTAGGTACCTACTTACAGTTTCTAAATCCTTGCAATAATGTTTGGTTAAATTCTTACTAGCCTGTAAATTGTTGATCTTATTAAGATTTTCGTCCGTACAGGTTCGTTTGCTGACCTTACGCACTGCCTTGACCATTCAATTAAATGATGGTTGTCTTCAGTCGCCGAGAAGCGCCACAGAAGCGCTCTTTGCTCGCTCCGATGTTGTTGATCCCTAGCGCGCGTGCGCTGAATAATTGCATGCGTTGCGTATAAATAAAGTTTGAATTTATACAGGGGGTCGATTCACAACACAATCCGCGTTTAAATTTGATAATAATCGACATCAAAGTAATTCGCATACTTGGTTCTCCGCACTCCGAGCTAACATAACGGAATGAGCGCGCGGAACACATTCAAATCAAATTGGGATGCGTAACGCACGTCTTGCATCGACCCCTTGTATGTTGTAAATACGGATCGTGTTTGCCAGCATCCGCTCGAATCATAATTAGACTATTAGACACGATTATTATTAAGTCAATTATAATTTCTTGAGACTAGGTTATACGTTACGTTTTTATGTTGTGCTCAGTTTATGTGTACTGTTTATGTGTGTGTTTGTGTATCCTTGTTTACAAATATTTTATTAATTTTAATGTACTAATAGTTACGTTAAGGGTTGCGCAAGATAGAAGTCAGTGGAAGTCATTGGAGGAGGCCTATGCCAAAAGGCACACTGAAATAAGGGATATATTATAAGATGTGTTAGTATTAAGAGTAATTTTAAGATAAACCAATGTTTCAGAATAAAAGGCTAAATAAATAAATAAAAATAGTTACTCTAATCAGGCATTCTACGAGTATATTAACCTTTTGGCAGGTGCATAATAAAATATGTATAACGTTCATTAATTTTCGTACATCCAGCCATAGGTTGACTCTTGGTTGACTCTCTACATCCATGCAAAGTCAATCGAGAGAACGCTTAGGGCAAAGTAAAGTACTTACACTACAAGCGTGTCGGAAAATATAATGCATCAAGTTTAAAATTAAATTGCATACACTCTGCTGCGTCCACTACATAGATCCACTATTTCGTCATTTTTAACCACGTCAACCAAACCGCCGCTATTTTACAAAAACACATTATTGAATCGAGGACCCGAGTCCAACCTGATTGCATGCGTAAGTGCTCACAGGCATCATCTCGTTTGAATCACAGATTTGTGTCCTGTTGTGCAAGTAATAACTAGCGAATAAATAGGTCGGAGGTTCTATTCCAGTATACGTTTTAAATTGGAATCCGTTTAGTGTTCTTCGCGTGCGCTTTCCACACCCGCTATTCTATAAAGACCGCGTATTTGTAGGTACAGCACGGCTAACATAGGACGGCCCACGAGCTGTGTCGCGGCGATATAGACTATCCATCTCTTTCTCATTAGAATGCTTAGAGAGAGGCGGGTAGTCTATGCCGCTGTGACACAGCACGCGGGCCCTCCTGTGATAGCCGTGGAGACGTGAGCGTTTCCATAGTTCCCTGCCAATGCCAACCCGCGTTTCGAGTCGCCAGTTCATTGTCAGTAAGCAGCTAATCCATCCCTCATTTATCTCCCTCTCCCCCGAAAGGCGGAACTTGAAGTAAAGTTGACAGATGGACACGCTAGAGGATTATAGTCCAGATACAATATTTCGCAATTAATAGTTTTTTTCGCCCTTATTCATATTTTTGATGTGATTTAAACGACATAGAGTAGTAGTAGTAGAGAGTACAGTAGTAGTAGGTGTATATCGGAGGATACAGTACCACTTTTGTATTTTTACGTCCTTGACTACTATCAAAAAAATGTACCTATCCTAAAAAATAACCATGGCAAATATCATCCAAATCGGTCGCCCAGTCAAATAAGCCTAAGCATGAAAAGGTAAGAAATATACACATAGAAATCCATACTTCCTAACAAACTTTCGAATGTAGGTCTAATATTAGTTAAGTAGTAAGTAGGAGTAAGATTAGAGGAACGGAGAATAAATATCAAAACGTGAGGCCGAGTATTTACATTTTATTTATTTACAGATATGTTTATGTATGCACAACTAAATATGCACGTATAATTATAACTACCGTTACATACAAATAAGTAGGTATGTGATAGTACATTACTGCAGAGACCAGTAAGTAAGCCATCCTGGAAGAGTATGATTTAGCCGGCCGAGCCGAAGGCGAGGTCCGGCTATAATACGAGGCCAGGATGGCACTTATGGTCGAAGCGTGTATAGTGCTTTTTTCAAAAATAAAACAATATGTTTGAATAAAAGTTAGATAATTGTTTGAATAAAAGTTAGATAAAAGTTTGAACAAAAATTATATAGGTACAGTCACCAGCATTAGTATCTGCCATAACAAAGGCAGTAGAAGTGAAAACTTAAATAATTTTAACCTTGCAAAAAAAAAAAAAAAGTTCGTCTTACATCAAACTATTTTCCTCCCCGCCCCCAAGCCTCGTCCCGAATCTCTCACCATCCTACGGTCACGTGACCTCCTACGCATCTGACGTCACAAAAATCTGTCGCGAGTTTTTAGGTTGAGGGTATGTTGCAGATCTGTTCCCACCATTTACGAAGGCTTTTGAAGTTTCCCTGGACCGATGAGTCATCAGCATACCATGTCTGGACTGTATTCTGTTATTTTTTTAGTTTATCCCAAAAAGTGCTCAGCGCCGCTAAAAAAGTGTTCACTTCATAAATGTTCTATATTTAAATATTATGATATGTAATGGGATTTCATACTTACTTACTGGACACTCTTGTTCTATACTATTTAAATATTATGATATGTAATGGGATCTCATACTTACTTTCTGGACAATTCTAAAAATTGTCCAGGATGAATCACTTTCAGATACTATCTGCACAGATGTTATGGGAACATTTCGTACTATTTTTGAGAAAATTATAGTAACATAACATTGTCATTTTACAATATTTCTTTGTACACCACATTGTGAGCCTTCCCGGCGGGCATCATCAGCACGAACAGCTCCGTGCAGCTGGTGACGCGCGAGCACGCCACGTAGAGCTTGTGCGAGAAGCAGCCCGTGCGAAGGTCTACGCCGGCGGCGCGCAGCGTCTGCCCCTGCGACTTGTTGATGGTCATGGCGAAGCAGACGCTCACGGGGAAGTGTAGGCGCTTGAAGCGGAACGGGAAGTTGCTCGGGAGGAGAGGGGTGCGCGGGATGAACACGGCTTCTCCGGCGCCGCACCCCGTCAGGATCTGCGCCTCGATGAGGTTTCGCTGCACCTGCACTACTTTTAGCGTTGCATAACTTCGGAGGCGACAAATTCCGAAGAAGCATGATCTGAACTCCAACTTTCAGTGTAATGGGAGTCCTGAAGCGCTCAATGAGTTTAGGACACCGACCTCTTCAGGCAGACGTTTACCGGTTCGAGTATATACACCGTTCTTCGCACTGCGTGAACGTCTCCGACGCACGGGATAAAGAATGTCCATCACGGTCGCGGCTAAGTCTAAGTTTATTAAGAGTAATCAGTTAAAATACAGGGCAGGCTTTACCTATAGTGCAGGGGGTGCGTTGCACCCGGGCGCGCGGTCCTAGGGGGCGCCGAGCGCCACTCACAGGGCGCCACTCGCCTCGACTCGGGCGCTAGCGCGCGCTAGGGGGGTGCTAGAGGGCGCTACGGTAATGGTTGCACCCGGGCGCGACATGGTCTAGCTAGAGACGCCTCTGAGGCCGTCACTACCTATATACTTAAAGCGGCCTTTAGACCTATCTAAATGCAGTACACTGATTCAGAGTGGCAGTGTCGAGTCTAACTGTCTAATTAGCGTGACTTACATGCTAACAGTCTTTACACTTGTCTTTTTACAGTCTTTCTGATTTAGTGTACTGCATTTAGATAAGTCTAAAGGCCGCTTTACTTTACTCTTTGGCCGTGACGCGAGTAATCTAGAGGGCCATGCCGAAACGTCAAGAAAAGAAAGTGTCATGGCATATACTTATTATCTTTGGTCATGGCATTATGGCAGGCAGCCGAAGTTTACAGGAATGATTTTGAATGTGGATTTTCTGTAAGTACAATAAAAAATAGACCAACTGTAAAAGTATTTTAAATTTTACTTCTAGATTATAATAAACCCGTCGATTAATGACTAGCTGAGTTTAGATAAACGTAAAGCTTTCATTTTAATAATATGACGTAACTCAACTATTTTCGACTCCGTGGCTGATCTTAAGAATTAAAAAAAATAGAACTCCACCCTAGGGTAGAAAACTTAATTTTCATCACACTTGCTCGAAAAGGGCTTCATAATGCGCAGACATACAGAGCTGTAATAGCCTGTGTTACGCCCACGGGCGTAATGGTTTTTTTCTTAAATTGTATCTGTCACTCATGCGGCAGTTACAGAGCAAAGAGGTTTTATATCAAATACGATGTCTGAAAATGTATTTATAAATAAATTTAAACTTAAAAAACTACTTAAACATGTTTAACTGAGTTATTTACAGATTTAATATGTAGTTATTTAGTGTCTATGTAAAATGTTTTTAATTGTTTCAAATCGTGGCTGTATACAGAAGGGTTTTTGCCATACGCGCCTCGCGTCAAATTCAACAAAATGGACGACTGTCATGTTGAAGTTTTTATTACGATTTGTATTAATTTCATCTAAAATGTATTTGTTTCCTCGCAAATGTGATGAAAAACATTGTGTATAACACGGGCATAAGAATATTGCAAACGCGAGTCATCAAAAGCCCTCCGCCTTCGGCGTCGGGCTTCTGATAGACTCTTGTTCGCAATATTCCACTTCCGCCCCTCGTTAAACAATGTACTATTTCTAGCCGGCTATATACCCATGAAAAGTCAAGTTTTAGAACAGAAGAGATGAAAAAAATGTTTTTTTTTCAAAGTACCAGAATTTGTGGCCATTGTGCTTAAAGGAGGCGATACAGAGTATGGATGCGATATAATTACGATTAGGTGTTATTCATGACGGAGTAAATTAATAATTTTCTATAAAATTATTCTACTAAATAATTATGCAAGTAAACGCGTTTTATATTTTACCACTACGTAACTATGTAAACTCATTTTTTGTTTACTTAATGTTTACTCAGTTCCCCAAAAGATGGCACTGTGCAATGTGTGTAATTTATTGTCGTTTAATTTAGTTGTATTGTCAAAATTGGCAAAATTCTTCCTAAGTGGCTTATTCATTTCAGCGCCATCTGTTGTTTAGCAGGGTACTAAAGTTTGCACCTAAGTCCTCAGCGCCATAAGATTCAGGTGCAAAAACTTTACTACTCGAGTATAGTGGCGACCCCCCCCCCCCCCCTTTAGAGGTTGAATTTTATAAAAATGTATAACCTATAACCTGGCCGGGGATTTTCTCGACAAATTAGTAAAGTTTGTATCAAAACCTGTTCAGCCGTTTTCACGTGACGCCCGATCAAATAAACAGACAAAAAATCTAAAAACTGTTGGAACGTTTTCTGTTATCGATGAAGTGTCCCCAGACAACTTTTATTCGAATATCATCCATGTACAGACTTTCGAAACGTAAACAAATCTTACAAATTAATTTTCATCAATCATTTTCAATCGCAGAATTTCTAAAAGTAAAAACTCTATGACACTGGATTCATCTGTCATATTATCTTTCTTTAGGATAAGAATTCCAATTAAAATTTCCAATTAGCAACTAAAGGGCAGTGTTTAATCAAGTTTGTTTCAGCCCAAAAGCAATTAGGTAGCAAAGTGAATTAATTTAATGCTTCATTTCGCTTTCAAGCGTCAATTTCTGTATTTACCTATTCTACGGTTTTGTTTTGGCAATATTTACGAGTATATGATATCAACAAACAGTACTTTAATTTCCATTTAACAACAAATTATTGACATTGAACTAAGTTAAGTATCACTTATTTATAACAACAAATTATATTATATGTACGGTCACGGACTTTAATTGTTGAGCCATTTAGAGCTCACTTTATACTGCACACTTCATAGCTTAATTATTAAAAACCAAAATGAGTTGACACCTAAATGGCTCAACAATTAAAGTCCTTGACCGTACACAATGACTAAAACTAAGACAAATATTAACAATAAAACTAAAGTAAAAGTACTTATTATAAATCTCGATTAGGTATGGATATATGTGTACAGGGTGAAATTTTTTTTCATCACACTTGCTCGAAAAAGGCTTCATAATGCGCAGACATATAGAGCTGTAATAGCCTGTGTTACGCCCACGGGCGTAATGGTTTTTTTCTTAAATTGTATCTGCGGCAGTTACAAAGCAAAGAGGTTTTATATCAAATACAATGTCTCAAAACGTATTTATTTATAGATAAATTTAAACTTAAAAAACTACTTAAACATGTTTACCTGAATTATTTACAGATTTAATATGTAGTTATTTAGTGTCTATCTAAAATGATTTTAAGTGTTTTCAAATCGTGGCTGTATACCTGAAGGGTCTTTGCCATACGCGCCTCACGTCAAATTCAACAAAATGGACGACTGACATTATGTTGCAGTTTTTATTACGTTTTGTATTCATTTCATCTAAAATGTATTTGTTTCCTCGCAAATGTGATGAAAAACATTGTGTATAACACGGGCGTAAAAATATTGCAAACTCGAGTCATCAAAAGCCCTCCGCCTTCGGCGTCGGGCTTCTAATATACTCTTGTTCGCAATATTCCACTTACGCCCCTCGTTAAACAATGTACTATTGTTTGCTCGCAAATGAGATGAAAAACATTGTGTATAACACGGGCGTAAGAATATTGCATACTCGAGTTAAACAATGTACTATATTTTGATTATTTTTTACTGTTGAAGCAATCTTGACCGTGCGAAAAAAACTGGTTTCATAGGAAAGGTTTTCAATCCACTGATCAAAATGCACGGACCAATTAGCCTTCGGTGGTTATCACACTGCCGCCGCATCCCGTTGCGGTTCGCAACATTGTATGCCAGGACGTCAGTTTGTATATATATTCCGCATGTACTTCAAACTGCACTGCACCTCCGTCCGGCGACTTTGTACTCCAGGCAAAATACGGTTTTGAAAAACATTAATTTATAATAGCGTTTTTTTTGATGATTTAATTTTAAAATGTTATTCTAAGATGATTAATTCAAGAATCCGACAAACTTTCCACCCGGAAGTAATTATGTAGATTGAAATGAAGCATGCATTGTCTTTTTTTGTACGATTTATCTTGAATATTATAGAGCAAATGTAAATGAACCAAAATAAAGACAAAAATATTTATTAATATTTTTTCTGACTTTTCAGAAGCTAGTTAGTTTATCGTTTTTTTGATGTCTGAAATTTTGTCGGATTTTGTCGCTGGGTAACTATTTAATTGATAATATATCCGTTACACATTAAAAATAAGCTATTATAAATTATTTCCAAATTTGACTTTTTTTCCATACGAGTTGTCAGTTCATTGACTGGACTATTGTAGGCGGCTCCGCACACCGCAGCGGGACGCGGCGTCAGTGTGAGAACCGCCATTCCTACCGCCATAACACGAACAATTTATTATTACCTTCAACGGACTTATTTAAGGGGGTGCATTGGAAATTATCGCGTGCTTTGAAACGCCGTTCTGACTAGATTAAGAAACAATAAGGCCTGATATTAAGATATATGATTCTTGACTATATGATTGTTTAACTGATTTAATCGATACATGATTGCTTAAAGTTACCTCGATAGAAAAAAATCCAAAGTTGGGTCTTTATTTTCCTTTTTTTACTCAGCCTACTCAAACAACACATTATATTACGACACAATCAAGTTAATACTATAGTATTTTATCTCATCCAAAATCTCACTTAATGAAATATAAATAAAACTTCACTTAGTTAGGTATTTATCGAAATGTGTCCAAAATAGCCATTCCCGATGGGTGTTGCATCTCTTTTTCTCGTGCGCGGAAGCCATTAGCGTGTCTCTGTCAAGGGGGCGTGGTTGACTCGAATCAAGGCATCCCCTTAATCCCTACAAGAAACCCGCCGCCGCCGCCGCCGCCGCCGCCGCCGCCGCCGCGCCGCGCCGCGCCGGAGCCGCGGAATGAAGCCTAAGTATATCAATCGTAGAGGTCCAATCCAAGTCAGGACGAGTTGTTATTACTAACAAAGAACACGAGATAAAATATAGCCTACAAATGTCCATCCCGGAAAATCCAATCTATTGGTGAATGATTTTTTTTATCGATTGAGTAGTTTCCGAGATTAACCCCTATAAACAAACTTACAAAGCTACATTTCACCGACTTTACCTCTTCACTACGAGTACCTATTTAACCTCGTGTAAACTAACAAAGTTGTATTTGTTACAGCAAGTGACATACTATGTGATCCGCACGGCTCTGCTCGTCGTATGGGGCTGGGCGGCGGCGCTGACGTGTGCACCGGTTCTAGGCCTTGGTCTCTACTATGACGAGACCACCCACACGTGCTCGCGCTACCGCAACGCCGTTGAAACCACAGACATCGTGTACGCCTGGGTTTATGTCATGTTCGGTGAGTTTGCGTAGAGATGTGCTGTCATTGCAACAACTGACAGTTATTATTGCTTATTTATGGTATTCACCACTTTCCTCGGTATTGTGAACTCAAACATAAACATGTCTTGCTTTAAGCATCTCTTTCTACTTTTTATTTACCTTATGAACCTTAAGGCGGTGCATTGGAAATTATCGCGTGCTTTGTAAAGCCGTTCTGACTAGATTAAGATACAATAAGGTCTGAGTTTCAGATATATGACTCTTAACTAGGTATATGATTGTTTTTCTGATTTTATCGATACACGATTGCTTAAAATTTCCTCGATAGAAAAAAAATCCAAAGTTGGGTCTGTATTTTTATTTTTTTACTCAGCCTACTCAAACGATACATTATTTTACGACACAATCAAGTTAATACTGTAGTATTTTACCTCATCTAAAATCTCACTTTATGAAATTTAAATAAAACTTCACTAAGTTAGGTATTTATCGAAATTTGTCCGAAAAAGCCATTGCCGAAGAGTGTTACATCTCTTTTCCTCGTGCGCGGAAGGCATCAGCGTGTCTCTGTCTAGGGGGTGTATTCGATTCAAATCAAGGCATCCTCTTAATAGTACATTACGTAGGGCGGTGAATTCGTGAATGCCCCAGATCGCAGGTGTCTGTTGCCATAAACATGCGATCTTTACGAATTACCGCCCGTGGTGCGTACACAATTTTACGCCTTCTCCTGGGTGTGAAGTGAGATTTGCCGCCCGTGGGCGGTAAATCTCACTGACCGCCCAGAGTGACGTAAACTTCGGTTCGGGCCACAAACACCTGCGATCTGGGGCATTCACGAATTCATCGCCCTAGGTACGTAATGTACTATTATCAACCACCCAGCTGACACATTATGTGCCTATAAGCAGCGGCGGCTTTAGCCATTGCGAGGCTTCGGGCTGGTAGATTTTTACGAGGCTCTTGTAAGCACCTACCCAATAATTTCCAATGTTTTTTTTTATTGTTACGCAAGTGCACTTGCACTACTTTACTTGCCACCCCCAAAGGCCGCCTCTGTGTATAAGTTAGGGGATGATTTCAGTTCACTGCTCCACCAAATAGTTGCACCGGCTCACGAGTCTCCATCAAAATCTCGCCAATTCATCCCTCTTCCAGGTACACTACTATGCATGATCTTAGTATACTGCAACCTGGCCGTGATCCGAGCTCTGTACGAGATCAGCGCCCCGCGCGGGGCTCCGGTCATGCGGCGCGTATCTAAGAGTAGCTGCCGGCAGAGAGCGGCCGTGCCCGCTGCCGCGGCCGGCCACCACAACCCCGCTACGGCCGAGGAGGTCGCATTCAGTAGGCTGATGGCCACGCTGTCAGTGCTGTTCATGATCTGCTGGCTGCCGCAGATGGTGAGTGAACTTTGTTATGTACATGGTAATACTCTGGTTGTAATCCGCGCGCTGTATGAAAGTAGGTGTAGTTAGTTCCACTCGGGGTGCCGTGTATGACCGATATAACATATACCGATGTAGGTACCGATAGAAAGCCGTCGCCGTTAAGGACCTTAGTATATTCCGTTCTTAAAAATCATGACCTGCTCATTACCAGATGGTAGGTAGGGTCATTACGCTGGTTACGCGACCACCTTCGGTTAGCGATCACCTGAAGGAGAAGGTTTTTTCTATTGAAGATAAGATCAATTCTATAGATCCTATTGAGACAATTATTTGTACATGCATTTTTTTGTTGTTTTTACTAAAAAACCGAGAAAATAACCTTTCAGTTCACCAACTCAGCTAAGTGATCGCCAACCGGCACATGAAATTAGGTGGTCGCTAACCGGCGAAATGACCCTACCACATTAAGAGAGCATTGCATGGAGTTACTCTGGCTTCAACAAGAAGTGACTTTAAGTGTGTAAAAACCGTATCGGATTTCAAAGAATTATCGCATCTAGCGACCCGCGTAAATCAGTGGGTTGAGGTCAAAGTTCATACACTTACACGGTACAGTCAAGGACTTTAATTGTTGAGCCATTTAGTGTCAACTAATTTTTTTTTTATAGTTAAACTTTGAAGTGTTCCGTATAAAGGGAGCTCTAAATAGCTCAACACATATAGGTATCTTACCCGTATCTTGGGGTCCCGGTCTGCGCCCCACATCAATGCCCTTGCGGAAGCGAAGTAGATCGGCTTGGGCACCACGGGCGCTCCTGCCAGAAAAGCGCGGGTTGCTTCCGGGATGTCATTAGTCCCGTGGAGTATGGGACGGATCCTGGTGTGGGATGCAACCTGTGTTGACACACTAGCCCCGTCGCATCTCCACCGTACCTCTATGAGGGCAGCAGCTGCATCAGAAGCGGCCGAAACTGCGAAGGTGGGCAGGTGTTACCTAGTAGCGCCTGCAAGTTATTGCACCTCTAATAAGTTTGCTGAACACCCATTGAGGTACGTTTCAACTTCAGGTTGTTTAATGAGATAAACATAGTTCAGTTATATATTTATTAGAATTCGTTCCCGCATAATGCTTATAAGGCGAGGACTAATTGGAATCCACTACTTTTCTGCACAGCAGAAACGTATTGCTTTCTGCACACTTTTTAGAACAACAACGACCCACTTTCAGAGCATGAGATATGTTTCTTTTTTTTGTAATTTTATTACAAAACCGTGTAGCGGCTAACAAAGTACACCTATCGTCAAATTTTTCGAGTTTTCGAGTAAAAGCCTGTGACATACGGACGGACAGATAGACAGACAGACATGACGAATCCATAAATGTTCCGTTTTTTGCCATTTGACTACGGAACCCTAAAAATTACGAGCTGAGAGTAGGTACTCTGTTGCAATTTCTTAAGATAAAACTGCGCAGAATTGTTTCGGGAAGAGGATGTTCCAGCTAGCGCTGTGATGACGCCTGAGTGTCGTCGGTCTAATACGACACACTTTTTGAGCATGAGACGTGCAATAGTAGACTGTACAACAATAGCATAAAAACTGGCCAAGTGCGTGTCGGGCCACGCACAGTGTAGGGTTCCGTGCGGTGCGGTTGCGTCGGCCGAATTTGTACAACTGGCCTTTCCAAGTGCACATTAAGTTCGTCGACTATTACTCGGTAACTACTTATGCCTTCTTGTCCGTGATAGTTTTCCTTTTAAATTCATTATATGTACTACTACCATGATTTTTTTCACATCCCCAGTAGTAGCCATTTAGCCGGCAGGGGAGGGGGACATGACTCGAACAAAAATTAAGGCTTTAAAGCCCAATATCTCGCAAACGAATCACTGATTTGACAAATGGTTGGGTTTAACGAGAAAAAAAAAATACATCCGCGCTTTAGGTGTAGGGGAGGTACCCTAAAAAATGTTTTTTCAAGATTTTATTGAACAATATTGACGGCGTTATTGATTTATATACCCATGCCGAATTACAGTTTTCTAGTAGCAATGGTTACTGAGCTAAGCCGAAGACGGACAGACAGACAGACGGACATGGCGAAACTATGAGGGTTCCTTGTTGTCTACGAGACCCTAAAAATGTCTCATTTATGTCCGAGTTATACACACTGCTTTTCACTTCGATTGCGAGAAAAGACACATATTTGCAAAATTTTATAGAATAATTGTTTATTCCCGCCACTTGTTTTTATATTTAATTTTCGACTATCATGCATGACTTAGGTACTTCATACTGCCAAGTCATTTAATGTTTCTATAAATACGTTTTTAAATAATAATAGTCTCCTATTTTATTTGGTGTTATTAATTTAGTAATACAAAACAAGGATGCGAAATTGACTAAAGGAAAGGAAGTCAAATAAACTAACAAGTTTATTGTACGAAGTTTAACTGTGTGCGTGTGGCTGTTAGGCCCAATTATCTTAGTTTAAAAAAATACCTTGTATACTAGAGCATAAAAGTGGCATTTTGTGCAGCTTACTTTCAGCACGAAGGCGAACTTTGCAAGCATGAGAAGTTAAAAAGTGTGGTATCGTTATTTATAGTACTTGTCAGTATAGAGCTAATTTAGGATATTAATCAGATTTTAACTGCTGCGTACAATATATAGTTACTTTTGGCATACCGTTCTTATGGCAGATACTGACAAAGAGCTCAATACCTACTGCCATTTATAAAAACATTGTACTCACAATGGCTGATCAATAAACATTAATAGAAGTATTGATATTCTGGACGCATAATACGACACTTGTAAAGATGCAAACGAGTTCGCTCATTCGCGGCCTTGGCAATCCGCATGCTGTTTTGTTTCTTTGGTATCCGCTAGTAGTGATTTTCCATAAAATAATGTCAAATGCCTGCCAGACGGACGTCTGAAAGGTGATAACAGTACGCAAACTTCAGCAAGTCGTTACACCACTCATTCAAACCAAATACAGCTGGACAGCTTTAAGACTTCACCCATTACATGTATGAAAATGTATCGTGTGGACAATGGGACCACTTTTGACGGGGTTGGTATAACGATAACAGGTCGAACGTATCCTGACAACGATGGTTCATTTTATCATGTGTATGTTCTGGAAACTCAGTCACAATGATTAAAACGCGATATAAAAATAAATAAGTCGAGTTTTAAAAAAGATTAATTCTAACTCGATGGAGATTGAACTTTGAATTTTCTATGCCCCACCATTACACAATTGACAACATACATCTCACACTTTGGCTATCTTGGCTTAAGTATCATATACGTTTGCAGCTTGACGTTGACTTTTGGGACACCCTGTATCTTGATGTCTACCTAACAACCCGATTTGTAAACATGACTTAATTGATTTCTAAAATACAGTACTCATCTGTTCAAATATCTGTCTACAAAGAGACTGCAAGTAGGGCAATGGGATTTTACACAACAACTCTCATTGAAAAGCGACCATTTCGCAGAGTTATCTTAATACCTATTTACTATAAAGTTTACAAAATGGCTACCTAGCCGTATCTTCCTCTGAACATTAACTGAGTACACACTTTCGCTTGTTCTTTGTTGAAACAGAGTAGCGGATTTTTAATGGAACTAATTTATTTTACTGGCAAGGAGTACTCTTTGACAACAGATCTTAGAAATCATCGAAAGTCACCGATGTAAACAAACAGCAAGGAAGACCGAAATACTTCGCGGTTGTAATAGTACATGATACAAGTGAGGTATGTTGATGATTATACCAGATGCGAAATTGTTCACGCGAGCTGCAGGTGAGCGTGATACGAGAGCCGAGGATGTAATTTTTTATCAAAGCTCACGCGTTTCATACGACGTTTCTCAACACATTTGCGAGGAAAAATGCTTTTCATAATATGAAAATGTTAAGTATAGGCTCCTCGGTAATTTCCTTTAGTTATTGATTTGCAACATATTTTTACTCACCTATTGTACAGTCGAGGAAATTGAATGTTTAGCACTTTTGGACCTTAACGTCATTCTAATAGAGTTGACATGAGCCAAACATTCAATTTCCTCGACCGTACATTGACAAGAATTTCCAGTGGCGTCAATTCTATTTATCACTTTTCTATTCACCAACAAGTCAACATTTTTAGGGTTCCGTAGTCGACTAGGAACCCTTATAGTTTCGCTTTGTCTGTCCGTCCGTCCGCGGATAATCTCAGTAACCGTTAGCACTAGAAAGCTGAAATTTGGTACTAATAATATGTATATCAATCACGCCGAGAGTGGTAAAATAAAAAGTGTTTTTTTTTATTAGGGTACCTCCCATATACGTAACGTGGGGAGTGTTTTTTTTTTCATTTTAACCCTAACTCGTGATATATTGTTGGATAGGTATTTAAAAATGAATAGGGGTTTGCTAAAATCATTTTTTGATAATGTTAATAATTTCGGAGATAATCGCTCGAGAAGTAAAAAAAAATGTGTCCCCCCCCTCTAACTTTTGAACCATAAGTTTTAAAAATATGAGAAAAATCTCGAAAGTAGAACTTTATAAAAACTTTCTAGGAAAATTATTTTGAACTTGATAGATTAAAGTTTTTGAAAAAAAAAATACAAAAACTACGGAACCCTACACTGAGCGTGGCCCGACACGCTCTTGGCCGGTTTTTTAATAACTATATAAAGAACTATTAAATTAGGTGCGCAACTAAAGCGAGAATAAGATGAAATCTCTAAACAGCCGACGAACAAACGAGCAGAAAAAAACTCAGTGAATGTTTAGCTGGTATCTACAGTACCTAAAGTACGTAGGTACGTTGACAACTACTTTTGCAAAGATGATGCATGACTTTGCGAGATTTAAGTTTTTGGCCTAATTATAATAAATATAATAATAATAATTCAGTGATTTCAATTAATCAATTTTGAGTTGGAGTCGAGGCCACTTAGCTAGCTCCGAATTCAAGATTTGGCCATCAACAACCTTACCAATATTTTTGTTTTATTTGGAAAAGCGTGAAAGGTCATGGCTGCATGGGTTGGAAAACTCCGCCGGCATTTCCTATTTACCTACTGCGCCATCAGACCTGCCTCCCTATTCTGTAACTTGTTTTAAGCTCTCCTCAACGCTCATCCACAAATATATCTTGACACCTCGATGCGTAGTAACTAAGCGTAGGTAGAGGTCTAGTTTCGTGACGGGTGACCGGCGGGGTGAGCAGCACTAGCGCGTAGCGAATAACAGCCCTGTACGCATTCCATTAAACATCTCATCAAATCTGCAATTTTACAAATACAGTCCTTTTGGTATGTTTTTCTATTTTCTTATTAACTTACTGGATTAAAAGGGCCCAGAATGACGGTCGGTATTGCTTGACGAGAATATTGCAGACAGCCGAGCGTCAGTGAGTTGAAAAGTGATGTAGGTAAAGCAATCCCTATTTCGATCGAGGCATGTTATAAATAAAAAGCGGTTTTCAATTTATAGGAATTTCATTTTTAAAGCTACTTTTTACTTTCGGAATTATGATATGCTTACTAGACAAGAAGGTCTAGAAGTCAATTCGGCTGGGTGAAAAAATAGTTTCAAGTATACAGGGAGGAACATTTCCTTGGACTAAGCTGAAAGGACAGTGTTATATAAGTGACGTACAAACGATCTATTATAAATGTTAAGCTGGATTTAAAAGAAAAAAAAAACATAAAAATCGAAATATTTTATCTTAGTGACAACCCTAATACTATACATAGTTATTATTTTCATTTGAAATTGACACATGTCACAAGTCACAAGAAAAGTTCACATCCGATGTTCACGTCATTGAATCTGCTGGATAGGGTTGAAACATACAGTTTTTTTCACCAAAGTTTAACAAGTTGTATCTCGGTAACCGTTAGAAATATTAATATGGTTACTAGGTGAGAAGTAAAGCACTAAACCTGATCTATATCCCATTTGCTTAAAAGTCCATCGATCTGTTCCACCCAGTATACAGCTAGGTACTTCATAGCCACAAGTTCTTTCAACTCATTTGTTCGCGCGGCTGTACGAGTATGTCTGCGCGCGCTGGAAACTAGGTAGGTACAGCAGACAGCATAAGTGCATGGTCATTCCAGAAACAGATTCGCTTGTCCGCCGATCCTACGCCATCTATGAGCACAACGCACGACTATTAGGGAGATTTCACTAGATGGCGTTGTAAGCAATTTTTTGGCAAAAATAAAATTGATGATTTTATTGTCTTTTAAAACTGTATTCTTTTGGGTTACCACCTATTCTATTATTTTTACATTATATTTATCAAGTCAACTCCAGCGCGTTGCCAATTTTTTGTTTGTCACTCACCTTTTTGTGGATTTATTCATCTTTTTCGTATGTTTGCGCTACGAGGAAATATTCAAACATCGAATAAATTACAAAAACACTGATTCCCACCATAACTTGGCTGGGCGCAGATTTGAACTCGGAACCTTCCAGTGATGATAAGTTGATAACTTAGGTCGAGGTAAACCTGTCTAGTTACCATTGGGCCATTATGACAATCGAAAGATTGGTTGAAATTCGTCATCAGTTTAATTTTGTATGCAAATATTCGTCACATCACAACTACGAATAATTGAGGAGGGTAGACTGTATTGTAATACATAACTACCATCCAATTTCTTATATTTCTTATGGCACTTACTTCTTGTTCGTTTGTCGGCCATTTACGATTCGATTTCCTTCTATACAACCATAACAATGAGTTCTCGTTTGATCTAGTTAAAAGATCACAATTAATTGGTTAAATATAATGTAAACGTAAGTATATAGTGTTTACATATGTTTTGTAATATATATTATACCTTACTACATACTCGTATCTTACATTGTTCTTATTGTGTATTTACGAATACAGTTGTTACAGCGAAGAACGGTTGTTTTATGGGCACAAGAGGAAGGATCTCGTAGACCAGGTCTCATTGATGCCGCGCATTATGAAGCTGTGAAGATGACCTATACGAAGAAAATTTGTTTAAGCGGATAACCCACATTCCACACAAGCGAAAGCCCAGTTCGTTGTTGCTAACGGAAGGCCAGAAAAGAAGGTTCTAATTTGGCCTATGATATGGCTGTCTGAAGTGAAGAGTGAAAAAGTGAAGTGTATTAAATCCAGTCAACAGCGCCATTTAAGTTTATGGTGTTATAATAATACGTGCCGTGATAATGGTCGCGTAGTTCCTAATACTTATAGAAAAAGTGCAGATGCTGTCGCCCAAAGAGTACGGATTACGTTAAGATTTATATATTCTATAAACCGGGTTATCCTAAATAAATTTAAAAAATATATATTGTTTCAGTAGGTAGGTATTAATATGCCGTTTGCTTTCTTTTTTTATATTCCTTTACTATTTAAAATGTGATATTTCATAAGATCAAACAAGTGTAAGTAACGGTGAAAGCCCAAATAAAATTATTATGATTATTTTCAAATCAATAACACAATAATTCATGGTTTGAACGCTCACATATAGGTAAATATATATTATGGCAATTAACACCTTAATGCGTTCTGCTGATTTGAATGTTAGATAACCCGGTTGTAAGTTAATATTGTCAATATTATATTTATTGGGGTGAAGCTTCAATCTTTTTCCAATTATGGAAATGAAACTTAAGCTATTACCTCAATAAAAATGTTACAAAGTTGATAGGTAACTATTACTAAGTAGTATTATAAAATTGCTTTAACAGAACTGTAGTGAACAAAATAAACATACTAAAACATAAAATGCTGTTTTAATTATTTAAGTTATGGATATATAACTTTCTTTATGACTAATATTTGTATATAAAAAACTTTCATCTAAACATGTAGAAATAGAACAAATATAAAAAAATACAAAAACATAAACCTCCCATTAGAGCTGGGATTCGAACCTCGCTCGTTCTAGGCCGCTGAGCCTAGAGCACATGTCTTAATCCATTGAGCTATCTCAACATTATAGGTAATGGTGGAAATATAGCATTCACATACCAGTGGTATCGCACTTAAATACAGTTATTATAAATTAGCATTTAATAGCCTTGTTAATAATTATACTAATATGAGAATATTTCTGGTGATAACAGGTGTCAATTTAAAGGTATTTAATGTGCCTAGTATAGTGCTTATTTTCCGCGTTATCTCTAAATAGTAGCGCCAACAACGCCACCTAGTTTAATTATTGAGCACCACGTGCAACTGTGTGAGCAGCAGACGTCAAACGAAGCAAGCGAAACTGGGCCGTAAGGTGTCCATGCATTATTGCAGCCGATAGTACGTACAGTCGCCGTCAAAGAGATTTTTACCATAATTATTTCATTGTGATAAGGCGAGAAATGTAAACATCTTTTTGACGTAGACTGTACCTATGCAAGTTTCATTAGTCCGGCAGTGACGCGGTGTTGTTTTACTATATAATTTTGCGTTGTTTATTTAATGTGCCTATGTGGATACCTATATTTAAAACATGGACAGACACCGAGGTGGTTCCATACCATAAGTGCTCCGTTTTCCAATCTGGGCAAGGAACACTAAAAAGGAGTGAAGGGGAAAAAGCTTTTTGTAGAAAAATCTTTTGTAAAAAATCACCTTGGTTTCATAGGATGTTTGGATTAAACGCTAAAAATGTGTTATTCCAAGAAACTAATGCTCTTTGGTTTTCCCGGGATGGTATTTCGTAACTTGACGTTCCTAATATGTTCACTTATTTTGCGTGTACGTAACGCTCTTCATACTTAGGTACTTAACTTTACAATCCATGGGTAAAATGTATGTAGCATTGGCAAAAGTATTTCTATACACTACTTAATTGCGTGCTTTTTTTAAACGCTAGTGTTCTGTGACTAGAACATTTGCTTAATTTCAGTAGTGCTTTGACTGCAGCTTTCCGAATAATTTTGAAATACGCCTGTTTTCATATCATCGTACCGTACCAATCTGAGTTGACTGACACGCGATAGTATCAAATGAACGAACGTTATAAATAAAAAATAATTTTCTATTATAGGTACCTACCTAAGTAAAATGTACTAAGGTAGGTGCACTAAGGAAGGCCCGGCTCCTAAGATGGACCTTTAAAAACTCGCATTTATGGTTTTCCAAACTACCTACTTCTAATTTCGTGAGCACGTGTGTTTATGGTCACAAACAAACGTGCATTTCAGTTTTTACTATAAGGTGAGTCGGGGCAAGAGTAACATCGGGGGAAGAGGGTCAAAAGCTTCTCCAGCTAATTATTTTGAATTGAGCGCCTTTTTGTACCGTCGGTAAAACAGACAGGCGTGTATTAGTTCCATGATCAAATCATAGATGTCTCTTTCACACGCCATATTGAAACAAAACGCGGTTCAATTTGACTGGTTACGACTTGTGATAAGTGGAAGTGCACGTGTATAATTCTAAAGCGGTTTTGTGTGATTTATGGCTGTTAATTCGGATTTGTTTGTTGGTGAGTCGAATATTTATAGTTTATTTCTTATGTTACATCGTTATTTTCTGTAAGTAATTCCTATCGATTATACGTTTTTATCAAAGCCAATAAAATGTTAACCTCAAATTATTTAAGTGGGGCAAGAGTGCCCGTTCAGTCCGGGGGAAGGGAGTCATAAGGCTACTCTTACCCCATGTCAGGGTGGTCAAACCTTTTATAAATTGTCATTTTTATTACAAATTGGCACTGTTTACACCTACCTCTACCCTTGATAACACCTACTTTGACACTCTTGCCCCAGACTATGTATAAACGCAGTTTCTCTGATTTTTGAACAGTTTTTCAACTTATTAAGGTATTCATTCTCTTGACAGCGTCTACCAACTGTGTTACTAAATAAGTAAATCCACTGGAGCTAACCTAGTTCAAGTTAGGTACCTACGTACGATACTCTTACCCCAGGCATGGGGCAAGATGAACAGTCATGCCGATTTTTATTTTTTTACAAATTAGTGCATGTTTTAAAAGTTTATTTGCTTGATAAGTAGTTTCAATTAAAAATATATTAAATTTACCTATAATTTATCGCTTTATTATACGAATTAATGCAATAATAAGATCACAAACACTGTTTTTGAATCAAACTTTAAAAAAAGTATGCCCCGACTCACCTTACCATATTTTTTCTAGGTTGATTAGAATGATAGATGTCACTTCATGAAAGCATGTGACTTTGTAATGCGGTAAACAAAATTCATATTTTTTTCCAAGGGACAAATATTGCTTGTAAAAATTAAATCACGTCTAATTAGCGGATTATATATAGACTTGATCTCAAAACAGTTAATAAAAGGTCTAGACACCGTGAAAACACTACGTAATATTTACTTATATTCTTAAGTGAACGTCATTGTCATTACAATGTTGCTTCAATACGCTTGGATTGCTAGAGGTGAGGGTTATCGATTAAGAAAAAAACGATGAAATATTGTGTTGCAAAATAAGGAATTGCAATATAAATTGGCAACACATAGGACCTCCGCCGTGCCGTGCCGCCATTTTGTATTTTGATGTCACCGCTTGTCAAATAACAATAATCAGCTCGGCTAGCATGCGACGGCGCGCGAGCTCTCTCGATTTTTCTCGCACTATCCGTCTCTCTCTTATTAGAACACGTCTTGGAACAAGAGGTATAGTGCGAAAAAAATCGAGAGTATGTCACGGCCGTCCCATGCTAGACGTGCTGCACGGCTATCACGCGACGTCGCGCGAGCTCTCTCGATTTTTCTCGCACTACCCGTCTCTCTCTTATTAGAACACTTAGAACAAGAGGTATACTGCGAGAAAAATCGAGAGTATGCCGCGGCCGTCCCATGATAGACGTGCAGAGGTCTTACCGCGAAACGAAAACGGACTTCGTTCGTGTATCTCCCTCTCTGTCGCACTTGCTAGTTCGTGCGACAGAGAGGGAGATACACGAACAAAGTTCGTTTTCGTTTCGCGGTAGCAGTACGCAGTCAGACAGTACGAGTGGAAAGATCGGACATAGCGCTTGCTCGCTTTGACTTCACAATTGACGACTGGGACAAAGTGCCAAGAAGTAAGTCCTATGAAACATGGTTAAATGCGAATCATAGTGTTGGAAAAATATGGACAGACTTTCATTGTTTGTGAAGCCAGAAATAAACTTTGACTACCTAAATTCTCTGAACATCTACAAAGTTATCATGAGAGACTGAGCAGCGAAATATGATTAGAAATTAAACGAACTTACCTGTAAGTGAAGTTCCATCGATAGTTTTCATAACAGTGGTAGCAGCTCTAGTTACGTTAGTTTGGCATCTGTCATTCTAATTAAGATTACTTACATATTTATAAAGCGCGCTGCCATTTTGTAAAAAAAATACAGTTTGCTGTGTCGTGTTATTACATTGCACGTTTTATTATTTTCCAATCTTGTATATGTATATCAACCCAAATTGAAAAAATAATACTATTTTTGTCAGTAAGTAGTACTTTTAGTGAAATCAGGTGTTTAATCTGTTTAACACCCAATTACAGGTAAATAAATACTGTTATTTTGAATTTATTTATGTATTTTTACGAGACTTAATTGGACTTAAGTAAAAGCCCACAGTATGTATCCCTAACTAAAAAACCTCTACGTCAAAAAAATAATGTTTGAATAAAGAACCGTAAAATGGGGTGAGTAGGGTTCGCGGGGAGAGTTGGGTTATGAATGGGGAAAGAAGGGATGAAAGGGGGGTGAGATGGGATTTTAAGGCTACTGCTACAATAGTAAATAGTAATACTCATAATAAAAAAGACACGATCCAACAATCTTCCAAAATCACCTTTGTATGAAATCCCATCTCACCCCAATTACGAGGGACTACGGGATGAGGTGGGATTTATGGAACTACCCAAAATAAAATAAAAACTAATATAAACACGTCCGGAACACTTATTAGTTATTTTATTAAGTATATAAGTACACCATTCAATTTGCATAATATGTAAAAATAAAATGTTATCGAGGTTTGAATGTCAGTTTTGCCCCTACTCACCCCATTTTACGCAACTGATTTATAAATATCACGATACAGGCTGATATAAAGAAACCTCACACACGTGTTTTCTTTCTTATTTAAACAGGTAGGTATTGTCGTTTTATAGCAATTGTTAGGGTTCCGTAGACAACAAGGAACCCTTATAGTTTCGACATGTCCGACCGTCTGTCTGTCTGTCTGTCGGTCTTTGGCTTTGCTCAGTAACCAATACAACTAGAAAACTGTAATTCGGCATGGGTATATAAATCAATCACGCCGACAAAACAGTGCAATAAAATCTTGAAAAAATTTTACACCTAAAGCGGGGATGTATTTTTTTTCTCGTTAAACCCATGTTGTGGGGTATCGTTGGATAGCTCGTTTAAAACTATCATGGGTTTTTTAAAACCATTTTTGAAATCAGTGATTCGTTTGCGAGATATTGGGCTTTCAAGCCCTAATTTTTTTCGAGTCATGTGTCTAATCTTGTTAACATTGATTAAACGATTATTTTAATTAATTATAACATAAAAGAAAAAAGTTTTTTTTTCTGTTATAACGCAAATAACATTAAGGTTTTTTTATAATATTTTGGTTGGTGAATAAATCATTAGCAGTCCTGTGAATAGCTTTTTGTTTATTAATCATACTGTAATTATTTTACAAGGCTTTTTAAATTAAGGTGGGTTATGAGGCGATGGTACAGTCAGCATCATATAGTTAGTAGCAGCCAAAGTAGCCAAATATATCGGAACACGTCTTTATTACTATAGGCATAAGGAAGTGTTACGATATATTTGGCTACTTTGGCTGCTACTAACTATGTGATGCTGACTGTACAGTAATGAATTTAACTAACAAGTTTTTGGGTTAAAATTTGAACAAGTTTAATGGTGCTTTCGAACAAATTCTGCGTTACGCCTCATAAACGTTGGGATTTGCAAAAGGCATTTATTAATTGGCATACCTACTCGTAAATGTTTCATCTCAAAGTGCAGCTTATTGCGTTTTCTTTGGTAGTCAGAATTATTTCATTAGCGGCATTGTTTATTAAAGAATTTGGGTATTAGTTCTGACGATTAATTATCAGATCGCGTGTACCTTCTACCTAATTTGATGATACTAACGTGTACGAGTACATCGTGTTTTATCCGTAAATCATGAGTGATAGTCTCCGTGAGTACCTATTTAAGTACATATACCGAGGGTCTTGGCTGGATTTTGTGACATGTGATATTTACCTGAGGCGACGGTGTATACAATTTTAATAAAACTAATAGAGTAATGTAATATGTTTTTCAACGCATTTGCTGACTTTCAGTTTTTTTTTGTGTATGGAGTGTAACCCGAAATTTTATTTTTTGTAATTTAATTAAGTACAAAACTATGTAGCGGCTAACAAAATACACCTATCCTCAAAATTGTATTCAAATACACCTTATAGTTTTTGAGTAAAATGCCTGTGACATACGGATGGACAGACAGACAGACAGACGTGACGAATCCATAAGGGTTCCGTTTTTTGCCATTTGGCTACGAAACCCTAAAAATAGTTGCGCGCCATTATAGGTAACTAGCTTCTGCCCGCGACTCCGTCCGCGTGGAACTCGTTTATATCGCGCAGCTCCATACAAACTTTCACCCCCCCATTTCACCCCCTTAGGGGATGATTTCGGGGATAAAAACTATCCTATGTCCTTCCCCGGGACTCAAACTATCTCGATACCAAATTTCATCGCAATCGGTTCAGCGGTTTAAGCGTGAAGAGGTAACAGACAGACAGACAGACACACTTTCGCATTTATAATATTAGTTAGGAGTGGAGGAGTTAGTATGGAGTATGGATATGGATGGATTTCACAAATATTTGTGAACATTGTGCGTGTTTGGTTATTATTAAAAATGTTGACTTGTTGGTGAATAGAAATGTGATAAATAGAATTGAGGCCACTGGAATTGAAAATTCTTGTACAATGTATGAGTAAAAACCTGTTGCAAATCAATAACTAAAGGAAATTACTGAGTAGCCTAAGTATACTTAACATTTTCATTTTATGAAAACGATTTTTTCCTCGCAAATATGTTGAGAAACGTCGTATGAAACGCGTGAGATTTGATAATTAGTTATATCCTTGGCTCTCTTATCGCGCTCACCTGCGGCTCGCGTAAACAATTCCGCCTCTGATGTAATTATCAACATACCTCTCTTGTATCACAATGTACTACGTCACATCGAATAAATACCTCTAGGAGTGTTTACTGATAGACTTGATTAGCCATTAAACACCTGATTTGTATGCGCGCCGAGCGACGAGCGAAAATATTTATTTCATTGTCTCAATAAATGGATAAGCACCGGATTGAAATTTAGATACCGAACGGAATTTAAACGAGGGAGCATGTGCTAGGTAGTAGGTACTTCGGAATGGCGACTTTAATTAAGTTCAATACCTAAGCTTACGTTACTGTTACTACTAGCCAAGAAATGCATAAATAGTTCTCGGCTCTAAGAGTCGACTCGTCCTCGAACTCGTCCTTCTTATAATTATTATATTAATAATTTTGCATATACAGGGTGATTCAGGAGACGTGAGCAGGATCAACCCTACACATACAGTTAATGTTAATGGATCTTTTACCATCGTAATTAAGTTAAACGCCCACAGTTTTTTTTTACATTTTGTTCTAAGTTTCATTCACAATAAATCATGGTCACCCTACACAACTAAAAAAAAAATTCACGTTAATCTTACCAATGCTGGTACGACTGAGTAGCTTATAAACTATTGAATCCGTAGGGTTGATCCTGCTCATGTCTCCTGAATCACCCTGTATATTCTGAAAATCTACCTGGCTATCCATAATCGAAGACATCCCGATGTTTATTAGGGAATGAGAAGCCCAAAAATGTTGAACTTCGATTATAAACCATTACTACAAGTACAAGTCCAGCCAACAAACAATTTTATATTACGCTTCTTCATTAGTTTCATTACTATTAGGAACGTCGTGCTAGGGTTGTATTCACAATGGCCTGACAAAAGCCAATATAAGGTTAGAGCTGTGCGTGGGAGCTAAAAGCAGTGAGCGCGGTAAAATCCACCAATACGAAGCATCTGCGCAAGCGAGGCTAGCAATGCTATTGGTGGTTTATTTCCTCCCCACCGCTTCGCCACCTCGCACAGGGCTGTTATTCGCTACGCGCTAATGCGGCTCACCCCGCCGGTCACCCGTCACGAAACTAGACCTCTACCTACGCATGGCGGTGTCAAGATATATTTGTGGGTGAGCGTTGAGGTGAGCTTAAAACAAGTTAGAGAATAGAGGAGCTGCTCTAACCCCGTATCATGGTCAGCCTAATCACACGCTAAGTGACAAGGTAGAGCGTCCGTCACTGGCTGACACCGTTCGATAGAACGAGACGACGCTCCTATCTTGTCACTTATCGCGTGATAAGGCCGACCATGATACGGGGTCTAGTGGGTACTCACCATAAGTCTCTCCTACGATTATGCATACCTAGTTGGCACGAATGTTAGTTTATAACTAGGGACCAGTGGTGAGCTGAGTACAGACGGGCCGTGAATCACATAGCAGGTCGTACATGTAGGTACCTACTCCCCGGGATGTTTTACGGCTAACAATGGGAGTAAGAGTTATGCTTTTCTCATGGATCAATTAAGGCGAGTGGGTACGTTATTATTATTATTGGCTCCCTGCGTCGTTTCTTATGACGAATGTAACAAGCTATAAATACACTAAAAGCCTGGCTGCATTTCGTTTAGATTATTACTAAATTTCAATAATGATATCAACACATACACCTAAGACTATTGGGTACACTGACGCTGACTAACTACAACTTATTGTCCAAATTTCTTCCAACTTTCTTGCTTATATGAGTTATTCTAAGATTTTGAATACGAGTAGGACCTACTAAGTAACACCGCAGATGAACCTCTTGTGCTTACAAGTGAAACAAATATGTACTATGTATATATTTCCTATAGGAAATTGCAATGGTGCGGGCCCCCTGCCTTACGTCTAGCTAGACGTACAATAAATACTGTGATCTACTGATATTTATCTAATCTCGTGATATTTATTGATCGTCTAATCTAGTATATTGATGGAGGGAAATCTAGATGTCTGGATTCCGTAATGGCAGTTTGTGGTAAATATTGCCATCCGTCAATATACTAAACTACACGACCAGTAAATACTGCGATATGTCAGTACGCACTACGCATCGCGACATCAATGGAGACAGACGTGCCCCCATACCACACGACTGAACTACGAAACACCTTACAGTATATACTGTCGTAATAAATATTGAACGTGTAGCCTATGCCATTGTATCGCGAACAGAATGTAGGTAATCTATCAGTATTTACCATATTGATGGACTGAAGTATGTATTGTACGTCCAGGCTTCGCCGAAGATTCTTGCTTGAATACTGCGCGACAGATGTATGTAGGGGGTGCCCTTTGCTTGGTCTAAAATTTTATGTTCTAAAATTGTTTGGCCGAAAATGTTTAATATTTAATGGTACTTATACTTATTCTTAAGCATAAAGATTTTTTTGCATACATATTTTCTGTCTTAAAACATGTTTGACCTAAAATTGTTTAGTATATTTTTTTTATGACTAAAAGGCTAAAAGTATAATATTGTAAGGTATAGTTATTCTTTAGTCTAACATAAAACTTCCTAAAACAAAACAAACAATGGCTACAATAACAGCACCTAAACTGGTAACCTGCCGTTTTACCAAATTTATTTTGGTCAAATTTCATTTCCCAAATCAAGTTAAATTAGGTTAGGGCAGCCAAGAAATGGGGTCTCGGGGGGCGAGGCCCCCGCATTAAAAAAACAAATAATCGTAACAATTGTATTATTTGGTAGGTTAGGTTAGGGTTAGCTTGTGTCCCTTTAGTGCCTTAGAGCGCAAATTGGCACCCCGCGGAGCGGGGTGACGTCGACACGCTGACGATTAGGTTAGAATTGCTACTTCTACACCAAACGCAATAATGTCTTTTTGCGTTTTTTTAACCAACACTGAACCACGACAAAATTGAAACAATTGCAAACTTACCCACATTGCCTTAACTATTACCACGCGGAATCAACAATACAATGCATACCCGCAACTATATTCATCGACGAAACTTTGCTCACGTGTTTATACTAAGCGTTAAATTTATCAGCGCCAAGAAGGTAATCTAAGTAATATTAATTTAATAAAAGCGACAGTATGGATGCCATTAGTGACACCAATATTCGGAATACCAATTTTATGACTAAAATACATTCGACCGAACAATGTTATTCCGACCATACAAATGTTAGACTAAACAATTTACGGCCAAAAAAAATATATGCAAAACAATTTCGGCCAAACAATTTTCGACATAAAAAACAATCGACCAAAAAATATGTGCCGAAAAAAATATCGGGCAAAAATTTTAGACCAACAGATATAGACCCATATGTAGCTGTACAGTCAGCCAATGAAAATGTTGCGCACTTTAGTTCTTTGTTACAGTGAACGTCATGTTTGACAATCAAAGAAATGAACTGAAACGAAGTTACAATTTCAAAATGACATGGTTCTATGTATGCTCAACATTTTCATTGGCCGACTGTACGTTACGGACTCGTTTCATTTCGTATGCAAAATATACTAGAACATGGGTGCTAATGCTAACCTCATATTTTTTTTGACAGGGCACTTATTTTACGTTTCTTTTTTCTTTCGTTTCTTTCCTACTTAGGTATACTTTGGTTACCTATTTAATCTCTACCTGGCTAATTAGACTTAATATTTGGAATCGAATGTTTTGACGCTATTGTTTCAATTTAACATCATTGAGTGAAGGTATATACCTAAATATTACCTTACACCTCTGACGCAAAACCCCGCTCGACCTTACAAATATTTTCAAGGAAACGTCCCAGTTCTCAACACTAACCCAACAGTTTGTGTCAACTATCAGGAATTAAGGTATCACACATTGGTTTCTACTTACATAGGTACGTTAGGTAGGTATGATTTTCCCTAACATACTAACCTACCTATTAATAATTTAACATTGTTTACAGATAACCTCGTCCCTGTACCTGTCCCTGAGCCCGCGCTACTGGCCGCGCCTAGCTCCTCTCGGGGCCGTGTCGGACCTGCTCATGCTGCTCAACTACGTGCTCGACCCCGTGCTCTACGTGCTGATGCGCCGCTCGCGCCCGCGCTGCCTGCGAGCGCTGAGCCACGCGCTCGCGCACTGCTTCAAGCGGGTCAGTGTGTTCAGATACCTTAAGAGTGGGTTACCTGTAACTGAACCTGTCGCTGAGCCACGCGCTCGCGCACTGCTTCAAGCGGGTCAGTGTGTTCAGATAACTTATGAGTGGGTTACCTGTAACTGAACCTGTCGCTGAGCCACGCGCTCACGCACTGCTTCAAGCGGGTCAGTGTGTTCAGATACCTTAAGAGTGGGTTACCTGTAACTGAACCTGTCACTGAGTCCGCGCTACTGGCCCGCTGGGTGCTGTACGCCTGTACCTGTCCTTCAGCCTAGATGGCTAGCTGTGATATTTTTTCAGAGAATGTATTGCTCATCCAGTAAACGTCTCTTTTGACACCAGTGTAAAGTTCCACCATAACTACTCCGATATAAATACCTAACACGTCTAGATTAGTAAAAAAAATATGCCACCAGCCAACCGAAACGCTAATAAAATAATGTTACCCTTTCTCCTCAGAACCACAAGACATCAACGGAGTCCATGAAGACATCCTGCTGCCCGCAGGAGACGCTGATGGTCAGCGACAGCTCGGGCGCGGAGATGCGGCCGCTGCGCGCGCTGCCGCCCGCGCACCTGATCGACTGACCTTGGAGCGACCGCCCTCTCTAGGCTCAGGGGGGCTCAGTGTTTCTAGAGCTAAGAGACAGTGTTGTGTGAACGTTGCAGTAGTTTGCGATGTGTATTATGACGGGCTGATGCCTCAAAGTAATGGCGAAGCGCATATACCTTTGGCGTTTATACGTGCGTAACTAGACTTAATCACACACCTAAGATAAGTCTGTAAGGTCCTGAAGGCAACAGAGGCCATGAAGACATCGTGCTGCGCGCAGGAGACGCTGGTAGTCAGCGACAGCTCAGGCGCGGAGATGCCGCCGCTGCGCGCGCTGCCGCCCGCGCACCTGATCGACTGACCTTGGAGCGACCGCCCTCTCTAGGCTCAGGGAGGCTCAGTGTTTCTAGAGCTAAGAGACAGTGGTGTGTGACCGTTGCAGTAGTTTGCGATGTGTATTGTGACGGGCTGATGCCTCAAAGTAATGGCGAAGCGTATATACCTTTTGCGTTTATACGTGGCTTATAACATAACTAGACTTAACGACATACCTAAGATAAGTCTGTAAGGTCCTGAAGGCAACAGAGGCCATGAAGACATCCTGCTGCGCGCAGGAGACGCTGCTAGTTAGCGACAGCTCGGGCGCGGAGATGCGGCCGCTGCACGCGCTGCCGCCCGCGCACCTGCTCGACTGACCGTGGAGCGAGTAGCGACCGCCCTCTCTAGGCTCAGGAGCCCCCCTGTGTGTGTGTTTTAGAAACACTGTGTCAGTGTTTCTAAAGCCAAGAGACTGTGTTGCGTGAACGTTACCGTAGCTTTACATGTCATGGCAAAGCGTATAAATACCTATTTCTTAACGTGGTTTATAACATGACTAGACTTAAGCATGCACCTGTCTACGCTGCCACTGCGCTGCCACGCGCGCACCTGGGCTGTTATTCGCTACGCGCTAATGCGGCTCACCCCTCCGGTCACCCGTCACGAAACTAGACCTCTACTCTACCTACGCTTAGTTACTACGCATCGCGGTGTCAAGATATATATATGGGTGAGCGTTGAGGTGAACTTAAAACACAGTTACAGAATAGGGGGGCAGCTTGGCTGACATTGGAGCGACCGCCCTCTCTAAGGCTCAGGCGGGGGGGCTCAGTGTTTCTAAAGCTAAGGGACGTGGTGTGAACGTTGCAGTCAATCTTAACGTGGTTTATAACATAACTAGACTATTAAGTACATACCTAAGATAAATCTAGAATATTCCCGCAGTTTTACTTACGTTGCACGGAGTGATTATTGTACAGTTTCAGCTGTTAGTTTTACACTCGCGATTATTTATAATTGCTCTAGGTATTTAACTTATTCACTAAATCTAACATTAGCTAAATTTACGTCGTACCTGACCATAAAGTAGCAACTGCCAGGGAGACACGTAAAATTTTGTACTCACCACGGTCGGTAATAAAGAAAGTCTCCGATCGCGCGCGCGTCAAATACCTGCGATCTGAGACATTATTTGTTTTACCGCCCTAGGTAAGTAATCTATTACCTAGTAGGCATCATACCTATAGAAAAGTGAAGAACCGGTCCCAATTTTTGCACTGAATGTAAGTATATACGGTAACCAACCACGTGCACCCTATACCTTTCGTATTTTTGGACGATTTTAATTGAATGTGTATAGAATATAATTGTATGCTTTCGAATACGCGACATTGTATGTGACCCAAGTAGAAATTCTACTGTGCTTCGCAAAAAAAGGAGAAGGGTAAGGAAAATTCACAAGAAAAGAGACTAAAGATAGGTTACACTTCCAAAACTATATATGTATTTCAAAAAAAAAACAAATCTTTTCTGTTTGGCCTAACGGTTGACTGGTAGAGAATATCTTATGGCATTGAGTTCGCCTTTTGTATTTGTAACTTGTGCTGTGAAATTAAAATAAATAAATAAAATGTATCAAAGTTACTAACTACGGTACCTAGAACATTTTTCGTCATGGTTCGTTCACAGGAAGTGAGGTTTTCCGCACGCACAGCGGGATTGTCAGCCCCAGGGCTGCGCTCCCATGAAAATGATATATGATACACTTTTAAACATCTCCTACTGTCCCATTCCGAAATTACACCCCGTCATAAATTGTGCAAGGCATATGATATCTAACGTATACGTAAACGAATCTATACGCTGAAATTAGTATAAAATAATATAGGTAGGGTATGTACCTAGGTACAATAATTAATCCAAACGGAAATTTGATAAATTTAACTTTTCCAACTTGACCGTTTACTGCATCAATGTGTCTCCGAAGTACAAAGGTAGGTACTATGTATATTTACTTAGTATTTTTACTTTTGTACACTTGTGCAGATATAGGTATGTATGTATATACTCGTACTACATATTAGGTACCTACTACGACCTAGTAGTAGTAGTAGGCAATACGAGTATACCTAACGTTTCCCAAGAAAATTGTTACCATTTAAATCAATGTGTATTCTAGGTACAAACAAACCAACAAATTAAATGAATAAGTTCTGTAGGTGAGTAGTTAGCTATACGTACATAATAGGTATTAAAACAGGCAAGTACTTTATTTATTGTGTTGTACCAGCCTTCACGAAGAATCTCACTATTAAGTACCTACACCGGAATTAGTTCACACTAAGATTTTGTATATTTTTTATAAAATAGGCTTAGATGTAAGTAAACACAATTTTAATAAAAATAAAGCACGTATCGTAATGATGGCGTTGTTTTTTCCCCATTCCTTGGCAAACGGTAAAATTACCGGCTACCTAAACTAAAGTAACGATTGGGTAAATTCCCAGGTAAACCGCAATTGGTTGATGTCCCGGCAGAATCATGGTACTACGTTAATATTTATTATAATAAGCTGTAGAGGTTTCCAGGCAAAATGCCTAAAAATCAGTCAATAATAAAAAGGCTGCCAATTTCTATTAGGTACTTGTTGTTTGAAATAAGTCTTAGAGCGTTATCTTATCACACTTGCGATTTGCGAGCGTGTTTTCTATACAATTATCAGTCGCGGCGAACACGCTGCGTGATCGCCTTCATACAAAATACGCTTGGAAATCGCAAGTGTGATAGATAAGGCTCTTAGGTGGCTCTGGAAAATACAGAACTGTGACCTCTTACACAACGCCATCTAGAACGTAACACGTCTAGACTAAAGCCATCTAGAACGTAACACGTCTAGACTAAACCCTTCTGTCGACAGAATACAGATAATATTTACCCGACTGCATGAGAAGGAGGGTTATGTTTTGAATTTTGACATACCTATATGAGGTGTCGTTGTATTCCTCATAATCGTCGGAGTGACAAGGCTATAATATGTAAAAAAGCAGTTGGGTTTTTGAAATATTTCATGATTTCACTCACAGACTACTAAGAAGATACTACGTATATTTCACTTGTTTACTAAGTGCATGGGACTTAACCTCTTAAATTAATTTATATTTACATAGACGTTGCGGACGCGCGAAGGCGGATTAGGCGGAGAGCCATAGATATGTTGCAAAGCGTCCGAAATGTCCAGTTCAATGGAATACGCGACGAATCAGTCCCGTTTAAAAAATATTATGCGTGAAAACCCTAAAAGTTTAAATAAATTAGAACTAGCGACCCGCCCCGGCTTCGCACGGGTACTATATTATACATATGAACCTTCCTCTTGAATCACTGTATCTATTAAAAAAACCGCATCAAAATCCATTGCGCAGTTTTAAAGATTTAAGCATACATACGGACGACAGTGGGAAGCGACTTTGTTTTATACTATGTAGTGAGATTTAACAGCCACCATACGACTTGGGGCTACCGTGAGACAAACCATGACGGGGAGGCGGTTGAGGAGTGGGCGGAGGCTCAAGGTCTAACTCTCCTTCATAACCCCAAGCTGCCAGGATCTTTCAACAGTGGCCGATGGCGGCGCAGCTACAACCCCGATCTCGTCTTTGTCAGCGAAAATATCTCCTCCCAGTGCTCCAAGGCTGTAGCGCACCCATCCCGAGAACGCAACATAGGCCCATAATGTGCCAGGTGCAGGCTGTTGTGCAGCCCACTAAGGTCCCATTTCGACGGCGGTTCAATTTTACGAAAGCAGACTGGGATAAATACTCGGGAAACATCGACGAGAAGCTGCGTTCTTTGCAACCTAAGGCTAACAACTACGACAAATTCATCGAAATTATCCAAACCGTATCACGTCAGTCGATACCCAGAGGCTGCCGGTCAAATTACATCCCTGGTCTTAGCTCAGCGACGTCAAAACTGTTGCTGACCTACGAAGCTCAGTTCACGAATGACCCCTTCTCTGCTGAAGCCATACAGACAGGAACAGAGCTGATGGAAGAGCTAGCTAAGACTCGTAGGGCGAAGTGGGAAGACACCGTTGCTGGTATCGACACAACAGCAAAAAAGCCTGGACCACTCTCCACAAGCTCACTGGCGATGCGCCTACGGCCACGCAACCGGGCCAAATCACAGCTAACCAAATTGCGAGCCAGCTGCTTCTAAACGGCAAGCCACCCCACCGTCGTATGCCCAAACCTGCTTCAACCCCGAATGCCCAGGAAAGCAACCGAGCATTAAGCAAGCCGTTTACACTAGGCGAACTCGCAGTTGCAGTGAAATGCTTGAAAAATGGGAAGGCGGCTGGAGTGGATGACCTCACGGTAGAACAGATCAAGCATCTCGGACCTGTGGCGCTATCGTGGCTTCTGGCCTTCTTTAACGACTGCTTAGTGACGCTCAGCATACCAAGGTCATGGCGAAAATCAAAGATAGTCACTCTGCTGAAGCCCGGAAAGTCCCCCGATGACGCCAAAAACTACCGCCCTATCTCGTTACTGTGCCACACCTACAAGTTGTTCGAGCGCCTACTACTTAACCGGTTGACACTCGCAGTTGACCCCCAACTCATCCCCGAACAGGCGGGTTTCCGCCCCGGGAAGTCGTGTACGAGCCAGACACTAAAGCTGACGCAGCACATTAAGGATGGCTTTGAGCATGGCATGGTCACCGGCGTGGCGTTTGTAGACCTATCCGCCGCCTTCGACACTGTGAACATCGGAATCTTACTGTCAAAAGTTGCAAACGCCACGAAGGATATGGGCTTTGTCAGTATCCTTGGTGAACTGCTTCGTAATCGCCGCTTCCAGGTCCATCTCAACACCGACAAAAGCCATTGGCAACGCCAAAAAAATGGTCTCCCTCAGGGTAGCGTGCTGGCCCCAACCCTCTTCAACATGTACACCAACGACCAGCCCAGCCCGCCAGGGACACAACGCTTTCTTTATGCAGACGACCTAGCCTTGGCAGCACAGTGCCGCTCATTTGAGAGGTAGAGGAGACACTGTCTGGGTCCAATGACCACTTTGGAAAATACGAGTACTACAAGGCCAACTGCCTCCGGCCAAACCCGAGCAAAACACAATCCTGCGCGTTCCACTTGCGCAATCATCACGCGCAAAGACCCCTAAATATAACGTGGGAGGGAGCGGCGATTGAACACTGCGCTAACCCACGATACCTGGGAATTACGCTGGACAGGGCACTGACGTACAAGACGCACTGTGCTAACACCCGCGTGAAGGTCAGCGCACGTAACAACTTCCTGCGAAGACTAACGTCAACAAGCTGGGGATCATCTGCGCACACTGTGCGCACCACCGGGCTGGCGCTGTGCTTTTCTGCGGGAGAGTACGCCTGCCCTGTATGGCATCGGCCGGCCTGGTGACTGCTGCACTCAATGATACCTGCCGCACCATCACCGGATGCCTCAATCCTACTCCACTCAACAAGCTGTACCCACTCGCGGGCATCGCCCCCCCTGAAATCCGTAGAGAGGTGGCAAGTGCCGTGGAAAAGGGGAAACAGGAGACTGACCAGCGTCACCCACTGTACGGTTATAACCCGCCATCTGCCCGTCTAAACAGCCGCAGGAGTTGAAACTGCGGAACACTAGCCCCCTGCAAAGCGACCCTTCAGATGCTCGCTGCCTGTTGTGGTGGACTCGATGCCCTCCGCCCGACGTCTACGTGGTAGCTTCGGAACAACTGCCACCCGGCCACAAGGAGCCATGGCCCATCTGGAGGGCGCTAAACAGGCTCAGATCGCATGTTGGCCGCTGTAAGGAAGACATGGCCAGATGGGGACTGCACTGTGGCCAATCAACCCAATGTGTTTGCGGTACAGCACCGCAAACCATGGTGCACCTGATGGCGTGCCCCACATGCCCACACTCCTGCTCGGAACACGACCTGAGAGACGCGACTGCCAGAGCTGTCCACACCGCTGCCCATTGGGCATCTCTTATTTGAGGAACCTCGACACGAAGAAGAAGAAGTGAGATAGTGATAGTGATACAGCTTCTGGACATGACGAAACTATAAAAGTTTCTAAATACATTTTTGCTACCCTAAGAATTAATTAGGTAATATAAGGTAGCACACCGAATCTGAAGCATCCTTCCCTTCTTATCCAATCAAAAGAGAAGGTTGAATGCCGTTTCAGAAATGAATGACCCAAGCAACCAATATCTAAGACCTAAATAACGATAAAAAGAGAGTTTTAACCAAGTTCGTGTGACTGAGTTTTACCATATTATTTAAGTGCCCAATATAGGTACCTACCTACTGATCTACCTGTATATACATAGGCACTGATCAACTCTGAAAACGTGAAACCTTTCCTTGTGCTACGAGGATAGGTACATTTTCCTTCACACTCGTAAAAATATGCTGCTAACCACAATTTCTCTACCTACTCATAGGTATAAAAAAAGCAAATTCGAGTAACGGAAAATATAGGCACAACGTAACTATTCAGTACGCGCGTGTGTGTAGATTTAGGAATTGATCTGAGAGTTGCTACCTACCGCGAAATGAAAACGAATATCCCTCTCTCTCTGTCACTCGAATGACCAAGCGCGACAGAGAGGTAGATACACGAACGAACTTCGTTTTCGGATAGCGGTAGCCTGTCTAGGGGTGTATAACAACTTGATACTCATTGAATAAGGATATGCCACGACACCACATCTTAGTGGAAGGGTCTAGTCGGTAGACGCCAAAGTATATAACTATGTGAAGGCGTGGGGGAGTCACACAAATACGTAAAGCACATTACAAACGTTGCAATTCGTCACAACAACTGATAGTGGAAGCATGCTGGGCCCATAACCTAATAACCTATTATATTTGATAATGAAACCACATGGTTATTTAATAAAAATATAAAACAGAGTTTATTCAGCACAAAGGATAAAAAAAGGACACGAATGACAATAACAGTTATGTGACAATACGGAGTCGGTCAGTACGTCTAGCACAACTTGCTGACAAGTCGCTTCGCGCGCGATACAGGAGTGTAGATCAACCTCGACTCTCGTCGCGGCGCGGCGTCAGTTGTGCTAGCCCCCAGCACGGCTATCACGCGACGGCGCGCGAGCTCTCTCGATTTTTCTCGCACTATCCGTCTCTCTCTTGTTAGAACACTTAGAACAAGAGGTATAAAGTGCGAGAAAAATCGAGAGTACCTAAGTCGCGGCCGTCCCATGATAGACGTGCAGGATTAAAACAAGGTATACAGCGTGTCTCTGACTTAGGGGCTTTAAATGCAAATGTCCATTACGGTCCTGAAACTGAACCACTTTTGTTCCGCAACTTTGTGAAATAACTATTATTTCTATAATTTATTCGCGTTTGAACTTTAACTGTACCATCAATGTATTGCAAACACGGCCTCATTATTTGACATCCATGACACTGACAAGTATGAAAACTAACTAATGGATGATGTACATTGAACATCACATTTACTTTGTATGAAAATAATTAAATTAACAAATAGCATTTTTTTAAGAAATTGTAAAACAAAAGTTGCTTAGTTTGGTGAGTAGAATCTAGCCTTACATTTAAAGCCCCAAGATCGGCGACACACTGTATATCGGCTACAAAATGAAACCTCCAACAAGATGCAGTCATAGTTAGAATGCAAGGTCTAAGGTTTGTATTGCCGTCTCATTTCAAATATACCTGCGTCTCTTTCGGCAAACTTTTGTGACAAATTGCATCGTTTTTGGTGGGCTCAGTTAGGCATATTTCAATATTTAAACGTATCGTTGTTGGCCGCTTTTTACTAACAAGACAAACAAGAGTTTAAATTGACACAAAACTATTTTTACATGTTTACCGTAAAACCTCTCAGAGTCAGTCAATAGTTGTTACTCGTAACTTGTCATTAGCTCTGCTGCCAAATTACCTGCTGACTGCTACTGCAGGCCGCGCCAGTTTGAAGCGCGCTTTATGAGTAAGCTTGATGATTTAAATAATTAATTGAATTTGTATTACAAACACAGGGTATAGATTACTATTTTTATTTCTAAAAAAATAAATAGTTAAGTGCAGTAGTGGTTATATTCTCTTTGGTTAAGTGACTCATAGATCTATCTACAAATACTTTTATTAAGCCTGCTGTACACACTGGGCGAACGTTGGCGCGTGAGCAGCTATGCGTTAGAGGGAGAGGGCTATAACTCGATCTCTTTCATTTACATAGCTGCCTCCTGCTCACGCTCTAATGTTGGCCCAATGTGTAGGTACACTGTACAGCCGGCATTACGTTGGACACGCTTTTGTTAGAGGTGACCTACAAAAACTCTTAAAGCTACACCGCTGTCAAACTTCTGTCAAATTTTCGTAAGCTCTCCGGAGTAAAGTATTTTTTGTAATTCAGTAAAAATGGTGCAATTGGTGAAACTGTGAGGCAGTTTTCCTTATAGTTTAGTGAGTCTTGTGTTTCTTGACAAAACTCATTCTTACATCTCCTGAGATGTCGAAGTGGTGAGTCATAGCAACCATTTATACACTTTACAATGTTACAAAACAAACAATATGGTTGTAATACTTGTAATTCAAGATCGTCTAGTCTAATTGAGACGCCTACTCAATGCTATTAACAGCGGTAGAAGCTGCGTCATCATGAATTTGATTTAACTCTGGGATTCTAAACAATATCCGGTGTTGTACAATTGAAATCATACAGCTTATCAGTAACCGGCAAAAGCGTTGTGGTGCCTATATTTCTTGCAGGAAACCGCTTGATTATCAAATATTCCTTACAAAGTAGTGATTTTCATATATTTTTTGTACATTCAATAAATAGGAAAACTATTAGTAATTGAAAAACTATCCTATGAATATTAGAACATCTGCAATACAAGAAGGCGCTACACGTTATAAACCTGTAAAGTTTAACCAATAAATATTTATCATCTGAACTTAAATAAAAATGTTAGCTATTAAAATATTAAAAACTTTACACAATGTAACTTAACGTGTCAACATCATTTTAACCTTTCAATACTAGGTGGATCCCCAGGAAGCCAGTAGTCCAATCTGAAAATACTGAATTTTGATTAAAGTAAGTCCCGCTGGTATAATAATTTATTTACAATACCTTAAAATATCTATTTTCTATAGATGCAGTGATTTCCACATTAGGCACAGCCCGTATCGTGGTAGTCAGATCAAATATGAGAGTTACAAATAAATATCAAGCATGTAAAAATTTAATTAAAAAAAAATGGATGTTGCTAGTCTCTCTTGTAATTAACAACATTGAGCAAGCCAAGTACAAACCAACTCAACTAAATACCTATAGCTAAAAGGCGGCAATGGCATCTCACAAACCAAGTGACTGGCCACGTCCTGCATCACGTAAAAACTACTTGCCAGACGCCTGTCTGCGCTGCAACAATGATTGCCTGTTCCCCCTCTGGGCGGCCCATAAGGCCCCCAGTGAGGTATACATAAACATATCTGTATCAGGCCGCTCAGCAGGCCTAACAGGGAAAAAAAAGGAAAAAAAAAAAAGATTGCCTGTTCTTCTACAATATGCGCGTCATACATTCCGAAGTTAGTCTCAAGGCGCCTCCTGCACACCCATTGAACCTCTGACACAGTGAATCTGCAAACTTAATTCTGTATTTCCCAAGTTTTGGTCAGTTCAATTCGGATGAATTATATTTTATTCCCAACCTAGGATTTTTATATCTATTAAAAGTAATGTATAATTTAGCCTAGTAGCTAACATCACAGATACCAAATGTATATTTTCAAATATGTTGGTTGTCTTCACTTGGTTGATTTTAGCATAACCAGTAGTTCTTTATAGAATTGGGATTGTTTTACTTGATTGCAGGCAGTCAGAACGCAGCATCCATGAGATGCTAAAAGACACCCCACCGCTGCGGGAGTCAAGTGACTCTATCACATCTGGCACCGAGCCCAGCTTCCCTGCCTCACGCTCAATGACCTTCCCACCAGCATATGGTAATAATTTTACTCATCAGAGCTAAAATATTTTGCTTTCATTCTGTTGCCTACTTTATTATCACACCTATACCGAGTGAAATCTCTTTGCTTAAAGGATAGGTACTACAAGAGTGCCTGTCGATTAGTCAAACTTCAAGCTGGGCAATTTCAAGGGGGGGCCCAGCTTGAAGTTTTGGCCAAGCCTTAAGACTCCAGTCGCACTGACGTCAGTCTTAGCTTTAACGGCTCGAGTCTTCAATGCTCGGCCGAGCGCCAAATCTCAACACCACCCACGATATAAATGTTGGCAGCTGCCGTACGAAATACCTTAATTGACCTGACTTGTCGCGTGGACTTGCGTGATGCTCAACGTTGCGTGACAGGCGCAATAATAACTGCCCGCGTTTTTATACTTGTTTCAGCGCCGCCAGACGTATCAGCGGGCGCCGGTGCAGGCTCGCTGCTGCGCGCGGGCGGCTCGCGCCTCGACTCGCTGCGGTCCTGGTCGCTCTCCACCTACAAGTGCACCAAGCAGCTGCTGTATGAGAAACTTGGCAAGACCTCGCGCACAGTAGACACCGGTTAGTATTCATTTATCTGGGATCTAAGTTTACTTTAGGCTAGGGTGTAGCCAGAATTTTGAACTTAGGGAAATAAGAAACTTTTCAACTGAGTCAGTCAGCTTGTCCTATTAGGGTTAGATGGCTGCTCCACTCTGCACTGTATATACCTGAGGCGCCTTTTCCATTAGGGGAAATAATCTGGATTATTTTCAACTGATGTCAATTTGACTAATCTGTTAAGCTAAACTTTGGCTGCCCAAATTGGCTATAAAACATTTTTATGGCCAATTTGGGCAGCCACATTTATGGTCAGTGACTCAAAACATTTCCCATTGCATATAGAATTCCTTCTCTAGGCAAAGATTGCCAAGACGAAAAACTCAAGTTGTAGTACGTCCTACAGTCCTTTCAATGTTATGGTTGTAATCTCTCTTGTGATAGAGTTGGAGGCCCAGATCGAAGCCCTGCGGGAAACGCAGCGCAAGTACGCGGGCATTCTGCGGCTGAGCTGTGCGCTGACGGCGCAGCTGGCGGCCGCGGCGGCCACGCAGCGGCAGCTCGGCGACGCGTTCGCGGAGCTGGCGCAGCGCTCGCCAGAACTACAGACACAGTCAGTGCTTTATGTAACTATGGAGTAGGTGGCATAGACTAGAGCCTTGTTGGAAGCGGTTGGGCTGCGGCCGCATAGCAACCGCACGGCGACGGCTGAATTACAGACATATAAAGTTTTTTCTTTTTCAAAAATTGCAAAGAGGTAGGCAGCCGAGCCGAGGTACAGTTCGCGGCGAGCGTGATGCGATTGAGCTGCGCGCGGCATACGAAGTAGTCCTGGCGACTGACGCGTCTCATCTTGATTGCATATTTTTTATTCTATATAAATAAATAAATAAATATTAGGGGACAATCTTACACAAATCGACCTAGTCCCATAGTAACTAGGGTACTAGACGACGATATATATAATAGATATAAATACTTAAATACATAGAGAACTTCCATGACTCAGAAACAAATATTCATGCTCATCACACAAATATTTGCCCTTACCGGGATTCGAATTTCGTACCCAGGACCTTCAGCTTCGGACCGGTCGTCAATATCTCTGACCTCTTTGATATGCGCTTATATTTTACGCGTGTCCTCCTATTAAACACTTTTTTTTTTACAATGATGTTGCCTTGATTAACCTAGTCTCTTCCCAAGGTTCCTATACAACGCGGACACGCAACGCTCGCTCACGCGGCACGGGGACACGCTACTCGCGGCGCTACATTTCTTCAACAACTCGCTCAACACGCTCACTAACAAGACGATGGAAGACACACTGCTCACCATACGCCAGTATGAGGCGGCCAGGTGAGACTTAACCCGAGTCTGACCAGCGAGTCGTGTAACAAATGAAATGCGGCATATTTTAAATCGCATTCTGGTAACACGAAATGTACGGCGTAATGGATACTTTTAAGTCTTATAACGGGTTACCCTCATCTGGCAGAATAATATTGGTCAGAAATACATTTGACATAACATGTTTCGCAGAAACACTTTCGGTCGAATGGTAATTTTGCATAATAGTTATTTACGATACAAGTGCCGAAAATAGGTTTTTGCAACGAGTGGTGATTTAAATTAAAACACGACCCAAGGGAGTGTTTTAAATCGACACGAGTTGCGAATGACCTATTCGCACGTATATCGTACAACGTTTTACTGTACATATGGCTCTTTAAAGTTTCGACATATGCGCGGAAAGTGGTCTTTCCGCACTAGTGCGGGAAAGTAGCACCATATGTACTGTATAGTCGCCGTCAATGGAATTTGCTAACTATGTAAACAAACCGCCATAGTGAAAGACAATTTCAATATGGCGGTTTGTTTACATTGTTAGCAAATTCTATTGACGGCCACTTTAAAGGTATAGTTGGCATTACTACAATCACGCATACGATACATTTTGCAGCACATTGTTTTGTAGAACATTACTTTGGCCGACTCATTTTATGTACCATAATAATCCTATAGCATACTATTACAATAGCCCAATTTGCAACTTGCTATCAAGAAGGAAATACAGTCACAGAATGACCGTTAGATACGGTGCCGGTTAATGTACAGCCATAATAATGCACGGCCAAAATAATGTACAGCCCAATAATCCGCGTCCATACTGTACATGGATTATCAGGCTGTACATTATTGGGCCGTGCATTATCACCCTGAGCAAACTTGGCAACAAGGAACCCTTAAAGTTTTGCCATGTCCGTCTGTCGTCCCGTGTGTTGATGTAATCATTATACAAAAAATATATCTGCCTAAGTACTATTCGTTTAGAAGATAGTTATGCTCATCAACATTATGCCAATATAAGATTCGATATTATAAAAATCTGCGAAATGATTTATGCCATAGTATACTCTGCGTAAGGTGTTTCTGCCAAACGTTACTTCTGCCAAGTATCATTATGCAAATCAAATATATGTCAACAAAAGTTTCTGCAAGACAATAGGCTCCGCTGCCTACTACTCGTTGAGCGAATTCTTCTCCCACAATGACCAGTGAAATTGAAAATAAGGTACAAACTAACTGACATAAATCTAAATTATATATATATATATATATATATATATATATACATATTTTATCTAAAATCTAAATGTATAATTTTATCATGTAAAAACTTAATCTTAATTGTATATCTGACGAATTGAATTGAATTGAATAGTGAACCCTTAGGGCCCCCCCATAGTTAGTTAGTTAGTTTTACTGGGCTTTTTTCCGCAAGTCGACATCCAGTGTGCCTATTTTGCGTGAATTGGTGGGGTAGCGCTACTCTAACCACCCCAGCTCCTCCAGGAAGTTTGTGAGTGCCTTGGTGTTGCTGACTGCGTTCAATAGTGTGTCCGGAGACCCTAGGTGTTTTTTCCTGTATACTTCTACCTGCTTACAGTCCAGTAGAATGTGTTTAGTTGCCCCCCCATACTACCGGCGCCTTGTGCGCCGCGTCGACGCAACGCACAATTTTGTACAAAATGCTTGTGTTCTACTCGGTGACCATACGTGGGAGATGGAACGTTGCCTCTCGCTCAGATCTATGGCATATAAGTACTTTTGTTGTAACAAGGACTTTTTGAAAGTCGACGGATGGACATCCAACTGTCAGCTTCAATGGTCATCTAGACATCTACAATTTTTTTGAAGTGAAAACTTCTTTAGCGGCGCTGAGCACTTTTTGGGATGGGGAAATATTGTTAAATACGCGACAGAGTTTTGTGACGTCGGATGTGAAGGAGGTCACTTTTTGCTGCTAACCGATTCGACTTCATTCAAAACTGAACGCTATTCGTAAGAGTATAAAGCCGTTAAACACTTTTTGAAATATTATATTCTGCAAATAAATTTGTAATAATACCAACGCATCCTTCACCGTTTTGCTGTTGAGAAAATTCGAATAGTTCGAATTTGGGCGTTATTCCTAAAGTGATACAGCTTAGAAAAATATTTACCAACGGCAAAAACTAATTGATATCTTGGTCGCCACCGCCGTCTGCTGTTGTGCTGTTCTTGCAAATTCGAATAGTTCGAATTTGGGCGTTATTCCTAAAGCGATAAAGCTTAGAAAAATATTTACCAACGGCAAAAACAAATTGATATTTTGGTCGCCACCGCAGTCTGCTGTTGTGCTGTTCTTGCAAATTCGAATAGTTCGAATTTAGACGTTATTCCTAAAGAGATAAAGCTTTGAAAAATATTTGGCAATGGCAAAAACAAATTGGTATCGTGTTTGCCGCCGCCCGTCGGCGCGCCGACGGGCCCGTCCGCCTAAGTAATTGATAATTGTTTATAAATTTGCGTCAAATTCATTTTTAGGGTGACACCGTAAGATGTCACGTGACCTGATCGAAAAACTGTTACAATGTTATTGAGTTTTCACTTCTGCCGGCACTCCCGGAGTGCAACCCGGTCTTTTTTTTATGTAACTCACTTTTGCTTATCTTCTTACCAAAACTATTTTACTTCTTGCATTTCACGAAGCTGAGAGTGGGTTTGACGAAATTAGACTTTAACGTCATAATAATACAACTTGCCTTCGTGTAATTCAATAACTTTATGATTATACAGGGTGGAATACGATGCGTACCGCAGCGAGCTAGAAGCGCGCGGTGGTAACCCGCCCTCGTTACTCCTGGCGAGCATCGAGCGCCAGCGGCGCCAATACGAGCGCTTGCGAGACGACTCGGCCGTCAAACTCGCGTTGCTACACGAAAACAGGGTACAGTACCACAATAGTATGTTGTGTCTCAAGAGAGGAAAATGATACATTTACGACAATATATTGAATCCTGAGTGAAGCGAAAGATTCTATACAGGAATCCCGAGCGTAACAAGGGATTCAAAGTGTTTACGCCCAAGACAGAAATAATTTTGCTACTAAGTACTGCTTTTCACAGCTTCTATAACGAACATTTAAATTAAACAAAGAATATGAGGGAAGAAAAATACAGCTTCAATCCTTCATTTTAGGGCAACAAAAACTCTTTTCTCAAACATGCAATGAAACGTTGTGTTCTTCATAATGGGTTCGGAGTGTCACGTTTCGGGCGCAGCGAGACGAGAGACCATGGCATTTCATACAAAATTGGAGACCTAGGCCTGCAAGATGGTCTTTTTTAATTCCATTCCACAATTTGTAGCACAGGTTCACGGCGTTCAGAAAATTAAAGTTTGATTTCTTGGAGTTTTTTTTTATTTACTTCATTGCATGTTTGAGAAAAGCACTATACATACCTCGGCGTGAAAGGGGTTGCCAGCCTCGTAACTATCCGACCTCGCTACGCTCGCCCTCTATTATGGACTCGGCCGGCTACCCCTTACTTTCCGGCCTCTGTTGTAATGTACTATTTCTGAATAGCAGGTGTGAGAATATACATTACCTACACCTACTTTGTCAACCGTCACTACACTAGGTACATAACCTACCTATTGATAATATATGATCAGTGCCCAACAGGCCCTAAGTACTCAATCTGCTTCCAGGTGAAAGTGATGAACAAACAGCTCCTCCTATTCCACAACGCGGTGTCGGCGTATTTCAGCGGCAACGGCGCGGCGCTGGAGGCCGCCGTGAAGCACTTCAGCATCCACGCGCCCGCCACCGCCACCGTCACCGCCACCGCCACCGCCACCGCGCCCACGCCGCCCGCCGTTCCCACCGCGCCGCCCGCCGCTCCCACCGCGCCGCCCCCGCCAAGGTCCACTTAAAATGAACCCTATACCAAACGGCATAAGATCTATGTCTTTTTAACGGGTCTAACTTCTTACAGCGCCCGGCCTGGTGCTCCCCAGCCTACAGTCGCCGTTTCTGCGACATAAAATCCAAACTTCCGATGATATTATTTAACATCTCAGTCCTGCACGGCTATCACAAGACGGCGGAGCTCTCGCACTGTACCTCTCTTTCTAAGATAAGAGAAAGACGGATAGTGCGAGAAAAATCGAGAGAGCTCGCGCGCCATCTTGTGATAGCGTAACGTAAAAATCTGTTGTGTATTTACAGCCGATAGAGTCCCTGCTATCTTTTAGCATGCATCCATAGATTCGGTTTGGATTCCATTCCCAAATTTATGATGAAACAAAATCAGTTTCGAATTTAGATTTAGAGGTATACAGAGTACTTGTATTGCTATATACAGTTGTGATTCTATCGGTTGCTTCCAACCATTGAATTTAGTATAGGAATTAGGCTTTATTTCCGACTTTTAGATACCTTTGGTGGACACGAATGAATAGTCAAGACTACTATAATCCATGCGTCCGTTGTCAAAATGTTGGAAATAAAGGCAAATATCCAAAATTAAATTCTTATGAACAACATTTCATTGTGTGCGTGGCCGCAACATAGCAATGTGGCATAATATCTAGTGAGTGATGATCTCATGTGGAGAATAGTTGGATATATGATTTTAAACAGAAATCGTGTAGGGTCATTTCGCCGGTTAGCGACCACCTAATTTCATGTGCCGGTTGGCGACCACTTAGCTGAGTTGGTGAAGTGAAGGGATATTTTCTCGGTTTTTTAGTGATTTCTATTCTAAAACATCAAAAAAAAACCATGTACAACTAGTTGTCTCAATAGGGTCTGTAGAATTGATGTTATCTTCAATAGAAAAAATCTTCTCCTTCAGGTGGTCGCGTAACCAGCGTAATGACCCTACTTCTTTCATATCGAAACTTGCTGTTCTCACCCCAAAGTCCTTAGTGGGAACCATTGAGAAAAATAATCCCAATTATAAATAAGATAACATGCGTTCCCCACTGGGAACTAATTAAGTGATAGAGTCTGACATTGTTATCATCTCCGAATGAATATTATTGGCAAATATTTACTTACACTAACAAAAGCAAAGTATCCAAATTAAAAATAGATTTCGGCGTGATAAAATAATCCAAAGAACAAAAAGTGAAACATACCGTTTTACATGAGAAACTTAAATAAGACTTCAATAATCGCCAGAAAAGCTAGCAGAACTGGTTGAGTGTCTTCTTGTTTGAAAAAGTTATCCATCTCTTTCCATTTTGTTCAATAGATGTGTGACAGCCACAGGGCCAGTTGAGCTAGCCGTTCAGGCAGTTGTAGTAGCCTATTTCATAAAAAATAAAAATAAATCTTTATGAAATAGGTCCCTGCGCTCATTACAATAATAGGTATTCATTAAGTAAATAAATAACCTTTATAATGAAACCCGAGCACTCAACATTTTTCTTTGCACTGTAATGTTGAAGCTAATATTATAAAACAAGTCTTGCCAGGGGTATGTTTGCTTGTGTGCCTGAGGAGCCAGCGAATACATTTCAAAGTACACTAAGAATTCACTCTATTTAGTAAAGTATTACTTGAGTCTGCAGTAAGCTCGGCCGAATTTCACCTTCCCATACAAACGTAGTTACGCTCTCATTTTAACACTACGTGTTGGATTGTGACGAAACTTTGCACATACAATGACATGTGGTATATCTATGTCTGTAATTAGTTTATATGGTTCCTGTTTATAAAACAAACAAAATACAGCAAAAACAAGTTTTGTATGAAAAACATTCGCTGTATTTTTTTTACTATGGTATCTGACGCTACATAAACTAATTACATATCTGGATATACCTCATGTCATTGTACATGCAAAGTTTCGTTACAATGCAACACGTAGTTTTAAAATGAGAGCGTAACTAGGTTTGTATGGAGAATCGAGCTTACTGCGGACTCTAAAAGCACTATTACGTGCATTATTTATTGTATTTTAGCTAAGAAGTTAAAATGTAAATATTATAGAAAGAGTGGGCAGGACTCAGGAGTACTTCTTATATCCACGTAAATTTGTTTCGGTATTTGTGCTGGCATCCTCCATTACTACTAGTAATAAATAACATTTGCTGACGACTTTATTAAATGTATCTTCATTTAGATCTGTTTCCTCAGCATGCCCTTAGTGTTCAATCTGACTTTTGTTGCTTTGTACACTTGACTAGAGTACATTTTGTACATATATTAAAGTGTTTGTTTAATTACAATTCCAATATTTTTATATGATAGTGTTAAATAATAATAAAAACGTTATAGCATCGTTTTATGATGGTTGCCAATGCTCAGGTTTTGGCTCAAGCTTGTCCTTCCTTCACTCAGTATTTTTATGATGTGCTTATAAATCCGAATAGAAGGTATCTCACTATAATATAATTATCAAAATTATCATATCCAAAGATAAAATTGTATAATCTAGCATCTCTATATCCGTGATATTGTATTCTCTAAGTTAGTTGCAAGTTGTTAGTTGGAGCAGGCTTTATTATAAGTGTTAATACTTTTATTGCTGCCATTCCGACGGATTCCTGGCAATGGAGGTGAATTAACACAAGCATGATATTGTGATCTGTGAGCAGAACTGACAATACAAGTGAATGTAGCTCGAATATCTAAGTGTGAAAATATTTTTAATAGCTAGTCAACCTGTTTTATTACTTGTATTTAAATTACTTATTTATTTTAGAGAAATATTCTTTGTTTTTAAGTCTAATGCATTTATTTATGGAGTGTAAAATAGACCTATTGAATGATTTACATAGTTTCATTGTATTACCAGTAGTTTTATCCAGTTTACTTGAGTTTGTGCCAATCAACAGATTTGTTAATTATATTATCTATTCATATCATATTCAAGCTATGGTATCCTAGTGGTTCAGGCATGTGGCTGTCAAACGGCGGCCGCGGGTTCGAATCCCGGTTCGTATCAATGAGTTTGTCGAAACTTATGTATGGTATGTATGATTTGATATTTACCGTTAGCTTTTCGGTGAAGGTAACCTGCATAGAAATTCAATGTGTATGTGAAGTCCCCAACCCGCACTGGGCCAGCTTGGGTACTACTGCTTGGTCCCTCTCATCCTTGATAGGAGGCCTGTGCCCACTAGTGCGACGTATATAGGCTGATTTAATGATTAATATGTCATAATAGACGGAGCATTACAAACAACCTAGTGAAGTCGGATTCAACCATGCCAAATAAGCTAAGCACACACTCACGCACAAATATACTTATTTGGCATGGTTGAAAACCGACTTCACTCGGTTCTTTGTCTGAGATATTCACAAAGCAGGTTCATATATTGATGTATACTGTACACTTTAATTTTATTGTACCATTGATACAAAGATCAAAACATAAATGATACACACATACTAGCAGAGGCACACTGAGAACTCTTTGTACACTCACGCACAAATATACTTATTTGGCATGGTTGAAAACCGGCTTCACTCGGTTCTTTGTCTGAGATATTCACAAAGCAGGTACATAAATTGATGTATGTACTATACACTTCCATTTTATTGTACCATTGATACAAAGATCAAAGCATAAATGATACACACATACTAGCAGAGGCACACTGAGAACTCTTTGTACAATCACGCACAAATATACTTATTTGGCATGGTTGAAAACCGGCTTCACTCGGTTCTTTGTCCGAAATATTCACAAAGCAGGTACATAAATTGATGTATGTACTGTACACTTCCATTTTATTGTACCATTGATGATACATACATACTAGCAGAGCACACTGAGAACTCTTTGTTGCTAGTGTACTAAAAGTACAGTTTAGTTCTTCGGGCTAGGATCGCAATAGAGTGGTAGGTGTGGCACGTGGCCAACAGGTAGGAAGGTGAAGAGTGTCATATAGAATCCTTTATTCAATGTTATTCCTATCTATTTATACATGTTGCAGTAAACTATAATCATCATCATCATCATTTTCAGCCTTGAATCTCCCACCGCTGAACATAAGCCTCCGTTCGAGTATGCCGCTTATCCCGGTCCCGTGCTAGTCTCATCCAGAAATGACCCGCGGTCTTGTTTACGTCGCGTCGTCAACCCATCGTGCTGGTGGACGATCGATGCTTCTTTTTCCTGTAAGTGGCCACCAATCCGTTAACGTTTTGGTCCACCTACCGTCACGCTGCCTGGCAATATGTCCTGCCCAACTCCGTTTGAGTTTGGTTATGACTTCTCCGACTTCACGCACCGTAGTGCGACGTCGGATCTCAGTATTCCTCACTCGGTCTTGTAGGTTAATGCCGAGCATGGCGCGCTCCATGGCTCTCTGTGCCACCCTTACTTTATGCACAGCCTCCTTTGTGAGCGTCCATGTCTCAGCACCATACGTCATTGTGTGCAAGACACACTGATTATAGAGACGAGTCTTTCTTTAGGCATTGTGGAACGTCAACGGATTTGAGGATGTCGTCTAACTTATTGAATGCCGCCCAACCGAGCTGAATTCTCCTGGAGATCTTTGTTTTGATGCTCCTTGTCAAAGGATAGAATATGACCGAGATAAACGTATCGCTCGACGATCTCCAGCGACTCGTTTCCAACCGATATAGTTGAATTCGACTCGCCGGAAACGCTCGTCATGACCTTAGTCTTGGACTATAAAGTTACTGTTAAACTCTAAATCTACAATCACCATTTTCTTCATTCCTTGATCTTTGAATCAATGGTAACTTGACATAATTTACACCTTTGATTATGAAATCAAGTATTTCAAACGAAATTTTAAGACAAGAAGTGCGCATCCGCTTTTAGCTGCTAGTGTATTAAACAATAATAATGAAACATTAATTCTCAATTATCCTTTATTTCAAGTATCACAATACAATCACAGAACACTCTGTCCATCAAAGAGGACTTTGTCCTCTTGGGCCCCAAATCTGGACCTGCAGGTGCAGGAAGTTCATGGTCAACACATGACTACCCAGTCATGTTACACCTTCACTGCTTCCTTCTCTCCATCTTCTTTGTTTAGTTCTTCTGCCTCTGCTTTGAACTTCTCCTAAAGACAAAAAAATATGGTTGTTTAATGCTGAGGCAATAATGCTTATTTTATTTGACAAGAACCAGGGGCCTACAGACAAGGTTACAATCGACAAGCGCTAACGCTAACTAATAAAATGTATGGCAATGACAGATGCCGACGAAACACTTTTAGTTAACATCTGTCATTCCCATAAATTCTATTAAATAGCGTTAGCGTTAGCGCTTGTCGATTGTAACCTTGTCTAGGCCCCCTGTTGTGCTAGTAACACAGTAAAAATAGGTATTAGCATAAGCTGCTGCTTATGTAGGCTAGTCGAGATACTTCTCTACTAGTCTCTTAATAATCCGTAAGCCCACCTAGTACTTCCGGCCATTTCAGGACTGACAGACTTGGGTTTACTCTCTCTATGATTAAAGGGCTAAATGATGCCAAATGTCTCGTACTGTTGTCACATGACGTAAATATACCTACCCATACAAATATTGACCGGAAGTGAAGGATTGGCACTTTCGGCCAATTGCAATCTATTTTTTTCTTGCTCAGCACAACTTTCTAGACCTGCTGCCATGCATTTTATCATGTTGTCATGAGACATAGGTGTATTGGGAGTGGGCTTACGCACTATAAGACCTGTGTTCCATTTAAAACCAGTTATATGTGCCAGAATGCACCACTAGTCCACCCCGTTTATTGTAGCAACACATGTGTGAGTGTGTCATATTGGATGTTTGTTTTACTGCTATAAGCTATAGATCTACTGTGCTAGTATCCTGAATTCTCTAATGTTTAAAACTATTAACTATTTAAACAAATTCTTCAATATTTGTGTGACAAACATGAATATTTGTTTCAGTCTTAGTTTTCCATGTCAAGTATTTATGTCTATTAAATATAAGAGAGGAAACTAGAACCAACATCTAGTTTTCCCTCTGGTTTTAAAGGTCAGATGGCAGTCACTTTCGTAAAGCTAGTGCCTACTCGGAACCGTGGAATTAAGGGCCAAAGCGAATCCTGGGCTTCTTTATGCCGGCTTATATTTATATTATTTACGTCTCGCCGAGAAGTCTTGCATCTAGTTCTCTTGAAAAACGAGAGAACGAGACAGTGAGAAAGCGTAAGTGATCACATTCACGCTTCTCGGGTGTTCTCGGCGTGAGTCTGTTTTCTTATTAGGATACAACCGAGAACAACGCTAGGAGGATGAGTTGTCTAGTACCTGCTAACACACGCCTTATTTGAGCTTACTATCGGGCTAGTAGATTTGTGTAAGATTGTCCACTAAATAACTAATAAAAATTTACTTGGCGTCGTATCGCTACTTACCAAGTCGTAAATAACTTTTACAACAAGTGAACAGCTGGGACATGTTGCCACTTCTTCTCCTGCCATTAATTCTTCCTGGAAAACATAAGCAGTTGAAGTAAAATTAACAACCTAATACGCGAAATAAATGTAATAAATAATACACTGAGTATTCTCAGATAGCTTAATTTTTTTCAAATTAGTAAACAATTAGATCCTAACCTTACTTATTTGGAATCTGTCTCCACATGGACAAGGATAATAATACATTTCTTCGTCGTCGTCGTACTCAAAGTCTTCAATTTCTACTTCGTCGTGAAATATCGTCATTATTTTTCAGCTATTATAAGCCTCCAAAGTAATTATAATATTTAAAATCACAACATCACAAAACACGTCCCTTCGACTCGCATAACTCGCATTTGTCAAATAAATTTCAAATTTCAAGTTCAAGTTTCATTCAATCATTTCTGATTTCAATTCAAGTTCACTTCACACTGTTCGAGGATAGTATAAAACCGCTTTGAGGTACGAAAATCAAATACACGATTGGCTAGTCATGCCATAAAATGATTTTTAGACATAAAACTTAACTGCTAAAAATAATTTAAAACAAAGCAGTACACGGCTCTATTAATTATTGTTTAAAATACAGTATAAAAATTATTCATTTTGATTCAGAAAAGCGACTTTTGGCAATGACTGTCCATGACTTGATGACTTGGCAACATCGATAAAGTCACGTCACACACGTCAATTCAATCGCTTCATTTTCGTGCAAGAGGATGAACGTGGTGGTCTCTTTGATATTGTCGTAAAGTAGTCGTTTATTATCGTGCAGTGAGTGAATTAGTGTTTGAGTGTTCCCCTCACCAAAACTAGAAGTGCCACCATGTTTAGCTGGTTAAAAAAAGAGGGGGAAAAAACAGAGAGCATCGACAATGTCGTCGAGGGACTCAAAAAGATCTACAAGCAGAAGTTGCTGCCGCTGGAGCAGCATTATCAGTTCCATGACTTTCACTCGCCGCAGTTGGAAGAGCCGGACTTCGACGCTAAGCCTATGATTCTGCTCGTGGGTCAATATTCGACCGGCAAAACGACGTTCATAAAGTACCTGTTGGAGAGAGAGTTCCCTGGCATCCGCATCGGGCCCGAGCCCACCACGGACCGCTTCATCGCCGTTATGTTCGACGAGAAGGAAGGCGTGATCCCCGGAAACGCGCTCGTCGTCGACCCGAAAAGACAGTTCCGACCGCTCAGCAAGTTCGGAAACGCATTCCTCAACCGCTTCCAATGTTCTACGGTAGCATCGCCAGTGCTGCGCGGTATTTCCATCGTGGACACTCCCGGTATCCTGTCTGGTGAGAAGCAGCGCGTGGACCGCGGTTACGACTTTACGGGCGTGCTGGAGTGGTTCGCGGAGCGTGTGGATCGCATCATCCTGCTGTTCGACGCACACAAGCTCGACATCTCCGACGAGTTCCGGCGCAGCATAGAGGCGCTGCGCGGACACGACGACAAGATCCGAATCGTGCTCAACAAGGCCGACATGATCGATCACCAGCAGCTGATGCGCGTGTACGGCGCGCTAATGTGGTCCCTGGGCAAGGTGCTCCAGACGCCCGAGGTGGCCCGCGTCTACATCGGCTCCTTCTGGGACCAGCCGCTGCGCTACGACGTCAACCGCCGCCTCTTCGAGGACGAGGAGCAGGATCTCTTCAAAGACATGCAGTCCCTCCCCAGAAATGCTGCACTACGAAAACTTAACGATTTAATCAAAAGAGCGCGACTTGCGAAAGTGCATGCGTACATAGTCAGTGAATTAAGGAAAGAAATGCCTTCCATGTTTGGTAAAGATGGCAAAAAGAAGGACCTCATCAAAAACTTGGGTCAAGTCTATGACAGGATACAGCGCGAACAGCAGATTTCGCCAGGCGACTTTCCTGATATCAAAAAAATGCAGGAAACTCTGGCCAACCATGACTTCACCAAGTTCCACCCTCTCAAGCCCAAGCTTCTTGAAGTAGTTGACCATATGCTGGCTACCGACATTGCACGCCTCATGGACATTATTCCCCAGGAGGATATTAATGTTGTTGTCGAGCCGCTCATCAAAGGTCAGTATTTTTCAATTACTTAAATTGGTGTTTCCTTGTCTGTTCCAGTGGATTTTTTCAGATAGATTTTGTTATAGAAATTTCTATAACAATGATGAACCACTAGGGTCATTTCGCCGGTTAGCAACCACCTAATTTCTTGTGCAACCTCATAGATGATTTGGCGAATGTTTCATTCCCGTTCTATAAGTAGGTACTAAAAAGAACTCTATGAAATTGAGGGTAACTTCTTAATTATGATGTGGTAAAAAAAAACATTTTAAATAAATACCCTATAGTTTATTTAGTACTAGCTGCCCCCGACTTCGCACGGGTAGATATTTTTAAAAGACATTTTAATATTTTTTTATTACCTATTCTGCTATTTGGGGTGGAGAAATCCAACAAATCAAAAATCATGAAATCTGTCCAGCCATTCTCGAGTTATAAACGCGACTTCGTCTGCATGGTCCCAGTATAAAAGTTATCCTATATTTTAATCCAGGCTATAATATATGTTTGTGCAAAATTCCATCAAAACCGGTTGAGCCGTTGCGTGATTGAGTAACAAACTTCTAAATATCCAAACATCCAAACTTTCACATTTATAATATTAGTAGGATAATACCCTATAATATATATAGTTATATACCCTAAAGTATATTATGAGTTTAAAGTAAACTAAAATATTTAATGACCAAAAGAAATTACAATCAAGAAATTAGTCAGTACAATCCTTGAAGTAAATTGTTCATACAACTATGATCATTGAAAGTCCTCCTACTAATGATGAAATGTGAAATAACTCTGAAGGACAAAAAAACCCTTAAGCTGCAAACGCACAGAGAGCGGTGGCGGGGCGGCGCGGTGCGGCGCGGAGGCGGTACCGGTTGTAATGTTCGAGCTAATATGAAAGGATCCGCACAGAAAACCGCCTCCGCGCCGCACCGCGCCGCTCCGCCACCGCTGTCAGTGCGTTTCGGCCTTTATATGGTGTAATGTTTTTATTTTATTACAAAGAGTATACAACCAAATTGTGTGCTAATTGCTAATTAATGAGAAATAAATAATTGACATCTAATACCTAATTACCATTACCATTATATAAGTACATTCATTACCAATGCCATAACACACGGGAATCGAATTTAATTTTAAAATTCCTGCTATCAAGATAGCACAAGCTTGTACATGTTACCTTTTGATGTTCTCATCCATCTGAATATATTATATGCTTGCAGCCTGATTGTTACAGAATTGGTCTAGCAAAATCCAAAAAACTACCAACTGCTGAAGTTTTTTCGGTGTTTCTTCTTGACAGTGGTTTCCTTGTGTTGACTTATAAAAGTGCCAATTGCGGCTCTTTGCAGAATAAAGTTCATTATGTACCCATCCAATTTCAAAAATTCATTTTGTGCCGCAGCTTCGCTCGAGTCCTTTGTAATACGCGTGATAAGCCGCGCGGGCAACTAGTTTTTAATATTTTGGCGCCCACTCCTTATCGCTGATTTACGTCATCAGGAAAACGTGTCGGTGGTCAAATTCAGGGGCGTATTTACCCCAGGGCACTGTGACCATGGCCCAGGGGGCATAGCTATATATTGGCGTCAATAAAAAAGTTTGTCACACACGTGAAGGACGGCTAGGAAATAAAACCCTATTTTTTTTTATGTTGGACTGGGAATTTGGGTCAAATTCAGCTGATGACACAATGTAAACAAGCCCTCTCATAATTGTTGTAGATGGTTGATACACCATACTCTAGTTAGTCTGGCTATATACCTTAAACAGAAAACTTAACAAGTAACATGCCTGTTTATTATTTACGTTAGTGTTGTCTCTTTCTTATAAACAAGTAGTTTACTAGACGCTTATCGAAAAGCGCATAGGTAGGTGTACTCTATTATTTGGTTCCTATTACCTACAAACTAATGTAACCCGACTAGGGATTGCAGGGAGAATACTTCTGCACAATACATTTTTCATAGACATTTAAACGATTAGCGTCCAATTACTTAACACCATTGAGCAATCCATATTTCAAACAATAGATAACATGTGTAATTTCTGATGTTTCCATGCAAGGAGTGCCACTTATCGTCACGTTCTCAAGGCTACGTGCCGCATGTGTGCATTATCTATATCTCTCTTACACACGGTGATATATGCGGCGAAACGATGGCGTAACTATATAGATGCTGCTATCTCAGATATTGACCTGAATACGCTATCTGATAAGGATATGGCTTAGTAGCTGAGACAATAACTATTATTAGTATTGTTTGATTAAGCAACGGCGCCCGTAATACCTGCTCCCCACTCTGCACCTATTGGTCATTGGTCCCCATACCTAACCTTAGTTTTCGTATAATGTTAACTAGTTTATGAGGAAAAAATTGGTAAGTTGCCATCGATATCATTTCGCGATAACTTACTCCAGAAAATAAGTGCCAGATTCCTGGATCATGTCTCTTTTCATAGTTCTTACTCCTTCTAATTCCTCTAATCGGCTTTCAGATACAAAACTGAAAGCTTTAAAAGATAACAAATTTTACTCGCTTGTGATAATATAGGGTCATTTCGCTGGTTACGCGACCACTGTCGGTTAGCGACCACCTGAAGGAGAAGGTTTTTTCTATTGAAGATAACATAAATTCTACACACCCTTTTGAGACAATTACTTGTAGGTACATGCATTTTTTTGTTGTTTTAGAATAGAAATCTACTAAAAAAACCGAGAAAATATCCTTTCAGTTCACCAACTCAGCTTAAGTGGTCGCCCACCGGCACATGAAATTAGGTGGTCGCTAACCGGCGAAATGACCCTACCATGTTATAGGTAACAAACACCTAAATCAATGGATTTAATTCAAATAATCTAGATTCTAGATGATTGTTTACTTTTTCGGGAACTAGTAAAGAAGGCGGTCTGACTACACATTCGGATCATTATATATTTTCCTACGGGTAGGTATGACTTGCTTGTAGTTATATAACTACGTTACTACTCGTATATGAAAGAGCTCTTAGCATATTGATGTATTCGCTTGGCCATTGCCAACAATAGTGCTGTAAATTGTGTTATAATGACTGCGCCAGATTGCTGTGGAAAAGAGGTCTACCTGAGAATTCAATACCTCATTTCATTGTATTAAATAAAAGTGAGATTATGAAAATAAATGTCATATTTGTATGCTTCGATAAGTACCGTTAAAACAGCGATCATAAAACATTCCTCATTAATTTGCTATGAGCCTGTTGTTGAACAATATGAGTATATAGTATCGAGCTTGCTTACAGGTCGAGGCTTTGTGAATACAATAATATTTGATAAGTAGAGTAGTTCGCGATCGGCGGGGAAAGTGGCGAAGCGCGCCCGCGCAGACACGTCCTGATTGTGATTGCATCGGATTAGCTTATGGCCGCTGTACACATTGGGCCAACGTTGGCGCGTGAGCAGGATGCAGCTATGCAAACTAATGAGATCGAATTATAGCGTTCTCCTTCTAACGCATCAGCTGCATCCTGCTCACGCGCCAACGATGGCCCAATGTGTACAGCCGAGCCGGCATTACACATAGACCCGTCCATAGCGGCTTAGCAGCCAACCACCGATAAAACGGCCCAATAATTAAAGTACTGCCGCTTACCGGCCGTTCTGACACTGCTTGCACGCAACGCAGGCGGTAGTCGTCGATGGTTCGTGCCCTTCGCTGGAATGCGGCCAGTGCACTCGTGTGAAACATTTTACTACTCTTCTAGAAGAGTCAAAAATTCGATTGTCGTTATTATTGATCGAACATGCTGAAGGATTTCAACGACAACGTCAAGTTAAATAAAAACGTAAAAATACTTGTCCTGAAAGAAACGAATTGTTCCACATCTGAGCTAGCCCCGCCAACACGATGAATAATAAAGAGCCTTATCGACAAACAACACCACCTCCACATGTCAGGCAGCAATCGGTCTTAAACTTAACGCGGCTCTGTAGGTGTTCAGCTGTATACGTAATTAGATGCTATCGTTGCCTTTTTTAATTTTTCCTGTATTCGTAGGTACATTTTTAGAATCAGTAATACAATAGTAATAATGAATTACGAGTAGAGTAGGTAGCTTGGTAGGTCACATACGGGAAAATTTATACAGGACATGAATTTAAGGAAACTGGAGCTTAAATTCGGGGGGATATACAGGCATAAATCGCCCCTACGTAGTTTCTACCTATTGATTGTGGGTAATAAACGCTCGTATGTTTTTTTTTTCTATTACTATGTAACTTGGTAATACAAGTAGAAACACTAAATTGGCATCTAATGCATGACCAAGGAGCTAAGACTCGTGTACGTTTCTAGTTTCGGACAGTCTAATTTTATATTAGCTTTCTATGATGATAATCAGTTGCACAGGATGGTTATGCTCGGGCGGTTATGTGCTGGCAAAATTATTTAGTCTCATTTGAATAATATGGAGCTTTAATGCCCATTCTACTAATTTTTAGGGTTCCGTAGTCAACAAGGAACCCTTATAGTTTCGCCATGTCCGTCTGTCTGTCCGTCTTCGGCTTAGCTCAGTAACCATTACTACTAGAAAACTGCGATTCGGCGTGGGTATATAAATCAATCACGCCGACAAAACAGTACAATAAAATCTTCAAAAAAAATAGGACAGTTCGTTCAAAAATATTATGGGTTTCCTAAAACCATTTTTGAAATCAGTAATACGTTTGCGAGATATTGATATGCTGGCTAAATGGCTACTACTGGGGATGTGAAAAAAATCTTGGTAGTAGTACATATAATGAACTTAAAAGGAAAACTATCACGAACAAGTAGGCATAAGTAGTTACCGAGTAGTAGTCGACCAACTTAATGGGTACTTGAAAAGGCCAATTTTCGTAAAAAAATCGGCCGACGCAACCGCACCGCACGTCGATGTAACTAAGACAGACAGACAGGCATAGGCAACTACGAAACCCTACACTGCGCGTGGCCCGACACGCACTTGGCCGGTTTATATTTCATGGAAACTGTGAATAGCATATTAAAAAAAGACCGGGTGACATCTTACGGTGTCACCCTAAAAATGAATTTGACGCAAATTTATAAACAATTATCTATTTATTTAGGCGGACGGCCCACGGGCGCGTTGGGTGTGACGGGGCGGCGGCAAACACAATACCAATTTGTTTTTGCCGTTGGTAAATATTTTTCTAAGCTTTATCTCTTTAGGAATAACGCCCAAATTCGAACTATTCGAATTTTCTCAATAGCAAAACGGTGAAGGACGCGTTGGGTTTATTACAAATTTATTTGCAGAATATGCTATTGCAAAAAGTGTTTAACGGCTTTATACTCTTACGAGTAGCGTTCAGTTTTGAATGAAGTCGAATCGGCTAGCAGCAAAAAGTGACCTCCTTCACATCTGACGTCACAAAACTCTGTCGCCTATTTAACAATTTTTCCCCATCCCAAAAACTGCTCAGCGCCGATAAAGAAGTTTTCACTTCAAAACTACAAACCATCATCCTTTTTTAAAAGACGGTACAAGTGTACATAAAAAAGATTACCACCCGTTCAAATTACTTCAAATATTTAGTCGTCAATGAGTAATGCTACACCTTAGTCATTAACATCATAGATGGGTCTAAAAGGCCCCTTTAAGTGTTTCAGTTGTTGGTTTCCTAATTGGGCGGAACTTTCTATATACCTACTGCTGTTCATTCATTAGCAGGCGCGAGGGGTACGCCTCGCCTCGCGTGTGGCTTTCCTCAAAAAATCGCCTGCACCAGCCGCTTATTCCGAGGCTAATCAATGTACATCGCCCGGCCGGAAGATTTACTGATTGATACACAATGTTAATTGATACCTGCCATTAACCTTAAATAATTAACAACTGTGAAATCCACTTCAATTATCAAATTAGGAAACGTAAAGGAACGTGCTAATAACTCTAGGGTGTCCCGGGTTTTCTGCGTCCATAATTAATGCGACAGATTTCCCTCAAAGTCATTAGCAATTAGCCTATTCTCGCTCCATGGTTTCATCCACACTTAATCGTTTCTTCCTACTTATGATGCCGTTCACCTGTTGCGTTATTCTCCACGTCTTAATTGTTACTTTGTCCTTTCCACGCTAAAGAGTGTCACGTCATAATTTAACACAAATTAACGGCATTTTTCTCTGCCGAAAATGTGTGTATGTCGCGCGGTGCATGTCAAAATCCGACCTTCTTTTGTTCTCAGTGCCCCCTCAACTCGGCTCTCGTTGCGCCACGTAATTAACGTTTCCAACAGAACTGTTCCAGTCAGATCTTTCCAAAACTGAGAACTTTAGGTGTTATGAATATGGTTCATTGACTTGAAAGGTTTTTGGCCTTTTGTCTTGGCAATTTTATATTGCTATTTGGCGACCTTAAGATGTGAATGATATTACATTTTGTATATACTACGAGTATATACTTATTTCCACATTCCGAAAGCAAGACGAACATAATTAAAATTTTTGGCGTATATGTGATTTTATAATATTAATGGATTTGATTTCTCGTTCAAGATAATGTGACAGTGGAGGCCTATTGCCAGGCCTTTAAAACGTTATAAAATGAACCGGAATTATAACGGTATATTCCGTTAGTGTTCAAAAATTACGTTATAACAAAACCAATATTCTCCATAACGATATAAATACCGTAACAGAATGAATAACAGAACGATATATAATAACGTTATAATATCGTTTTAAAATGCGAGCCGCGCGCTACGGCTGCGCCGTTGCCGCTCTGTGCCAATGCCAACATGCCACCACGTGGGCCGTAGCGCGACGTGCGACGTTGCCGTTACGTTGTTCTAGCTTCTAAATCTTATTAATGCTTGTTTACCTCGATCATTTGCAAATTGGTTGTGAATTGTGAATATTTGGTTGGTTGCGACGATAAATGGCGGAATAAAAATGGGACGCAGGAAACGCAATGCTGTCCACAGATTCGTGGACTTGCTCATAAATAAAAAGAAAGAGTGCCAATCTTAATAGCCCCTAGGTATACACTATTACAATATGTAAGAGGGTCAATATTTTTCTATGTTAATTGTTTGTCTCGGCACTAAATCGCAGACTCCCAGTATTAGGACCTATTCCAAACAAGCCCTACGACCGACGGTGTTGCCGTGAGCAAAAAATTATGCATAGGTATGTTGGTATGTGCTTTTGTTCATCATAATAAAATTAAAATATACTTTTAGTTTCCGACATTTTATTTTATTTTTGATTTAGAGCCATTCCGAAAACGACACGTTAAATAAAATCTGATTATGAAACCAAAGAATGTGTGAATTTTCGATTTCGGTTCTTCGCCATAATCTGTCTAGATAGGCTCACGATAGATAGGGGAGACCAAGGACGGTTGGTACACATAAATATATATCGATCCTCCTTTTCTTACGATTCATCCTCCTTTTCTAATTAATCCTTAGTCCCTAAATATTTATGTAAATAACTAGCTGTTGCCAGCGACTTCATTCGCGTGGAACTTGTTATGGTCTTAGAAAAAATATTGCTATTAAATTATGTTCGGTGCAAGCTATTTATCGCTGTCCCAAACACACTTCTACCATCTTAAAGATATACAAAAACTATCCTATATCCTTCCAAGGGTCTCAAACTATCTGTACGGGAAATTTCATCTAAATCCGTTCAGGGATTAGACCTACGTAAAAGGTAACAGTGCGATGAGTTCGTTAGTTTAAATTGATAAATCTAAATTGAAACCTTCGTTTTTACAAACATAAATATCTTAAGAATCATCAACAGACGTTTTCATACAGTATTAAAGAAAAATATATTTTTATATGTCTACTAAGCTACATTACTGTTATAATAATAAGTGCCCAATGTTGATTAAATCTATTCGATTCTGGGAGCATCGCAGTTCTAACCTAACCTATCCTACATTTCTGGTAACTGTTCAAATCTGTAAGTCTTACTTTAAAAAAGGTCTTGCTCTCTATACAACCTTCAAACCTTTTAACTCTCTTAGGAGATGAATAAAAAAAACGCTGAAATCGTTTTCTAATCATTAAACAAACGGTCCATAACCTAAGTAATAAATCTATTATTTTAAAAATATCTTGCTCTTCGTATAAACTTTGAACCCCCTAGAAACCCTCTTAAGGGATGAATTTCAAAAACATTGAAATGTATTTTTTAGTTTTAAACAAACCGTCTAAAATCGTAGTGACACTAATGTTTTACTTTAAAATTGTCTTGACCCTATACGGCCTTCGAATCCCCTTTAAATTAAACACTCTTAGGTGATGAATAAAAAAATCTACTAATCTGCTCTCTCTATTTTAAGACCAAAATTAAAAAATCTTACTTAAAAAATGACTTTTCCCTCCATATAAACTTTGAAGCCCCATTAACGCCTATAGGGGATGAATTAAAAAAAAACTCTGAAATCAGTTTTGTTGTCTTTTAACATACAGACTAAGACTGACATTAGAAATATCTTACTATATTTTCTTGCTCTCCATATAAACCTTGAATACCGTTTTAACACTTTTAACCCCCTTAGGGGTGGTATTTTTCCAAGACGATGAAAGGATTTTTTTTTCTAATAAGTAATCGTACCACAAAGTTGCCCATCTCTAGCTCAAAAAAAATGTTTCTCATCCTAATCTTGCATAAGTACCTTTTTAACCCCCTTAGGGATGGAATTTTCTAACACGTTAAAAGTTTTAACTGTTTTTCTATTCTAATAAGTAATCTTTCTACAACGTTTCAAATCTCAAGCTCAAAAAAAGTGTTTCTCATACAAACCTTTCATCCCTATTTAACCCCCTTAGGGGTGGAATTTTCTAAAACGCTGACAGTCCTTTTTTGTATTGTATTTAGTAATCTTTCTACAAAGTTTGAAGTTTCTAGCTCAAAAAATAAAGTTCCCTCCATACAAACTTTGCACCTCTATTTAACCGCCTTAGGGATGAAATTATCTAAAACACAGAAAGTTCTTTTTTCTATTCTAATAAGTAATCTTTCTACAAAGTTTCAAGTCTCTAGTTCAAAAAATAATGTTTCCCCCATACAAACATTGCACCCCTGTCCCCTACTTAACCCCCTTAGGAGTGGAATTTTCTAAAACGCTGCAAGAACTTTTTATGCATCTTAATATGTAATCTTCCTACAAAGTTTCAAGTCAATAGTAAAAAAAAAAAGTTTCCCTCATACAAACTTTGCACCCCTATTTAACCCCCTTAGGGATGGGATTTCCAAAAATTCCATCTTGTCCCTTCTTTTTAGTCCCAGTAGTTTCGGCTGTGCGTTGATGAATTAGTCAGAAACATTTGATGCAGGCATTTAAATTATAAATAATTTCCCATGTTATAACAATGCCAAGTCGAGCGCGAAGCAAACACTGCCGTACCATCCTTTACTGGAACCATTTCGCCACATTTTCAGGCCCCTATTTGAGAACCTCTGGATAAGACCAGAATGCAGAAATTTTCGTCATCCAGTAAGCTATAATCACATACTTAAAATCCAATATTTCAAGTCTGTAGGTCATTTAGTTCCGAAGTTAAGCGAAAGCAAAGTTTCGCATTTATGACACTCACTCACTCATGATCATCAAAATAGAACTAGTACTTCCCATAAACTCAGAGAGCTGAAATTTAGTACAGTTAGGGTTTAATGGCCACATAAAGGGAAAATTATAAAAAAATGCTATTTCAACCCAGTTTTCTAGATACACCAACTGTATACATTACTTTGTAATCCTATACAAATATATAGGATTACAAAGTTACATTTGCAGTGAATGGGAAAATTCAAAAGCAAGAATGGGCCTGCATTCATAGTTTGTATGTATGGATAACACATTACCCTAGAAAAAGAAGTGAGATTCCATAAATAACACTCCATGTAAAAAAGAGGCCAAGTCTCGAAACTCTTCCACCGTAAAAAGTTGTGAGATATTTCGTAGAGCCAAGTTTCAGGCATTCTTATTAATCTTTATTTGCTTGCTAAATAAAATTTTGTGACTTGGCAATCACACAATACTACATAATTTTAGGTAAGTATGCAAAAATCTATAAATACAGTTAAGTTGTGTGATTGCCACGTTGCAGAATTTTATATAGCAAGCAAAAACATTCCATGTAAAAAAGAGGCCAAGTCTCGAAACTCTTCCACCGTAAAAAGTTGTGAGATATTTCGTAGAGCCAAGTCTTAGGCATTCTTTATTCTTTATTTGCTTGCTCTATAAAATTCTGTAACTTGGCAATCACACAACTTTCCTGCATGAATGGATTTCTGCATACCTAAAGCTATGTAGTATTGTGTGATTGCCAAGTCACAAAATTTTATTTAGCAAGCAAATAAAGATAAAAGAATGCCTGAGACTTGGCTCTACGAAATATCTCACAACTTTTTACGGTGGAAGAGTTTCGAGACTTGACCTCTTTTTTACATGGCATGTTTTTTTATGGGATGATGCATTTCCGATTAATGAGGCACAGAGTAGCTAAAGACAATCTGATTTGAAAATTATTAGTCAGGATATTCGTATCAGGCTACAACCTGCGCCGACAAGCCGAGCAAATCGAAAAATTCTCTATTTTACTATGACGTCGTGCACTCTAACAAACGACCTACGTTACGTAATCACATCGCTTACATTGCACGAGTAGGCTATACTGAATGCGAGAAAGGGGTAGCCTATAACGTTATTACATTATTATATCGGTTAAAAAAGTATCGGTTTTACATTAATGGTTTAGATTTATAACGTTATAATGGATATCGCTATACAGCGCGTCAAATATCGTTTTCGAGTATAGCGGTTTTAGGAATAATAACGTTATAAATGATAGCGCTATACGAAAATAGCGCTATTTAAAGGCCTGCCTATTGCTCTGAATGCGCAAAAGCGGCCGTTACATTAATTAATTCAGTGAACCGATGTTACCGCCGATCTTTTAGATTCCTGGCGAATTATTGAATCTTGCGATTCTTGCGTAAAGTATTATATCCGCAGATTACGTAATCCCTACGCAGTGAAAGCAATATTATCGTATCGACGTCTCTTAATTTAAGTGTTCTATGTAGGCATATCTCAGTGTTACCGGTATCACTGATATCACATCACTGTGTTACTCATTTACACTCGCTCCACACCGAGTCTTCTAGGCGCTTATTCTGATCGCTTCAAATGCAGGAATTTATTATTAGCACGAACAGACACGGAACCATAGCGAGCATTCGCCTTGCTATGCAAATCCTTCACATCAAGTGTCTAGTGATAATTATAACCTGTTAAGGCATCCTAGTTTGTTTAACAGGAGTTTACGTCACGGTTTCACGTGAACGCTGAATTCGCCGTAGGTAGGTACTTGATAATGATAAAGGTGTTTGTGTAAATTGGTCGGGTAATGTCGAGCGGTGCGATACGGCGGGCGCACCTATCCGCGGGCTGCGACCTTGCTTATTGTGCGCTGAGCGCTGATCCTCCATTATATCACAACACAGCCTTCAGATTACTGGTTCAACAATTGTTTATTGATGTCCGGTTTTAGACTAAACACCGTTTTTTGTCGGAACCCTCGGTACCATCACGGTCAAGGCCAACAACTTTATTCACCTCCATTACACCTTCATTACTGATGCAGAATACATCCAACTAATATTATAAATGCGAACGTTTTGATGTTTGTTACTCAATCACGCTTAAAGGGCTCAACCGATTTGGATGAAATTTTGCACGAAGATAGTTTATAGCCTGGATTCAAATATAGGACAGTTTGTATCCCGGGTCCACGCAAACGAAGTCGCGGGCGGAAGCTAGTTCTAAATATAGGAAGCATAGTAGTGGCTATAAAATTAACGTGATAATTATAAATATCAAGTGTGGCTATCAGCTATGGTAGCTATCTCTAGCCACTTTAAATTGTTCTATTTCTTAACGCGATATCTCTGTAATACAGCCTACTTGTCTTTCGATGTTCCGTGGAAATGATATTCGCACTTTTGTGTTTTTCTCGGTACGAGCATAGAGGTAGGTATTAAGTATTTCTTGGTTATGTCATGATTCGTCATCGCTGACGGCGCGGCGCGCTGAATCAGCGTCAAATGTCCAATCGGATCTTTCCATCACACCCCATTGTATCGTTATCGTTTTAACTTAAGTACTTTACATACGGAGAAATTTGGGTTTCGTGTGTCGTAAAACTCGTAAATATAATGTGGCTTTTCACTGAATTGTCGAAACGGCCATCAACGATCCATTTTTATCGCCTTCGATATTATTTGCTTATTGGCATAAATAAGTATACACGTAATGAGGAGAATGTATTCAATTGGTGGCGGTTCTCCGTGTGTTTTGGGAAGCATTTTATATCATAAATGTTCCTTCGCTAGAGAAAGTTGATCAAGGCTATATTCGTCCTTTTGATTACCTTACGTGAGAATGTAATATGTATAAATAAAATAAATATTAGGGGACAATCTTACTCAAATCGACTTAGCAAAGCTTGTACTATGGGCATTAGAGGACGATAAACATACTTATATAGATATAAATATATACTTAAATACATAGAAAACATCCTGCTCATCACACAAATAAATGCCCTTACCGGGATTCGAACCCAGGACCTCTTGCTTCGTAGGCAGGGTCACTACCATGCTAAAGCGGTCGTTAATTTACATTCCTGCTATTATTATTATTAATTATTATGTAGGTCTTTCCCGCTCACGGGATAATAATGTCCCGGAATTTTGGGAGGCGTGCGTGGAGCTAGGGTACCTACAAAGTACCAACTGAGCCAACACGTAGAGGCCCTTTTGACAATTTAATGAAATGCAAGGAGTACACCGAGCTGATGCTGTCCCTGCCCGTGTCATGGGACATTATTATTATTATAGCCTCTTTATTTCCATAACTAATGATATATCAAAAACATTCCAAGCACTCACTAAAGTTCACCTGTGCATTGCAGAGACGTGATTTATTATTATTACTTGTCATACATTATTATTATCTGTAATATATATACCTTATTGTGAATATAACGAGAATTAATCTATTGATTAAAAATTCAATCACAAATCAAAAACATATCTTAATTATACTTAATTATGCATGCATAACATAATTATTAGAATTTGATACATTAATACATTACTTAAATTTTTCTGTTTATAGGTACAATTTTTTTTTTTTTTTTTTTTAATATATTATACTTAGATATGTCTATATTTTGTACTTACTGATAAAATTTTGAAATAAATAGATGGTTGTAATTATTGTTATAAGATATTTCATGCATAATTAATTGATTTAAAAATCGATATAGACCCCTCATCAATGGGTTAGGCCTCCTCCATTTTGCTCCACGTTCGTCTTTCCTTCGCTTTTTCGAGCCAGTTTTCACCAGCTTTTCTTATTATATCATCAGCCCATTTTCCTTTTGTTTGTTGGTCCTCGCCACGTAGTGTCCATCTTTCGTTATCCATGCGTGCGATATGCCCTGCCCCTTTTTCTATTTCTGGTTTTGAGAATATTCCAAAGCATTTATTATTTTTGTTTTTTTTTTTCTTATGTCTGTTCCTTTATTTATGTTTTCTTTGTAAGTTTGGTATACTCCTTTCCATCGCTCTCTGAGATACTTGTATTATATTTTTAATTTTATTATTATATATCCATGTTTGGGAGCCGTATGTAAGACAAGGTATAGTAAACATTAATCCATAACTTTTTCTTGAGCTTTACAGGGAGCTTTGATTTGAGGGTTTTCTTTATTCCAAGTTATATTGACTCTTCTTTTGACCTCGTCCTCGAGTCTCGTCGTAGCGAATGATACCTGTTGTCCTAAGTAAACATAGCTTTGAATGTATTCCAATTTACTGTTGTTGGCTTTTATGGGTACAATATGGTGGTTCGTCATAACTTTAGTCTTGGTAGTATTCAATTCTAGGCCGATGTTACTGCTTACTTTGTTTAGTTCATTGATCATTTTCTGTAGTTGAGATGCTGTTCCAGAAAAGAGTTTGATGTCATCCGCAAATCGGAGATTAGTCAGGAGTTTAGCATTTATTTTAATTCCTTTTCTTTCCCAGTTCAGATTTTTCATTATACTTTCGAGTACTGCTATGAAGATTCTTGGTGAGAGGGGGTCACCCTGCCTGACACCTCTACAAATGTTTCAAGGCCTTGTTTCTCTAACTTTACACGACTCTTACTCTTATATGTATTATAAAGGTGGTTTTCCACCGGATGAGCGCGGATTGAATTTATTTTTTATTTGCACGCTAAATTGAAACGTATTGCCGTACTATTAGAATGCACATTACACTGAAGAAATTTTCCCGCGATGTCAAGCGCTTGAAAATAATCTTCAGTGTGATTTGCACTCTAACAGTACAGCAGTACGGTTCAATTTAGCGTGCAAATAAAAAATCAATTCAATCCGCGCTCATCCGGTGGAAAACCACCTTAATAGATGTCTTTTATAAGATCTAAAGTCTCCGCTGGGACTTCACATTCGCTTAGAGCTTTCCATATGCTGTTGTGGGATATCGAGGATACCTATTTTACATTAATAGGTGCAAAATGTATCTTTAATTATATTACAACTTGCTGCCCGTGCAGGTTCGCCCGCGTATTGCAAAGAACTCGGGGAAATCCGCGGCAACCAATAACCACCCAGAAAGTCCATTCAGTAATCGGATAAGCGGTTCCGGAGATCGCCCATTGCATACAAACTTGCAAAGATACAAACTCACAGACTTTTCCTCTTTATGATATTACTAGTTGCCCGGCCCGGCTTCGCACGGATTACCCGTTTCCCTGTAGGAATGAAGCATTTTCCCGCGGTAAAAAGTAGCCTATGTTCATCAGGGATAATGTCGGCTTCTAATGGTAAAACAATTTTTCAAATCGGTCCAGTAGTTTCGGAGCCTATTCAATACAAACAAACAATCAATCTTTCCTCTTTATAATATAAGTGCAGATTATAATGTAGATATACTATGAAACATCATACAACCGTATGTTTATGACTGTTTAAACGCCAAAGCACAACTATTCCTTTTTATGACCTGCAGTCTAATTAAGGACTTGCATATGATCTATGCTTCACCAGATATACATTATGCGCACGCGACCGACGTTAATCCGGAAGAGCAATTCGGGCCACTGGCGACTCGTTAGCTTGGACATGATACTTGCTAAACCAGCCTCTTAATAGATCATTTACTCACACACTCACACCACATCATGGCGTTGAAAATTTTAACAGACTCGTAAAGCGCAAATTAACACGCCCAACTCGAAAATTTGGCACATCATGTCCCAAATTATTCAAGGCGAAGGCTGGCGAAGGCTCGTGCATCTCTTGACGTCTTCGGGCCTAAAATGTTTTTTTTTTTTTCAATTATTCCAATTGATATTAAAAACTCTGCCAGCGACACAATCTTCACAAATAAATTAAAAATATTGCTCAGTAAACTAGCTTGTTACAGTGTAAATGAATGTATACTATATAATTATAATAATAGGTCATCATTGACATTGTAATGTGTGCATCTAATTCAATAATAAAATTAAAATTATGTAACTAATAATAAATTCCTGTAATGTAAATTTTTTAATGTAATTCTTAAATCGGACTTATTGAAAATAATGAAACAACCATCTTTACGTATCAAATAAGGACCTATTTGCCATGACATGTGAACCATTGTAAATATAGAACATAAGTACCATTTATCATTTTTTTGTCGTGTAAAATTCCCAATTTTATTAATAAAGAATCTGAATCTGAATCTTCCATTGGTAAACTACATTCGAGTGCATGCAGTTACTTGCATTGCAATACAAACACTCGATCGATAGCGCAGTCCTCTGCGTGACCCGATAACACCTGTCCTACTCAGAGTATCACTGTTGACGATACGAAAAGAACATGACAGACAGTACTCTTGACCCGGGGACCGATTTTTGACTTTCGAGCGCTCGACTCTTTCACTTGAAAACTGACAAAAATTATGAAATGCTATTTTGAAATAGCGATAGAAAATTGAAAAACGAGTGGTATTGACCACTCGTAATTTATTATATTGGTAGAAAGTAAATGCCTGCCATTTTGACACTACAAACGTATTTACTTTTATTTGATTTTCGAGCGCTCGAAAGTCAAAAATCGGTCCCCTGGCCTTGTAGTTCTCGTGAAACAATTGCTTAGGGTTGCTATTTTTACACCAATAACATTTGCGAATATATTGGGAACACCAAAAACAAAATGTAAAGCCGATTTAGATAGTTTGATGTATGTGTGGTATATGTACCATAACTTATTAATGTTATTATACATGAAAAAGTATTACAGTTTTTGGGGTCCGTTGTCAACAACCGGTTCCGCAGTACCCTTAGAGTTTCGCCATGTCCTTCCGTCCGTCTGTACGTCTTCGGCTTAGCTTAGTAACCCTTACTACTATAAAGCTGTAATTCGGCATTGTTATATAAATCAATCACGCTGACAAAACAGTAGAATAATTTTTTTTTTTCTCGGATACCGCCCCTGCACGGTAGGGGAATGAATGGGGATGTAATTTATTTTTCTCTTTAAAGCCATGGTGTGGGGTATCGTTGGATAGCTTGTTCAAAAATATTATGGGTTTCTTGCAACCGGCTTTAAATCCCTAATTTTGGTTCGACAGGCAACTACGGAACACTGTGCGTGGCCCGACACGCACTTGGCCGGTTTTTAATAAGAGTTTTGGTTCTTTTCTGTCGTATTCTGTGACTTCGTATAACATACTTATTGTACAAAAAATCTCACACTTATTTTTCTGTGAACAATTATTAAATTGGTTTTTCCAGTCCCTGACATTGTGTCCAAAGAATCCAAAGCAATTTCGCGAGTCACACATTTGACAATGAAGCGACTGATTGTGTTGTAACTCCATGAATCTCTTGCATTAATATTGTCAATTCATGCCATCCGTTTTATCGAGTACCCCATCAGCGACTGGCACTTTTCTCTGAAAAATGAAAACTTTATCACGTGATATCGTATCGATCGCACCAGGCTTAACTATGCCTATAATTGAATGGTTCGCAAGTCGTCGAACTCACGGAATGAATGTCAAGGCAATAAAGTCGGGGGTTCAAGATATGCATATTTAGGTACTTAAACCAGACCTGTTACGTTTATAATTTCTTAGGTCAAGATTCACGCCAACCTTATGGAATTCGGTAGCTAGGTTAACAAGACGTTATAGTACTACACTACAGAAAGGCATGTCAAGTCACCTTCTAAACTGGAAACTGTTTCGCGTTCAGCATGAATGTCAAGGCTTCGTACAGGGTGCTGGCTGCTGGTTCCGCCCTGCCAATGGGAGCGCGACGAGCACTTTCGCTGCGCGGTGCGCGCACGCCGATGCGTCTGATACTCCATTGTACAAGTGTACTAACACGGCGGAACAACATGCTTTTGTTGCTATTCATGGATAATTCTCTACAGTACCTAGAATTGGATGTGTCATCAAACGCTATTTGATTTGTTAGTCAACCTGGTTAGATGACAGTTGTTTGGTAGAGAAACCCCAGTCAGCATTCGTTTCGTCTATTAGGCTATTTACATTAGTATTGTCTGCATCCAATGCGGCGCAACTCCACAGTTATCCTTTTGTTCTTATTCTTAAGTCCTTTGTCGTGCCTAGTATAAAGTACTCAACGCGACAATAAAAGTTGTATCGTGGCTGGGGCGTTAATTATCACATGTTTAATGCATACGACATGGTGGGCGGAACGGGGTGACTAATACCCGTGGACTGACTGCTCTTAATGTCCCCAGTACATCAATCCACTATGTAATGCAATATTTAAAAGTAATTATAACATGAAAAAGGTCGTTGGCCGGTTTGCATGCAAGTAAAATTATGTTGTGCACGCTGCGCTGTTATGTTATGTTATATTGAAATAGCGGGTAAAAGTTGTCGACCACAAAACCAAATGACCCATCGCGATGACGGTCGTTAAATCGGGCGTATTTGTATAGTCAATGAAGTCACCTTACGAATTTATGAAGTGAAACATAGATTAGGTATTAAGTTGCGTTATTTGTTCAAAATCGTAGCCTCGAGTGAACCTCGTTACGCCACGCGATGAAATAACAATGAAATCCTTTCTAGATCGTCTGATATAAGAACTATTCTGGTATCGGATCGATCGGTGCAGTGTCGCAAATCATTGCAGCGCATCGCCTCCGCGCCGTCGCCCGTGACGGCGGCCGCGGCCTCAACGCGCTGGTCTGACTTGCATTCGTTCACCAAATTCCGTGCTGCATAGCGACAATTATAAAACAGTTGCAGCGTTCAGCAAATACCAGACTAAGTGACACATGGTAGAGCAATTGTTACGACAGGATGTGAAATGAAAAACGCACATTCCTAAAGAGTACCTACTACGACAATAATGTTCAATCCTAAACAACATCCACCATTTTTCATTAGTGTACGAATATAAATATTGGACGCTAGCTACCCGCGCGGCTCCTCACGTGTATTGCGAGGAACGCAGACAAAGCCTCGGAATAATATATAGCCTAATGTCCGTCCACAAAGACCATTCTATACAAGGGTGAAAGAATTTTTGTACAAAGCTGAAATGTCACCGACCTTTCCTTTCTATTGTGTAAAGTATAGATATATCTTTCTCTTGTTACATTTTCTGGTATTTCTATATTCTTTACCACGTTGGTAATGCTGGAAACTATTGGACACGTGAAAATGCAGCCTAACATTCAGGTGTTCAATGCCCGTTGCGGCGTCCCTCTTCCTGTCTAACCCTCGCCCGGTCATCTTGTCAGAAGCAAACTGAAGACCGGCACAGCCATGGACGGTATGCGGCTGTAAAGTCTCACTAATGAGGAACCATTCCGACACGATCAATGGGCGCTCCAATTCCGCTGGATGTAATCGCTCGATTTCGGTCGATAGACGGGAACAGAGTCAGTTAATTGTGGCGGCATTGTTCCCGCGTCCGCTGTGACATCATGCGCGTGCGCCTGCCATTGTGCCCGCCCCACTGCGGCTTTGTGCCACCCTCGGAACTGGATCTCGATTGTTCTTTCCCTTTGTCGCGAGAAGAAATTGATGCTATTGAGTCTCAATTGGCTCGGTAACCTAGTTGTTCACACTGTTGATAGGCTACATGAACCATGTTTCTCTTCGTGATCATTACAAAATTAAATAACGGTGGTTGCCATCATTCATTTTTAACCGACTTCAAAAAAAGGAGGAGGCTCTCATTCGGCTGTATTTTTTTTTTTTATCCTCATTTTTTTTTTCAATGTCTGTTACTTCAGAACTCCGTCATTGATGAGCCGAATCGATTTTTTTTTTTGTTTGTAAGTATATGCTTCCAGGTGGGTCCCATTTTTTTTCAAAAATTCAGTTGGATGATGGGATCCATGAGGAATTGAGGGAACTCCTCAATTATATTAGGCACGCGTGTAGTGATTTTAGTATTTATTATTATAACTCGTGTATTTACACCCGGAAATCATAAATTTGGTGGAGTGGAATTGATGATGAAGACCACAGATGACTTATGGAATTCCTCAATTATGTACTTAAAAGTACAATAGTATATCACAGATTCTGATAAGATTCCGTTGAAATAGCAACTAATGAAGTGCTAAAGGTGATCCTTGTGGAATCGACGGAAGTCCTCAAATATTATCGGCCCACATACAGCGATTCGGTTGTTTTCTCTAATAATCAACGCATTTGCTCTCGGAAATCAGTTCATGTGGTAAATTGGAAAAGATATGTGGAAATGTTCTCGTGGCTTGGCGGAGTACTAAATTGAAGTCGGTTAAAAACTTTGTTTTTAAAGTAAATTATAGTAGTGATTCTATCGGTTAGACCTACGCCGGACATGATGCATCCCCAAAGCAAATTTATGAAACCCTTTAGGAAAAAGCCAAATTAATATACCTCATAATTTTCTTTGGGGTTTCTTCCAGCAGCACTTAGAGCCTTAGAGTATTATGCAGTCTGGGAGGCTATTTACTTGCATTGAATCACATACTTGGAACTTGGTTTTTATTTATGATTTTTATGAGCTCCACACTTGACGCTCGACGCGTACGTTTGCTATTAGGTTTGGAAAGAACGCGCACGCAGGGTGGCCAGGGAACGCCGTGCATGATAATTAGTATGTCTGTATTTTCCAACGATAAAGTGTAGCGTGAAGTATCGATCAACTAAATTAAATGAAGAATTTCAGCTTTTGGTGTGGAATATCAGACATGAACAGTTACAAGTTACACTCGTAGTATCCAACCATTTTATTGGCATATTTGGCATTCTTAGCTGTTTTACCCAATTTGTTTTGGCTGTACGGTACGCCACGAGGCACTTTCCAACCGTTTTAAAAGCAATACGACAGTTTTCTTTTCGTCGTTGCAAATTACCTGCCAAAAAAAAGGTCGTAAAATTTAATTAGCAATACGTTATCTTTATGTAACTGCTTATCGCCGATGTAAACTGTCTACTCGTATTAGTATGCTCACATGATGTCATTCCCAAAGCTTTGGCAAACAATAGCAGCTCGTGGGTTCTGTTGGAATGAACCTGCACATAACCTAACGGTGCCATTGTGCGATCGATGGTGTATGATAATGGCGTACGCGACGTGCGCGCCCGCGCCTGCGCACGTGATTGTATGCGCAAGACACTGCTCCCATTAGTTTTCACCTTTCTGCAAACAAACAATCGGTCGTGCTACTTGTGGTTTATTAGCAAACAAACCAATTGTAATACAAATTAAGTTGTTTGTAGTCGGATTTTATTTAAGAGTTTTATACCTTGGACCAATCTTTTTCGTCGATGTGGTGTCAATGGCGCATAAATAAACTTGAACTTTGTTTAATTATTTCATATTGACCTTTATGCTCGCCCTACTTTTGCAGCTGAAATAATCATTATACTGAATCCACTAGAAAACATTAGTTTTTCCAACATTCCATTTGGTTATCTTTCGAAACTGCGAGCGCGTTGCCGGCTGGCGAAAGATAACACATTATCACGACAGCGTATTGTTGACTCTTCATTGGTCCGAATTTAAGAGTTTGTTTCGGGGGTTTGCTAATTTCATTCCGATAATGAATCTAGATTCGTGTTCATAAATAGAAACTGCTTTTTCTTTGCAACGATGAGCGAAATAATAAAAATAAATAGAAGGGAGGTGTGATTTCGTTATGAATGCATTAAATTCTCAGAGTATGAGGAAGCGGTCGCCAGGAGTGGCTACTACGGGGCGCCGATGCACGGCCGGTGGGCGGCGGACGCGCATCCTCCTTACGCCGAGGATACAGGTATCCTGTCCGTCGCCTGACCTTCCCTGTGCCGTCCGACGCGACGCTAATCTTCCTCTTCTTGCGCTACCCTCGCGGTGGAGGCTTCCCACGAGCTCGTTCGATCTCTCCATTGTTGTTCGATATACTACTATTGTTGATTCAGCTTCGCGTGCCGTGCTGTCGTGTGCGAGTATGTAATCATAAACCGATGTGTCCGCCGTCCGTCGCTAAATGTTCTGCTTCCTCCACTTTCTCCGGGTTCCGTCATGTAATAACTAGATTACCTGATTATTATGTCAGCGCCAGAGGCCTTAACATTGTAAGCGGTTTAACGCGTTTGTCTTTTTCATGCCCATATACCGAGATAACAAGCTTATATTTATGTTTCATACAATGATTGCGGCTTTTTATTGTAATCATGCAGTATTGACCTATCGAGTCGTGAGTCTGTGTTGACTTTGATCAATGATTTGTTTACCGTGCGTTATCATGTGATAGTCATCTGCCTCATATAAGTATGTCAGTGGGGACTAATTAACCTTATCGGGGTATGAACTATTTACATGACATCATTTGCCTAACCTAGATCCTAGTTCACGCAACCTTACCTTATTATGTGTTGATACCTACTTAATTTTTCTAACAAATACCGCCACACATAGGAAGTGTTTGCCACGTATTATTGTTTTTTCCCGTTGCAAGCAAATGGTTTTCTTGCCCATAAGGAATTGGAATGCAGCGTCATTTCCGCAATGGAAGCGCATACATTGCAATTTAATGTTACGGCCGCAAAGGCTCAAGTCTGCAGGCATATGACGATGTATTAGGTACAATACAAGCAACGTGCGCTTGACTCCTTGTCTGATCTACCATACAGCTCAGCATCCGTAAACCACGCCACACTGCACTAACAACGGGAAGTGTACCACTGACATCGTACAATGTACAAAGTACATTAACTTAACTTACTCATTATAATGGAATCCCTGACTATTACAATTTGCTTTGTGACACGTAATATGCGTATATTTTTCCCTGGAAAACTGTTTTAAATAATCACCATAGGTATCCATGCTTATTAGCAAATCTTAGGTATGACTAATCCTGGTAGTGTGGCGACCACTTGTCAGCACGTCTATTTGCGTATCTGTGGGTGCCTGTCAGCTTGCGTGTGTGTTTGTTTGTCGTTCGTGGGCGATGCGATCCACAACAACACTAATTTGCTCAATTCTCTGCCCGCTTGATTTATTACACCAGTACGAAGGTTGACTGTTAAACGGTGCTATTTATTGAGTGAATGTCACAGGTTATTTGATGCATTTGCGAGCAATGCCTCTTTCAGCTATACCAGTAGGCCCGTTTAATTCTAAGCACCAATTGACTCACTTTTATCGCAGTCCATGTTTGACCCACATCGCCGCGAATATCCTTGACTTGGCTTGCTTGTGCGTAAGAAATTAAATTACATTAAAAAACTATTAGTCATAGAACAATAGTTGTGGTCATGAAATAAAAAGTGCTGATAAAAAAGATAGTCAGCTGTTAAGGAGGGGATAGACATGAATGGCCGGCCTTGCGCTCGAGTCGATATAATGACCAATGCGACTGCTCGGACGCTGCCGCTGTCCAGGGTTGTTACTATCTATTCTCACTATTAAAAGTCGTGACCATAACATTACTCAATTCCTTAGAAGCTGTTACCAATAAGTTACTCTTTGAATCCAGTCCAAAGCCCATGGTTTTGTTTTCAGGCGTCTAGAAAATCAAACGCAACTTCCATCCAAAGACAGATTTTTAACTAAACTTGTATCACTCTTCGACATAGACTAACCGTATCTTTCTAAGCATTCTAATTAGAAAGAGACGGATATACTATCTCGCCGCGACACAGGTCGCGGGCCGTCCAGTGATAGCCGTCCCGATTTCGAAAAGGGACAACCCTGCCGGGAACGCAACAATTTGCTGCTGCGCCTAGTTCCGTGCCTATTACCGGCTGTGAATGGGTCCGGTGTCCTGCTACTATACCATGCACTGTGAGCTCTATCAATGGAGGTGCTTTATTGATCGAGCTCCTTTGTATATCACTTATCGTCGCTCACCGGTTAATATCCTAATAAACATGCAAATATAAATAGTATTTAACATTGCCCTATACTTCCTTGACACCATTCATGAGTCGAAATGAGATTGATGGGACACAAATGAATGCCAATAAGTTTATGACACCCGCATATGGTTCTCGGCGACGACTGACAGCCAAATCGGGCTCCTTCCTCTCGCCCCTGACTCACCGGCACCGCCTGGCCTACATCGATTGGTCAGTTTTCGAACCTCAATTTCTAGGCTATATGCATGATTACTTAGTACCTGATGCATGTGCTAGTGCTAGGTTCGTTAGCGGCGGTACCGTAATTTTCGCATGACGATGCGGTCACGTTGTTTGCGGGTGAGCTGACGCTTCCGTTGTATTATTTGTAGCATGTTATAATAACAATATGTGTTGATCTGGCAATGGCGCTAAAACGTGCCTCCAGGTGCACGAGGAAGTAACGCGGGCTTTGTTAAGTTTCACGGTCTTCCACTTGTTTTATTAACAACCGGTTCTTTTGAAAACATTCTGAAACATGTGCTCAAGATCAACCGTTTAATTATAATAAATTACGAAAGACAAATCGATAAAAAACGGTATCAGATGTAATACTCCATTCGCATTATGTTTTCCTTAAATGTCAAGGTGTCTTTAATATATCCAGGTGCACAATCTCATTTATCAACTAATGCTGTGTCGGTGGTGAGTCTTATCAAATTGCATCATTGACCCTGTTATTGCGTTACATTTCAGGCGGAGCGTTCGAAGGCGTAGAGGACCAGGTGTCACCGTTCGGCTACGGGCGCGGAGAGGGCGTGGACGCGGGCCACGGCGACCCCGAATGGATCTGCAGCCGCGAGAAGCCCCGCTACGACGAAATGTTCCGGGGTCTCAGCCCCGTCGACGGCAAGGTCACCGGCGCTGGTACGTCTCCCACAGCCACAGGGCTCAGAGCTCACGACGCCTTGCAAGCGCTGCTCTCCTCCACGCACAACTGCTCTCTGCTCACTGAACTTTGCATGACGCTTTCTAGTAACCACCCTCCCGATCAGGAATTTCATAGGGTAGCAGGCGCGTTGACAGTGGCCACGCACAACTGTAACTTGATCGCGAATTACTTGGTGAACGAGCGGTGTAGTGACGACATGCTGTCGTCAGCCGTCTCCATCCACAGTCTGCCGTCCACTCGAGCTAGTGTAGATAGATCCACGTATGTTCCTAGTAGACCCGGTTCCCCAGTCACAGATAAACTTGCAAGTAGCGATAGCTCCGAAGATGACTCGGAGCGCGCTCGTGTCGAAGAAGTACCGAGATATAATCTAGATTTGCCAGAAGAAAACTCCAGTTTCTTTCAACCGATTGTTCACTCAGTCAAGTTTATATTTTTATTGTTTTTGAATATAGTAACAATAACGATAACGGCCGAGGTTATTTTTCTGTGTGTAGTATACGTGATAACTGGAGAGCCGTATTTAGAATTTATGGTAGAGAGAACACCTGTGTCGTGGCTGGACAGATCCAAGGCCCTGGCATTCGGACCTGAAGAGGAACTGATGCGGATTAAGTCGCTGCATCAGCTCTTCATTCCCTCCAATTTGGGGAAAGTCCTCAAACGACTCACTAGCAGCTTTACCTCTCATTGAGCTATAGCGGTATTGACGTTTGTTACTGTTATTACGTTTCTAAGTTGTTTTTATTCATTATGCTTCATAGGTTTGTATTCATAGGTTCGTAAATAAACTGGGGAACATGACTTATAAATAGGTATTAGTTTAGAATCAAAATATCCTTTTTAAAATGAACGCGTGATTGCCAGGTCACAAAATTTTATTCAGCAAGCAAATAAAGATTAAAGAATGCCTGAGACTTGGCTCTACAAAATATCTCACAACTTTTTACGGTGGAAGAGTTTCGAGACGACCTCTTTTTTACATGGAATGTTTTTTTATGGGATCTCACTTCTTTTTGTACGTTATTGTGTTATCAATACATACGAATTATGAATGCAGTCCCATTCTTGCTTTTTCATTTTTTGTCCCATTCGCTGCAAATATAACTTTGTAATCGTATATGATTATATGGGTTTACAAAGTTATTTATTCAGTTTAATTGTTTATCTTATTCACTGCAAATATAACTTTGTAATCCTTCCATACTAATATTATAAATGCGAAAGTGTGTCTGTCTGTCTGTCTGTTACCTCTTCAAGCTTAAACCGCTGAACCGATTTAGATGAATTTTGGTATAGACATAGTTTGAGTCCCGGGGAAGGACATAGGATAGTTTTTATCCCGGAAATCATCCCCTAAAGGGGTGAAATGGAGGGTGAAAGTTTGCATGGAGCTGCGATATAAACGAGTTCCACGCGGACGGAGTCGCGGGCAGACGCTAGTATGTTTATATGGGACTACAAAGTTATTTATGCGGTTGGTTTATCTAGAAAACTGGACTGAAATTGCAATGACATTTCCTGTTAATTTATACACTAAACACTAATGTATTTCAAATATGAAGCTTCAATGTCTGCTAGAAGTGCCTTAGACTTTTGATGATCGGTGAGTCAGTCAGTGAGTGACAAAATTAAGAAACTTTGACTAGTTATAAATCTTAAAGCACCGGTTCAAATTGAGTGAAATTGGAAAATATCGTGTTTATACAATGCGTGCTTGGTTACTGAAAATTCAGGCTTCTAGTTTTATCCACAACGAAGTTATAGGGGGGTCGAAAATGGCCTGAACTGCTTCGAGAAAAGGATGGTACGGTCGTGCCGCTGTTTTGCTCGACTTGGCGGGGGCACTGCCGTGCCCCCAGATATTGCATGCCCTTGGTCCAACTTCAAAAGCATGTTGGTCACCTATTTAACCTTTTGACCGCTCCACCTGTCCAACTCGTCCGTGTTAAGTCGTAAACGCTATCACCGGCTATGCCTGTGGGATCGATCAACACAGTAACGATCTACTCACAATCGCACACGTGTTTTACGTGTTGTACACAATTCGTGTTTAATTATGATAACTGCACGGCTATCACAAGAGCTCTCTCGATTTTTCTCGCACTATCCGTCTCTCTCTTATTAGAAAACTTCGAAAGAGACGTATAAGTACGAGAAAAATCTAGAGAGCTCGCGCGCCGTCTTCTGATAGCCGTGCTGAAGTGACAACTTTTACTCGTGTTATAGTGGCGTTCAAAAGGTTAAGTAATTTGTGCCTCGATTTTTTGTAAGTATACATAATTATACTAACTTAGTTATACTAACAACAATATCGTCATAAATAATCAAGCTAACATTATACACAAAACTAAGTATATTTCCAATAGGCTAGTTTCCTGGTTACAAAGATTGCTACAGCAAAAATCAAACTGAATATACTCAAATTTATTTTACGATTTTGTACTCGTTTTTAAGTTAGCAACACTCATATAAAGGAGGTCCCTTGATCATAAGAAACTATACCGTCGAAGTTTCCTAGTTCTGTAGAAATTGAGTAGCAATCGTTATGACTTCATAATGCATTAATAAGGAAACTAGCCTATCCTTTAAACAGTAATCTTGGAAGAAAATCTGTATACTGTATAGTGTAAGTTCGATGATAGCATCAGTTGCTAAGCTGTCTGGCGGTTTGTCTCCAGCGGCCAAGATGGAGATGGTGAAGTCCAAGCTGCCCAACTCGGTGCTGGGCAAGATCTGGAAGCTGGCCGACATCGACAAGGACGGCTTCCTCGACGAAGAGGAGTTCGCGCTCGCCATGCACCTCATCCAGGTGAAGATCGACGGACACGACCTGCCAGCCGACCTTCCCCCGCATCTCGTGCCGCCCTCCAAGCGGAACTGAGACGATACAGGGTTGGTAAGGAGGCGCTCTTCCTACGGCAGCGATGAAGGCGATCATGTCTTTCCATTTGTCCTGTAAACTGATTTTATGACGTTGGCAACCCTTGGTTACAATTCTATGGAACAGATATGTAGGATAAATTGTAAAGTTGTTAATTATCGCCCTTCGCCGATGCACGCTGGATATTGTTATCGAATTTATCTATTGATGCATCTGAACCGAACGAACCGGAGAGAGGCTACATGTATCCTAACATATTTTAAGATTTCAGTAAAGGCTCATTACAATTTTATATCCCGCTAATGGGTTCGGTTATCTGTATCAATGGTATTCGATTGAAGAGAAGCGGTCATGCATAATAAAACCTAATTACGCCGTAAATGAATGTTGAATTGAATTGTTATAAAAACAAATTATATTTTCAGTGCATTGAGAACACGTGCGGTAAAATATAGTTTGTTTTGTTATCGATGTGACGAGCTGACGCTCGTGTGTGATCGTTGCTGTGAGGGATTAGATTGTATAAGCCGCACACTGACTGCGTCACGCACTCACACCTACTTACCTGATGTGTCCTCGCTTCACTCTCGTGTGACTCCCGAAGCTTTCCTTACCTCTGTGCTGTGGCGGAGAGCAGCGTTGCTCTTCCACGTGTGTGGCACTCTAATGAAAATCGCATTTCGCATATCATATGGGTCTCAAGAGATGAATGGTCTAAATTATTTCAGAATGTTGCAATTATTTAATGTCAATATTATCTACTTTATTTATCAAACATTTAAGATTTTTATTTTCCTGAGCAAGTATTTGATAACTTATATTTTAAACGCTGCTCCCATTGCTTAGGTTAAATACTTAATTTATTTGGCAAGGTGAAGTTGGTGCTCTAAGAATTACGTTTAGTTACATTATCATCGGTATTAGTTCATAATATACTCGTCATGCACATCTTTTGTATAGTTGTAAGTTTGGTTTCGTTGATTTTCCTCATTACATTGTACCTACTTTTAATTGAGACAGTTACAGTAATTAAGTGGTTCCTATTAGGTGATTCTGAGCCAGGGCAGAAACAAGAACGTTCGTAATGTAATATTTAGTATTTTTTTTAATGGTCAATGAAAGAAATTTCTGGGGTAATATCTGTTGTAGTCTTCATGTATTTTATAGCTTAACTCACTCAGCATTTTCATAATCAAAGTACTGCATTTATACGGAACCTGCAGATTGTTCAGTGCCTTTGCTATACCTAATAATAATAAGTAAGGAGGGGTCGTGGAGACTCACTCGCTACACCCTGCTTGTCGACTCTAATATTGTCCTAGCCGACGAAACCCGCAGCGCGGGGAGCTCTATGTAAATAGATACAGATTTTTATATGCGTTAGATATTTGGAATGTATTATATGCTTCGTTCCGTGTGAACACACCGGATACGAGATATAATTTCAGAAAAAGTTTAGTTTTAGCTACCACTGAACGGAGCACGCAAACAACGTTTTTACATTTGCTATTGTGTGTACATAATTATATGTAAATTTATTAAAGGTATCGTAAATTATAAATAGAGTAATAAATAGTTAAGAAGTCAATGGTTTATACTTATTTTATTTACCCATCAATTACCTTTCATATGGTATCAATGGTACCTAATGCCACTGCCATGTCTGGCCCGTTTCACGAAGCTAATATTTTTTAAGTCTAATCAATCAGGCAATAGGTACCGCGGCGCTACCACGATAATCTAAACTCGCAATATCTCTGTCGCTTAAATATGCAAGTCGCTCAACGGCGCTACCACGAAAATCGAAACAGTTCGTATACGTGCATCCCTGTCACTCGAGTAATATAAGTGCGATAGAGATGGAAATACCCGAACTTCGAAGTTCGTGGACAACCAAAGTAACCGGAGTAATAAAGCTGCGGTCAAAATTAAATGGCCAGTCTGTTTAGTCCAGTGCCTGTGTTGCCTGTTTACATTTATAAAATTGTAACTTCGTGAAACGAGCAACAGGTAACATTGGAGACAATCGTGTTGCTTATAGGAAATGCTACCCGGGCCGATATCGGCCGGACTGCAAGCCGGCTGAAGCGTGATTCGGCCGGTGTGGATACGTGTCGGAAGCACGGCGGCCGGCCGAATCAAGGTCACTCCATACTAGATTTTCTGTGACCTTGCTTGGCCGTCCCCCGATATCGGCCCGTGTAGCGCCTCCTTAATGCCTGCTACACACGACAACGATTTATCGTAGCGATTTGACTGCGCAGTCCGTTATGCAGTTTTATCAATCGTGTGTATGAAAAATCGTTGCAGATTATCGTTACTATTTGTCATACACACGATCGATAAAACTGCGCAAATCGGTCTGCTCAGATTAATCGCTACGATATATAGGTACATGTGTAGGAGGTTTCAGCCAGAAGTATAAGATTTATTTAAGAATAGTCTACTATTTCGACGTTTAACCTCGGATTAAGTACTTATTCTTGTTTGGTCGAACCAGGCCTGAATGTATAATAAATATAACATTAAAATACCTTCATACAATTATTTTATTAGGTAACTAATTCGTCATGCATGACATATACTATCCGTCTCTTTCTAAGCGTTCTAACTAGAAAGAGAAAGATAGTGTATCTCGCCGCGACACAGCTTACACAATCCAACCGGATCACCCACTTATCTTATGCTATCTTGCATAGGCAGATAGGCACTGTATTAGTGATTACGCACGGAGTCAACGACAGCCAACTGATAGGGACGCAGGTATATATATAATACCTATAAGAATGAGATTAATAATACATCTACAGCCGGCTGTACACATTGGCCAACGTTGGCGCGTGAGCAGGATGCAGCTATGCGTTAGAAGGAGAACGCTATAATTCGATCTCATTAGTTTGCATAGCTGCATCCTGCTCACACCCCAACGTTGGCCCAATGCGTACAGCCGGCATACCATTCTATCATACATAATACAATGGCCTTTTCTAGCTCGGTTATCACAAGACAGCGCGCGAGCTGTGTCGCGGCGAGGTAGACTATCCATCCGTCTTATTCTAATTAGAACACTTAGAAAGAGACGAATAGTCTCTCGCCGCGACAGCTCGCGCGCCGTCTTCTGGTAACCGTGCTGAAGGACTAAACCCATCTTTTAGCACCTATGTGCTACAATAGAGGAGTGAAGAAGTTTTTAAACGAGAACAAGCTCGAGAGCCCCTGAAGCGTTAATAGGGTGACAGTGACCATCAGGCGAGCTGGCCGTACGCTTATTTGCCACCACTAGTGCTATAAAAACTCCCAAACGCTTATGTCGTCAAGATGTACGGACGTCGAGCAACGCAGAGATGAAGTGTCAGTCATGGCTCATACTAGATTTTACAAAGACAACTGCATATATATTTCAGCGATTCGGTATATACAGGTCATCAATCATATCACATCACAAGTTGTTACTTAGCAGTGCCCAACTTTTTTCCATTGTATAACGGCAATTACCAGAGTGAATATTCAGCGTTTTTATTTAAGGAGTTTCTTTTTTCGTCATAGTCATCGAATACTATTAAAAGAGACGAATATCAAAGTCCACCTTTGATGAAGATGTAATACCAGTACGGAGTCTTTTTTTAGGATTCCGTGGTCAACAAGGAACCTTATAGTTTCGCCATGTCCGTCTGGCCGTCCGTCTGTCCGTCCGTCCGTCCGTCCGTCTTCGGCTTAGGTCAGTAACCATTTACTACAAGAAAACTGTAATTCGGCATGGGACAAAACAGAAGAAAAAAATCTTGAAAAATATTTTTACGTCACACCTGGCCATAATGCGACTTATACCGCACGCTGCGCGTACGGTAAAACTCGAATTGTGGCCAGATGAAGACGTAAAATTGTGTACTCACCAAGCCCCAGATCGCATATTTATGGCCCTCACCTTCGGTTCGGGCCACAAACACCTGCCATCTGAGCCATTCACGAATTCACCGCCCTAGTTACGAAATGTACTATTTTTTACCCCTACACCTAAAGTGGGGATGTCATTTTTTCTCTCGTTACACCCATAGTGTATCGTTGGATAGCTTGTTCATAAATATGGGTATCTTAAAACAATTTTTCAAATTAGTGATTCGTTTGCGAGATATTAGGCTTTAAAGCCCAAACTTTTGTTCGAGTCATGAGCCCCCCCTTCGCCCCCCCCTGCCCGCTAAATGACTGCTTCTGGGAATGTGAAAAATTCGTGACAGTAGTACATATAATGAATTTAAAAGGAAAAATATCAGGGCTAAGTAGGCATAACTAGGGTAAGTGCTCCAGTGAATGAACGAAACGCTGCTTATTTGCTTAAATTAAGAGTTCTGTATATTTCTAGCATACCAGGTATTTTTTTCTCGATTAGAAGCATTCACTGTAAGGGGTTTGTAACATTTATATCAACTCAGTCGCAACAATTACTAAATGAGAGAAGCTTAAAGTTCGCGGGCTACGGGCGTGGATGTTTTGTATGAGCCGGTAATAAGGGGACAAGTATGTCACCGTTTATTTGATGTGCCATTGTACTAGTTTTATAAACTTGTGACTTATGGTGTTTGGTTTTAGGAAATCATAAGAGTGAAATTGTGCTACTAAAACATCGTTTTACGTTATTCAAGTGTAGATTCTCATTTTTTAGTCGGTGTTCTATAACTAGAATTCAAAACCGCCCAAATCCAGTGAATGAACTGCAGTGTTCATTCACTGGCCACGACTGTTTTAATGTTTTCGCAATATCTTATGTTCTAGTGATTTTAATAAGATTTACTTTCTATTAACATAACCAGTAATGGCTTGTCTATCGTTGGCCCAGTGTTCGAACAAACCTCATTTTCGAACATGAAGTTAGTTCATTCATTGGTTTACAGATATCCAGTGAATGAACATCAACCGATAATTACTTGGTTCATTTATTGGTTTTACTATTTTTTTCGGAACCAGTTAATGAACGTACATTTGTTACAGTTTATTAATTGTTGTAGAAAAAGTAAACCAATAACGTTATTCCGTCTGTTGGTATATCGATATAAATCCAAACAAAATCGATAAACAACGATTTAAACCAATAAACAACAACTATAACAGTAGTTCATTCGCTGGTTTTAGTTGTTCATTTACTAGAAAACCGTGTTCATTCACCGGTGATTTCCCATTTTTCTACCTAAAAGGTCATATAACTTAAAATTATGGAAAACTATTGCAAAAGCAAAGTAATTTAACCAAACTAGAATACTTGTTTGGTCTATACAAACAGTCATGGCCGATATTAAGTATAGCTATCTTTCATAAAACATTTTTTGAAATCAAAAAAATCCTTAAGCGTTCATTCACTGGTGCACTTACCCTAGTTACGGAGTAATAGTCGACCAACTTAAAATGTACTTAGACAGGCCAACTTTCTTACAAATTCAGCCGACGCAACCGTTTACTTAGTTGGCGCGCGCGTGTCGATATAACTAAGAAAAAGACAGACAGCTACGGAACCCTACACTGCGCGTGGCCCGACACGCACTTGGCCGATTTTTTAATTCGTTTCAGCGCTATGTTTTACCTGTCGAGTGTCGACTAATGGCCGGTTCCAATAATCAATCCACCGACAGGGGGGGGGTCACTCCGCCGATCTGCGTGAAATTATAAGTACATGCCGGCGGCAGATCCGGATCTGCTTATTCAGTGGTTGCCATAGATAAGAGTGTAATATACTGAGAGTGGTTGCCCCGCCGTGGCCAGCGACACTCGCGCGCGTGTCTCCCGCATACCAACGTCGCAAGCGCGTAAATACGATGTATAAAGTAAGGGCAACGGTATATTGCATTGCTGCGGGTTGCACAAACAATGACCAAAATTCGGATTGCACGTTTTTCTATGTTCCGACGCGTGAAAAGGATGCCGAAAGGTGAGGTAGTAAGCACTAAATGCTCATTTATAGGTACCTATATTTTCATAGTAAATCGAACACAAGAATCAAGTAAAACAGCACAGTGTTATACTTTAATTAAATAGGTATCTGTCAACGGCATATCTACATATGTATACATATACATCAAACGAAAATCCCGAATTGTGATTAAATAAATCAGTACTTATTGGACTCATTTACACCTGGCGTGCGACCGCGAACCGTTACGGACATCGTAAAGTCTATCTCCGTCTCTGTCACTCGAATAGTAAGTGTGACAGAGACGGAGATAGACTTTACGATCTTCGTTACGGTTCGCGGTCACACGCCTGTTATGTTTTCGGTGTTATCTAAGTAGCTGCTAAAGGTGGTACATTTAAATATCTTATTGTCGTCGAGGCGCGCCACTTGCCACCTCCGCGGCGCCGACGCCGCGGCGGTGTCGGGTGCAAGTTCTATCACAGAATAGATAATAGTGCAAAGCTACCGTATCCGCTTACGATCAGGCGGACCGTACGCTCGTTTGCCACCGACGACGTTTAAAAAAGTGACAACCCTATCTTCGGCAAGGTGCGGAGTAATGTCGACCTTCGCGCCGGGCAATAGAACTCAATGACGCGCGGCTGGCGTGCGGTCCGTTGCTAATAATAATTAATAGGCACGTAAAAAGGCGGCATTCGTGAACATCAAAACAGAGGGTCTTCTGTACTTGTACTATTATTTATTCTGTGCCACCGATAGTTTTCCTTACCAACAGTTACATTTTGACACATTTTCTGCAGGTAAAATGTAACTGCCGGTACCCAGCATATAGAAGCATTTTATTTCTGATTTGGAGGGATTATAGCATGACTGAATTTGTAATATACTTGAATTTCTCCATTTTAATAAATTTTTGCGTTTGCTACAGTGAAGTATTCAGTGGCAAAATGAGTGCCAAACATTGTACAATTAATAGTGTGGTTAGATCCAAAAGTTAGTCCTGAATTTGTGGATTGGCTTGGTGAGGTCACTGGCGATCCTGCATCTGCTTACTGTGAAGTATGTTGCAAATTATTTAAACTCAGCAATATGGGTAAGCAGGCAATTGTGTCCCATTCAAAGGGACCAAAACATATAAAAATGCTTGAATTAAAAGAGAGGCTTATTTTATAGACTTATCTCTTTATTTAAGAATAAATCTCAGTGTACGGACAATACCTACTGACAGCATTCCAGGTACATTAGGTACAAGTTCAACAACGTGCACAAACGAAGCTTCTATAGCGACGATAGTGACATCAGCTGAAACAAGATGGGCATTACAAGTGGTGTTTAATAAAATGAGCCAAAATTCTTGCGAAAGGACGTCTCCGGCATTTAAAATAATATTTCCCGATAGCAAAATCGCCCTTAACTGTTCCATGAGCAAGACAAAGGTCGCATATATTATGCAATAAACCACGGGATAGCACCACATATAAAAATATCATTACTTGATCTGAAGGAGTGTCAATGGTTCGTCGTTGCTTTCGATGATAGCCTGAGTAAAGTGTCACAAAAATGCCAAATGGACATAGACATAGGAATTTGGAATGATAATACAGACAAAGTGCTGATGCTGGAACAGCGTCTTTTTGGGGCGGTCAACTGCTGAACACTTGTTGACCGGCTTTTTGGAAGGTTTTTCAGACCTAGATTTAGGCAAGCTGTTGCAAGTTTCAATGGACGGACCTAATGTGAATAAGAGCTTTCTGACAAAAATTAAAAATGAACTTGGTTCTGACACCTACAGCAATATACATCGGGGTATGCGGCTTACAGACTGTAAGTGGAGCCGTGAAAACTGGCCACAAAAAGGCAGGCTGGCCGGTGTACCTTGGTCTCAGATCAGAACAATGTACCATTACTTTAAAGATAGCCCAGCCCGTCGAGCACTGTATAGCGCCATAACCGGTGGCACGGAGTTCCCCCTAAAATTGAAAATGGGACATAGAGCATTTAAAGTGTTCGATAAAGTAAAAGAATTCGTGGAAAATAAAGCGGTTGTCACAAGCGAAAATGAAAAAAATCATTGAAAGCGCAATTGGCGGACGTTAGGTCCATCATCGAGCACTGTGAACCATTCTTGCGACGATTCCAAAGTTCTATACCGTCAGCACCATTTTTGCACGCTGCATTACAAGATTTAATAAAAAAAATGATTTCAAAAAATATCTAATACCTACCTACCTAAGGCGTTAGTGCTAACAATGCCAATGCAACCGAGTAGGTTCCGATGGCCCTGCAAACGTCTAAAAGGCTGCGGTGACACAGCATCAGACAGATCGTGCGCTTGTTTGTCACCATCGTAGTTATGTTTATGCACAAAGTACTTTGTGATGCGTACTTTGAAATGGCGTAAAAGGTTAATCAATTGAAATATTTTGACATTTCTGGTCAGGGAAATTTGAAACAATGGTCAGGGAAAGTCAGGGAAATATTTTCAGGCTTTGCAGTGGACACCCTGATATGTATATATATATTTCGAGGTGACAAAGTCAATAAAGTAGTCAACTTCGCTCCGCTGCACTCAAAAGTAGGTATATGCCGGGATGAGCAGCTTTTACTTTGCGGACTGATGGTGTTCAAGTCAAGAAAAGAAAACGGCTTTTTCAAATAAATTTATTAACAAAACCAATTTCATATCTTACCTAGAGATAGTTACGTGGAGACGCCCGCGGCAGCTGTCAACATTGTGCATATGTATAGTCAGCCTAAATATTTATACACACAAGACAGCCTTTTCAACGCTCTCATATTTGAATGAAGTGATCATTCACACGCCAAGAGCTGTTGCCTTATCAAAAATGACGAATCTCGTAGTGCTGTGCAAAACATGATTAGATAGATTTTATTCATGATCAAAGTACAACTTTATTCCGACCTTTTTATGGGTTGTTGGCGTGGTGGGCACGACAGCACTCGACCACTTTAGTGGCTCTTGGCGTTGAAAAGGTTAATCATATTATCATATCTGCACACAACTTAGCCTCAGAGTTAAGAAGCAAAGATTTTCCAAAAAATCTGACATTGTTGGTCAGATGTCAGATGGTACAGAAAATAGCTCAGACCCTGTATCATGGTCGGCCTTATCACGCGATAAGTGGCAAGATAGGAGCGTCGTCTCGTTCTATCGAACAGTGTCAGCCAGTGACGGACACTCTATCTATCTCTATCTTGTCACTTATCGTGTGATAAGGCCGACCATGATACGGGGTGAGATATTCTAAACCATTTTGTCTGTTCAAATATACTGTGACTATACATTATTTTCAACCACACGTAATTACAATACATATCTGTATTTACACATTGGCGGCGCAGCACAAGGCTGCACAGCATGTATTTTAAATTCTTATCATTATCTACCTAGTATGTAGTTGCTAATGCATGGATGAATGAAATTTTTCTAGGATGGATACAAATTATCTAAACATGACGACACCTTTACTTGAAACTGCCACAACTTCCAGCAGCAGCCGTGCACCATCCGTGGGACCGAGATCCAGGTCGGATCACTCCCACTTATGGTACTTGAAGATGTGGCCAAGCTGTAAAGCATCTTCAGATATTCTTCAACATTTGCATGTTACAATGCATGTCATAGTGGTACAAGTAGCACCATGCTATTTGAATTGTGTGATGAGATGTAAAATATGTTTAAATAAATAGATATGTAAACATATTAGAGTGCAATGAAAACTGATATATTTTGTGTCCAAAGTGTACCCATTTTCCTAGCACTGGCGTGTAGTACACAAAATGCACATTTGTTAGTACACTAACACACTAACTAAACTGAATCAATATACAGGGATATCATAAAAGAAACATACATAATTTGGCAATAAATAAATGCTTAAATCAATTTCAGTAGGTTTACCCAATAAATAACTTGATTATAAGAAAATCTACATCCCATAATGACAATTACCTTGAACTTAGTAATCCCTAAGAGTAAATGAATTCTATCACCAAATAGGGAACTGAGCTCGCATGAGAAGCTGGGGAATAATTAATGGTTTTTACCAATAAATTCATAGAAATGGCCATTGATAACTTTGTGTTTATACATATACATACAATAAGATGCAATTTATAAATTTTCCTACAAAATAGGCCTATGAAGTATAATCAAATTGGTTCAATCAGAATTTAAGTTTAAGACAAATCTTTTAAAGTTTGGAATTTGGCAAGTCCAAGAAAATCATAAGGTTCAAATATATTTACACTAACATAAAACTTGCTAAGCTTGGAATTTGTTAAATGCACAATGAATATGAGATTAGGTGAAGATTTTATCAATTTGAAAAAGGCACAGAGTGCTCCAGTCAAGTTACCTTTATACAGATTTATTTGGAATGGAGGGTGAAATGATAATATACCTAGTAACATTCCATCCATTAGAGACAAAACACAGGTCTGCTCAGAGTCCCAAAGAGAAGGCATTGCATGGTGCTCACTGCGGGGGCGCAGGCCCGGGCGGACGCACCTGGCGGCGCAGCTGTTCCACTAGCTCAGGGTTGGCTGCCTGCATGTGCTGTGCCAGAGCCTGCCCTGCCTCCAGCAATGCGTTCATGCCGCCTGCTCCTGCGACCTGTCCTCCCGGCGCCTGCGTTCCAGTCATTAACCCAGAGATCAAATTTTGCATGTTAGGATCCGCCAGCATCTCTGTTGCCATATTGAGCAGGGCCGGGTTCTGCAGAAGCCCCCCCAGGTCTACAGGCCCGCGTTCTCCGCGCGCTGCTAGCCGCTCGTCAGCGAGGCGCAGGTTCTGGCGGTAGGACTCGTTGTCGGGCTCGAGTTGCGCGGCGCGCGCATACGCCTGCCGCGCGTCACGGTGCCGCTCCAGCGCAGTGAGTGCAAGCCCGAGCCGCCCGTGCGCCTTGCTATAGTCGGGTTGCAGCACCAGCGCGGCAGTGCAGTCGGCCACGGCTGCTTCATGCTCACCAAGTTTGAAGTGCGCGGCGGCGCGATTACAGAAGTACACAGCGTTCCGGGGGTCCAACTCCACAGCGCGCGAGTAGCGCTCCAGCGCCTCACGGTGTTTCTCCACCTTCATCAGCTCGTTACCCTCATTCTTGAGCTGCTCGGCGGCGGCGCTTGTAGCCGCGTTAGTGGGCGCGGGGGCGGCACCGCCCGGGCCGGGGCCTTGCGTGCTTCGCACGAGCGCCAGCAAATCTACAACCCGCGCCGAGTCAGCCGCCCCTAGCTCGAACGAAGTCTCTATGCATTGCACGGCAACCTCAACGCTCTCGCGGCTGTCGGCACTCAGTTCCGATCCCTCGAGCTGCTGCTTCAGGAAACTAACGATCGACGCCGCGACGATCTTTACGTCCGACATCCTTTTCTTTTTTTATTTGGTTTTCGTAAATTTTATTGAAATGCGGTGTGATGGAAGATTTTTATTATATTTAGATTGACAGATTAATCAGAATGACAAGCTCACGTTGCTTGCCTTGTTTTTTAAATGCACGTTCAGATTCACGCAATACACGTCATTTTTTAATATCATCAAACAATCCACAGACATTTAAACTTTACAATATTATGGAATCTATGGCACTGATCACTTACACGTTATTTTTTTGTAACTGTAAATAGTCAATATTTTGGGAACAAGTAGATTTTTCTTTTATCTAGGACATTCCCCTATTTTACATATAAAAAATTTCGACAGCATAATTTATTTTCAATGATTCTTAGTTTAATTTGCAGATGAGCAAGTTTATTTTTGCGTGATTTGTTTATTTATTTGTTATTAGCTACTCGGAAGAAGGAGATTGGTCCTGATTGAAAATCAGTAGGTACTTTAACTGTTATATGTAAAGGCATTGCACATCAGATGTATTAGACGTGCGCTTTCTACTGCATTTGAAGGTATAAATTTCCGTGGGACAGGGGACCGATTTATGACTTTCGAGCGCTCGACTCTTTCACTCGAAAACTGGCAAAAATTATGAAATGCTATTTTGAAATAGCGATAGAAAGTTGAAAAATGAGGGGTATTGACCACTCATAATTTATTCTATTGGTAGAAAGTAAGTGCCTGCCATTTTGACACTACAAACGTATTTACTTTTATTTGATTTTCGAGCGCTCGAAAGTCAAAAGTCGGTCCCCAGGTCTTACCGCTTGTGTGACGTGAGCACGCGTGCGTCTCGCAAGCAGTGTGACTTGTATTAGGAGGGAATACTTAAGATAGCTACGTTTACACTTTCAAACTGTCCAATTTACTTATTAAATACTTATGATTTGAAATTAAAAATATTGTCACGCCCATAATAAAATGAGTTTAACACTACTTCGGACCTTACCGCCCATTATTTTAAAATATGATGTCAGTTGACGGATTTTCCCTAGGGTTTGGGAATTTATTTGGCAATACAATCTAAAATAAACCTTAAATTGAGTTTGCTAAAGTTTAGTCTCGATTAAGAGTTCAGCGGTCTTTGTTCAGTTTTGACGTATATGTTTGTAATACGTCACAATACAAGAAAAATCGTTGGTTCTCGGAATAGCCCCAAACCGTCGGGAAAATCCGTCACCTGACATGTTTTAAAAAAAAATACATATTTAAATAACCAGCAGTACTATCAATTTAATATGAGTACATTTATATATTTAAATAAATGCCCACTCTATTACAGTGATGTGGTTCATTAAAAAGTAAATATCCTCTTAGTGACCAGCCAAAGTGAACTTATCAAAAAGTATGACGCAAATGCCCTCATTGAATCGTCGTAATATTGAATGAAAAAGGAAGCATTTTGCAAAATACGCTTCCGCTTCTGCTTATGTGGGCGTATTGATAAATTATTTGATTCAAGCCATTCCATTACTAATTTCATTGTTTATTTAAATGGCGACCACTTTATCTAATTTGAATAAGAATTTTAATAACAAATTTGTGTTAAGAAACGGTGGGTAAGGCGACAGAGAACAGAGCTATAACCACAAAAATCAAAGTTCGTATATCTCCGTCTCTATCGCACTTATGGTTTATGGTACTCGAGCGGCAGAGACAGAGTTATACGAACTTCGATTTTCGTCGTAGCGCCGCAGGAACCGCGAAACCAACTTGTTCGTGTATCTCCCTCTCTGTCAAGTGCGACAGAGATGGAGATACACGAACGAAGTTCGTTTTCGTTTCGCGGTAGGCCCTCGGATTATCCGCACTGCCAGTACCGGACTTAACAGTTTAACAAACCCGCGTTTCGAGGTGATACTGCCTTCTACCGTTGTACTTACCCACTTGAGTGCCCGCGATTTAAAAAAAAGTGCTGTAAAGTGCCTAAGATTTACCGCGCGCCAGCGGCGCCGTGTCATGTTTTGTAAATAAATCAATTGCTTGGCTTTCACTAAACTTTTTGATCTAATTCTTTTTACGTTATAAAGCTTAAAAAACGGGCAATTTATTCATATAAATAATGAAATAAGTCAATATAGTGAAATTCATATTTAAAAAATCACAAAGTTGACGTACAGTTTCGAATAGGGACTTATGACAGAAATATATTTGTTTTTAAAAATCTAAATTACATGTGTATTTTTTATGTTTATTTAAAACTTTAATAGTTTACGCTTCGATTGGTACTATATAAAGTATATGGTCGCGGGGAAATATTCCGCATAAAACCTTTTTCATTTGCCATGTCTAAAATGTCAGTTTCGCAATTCCACAACAAAACAACTTTACTTTTTGTAAAAATGTTCCATAGACTGCGGTTTTTATTTTTTTTATATTGCCACATTAATCCTCTACCTAACTAAGTCAACGAAAAAGAGCTCTTCGCACTTTCCATATAGATATAATTTAAAAACCGTTTGAACTCCACCTCGCAACTAGTGTTGCGAGAGCACTTTGCGATTTGGCGATTCGCAACCGTAGTTGCGCTGGGCACTTGAGTGGTTACTTAAGTATCCTGTGCTTTTACTATCGGGACAATGATCGTAGAATCAACATCCCACATGGCGGTTACCTCGTGAGGCAGGTCAAGATAGTTGCTCTGGTTATTATAAGTGTAAGGCCTGAGTGGACGCCCCGCTCACAGCTTGCACTAATTGTTTGTGTTTCCCATATAATTATGGCAATCTGTTTCTGATTCGGATTTTTTGAGTTGTTGTCACGAACACGATGACAGTTGTCATACCCCAGATCCCTAATATAGGGATAAGATCGCCTTTGTACTTTGATCTATTGTGTGACATGTATATCCTTTAACCTGTTATTGTGTACAATGAAGAGCTTACATACATACACTACCACACTCACTGATTAGAGCGAGATGGTTTATCTCCCCTCCTCCAGCTAGTGCACTGCATTTAGCCAGGTCTAAAGGCCGCTTTATACCTACCTAGTGGGATCTTATTTACCCATATTCTACAAGAAAATAAAACGCATATTAACACTATATTTATTCAGCTTTAATTCTTAAATAAGTTACTTACATATAAGTTAAATATGTGCAAAAAGCGTAAGTGCGACAGATAAGAGATACCATTATTGTAAGTATTCTTAAATGAAAGTAAATGCGTTTATCGCCGATGAAAGCAGCCATCCTTCAATAAATATCTTATTGAATACAATTGACCATGGTTGTGGCTACAAAATCTGTCTCCATCTCCATTGCAGCGTCCCTGCTAGAACGAAAGAAATGGGCATGTTCGACCATCAATACAAGTATTCCTATTTCGTGTTTTAGCCAGGCCGCTCTTACTCGCCATTTAGAGCATACAGTCAAGGGCAAAAATATGTATACACCACAGTCTCAAAAATATGTAGGCAGACCTTATTTCTGCAACAATAAGGTTATAGTTATAGTATACATATTAATGAAACTTTGAGTGAATACATATTGGTGCCCTTGTCTGTACAAACGACAACACTGTTAACTGACCATCCCGTGTTTAAATAGAACCTTATCAGTTAGTTGTGTTGTCGATAGTACAACCATGTTACTCGTACTTAGTCTACATGACGGATTACGAACCTCTGTAACATTGAATGAACTGTTATTCGAGTATTCCGCAGTGAAACATTGGTCAACCCTGTGTTTAATAAGTAGGTATAAAATCACCAAAATCAAAAAAAAGTTATAAAAATTCACTAAGTACTTGTTGCTCTGTGAGCCGTAGAACTCACGAGTCTATTTATTTTCATTAATATCTTTTTTAAATGTCCGAAAATTTTATCGACAAGAAATTTTATATAATCATTGAACCTAATCACAAAATTTCACAAGAATCTGTCGATAAATGCGACCTGCCCAGAACAGCCGGACAGACGAAAGCGCTCGCTTGTTCAATAAATCGAATTAAAAAATGATCAATGGGTGTTTTTAGATCTGACGGTGTCCGAGTGTGAGACAGTGCGGCTTTGTCGATCATCCGCCCCGCGCACGCCCTAGCAGTAGACGTGGAACATAACAAATCAGTGCAGCAGCAGGTTAGATCTGGTGGTGTTCCCTTGCAGGGTGATGCGGCGGCGTGTTGTCGAGCAGACACACCCAGTCCTTCAGCCGGCGCTCGCGCAGGAACGCGTCCCGCGGCGCCGCGCGCGCCGCCTCGCCCGCGCCCGCGCCCGCGCCCGCTAGCAGTAGCGCCCCGCCCAGCCACGACACGCAGTTAGCGTGCGCTGGGGCGTTGTGGAACTTTAGTGAGGTCAAGTGTAGGCGGGAGCTGAAAATGTTCAAGGTTAACAATTGGTTCATGTCTGTCACTGTTTGACTTTTGTGTCATAAAAACTTGCCACCATGGACGTATCTTGCCACACGTACATTTGCTGGATTCACCGCCTTTTTATATTGACACGGATGGCTGACTTGACTGTGAGAAATTTTATCATTTCGGACGATCAATATCTGCATGGAAAAAGTCACTGCAGCCGAGCGGTAAGGCGATTTTCAATCAGAAGGTTGTGGTGGGTGCGAGCCCCATTTTCGTCCTACCTCTGCTCCCGCGCGCCGTGCAGGCGAGGGCCGAGTTAAGTAATCTACACAGTATATAGCTATAGCATTAAGGACCGATTTTTCAATTCCCAGATAAAACTATCTGTCAGATAAATGTTAGCTCTGTCCTTTTCTTTCATATATATGACTTAAGAAAAAGATGGTGATAATTTTAACTGTTATCCGTCAGTTAAAAATTATCACCATCTTTTTCTTAAGTATTCTAATAAGTAATCTTTCTACAAAGTTTCTAGCTCAAAAGGAAAAGTTTCCCTCACACAAACTTTGCACCCCTATTTAAGCCGCTTAGGGGTGGATTTTTTTAAAACGCTGACAGGTCTTTTTTAGGGTTCCGTGGGTGGGAGTTAAACAGTTAGCGCAAACAGGGAGTTAAAACATTTGGCAAATAATTTTCGCCGAAACATTAGTAAACCTACAAAACTATGTAGCGACTAACAAAATACACCTATCCTCAAAATTTTATTCAAATACACCTTATAGTTTTCGAGTAAAATGCATACGGACGGACAGACAGACAGACAGACATGACGAATCTATAAGGGTTCCGTTTTTTGCCATTTGGCTACGGAAGGTTTACTAATGTTTCGGCGAAAATTATTTGGCAAATGTTTAACTCCCAAACTATTTTTCCCATATTTTTATTTGGTCGAAGTTTTATTTCCCAACTCAACGTTTCGCACTGATATCATTTCCCAACGAATGATTTGATAAATTATTGTTAGGCAAATTATTACCTGGGATTTTTTTAATACGTCATTTATGTATTCGTCAAATGTATTGATTGGCATAACATATCATTTCGCAACTATTGATTTGATAAATTATTACCTGGGATTTTTTTAAGATTATTATATTATATTATAAGATTTTTTTATGTATTCGTCAAACGAACGAACTACGAACTAGAGTGCCATAGTTTTATCTGTGCGGACTGATAATCTCCAGCGAGTCGACTTCTGGTCTGAGGGACACAAGTGAACCCTTACCTAACCGACCTAAGACAGTCCGCTTATGACAAGCCATTTTTGTCTGCCCTGATAATCCGCGTCCAGAATAGTGCTCCGCGCCTCAGTATTTCTATGACCTTTGAAGCGCTCTAAATGGTGCCATGTTTTTGGTTGCCCAAACGTCATTAAACGATTTGTTATTTGCCTAAGCAAATCATTTGCTTCATAATAATTTGCCACATAAAAGTTTGTCGAAGTAAAATTTAGCAATATAAAAATTTTGCTAAATGAGAAAACTGCGAAGTTAAGTCATGCCAACAATTGGTTTGCCAAATGAAAATTCTGCGAAAAGTTGGTTGCCATGTGAAATTCTGCGAAACATATTTCGCCGAAAAGGCAGAACCCCAGTTTTGTAATTAAATTACTAAAAAAAAATTTTATAGGGGTGCTCTCCATACATAAAACTGAAAGTCAATTTTTTTTTTCATTGCAAGCCACACCAATCGATAGCCCTTTCAAAATAAATATATAAGGTTTCTCAGCAATTTTTTTTATTAAGTGAATAGAGTCGGAGATAATCACCCCGAAAGTCACTAAAATTGTGTCCCCCCCCCGCTCTAATTTTTGAACCGTGTATTTTAAATAAGTATATGAAAAAAATCATGGACCTAGGGCTTATTAAATTCTTTCAGCGAAAACTGTTTTGAACAAGATCAGTTTAAAGGTTTTTGAGATATTTCTAAAAAACTGCCTTCCTTAAAGAAAAGGACGTAAGTGCTTTAAGATTTCAGTAACGATACGACCTTTTTAATAGGCACGGAACCCTCGTTGTGCGTGGTCCGACACGCACTTGGCCGCTTTTTTGTATTCTGATAAGTAATATTTCTAAAGTACGTTACAAAGTTTCAAGTTTCTAGCTCAAAAGGAAAAGTTTCCCTCATACAAACATTGCACCCCTATTTAACCCCCCTTTGGGGTGAAATTTTCTAATACACTGACGGTTCTTTATTTGTATTCTAATAAGTACCTAATCTCTCTACAATGTTTTAAGTTTCTAGCTCAAAAAATAAAGTTCCCTCCATTCAAACATTGCACCCCTATTTTACCCCCTTAGGGGTGGAATTTTCTAAAACACGGACAGTCCTTTCTCTGTATTCCAATAAGTAATCTTTCTACAAAGTTTCAAGTTTCTAGCTCAAAAAATAAAGTTCCCACCATACAAACCTTGCACCCCTTTCTAACCCCCTTAGGGCTGAAATTTTCTAAAACGCAGAAATTACTTTTTTTGTATTCTAATAAAACTTTCTAGAAAGTTTCAAGTCTAGTTCTAAAAATAATGTTTTCCCCATACAAACATTTAACCCCCTTAGGGGTGGACTTTTCTGAAACGCTGAAAGTACTTTTTGTGTATTCTCATAAGTAATCTTTCTAGAAACTTTCAAGTCTAGTTCTAAAAAGTCTAGTTTTAGACCAAACTAAACTCGGATTTTTAATTAGGCGAACTAACTTGACAGTTCATTGCACACGAATTGTACGGGACAGTCTCGCACACTCTTGAGATGATAGTTGATAATGATAACACTGCTGTTTTCCACCGAAATTATGATTTATTGATAACGAACTGAAATGATACAATCTGCAGGCTTAATGGGAATACACTCCGCGGCGGTCGGACATGTACTGTCTTAAAGGAATGAAATATATATGCTACGTGAAGTAAAATGCTGACGGGCGGAATGCACACCTTTGTACAGACCGTACATGCTCCCGGGCGCGAGATGGGGGAAGATGAAACATACAAAATTATAATACAAACAAATATCTTATAAAAAATAAATTGCTTCACTGCTATTCACGCGCAGCGAATCGCAGGCCTACGATGGGTGACGTGGCCTTGTCCAATCCTTGTGGTCTTGATAAGTGAGGTCCCGTATTGGTGGTGTGTTGCATGTTGATTTTCGTTTTGTGTTGTGGTTTTGAATCTTCGAGGTTTACATCTCTGGCAACATATTTAATATTGAAGTAGTCCGCAGATGCGTCGCTGGGGGGCGCGGGAGGTATCTTGTGTTGCTTGTCCATAGCCTCTTTTTAGTAAATTATATTCAGCTTCGACCACTGAGGTTTGATTTTTCCATAACAAAGCCAGATGTTTCTCGTTGTCCTTGATAAGATTGATATCTTTTTCATATTTTTGGGCGAAATTATCGTCCAGCATTCCAAACAAACTGTTCGCTAGATATCCGACTCCGTTGATAAGGCCCCGCCGACGGCGGGTCGAGCGTGTCAGTTGCTGAGCGAGCATTATGCTGTTGTAGTACTCCAGTTCTGAGAACCCATGACGTAGCTGTATGAGTACTACGTCACATTTTGATAACTTATCTGTCTTGATACATGTATTTTCTAAGGTACGGAGATATTCTTGAAATACTTTTAGTCCTTGCCAATAGGGTCCCATGTCGTAATAAACAATCAGCTTCCATTCGTCGCGAATAAGGTGCATATTTGATATCTTGTCGAAATAAACTCCTTGATGTTTATTTATACTCGTAAGGCTATGCTCACACTGTGCCGGTGATATAAATGTAAACATTAACATAAGTCCCAGTGTCAGTAAATTAGCTGATCTTTTGGTTCGTCGTCTTTTTACTTTGGGTGCGGCCTTTTCGGGTCGGGTTCCGATTTAGTTTCCTTAGCGCATTCTTGTGTGGCGAGCAATTTTGATAATTTCGTTATAGGTCTCTTGATAATTCCGTTCTTCGTTTTCACTGATACTACACGTACATACCCATCGTGTCCCGGGTGTACGGTTTCAACTTTACCAAGTGCCCACTTTCCAGCGGGTAAATTGGCATCATGTATGATAACTACGTCTCCAATTTTCATGTTTTCCTTAGGTTTTTGCCATTTACTCCTTTGTGATAATTGAGATAGATATTCTGACTGCCATCTCTTCCATATGTCCGAAAATAGTTTTTGTACGAGTTGCCACCTCGTTCGTTCGTCCTTTTCGGTCTCAATAATTGTTAAATTTGGACCACTTGATAGAAAGTGAGACGGCGTTAGAAAGTCCAAATCGTCAGGGTCTTCCGTGATAGAACACAAGGGCCTGGAGTTAAGGCATGCTTCCACTTGTGTCAGGAGTGTTGATAATTCTTCATATGTGAGCTTCTGTGCACCCATAACTCTACGGAGATGATGCTTGAGGCTTCGCACTGAGGCTTCCCACAAACCTCCAGCACTTGGCCATGATGGAGCATTAAAGTGCCATTCAATTTCCATTTCTGATATAGTTCTGAAGAACTCGTCGTCCAGAGTATTTTGCAAGTCTATGAAGTCTTGATTCAGTCGTTTGCTAGCTCCAATGTAATTGGTCCCGCAATCACTATAAATGTGACGCGGCGCTCCACGACGTGCGGCCAGCCGCCGAAGAGCTGCCAAAAAAGCTGAGCTGCTGAGGTCCGATACTACTTCCAGGTGTACGGCCTTCGTTACCATACACACAAAGACGGCAATATAACCCTTTGTTGTTTTGATACCTCGCCCTTTATTTGATTTAATCTCAATAAATCCAGTGTAGTCCGTTCCGGTGTGATAAAAAGGACGAGTCGGGTTACACCGCGCTGCCGGCAAGTCTCCCATGATTTGTTCCTGCTTCATAGCTCGATGACGTAGGCATGTGACGCAATGATTGATATATTTTTTAACTGCTCGGTTCCCCCCTATGATCCAAAATTGATACCTGAGCTGTCTCAAGGTTAGGCGAGTTCCACCATGAAGAGTCAATTTGTGCGCGTTTTCAATAAGTAGGTCGGTTATGTGACCTTGATGTGGAATGATTAGTGGATGTTTCATGTTTGGATCGATATTTGCCTTTCCTAATCTTCCACGAACTCTCAGTAGTCCCTTGTTGTCTAAGAAAGGGTTAAGTGATAAAATATCACTGTTTGACTTCACTTGCCCGTGTCTTGTCAAGTTGTTTATATCTTCTCGAAATGATTCCTGCTGTACGTGTTTGACGATCGTATTTCTTGCTCTACGTATTTCAAACACGGTGAGGTAGGGTACTGTAGGCTTGTTTTTCGATAAGGCGCGCAATACCCATGCGAGTACGCGAGTCATACGGTTGATATTGCTGTGTTTGATTATTAAGTCACTGATGACGTCATTTTGCTGATAAGTTGTGACGTTTGTTTGTTTTGATATTTTCGCCGCTTCTGAATAACGATGAGCTTCGTCCATGGCTAATTGTTTAAGAGTCATCATTGCCAAAAAGGGAGCTGGTTTCGTTCCATATGTAACAGTTGTAAGAGCATATTCGCGCAGTGCTTGATTCGGGTGATTTCTCCAAATTATTTCTTGATAAAGTTGATCTTCTTCGTTACATAGTATCTGGCGAAACATTTTTTCAATGTCCGCGGTCAACGCTATTTTATATTGTCTCCATCTCAAAATCAATGTAAATAAATCTGATTGTAAATTCGGCCCACTGTACATCAGGTCATTCAAGCTGTAGCCCGACGACGAAGGTGCTGACGCATTATAAACTACGCGCAAGGCCGTTGTAACTGATTCAGCGCGATGAATGCAGAAATGTGGTAAGTAGTTGCTAGGTTTTGTGTCTCTTTCGCACTCGCGCATATGTCCCAGCTCGTAATATTCGTTGATAAATGATTTGTAATCTTTTGATAATAGTTCGTTCTTCATAAATTTCTTCTCAAGTTGATAAAATTGTGCCACAGCCTTGTGTCTCGATTCTCCCAATTTTTCTTCAATGTCGGGTTTGAAGGGTAAACGTACCACATAGCGCCCATTTGTTTGACGAACTGTTTCGGACTTGTATTGATTGATACTGTATTGATCCTCTGATGATAAGTCGTCCGATGTTTCAGCAATGTCCTCTATTTCCCAAAATCTACTGATATCTTCGAGGTTGTTCACAACAACATTGCAGTGATATGACTTCATGTTGCCACATAAAATCCATCCGAGATGAGATTGCTGTGCTATGGGAGTGTTTTCGTCCTTTCTGATAATAGAGTCTAAAATGATATTCGAGTAGATATCCGCACCGAGTAAAATGTCTATGGGTTGACTGATGTTGAACTCGGGGTCTGCCAGCTGGATACCTTCGAGATGAGACCACGATGGTTTGATAAATGATCGGTTAGGTAAGTTATTGATAAGACGATTCATTATAAAAACTTTTGCGCTAAAAGTGTAATCCGTGTGCATCGATGTGGCCTTGATATTGATAAATCCCTTGCAATTGTTTTCCTTGGTTCCAATTCCAAATATTGAACCATTGTATTTGTGACGTGGTAGGCCTAGCAGTTGAGCAGCGTTTTCGGTGCAAAGAGAAATTTGGGCACCTTGGTCAATTAAGGCACGTAATTTGATATAGGATCTATCTTTTGACTGGACCTTGATTAAGGCTGTTGATAGTAGGGTTTCTAGTTCTTCTTCGGCCACGTGTCCTGCGTTCTTTGATGTATTTGATTCGTAGGCGGCAGCTTTCTTCTCGCCGACAAAGGCCTCGTGGAGTGTCGTATTATGTTCGCCGTTGCATTGCTTGCATCGTTTTTCTGATAAACATGGATTGCCGTAATGTTTGTATAAGCAGTTCGTACATATTTGCCGAGCGGATATTGTTGCAAGTTTTGTCTCGGGTGTCATGCCTAGAAACTTCGAGCAGCGAAATAAATCGTGATTATAATTGCAACAAGGACACTTTGCGGTGTTAGTTGCGAATACATGATAACTATTTACTGGCGATCCTTGATAATTATTTTTGTTTGATGTAGATTGATAAAATCGATTTTCTTTGATATGATTTTCAGCGCGAGGATATTGATATGACAAAGGCTTGTTTAGACTAAATCTTCTCTCGTAGTTTGATGGTTGAGTCGGCTTGGTTGATTCTTGTTTTCGACGAGAGGATTCCAGGGCAGTAAACTTCCTTTCCAGAAATGACAAAAATTCTGCCAGTGTGGGTAGCTCTCTCGGGTCCGCTAAGTGTTCAATATAGTCGTTATGAGAATCGGCGTCCAATTTCTGTGCTAACAAATGTACTACTAACGGGTCCCAAGTAGATATATCAACGCCCAAATTTTGTATGGCGTGAAGGCATTCTTTAGTGTTGTCGTGTAGTCTCTTTATTGATACGGCTGATTGATGTTGCATGATAGGTAATCCGAGAAGGATATTGACGTGGGAACTAAATATTAATTTAGTGTTGTTGTAGCGGTGATTCAAAATTTCCCAGCACACTTGATAATTTTCAGTACTGATCTTTAAATGCTGTATAAGTTTCTCCGCTTCGCCTTTGACCTTGCTTTTTAAGAATTGCATCTTTTGCGCATTGGATATGGAATTGTTCTTATGGATGGTTTCGGTGAACAAGTCCTTAAATGACATCCACTGGTGATAATTGCCACTGAAGATAGGTATTTCAATAGCAGGAGTTGATTTTTCTCGATGCGACGAATCCCACATTTTGATATTGATACTTTTCTTGATTTCGTCATATTTTTGTTCGCATAGGTTGTATGTTGCTTCATACTCGGGTTTTTCGATTAGTTGTTCACTGTCGATCTCCCAATGTAAAGAGTCGACTGCTGACCAACGAGCCTGCACTGTTCGTAGAGCATCTTCGAATTCCCACCGTTCGGTAAGTAATTCTAACTTGGTGTTGTTGATAGCGCGTTGAAAAGCTTTGAAGTTGCTCTGCTGTTTTCGGTACATTTCTTCCAATTTGCTTTGATTGCCTCGTTCAATCATTTTTGGGTTAGATATTGTTGGGACCGATGCTGGTGGTTGTTCCTTGTGGACGTTGTCCGCAAGGTCACCTTCTGCAGGTGGAGTCTGCGGCACTTGTTGCTGGTTCCAGTCCATGTTCAAGTTAAACTGAGAAGTAGCAGGCTTGATAATGGGTTTAGCTTCTTGAAATGTCGGCACCGGTAGTGATTGTTGCAAAAGTTTACGAGCTTCGCTGCAGAAAGTTGATACCCGCTCGAAATGATTTTCTGCAAAATACACGTAGTCCTGCGTGTCAAACTCGGAAAGAGTAATATGATTCGTTTAGAACTCCCTCCAATATTGTTCCAGGGTGTCCAATCGTCGTTTGATATGTTGTGGAGTCTTACGTTCTGCTCCATCTTTTTTGAAATTTACCAAAAGCTTTTCGATAGCAATGGCAAGTTGACCTTGAGTATTCAGTATGTCCTCAATTTTGGTCATTTTGTCAAAAAGTTGATATGATAATTGGTGATAGGTGATTGATAATGGCTCCAAACTTATCTATCTTTCGAAGATATTAGCTGTTTCGTGCTCAAGTGTTCCCCGTGGATATGTGCGCTTTCTCAATCAGACGGTGAGACCCGCTTGTGGGAGGCCGCCTTAACCGATTCGCGATCGCACCGAGGTTCACTCTCACACAATCCAGTACTTACTGGTTGATAAAAGCTTCCAGTTTGATATTGATAATCTTGATATATTGATTGATCTTGATAGTCACTGCTTAATAATGATGATACACGTTGATGCGAGTGTCACAGCACTGGTCACGTTGCGTCGTCACGTGGCGTGTCCCAGAATTTAAATTTACTGTGCACTGATTCAAAATTGTTCGAAGGACCATAAAGATGTACGGGACAGTCTCGCACACTCTTGAGATGATAGTTGATAATGATAACACTGCTGTTTTCCACCGAAATTATGATTTATTGATAACGAACTGAAATGATACAATCTGCAGGCTTAATGGGAATACACTCCGCGGCGGTCGGACATGTACTGTCTTAAAGGAATGAAATATATATGCTACGTGAAGTAAAATGCTGACGGGCGGAATGCACACCTTTGTACAGACCGTACACGAATATTGCCACAGTTTCGCTAGTGCTGTTAATATCGATAAATAAAAAAAAAGGTTCATACAAGAGGTTTAGTAAAGCAGTTTGTATACTAGTGTTGTTATCATTCTTGTTACTTGTGTAAGTTATGTAAATAATAGCTTGATAGAATTTGGTTTCTGAAGTTCTTTGAGCTATTATTGTATTATTTGCCAATACGAATAAGATGTATATAGGCTGATCCACCATCCGTGTCACTGGAAGGCAGCTGAGAGACTAATTATATTTCTTTCTTACGTTAGTTTCAGTATAAACATATAGATGAGTATGTATTTTCGGCTTTTCTACTACTGACACGGTTGCACAGTGTGTCCTTGGACCTCATTTTGAGACAGGCTAACTTTATTGGATGATTCCCCTTCATGGTCAACTGATCCCACATAAAATTAATCCCGCGGGCTGAATGGCCCCTTTTGATTTTTTTCGTGGGTGACTCGACCCAACTGAGCCTACAGGCCCAGTTAACCACTTATCCCACTTACAGGTCTACTCAACCCGCGGGCTCATTCAACCACTCTTAGCATTAAAGAGTCTTCTCAGCCCGCGGGCTCAGTTTACCACTCTCTATTAGGTATGAGTTGTCTGAGCCCGCGGGTTTAGTCGACCCCTATCCGAGGCTTAAGGGTTTACTCACCCTACCGGCTTAATGGTTGTCACTAGACAGATTCGTGAGAAAGGTAAGTATTAAAAAGGTAATGTGATGAAATTCAGCACTAATGGGACGTGAGCTTTTCTGGACTGGAATAACCCTTACGATAAAGGGTAATAAACACGGGTACATGAAACAAATATTTAATTTCCACGACAGTACATCAAAATAAAGTAAATTCTAAATGCAAATTTAAAAAAACATGGAAATTAGTGCCTATTAAGCTTGCTTGAACCTACATTCTTAAATGTTCGATACAGAATTCGAGGCTAATTTTTTTGTTTTTTAAGTCCAACACTGTTTCAGAAATGTGATCATTCACTTGTATTATTTCGCTTTTTCTTTTAGAAAATTCATTTTTTCTTATTTTTTCTACATCGTTTCTCATCATCCGTTGCATTATTACAAGAAGTTGAATAATGTTCGGTTTCGGTTTCATAAGTTTATTAACCTTGCTGTGCCACCCCGAAATCCGAATCGCTAAACTTAAGTGGCAGTGGGCGGGGCACATAGCACGTAGAACCGATGGCCGTTGGGGCGGAAAGGTTCTCGAGTGGCGACCACGTACCGGAAGGCGCAGCGTGGGTAGGCCCCCCGCAAGGTGGACTGATGACCTGGTAAAGGTTGCTGGAGTTCGCTGGATGCGGGTGGCGCAGGATCGGTCACTTTGGCACTCTTTGGGGGAGGCCTATGTCCAGCAGTGGACGTCTTTCGGCTGATATGATGATGATGATGATGTGCCACCCCTCGATAGCATTATTTGTGCGGTTTACTTGATTATGACATGTCCACCGGCCAAAATAAATCGATTTTGGGTCCATCCATGTTTTATAGAAGTATTCGTTAAAAGATTTTGCAATTTTTGTTTTCGGTCCTTTATCTAAGGCGAACAGCCACGCGTCGAGTAATTCCTCACAAGGCAAATGTGCCAAGGCAGATAGTCGCTTGATATGGACCTTGCCCAGTCTAGTCTTCTGTAGGCCACATTGCCTCGCCTTTCTCCAGAGGCATTTCGTGAAATGGTAGTAGCATCCTTGGATCTCTACACCTGGACATGTATCAATAATTGCTGACATGAGCGATTTTTCAAAATCCACTTTAATATTGATGGGATTCCAATTCGTTGCTTGACTTTTTATGAGTCTAAATAGTAAGCTGTATGTTTGTTTGTTCTTATTTGGCAATAACGCGTATAATATTGGTACCACTTTTATGTTTTCTCTATCGCTATCGCTACCTGTTACGCAACCTCTTTACATTAATGCGAAAGGAACTTGAATAAGGGGAATCCCCCGTAATTACCGTAAAATGGGGTAAGTTGGGTCAAAATAGAAGTGCAAACTTGAATAAAAGGTACACTCTCCTGTAACCACGAGAGCGAAGCCGCGGGCATCAGCATGTTTAGTAAATGTACTCACAAAACGTTGAAATAAGTAATACCTAATACCTACTAGTTACGTAGATCGCAGACTGCATCTTTTGTGGAGATTAGGGAACTATTCTCCCATGGGTTGAGTAAACCCTGAATCAGTAGAGTGGCAGATTGAGCCCGCGGGCTGAGTCAACCCTAAACTGGTAAGGAGTAGTCGACTGAGCCCGCGGGCTGAATTGACCATAAAACGGCAGAGAGTGGTCAACTGAGCCCGCGGGCTGAATTGACCATAAAACGGCAGAGAGTGGTCAACTGAGCCCGTGGGATGAGTTGTCGAGGCAATGGCTCGAGTCACCCACGAAAAAAATCAAAAGGGGCCATTCAGCCCGCGGGATTACTTTTATGTGGGATCAGTTGACCATGAAGGGGATGATTCATTAGAGAAAGAGGTCACGAACAAAGGACAAAAACTCCCGCGCGGCTCACTATCATAGTTTTGAAATGAATGCAATCTAAACTTTAAGTCCCGGAATCTTAAGATAATCTTTATCTTTAAAAAACAAAAGAAACAACGTATATAAACCTTGATTTTGCACTGCGATGAAAAGGCTTAGTATAAGGCTAAATTATGAACCATTTGTGGCCAGGCTAGGACTTCTCAGTTTCAAGATAATCGTGAAAATGACAAAATCGTATTTCTTTTTTTGTGATTAATGTCTTTAGTATTCGCAGTTTATTTTGGCTTTATGACGTAGCCACAATTATGGACTACCACCACAAAAAAAACCGATTGCATATATCGCGGACTTCAGGAGATAACAACTTTTTAAAAAATCCCGGTTTCCGGGATTTTGATAACATCTCAGTGTTATTTATTGGCGATATTATTAAGTACCTCGTATATAGCTGGCATGTGGTATTATTTTGTATACATCTAGAAATTATAAAGTACTTACGTATTTTTTATGTCATGTCATGTATCTCTCATGTGATGTTCTTCGGTCAAAGTGATTTGCACTTGTATGACTTTATTTGATACTTAACACCTTAATTAGAAGACGCACATCTCAGCTAGGTACGAGTACTTAGTGGCTTCTTATATTTGAATAGCTACTAATATTATAGGTATGTTCCATACACATACCTTATTAACGCTCTGAAGGCCAGTACAGATCATGCGATACCCTCGTTGTGTGGACTACACAATCTACTGACTCTTCCAATGATAGGGAATATGTAATGCGGGAAGGAGTCCACCCTCGTTAGGCATGCTCAAACCCCGCATTAATACATATTACCTGGAGGAAGCGGGGGTGAGGCACTATGGAGCCGTCCAAGACTCATAGTGCCCCTTTGCCTCAGCAGGGCTTGACCTATCCTGCTGGGGGATGTCTCTCCGAACCCCGATCGGAAGACTTAGTGCAAGGGGGGCATGTGGGTGCCAACCTTCATGCTGGTCAGCGAGAGGCAGAATATGATGCTATGGATTGCGCCATAGCCGGCACCTCTTATACTTCGGAGGTGGCTGCAAGTAGGTTAGAAGTAGGAACTATCAGCGATGTAGTCGGAATAAGACCCACTTTAATACGACTAATGACGGAAATACTGCCCGCAGAGTCTTCGCTACTGACGAAAGTCGCGGAATATTTGCCGAAATACTTGAAGTTAGTAAATGGCTAGTGGACGACATACACATCATTCTAGTTGCCATTAACTGTGGACTGCCTATTGATTCCAAAAAATTCGGCGATTTCTGCAGAAATGTAGCCGCTTATAGCTGGCACCCCATGACCACAACTATGCACAAAATCCTCGTTCATGGCCAAAAAATTATAGAAAATGCAGCATTGCCCATAGGAGCTCTTTCAGAACAGGCTGGAGAGTCGAGGAATAAATTTTGGCGATACGACCGCGAACACCACAGCCGAAAAGATAATAGAAAAAACACAATGGAAGACTTAATTCACAGAGCATTAGAATCATCCGATCCGGTCGTGTCTCATACAAGGCTGAGTAGACGTCAAAGTAGCATAAAACGTATGCCTTTACCCCCTCCAGTCATCGAAATGTTAATGCCTTACCAATGAAATAACGATAATGACGGGGAAAATGACAATGAGAGCGTAGCGTGTACAGAAACTGATGAAAGTGAATTTACGTCTATTCTTACAAACGAAAATGACACATTTATTATAGAAGACGTTAGGTAACCAATTAAAAAGTAACACTGATATTTTATCAAAATCCCGGAAACCGGGCTTTTTTTAAAAGTTGTTATATCTGCTGAAGTCCGCCATATATGCAGTCGGTTTTTTTTTGTGGTGGTAGTCCATAATTGTGGCTACGTTATAAAGCCAAAATAAACTGCGAATACTAAAGACATTAATCACAAAAAAAGAAATACGATTTTGTCATTTTCACGATTATCTTGAAACTGAGAAGTCCTAGCCTGGCCACAAATGGTTCATAATTTAGCCTTATACTAAGCCTTTTCATCGCAGTGCAAAATCAAGGTTTATATACGTTGTTTCTTTTGTTTTTTAAAGATAAAGATTATCTTAACCTCGTAAGCCCCCGCGTACTTGTACAAGTACAAATTAAGTTAAGTGGTTCAGACCTAATATACTAACTATATAGATGTAGTAACTACCCAATGTACTAACCCAAGTACAAATTATTCATTCCCCATTTACCGGGGTTTTTTTTAACAACGGCAACACTGACACAGGCATTCCGCTTCTATATTATATGGTCGATTCCGCCATGTTAGACAGGTAACGTCAACTGTCAGTGTCACTGTCAATTTTTCGCAAGATGGCTACGCGGTCGGGTCGTCAGCCGGCACGAGGTAAGTTAATCCATTTATATCCCTATAATCATTTGTTTTTGCTTGTGTTTTCTATTTAATTTAGTAAATATAAATTACGAATATTGTAAAATAATCAAAATTTGCAAGAAAACTGTAAAATTAGGGAGGTTTGTGTTCGGTAAAATAATTTGTACTTGACGCGGTACGTTAGGCGTTTGTTACATAAACATTTGTACTTGAGATGGTACCTTCGGTCTATGTTACATTCATTTTTTTTTCTTATTTTAGCGTTCGACGAAGAGCAAATATCACAACTTCTCAATAATTCAGAGTTCGAGGACTCTGATGATGAAGATGTGTTTGTACCTGAACCGGACCAAGTCTCAAATAGCGACTCATCATCGTCTTCGGAATCTGAAGATGGAGAAATAGAAGTTGTCGTGGGTCGTGGACGTGGACGTGGATCTAGTCGTCGAGCTCAAAGTGCTCGTGGTTGCCGTGGCCGTGGTAGAAGCTCAAGTACGAGAGCGCGACGTGGGCAAAGTGCACGAGGTAGATCTGTGATATCTAGTCCAGGTTTTGAACAGCCAAACCTCCCAAGATGCAGCATGGTACGAAAATAATGACCATCAGTTTGTGAAACCATCTCTGATGCAACCTGATTACTTGCCGATGTCTATAGACGAGGGTAATAATTATAATAAATTCACCTTTATGGATCACTCCATCTATAAGATACATTCTAGAAGACAAAGTGATTTATTTTTGATACTAAATAAAAAAATTAACTATTTGCTTATCGTTTTTATTTTACAATATAAAAACCTAATGTACTCACTGAAGTACAAAATATTTTAAATAATTTTCTTTTTAAAGAGGTGCTATATATAATAAACATACCGTAAAACATACAGAAAACAAGATCTCACTTTAAAAAATACCTAAAACCGCCAAATGTTTGTCTCGGTCTGGAGCACTTTTCTTAGTTTGTACTTAGTATAGTACGTCCGGCAGATATGACTACCGCTATTAAAAAAACACAGGGCTTACGAGGTTAAGATTCCGGGACTTAAAGTTTAGATTGCATTCATTTCAAAACTATGATAGTGAGCCGCGCGGGAGTTTTTGTCCTTTATTCGTGACCTCTTTCTCTATTGAATCATCCAATAAAGTTAGCCTGTCTCAAAATGAGGTCCAAGGACACACTGTGGGTTGGTGGAAGGACTATGCAAGGTAGGTACCTACTTTATGAATTCAAATTCCTATTTAAACTGTAAAATTAAATATGTAGATTCTGGACAAGTTATGAACATAAAATAGATTTATTATTCAACAATGTATACAAGATGTCTAAAACATGATTATTTTCTAATTGTATAAAACCTTTTCCATACTTTGTATGATTACTTGATAAAATACAATTTGAATCAGATTTATAGTAGGTAAAACGTTATATGGACATATTTGTATCGACATCCTATCACTATTTATTTTTTCCTATGTTTGACAACATTTTCAGCTGTCAAGTTAGTTCGCCTAATTAAAAATCCGATATTAGCTAGTTTTAAAATGAGAGCGTTTGTATGGAGAATCGAGCTTACTGCGGACTCTTAAGTGGTCTGCCTATAGTATAGTATTACCTGTATGGAGGTTCGGTGAGCGCATGCGCGAGCTCGGCCCGCAGGCGCGCGCGCAGCCCGCGCAGCGCCGCGCCGCCGCCGCACACCAGCATGCTCTCCGCGAGCGCGCGCCGCACGTCGATAGGGCACTGTGTAGTAGCATTGTAACATGTGATGCCGGCTGTACACACACGTCGAGAGCTTCTCGCCGCGAGTCTCGGGCGTGAAGCTCTCGCCGAGAGCACACCATGTACACGCTCGTTGCGCCAACAGCGGAACAACCCTTTGACTCGGCCGCAATAACCGACGCGCGAGCGAGGCGAGACTCGAGCGGGCGAGACAAGGTGAGAGCATCACGTACACACTCGTTCTCGGTCTGTCTCGACGAGTGTGTACAGCTGGCATTACAGCATTTCACGAGGTCGAGTGGGCGCTAAGTATTATGCCATTCAAGTTTAATTACGTCAAATCTGAAACTCGCCTTCGTGAAATGCAAGAATTATAACTCACAACTTGATTGGACAAGCGCTTTTTGGTCAAACAGTTCACAGCGGCAGCACATTTAGACAGGTAGGTACGACCGAACTCGCTCATTTGTATCGTGTCGCTTTAACGACATGGGAACTGCGTAATGCTGGGGCCACACTAACGAGAAATGCCATTAATTATCGCGATAATGGACGTTAAAGGTACGGCCACACTACGATTATCGCGATAATTAATGGCATTTCTCGTTAGTGTGGCCCCAGCATTACGAAATGTCCAAACGGGTGAAAGCGACAAAGCATCAAGGTGCCTACAGGTCGACTGTACACAGTCCTACCTGCATGATGCATTGCAGCAGCAGATCAGGCAGCGAGCTGTACTCGTTGTCGCGAAGGAACAGCGGCTCCGCGCTGAGTTCCCGCGCGCGACCCGACACGGTGATGGAGGCTCCCGAGGGCAGCGGGTAGCGGACATTCTTGGCTGGCGTGGGCGGTGAGTCTGAGGCCCACTGTAGCGCTCGCTCGCGCGTTGTCACTAAGCAGGTTTTAACTGAAAGCAGAAACTCAGTTTATACTGGTAGAAACGGAACTTTTTTTTTTAGTCAAAAATTGGTCGAGTCAGGTAAGAAAAGTCAGGTATTGAAACTTTAAACGGCAATTTTGGCTACTCTATGATACAGGTAATTGCACCTATTATAGCAACAATACTTAACTTCCTACTAACCTTCATTTAATTTTCAACTTTAACCTCATACAAATTAAGTAGTTATTTCTAAATCGGTAGACGTGGGTAACAGTATTCTGAAAATTGCTTTATTTGTATGACATTAAAGTTGAAAATTAAATGAAGGCAAACCATCTGTCAGTGGTTAACTAACAGTAATCGTACTGTAGTTTTATTGTGCTGTGTAAGTAAGAACTGAGTACATAGTAAGTGCTCACTCAAAGTTTTCAAAGCACATCACCGGCTCACGATGCGATTCTTACGGTCTCGTTAATTAGGTCCACATCTCACCCGCGATATCCTCCAGCACCGCGGGCTCTAACTTGAGTTCTGCGTTGTTGTCCTCGTCAAGTAGGCGCGCGAGCTCGGCCCGCACGGCCAGGGCGCCGAGCGGGGCCGTCTGCAGGGCCTTTAGCACCACCGAACCGTGTACCACTGTAAACGTAATAAGGGTGTAGGTAGACACTAAATGAAATAATCAATAATGTCATATTTTCTCGAAAAAGGATTAAAAATGAAAAAAAAAAACAACGCAAAAGATTACATAGTCACGAAGTTATAAGTGTCCATAGTTTTAAGAATGGTTCTGGACCCTTTTTAGCAAACCGCAACTTCATATGAAACGATGACGCTTGTAGATTGTGACGTCACTAATACACGGCAACGTGCCGCGCCCCGTCGTGTTCGGCGACGCCGTCGACGCGGCCCCCCGGCAGCCTCGCGTAACGTGACGTCACAAACGGTTGTAGCTTCGTAATTATTTGAGATATCTGAATGGGATTTTCGTCACTAGGCATATTTTTTTTACTTTTTTCTTTTGGAGTAATAATAATTTTCGAGTCTACACCCCTATTGAATATTATGATCGAGGTTTAATAGATGGAATGGAGGAGAATCCCCATAAGGGAGTTACATTAACCTGACTAAATTGAGAAGTATCATATCAGCAAACTAATACATACTTTTTGTTATGTACCTATATACGTAGTGTAATTTCATAATATTGCGATATTTACATAACCACACATAACGTCCCATACAACCATTTTAAGTAACATTCGGTAACTGTGTACACTTTGCGTCGACACACGTAAAACATTTAGTTATTGTTCGGTCGCAGTTCCGTCGCGACGACCAAAAGTGGGGAAGAATCGACACATAAAAACCGTTGCCTTTGAGTAACACTGTTACAACACAACGTGCACACAAAGTTTCGTATTTGCGTCGACGTTGGATGAGAATTACATTCATTCATTCACTTGCTCTCGTTCATTTTGTTGTCATCGCGTGACGTCTCAGATATGTTATTTTTGATTTTAGAACATGATAGTAAATAAATGTCAATCACACCCTGTGTGTATACGTGACGTCAGTTTCTTGGCAACCTGGTGACCAACAAAAAAAGCCTATACGCGATAAGGAACAGGAAATATGACATATCTATATATATTGTATCTTGTTTTATATTTTATGTTTGTTTGTTGTATTTTTGACACTTGCGTTTGTATGTGTGTATGAGTTTTGTGTTTCCTCTAAGATGCTATGAGCTGCGCAGACCTCGGCCTCGCGCGCGCCGATCTCGACCACGAGTACGATGAGCGCGCCCAGCGTCAGCGCGCACAGCCGCGCGCTGTCCGCCCACGCCATCCCCGACGCCTGTTATATCACACTTCATAAGGACATGACAGTAGTGAGTGCACTGACCTGCACAGACCTCGGCCTCGCGCGCGCCGATCTCGACCACGAGCACGATGGGCGCGCCCAGCGTCAGCGCGCACAGCCGCGCGCTATCCGCCCACGCCATCCCCGACGCCTGTTATATCACACTTCATAAGGACATGACAGTAGTGAGTGCACTGACCTGCACAGACCTCGGCCTCGCGCGCGCCGATCTCGACCACGAGCACGATGGGCGTGCCCAGCGTCAGCGCGCACAGCCGCGCGCTATCCACCCACGCCATCCCCGACGCCTGTTATATCACACTTCATAAGGACATGACAGTAGTGAGTGCACTGACCTGCACAGACCTCGGCCTCGCGCGCGCCGATCTCGACCACGAGCACGATGGGCGCGCCCAGCGTCAGCGCGCACAGCCGCGCGCTATCCGCCCACGCCATCCCCGACGCCTGTTATATCACACTTCATAAGGACATGACAGTAGTGAGTGCACTGACCTGCACAGACCTCGGCCTCGCGCGCGCCGATCTCGACCACGAGCACGATGGGCGTGCCCAGCGTCAGCGCGCACAGCCGCGCGCTATCCGCCCACGCCATCCCCGACGCCTGTTATATCACACTTCATAAGGACATGACAGTAGTGAGTGCACTGACCTGCGCAGACCTCGGCCTCGCGCGCGCCGATCTCGACCACGAGCACGATGGGCGCGCCCAGCGTCAGCGCGCACAGCCGCGCGCTCCGCCCACGCCACCCCCGACACCTGTTATATCACACTTCATAAGGACATGACAGTAGTGAGTGCACTGACCTGCGCAGACCTCGGCCTCGCGCGCGCCGATCTCGACCACGAGCACGATGGGCGCGCCAAGCGTCAGCGCGCACAGCCGCGCGCTCCGCCCACGCCACCCCCGACACCTGTTATATCACACTTCATAAGGAAATGACAGTAGTGAGTGCACTGACCTGCGCAGACCTCGGCCTCGCGCGCGCCGATCTCGACCACGAGCACGATGGGCGCGCCCAGCGTCAGCGCGCACAGCCGCGCGCTCCGCCCACGCCACCCCCGACACCTGTTATATCACACTTCATAAGGACATGACAGTAGTGAGTGCACTGACCTGCGCAGACCTCGGCCTCGCGCGCGCCGATCTCGACCACGAGCACGATGGGCGCGCCCAGCGTCAGCGCGCACAGCCGCGCGCTCCGCCCACGCCACCCCCGACACCTGTTATATCACACTTCATAAGGACATGACAGTAGTGAGTGCACTGACCTGCGCAGACCTCGGCCTCGCGCGCGCCGATCTCGACCACGAGCACGATGGGCGCTCCCAGCGTCAGCGCGCACAGCCGCGCGCTCCGCCCACGCCACCCCCGACACCTGTTATATCACACTTCATAAGGACATGACAGTAGTGAGTGCACTGACCTGCGCAGACCTCGGCCTCGCGCGCGCCGATCTCGACCACGAGCACGATGGGCGCGCCCAGCGTCAGCGCGCACAGTCGCGCGCTATCCGCCCACGCCACCCCCGACACCTGCCATACCACACTTGATAAGGACGTCCCCAACAACACCAACCTCTCAAATTTTAACTCTTTAGAAACATGTCGTACATTAAAGAAGTACAAGTCTAATATAAGCTAGGTTAGAATCTAGATTATATTTCATAAATATTGTTTTGTATATTATGAACATGTTGCACTGTTGGATTTCCATGCATTAATCAATAATTAAATTTGTTAAACGGCGATTGCACTGCTTCGATCGCATACATAGGCGATTGCCAATTGCCACCGTCGGTCACCAAATGCGGCCGACTACCGTCGTCTTACTCGTAGCACTTTTAACCGCATGCAACGTGCGGCGACCAAACTAATGTAATTGCCGCTTAAGAGGAAACACAAAGGCCGTTTTTCCATACAAACGTAGTCCCCTGTTTTGTCCCTGGATAATGGCAGTAGAGTAATATTTTTGAAGTGAAAACTTCTTTAGCGGCGCTGAGCACTTTTTGGGATGGGAATTTTTTTTTAAATACGTGGCAGATTTTTGTGACGTCAGATGTAAAGGAGGTCACAAACTTTTATATTTTGCTGCTAGCCGATTCGACTTCATTCAAAATTGAACGCTATTCGTAAGAGTATAAAGCCGTTAAACACTTTTTGCAATAGCACATTCAGCAAATAAATTTGTAATTTTGTTCACGCGTCCTTCACCGTTTTGCTATTGAGAAAATTCGAATAGTTCGAATTTGGGCGTTATTCCTAAAGAGATAAAGCTTAGAAAAATATTTACCAACGGCAAAAACAAATTGATATTTTGGTCGCCACCGCCGTCTGCTGTTGTGCTGTTCTTGCAAATTCGAATAGTTCGAATTTAGACGTTATTCCTAAAGAGATAAAGCTTTGAAAAATATTTGGCAATGGCAAAAACAAATTGGTATTTTGATAATTGTTTATACATTTTCGCCAAATTCATTTTTAGGGTGACACCGTAAGATGTCACGTGACCTGATCGAAAAACTGTTACAATGTTATTGAGCTTTCACTTCTGCCGGCACTCCCGGAGTGCAACCCGGTCTTTTTTTTCCGTGCGCCGAGCTACTCAATCAACTCGTGTTGAGGCACGATGCCGACGTTTTTGCCGATAGCTGGCAAACCCTGCTCACTAAAATAAGTGCCCTAAGTAACATGTATTGTTGTTAGTAGGTAGCAACGTGCCTAGATTAGTATGTAAGTTTTGTTATGTATTCATTTAACTTATTAAGCACAGTTTTTAAATTAAGTCCTAACATTGTAGGCGCCTTGGTACTTTACTGTAAGCCTCAAATTCAAATTTTATACTTCTGCCGGCACTCCCGGAGTGCAACCCGGTCTTTTTTTTTACTATGGTATCTGAAGCTACATAAACTAATTACAGACCTGGATATACCTTAACTTATTCTAAGTACAAAGTTTCAGAACAAACTAGCCAGTCGTTTTAAAATGAGAGCATAACTACGTTTGTATGGAGAATCGAGCTTACTGCGGACTCTTAAAGGGAAACTTTGAAAATGATTGAAAAACTATTGTTCTAGTTTACCTCATAGTGTGTGAACAGGACCTTGGCGAGTGTCTCGCGGAAGGCCGTGGGGGTGAGCAGGGACTCCGCCACCACCACGCGCCGCTCCTTGGGGTTCACCAACACGTGCCTGTCACCAACATTGAATGGGTACTTGACCAATGTTTCAAATTTTGGTTTCTATCAATTCCAAACACACTGGGCCAGCGTGGAGACTACTGCCGATTCACTCTCACCCGTGAGGAGGCCTGTGCCCAACAATGGAATGGTATATAATATGAAATTGTAATATTGTATGGTATAAGGTATATATAAGACGATGATGAAATTCCAAAAGCTAAAACTATTGAGTTTTCACAACTTTCGAGAACAATGTATGTTATTTACAGTTTTACAAATAACTGTGTTTTAGAGAGCAGAATACCTAACAAACAAAACATTAGTTAAAAGTATATTTCTTCAACTTGATCAACTGACTGACAATAGTGCAGGTCTGGAATATTGGTAACGTAAAAATATTTTATATATATTTAAAATATTTATTTGTGTTCTTCTCTGTACTTATAAAGTTCCTTATCAAAAGGGAGGCAATAAAGGACTATTGGCATCCTACTAATATTATAGCTGTGAGAAAATGAATCTGAGGACAGAATTTGACACAGGAGTTCACACAGGCACAGTAGTGTACCAATGCTAGTAAGGATTTAAATTAGAGAAATGCTTTGGCACTTATCAAACCTAGCAAATTTAAGACTGGATTTATTTTATGATTTTTGTGAATGTCTCCAAATGTTTTATTGAAATGATAGAGGATATCAATTTATACATTTTCATAAAACGCTCACCTGAAGTACAGCAGATGCAGCATGTGCACAAGGTTATCATACAGCTCATCCTCGTTGGCATAGTCATAGACTCTCTTGTAGCGGCGCAGCTCCGGGCTCCAGAACTGGGACCGTATGATGCAGCGTGGTGCAGCTTCACCTGTGAACCCAAATCTACACACATTGGATACAGTTACTAGTTAGTTTTTAAGAGCAGTAATAGGGAATATTCATGACATTTTTTTATTTTTTTTATCTATTCTATAAGTAATTATATAACCGGAAAAAAATATAACACTTTCACAATATTATTAAATAAGCTAAAAAAAAAAAAAAAATATTAGTATCATTTTCGGACGATCAAAACGCCACCATTTTGGCGCGCTCATTTGTGACGTCACCGTGCAGCTTAGTGCACGGCGGTTCTTAAACAAATTAACAACAAAGTTTTTGATTCACACTTTTAATAAATGTGAGTGATTAAAGCTTATAAGATCAACTTATTGTAATGGAAGAGCACACAAAAGCTTATTATAAATATTGTATTGTCCCTATGTGTGAAAATCACATTAAAACTGCAAATATTTTCATATGCCCAAAGGTGCAAATATAAGGATAAAGTGGTGTAAGGCGATGAGGAGAGATAATGTATCGTGCTTGAGTAGTTTATATTGTTGTGAAGATCATTTCGACGTGAGTATTAAATATGTATGTACCTAAAATCTTTTTTATTACGACTCGCGAACAATATAGGTAAACAATAACCTAACCTCAAAATTGTATTATATACTTATTCATAAAACTATTCTGATTCCCAATTTGTTTAGTTATTAATGTTACAAATATTATGATTTTTGTTGATCAACAGCTGACTACGAGTGTTGATTTTGATCAAGAAACGTTTTAGCTAAGTTTCTTTGTTTGCACTTTTGATCGAAGAAAGTTAAAAGAATTTAATCCTTTTTACTGAGTGACCTACACAAATTTGTTTTATTTATAAGCCTTGACGAAAACAACCTAGTTTGTTAAAGTTCATAAAGATGTTCTCAACATTTAACATTCCTAATAGGTACCTACATATCTTTGATTATATAATACTAGCTTCTGCCCGCGACTCCGTCCGCGTGGAACTCGTTTATACTATCTCTATACCAAATTTCATCCAAATCGGTTCAGCAGTTTAAGCGTGAAGAGGTAACAAACAGACAGACAGACACACTTTCGCATTTATAATTTATTATTAAGTAAGTATATATAAAATATATAATATAACTAGCTTCTGCCCGCGACTCCGTCCGCGTGGAACTCGTTTATATCGTAGCTCCCCCCATATCCCCCAAAGGGATGAAGTGGGGGGTGAAAGTTTGTATGGAGCTACGATATAAATGAGTTCCACGCGGACGGAGTCGCGGGCAGAAGTTAGTATATATAATATATAAAGTTATAGTATAGTAAAATAGTATATAGTATGGATAAATATCTACTAGTTTTTTATTCCACTTATTTAACAAAGACACCTATTTGAAGTAGTTTAAAAGTCTAGCTATTTGAATCGCCAAAATAGGTTATAATTATTTAATTGACCAATCTCACGAGTATAAAAACAAGGAATATGAAAATTTATTGAATATCTGTAACTTATTTACCTTGCAGCTTTTACTCCTCTTAGTTCAGCGGACGTAAAGTCACAAATATTTGCGTAAGTATGTATTAAATTTAGTCATCATGAACACATCAATTTTAGGCAGATTATCCGACTGTGCCTTGACAAAACCGCCTTCAGTCATTGTGGCGAGTCTTTTTTCACTTAATAATTACCAAAAAACACTGATTATTTATCATAAACAGCGGCCAAACAATGCGAATAACTTTCAATAATCATACTAACGACCTGCACGGTGACGTCACGTTTCGCTCCGCCAATAGCGTTGCGTTTTGGAAATTTGCGAGGGAATTTGAAAAATAGTACTTTTAAACAATTTATTTTATCAATAGAAACATGATAATTTGAAAAAATAATCATGTGTGTATATTTATTAAGCAATATAGATTACACGTGATTTTTTTTGTCCATTTCTTAATCACATGCATATTCCCTATTGACACATTCAAGTCGTGCTGTATGCTGTGCTGTAGTGACATACTTTTTACTTTCACCAGTAATTTTAAATCTCAACGTTTTGTAGTGCTATTTTTATTTTTTTATTGAGTGGCTAATCTACAAGGGTTGAGGATCTTGATTACTCAATCATAACATGATCTCTGCTATTTAGTGACAGCGGCGCTACCACGAACTTTGAAAGTCGAAGTTCGTAATACATGCATCCCTGTCACTCAATTAGGGGAGTGCGATAGAGATGGAAATACCCGAACTTCGACTTTCGAAGTTCGTGGTAGCGCCGCAGGTGAAATCAACAATAACAAAACTAGCCCTGGGGCTGGTTTAACTCAGCTTTCTTCTACTTTATTTACTTCTTATGAGACACTGTCCTGGTCTACTGTGCATCTGCGTCTGTGTATAGCATCTGACAGTATATTCTTTGGGAATTCGTGCATTTTTTATTTTATATAAGTAAGTTAACAATAGGGTACTTACTTGGTATATTCAGAACCGAGGTCAAGCACCACTGCTTGTTTCTCTTGGATCAGCGCGATACCTTCGTACAGTGCCATGTTATCTACTGGCCGTGCTGTACTTTATCTTTATTTTATGTTATAAACATGAATGCATCTCTAATAACTAGGCTTAGAAATACAATAGAAAAGAAAACAAAATCTTGTCAACTCGAGTGAGTCAAGCAAGTGTCAGTGTCAAGTCCAAGTCAAGTCAATCCTGCCTGTCAATGACAGTGATGACATCACAACGTTGCAATGTCAGTGTTGCTAACGTTCATATTATTGGTGCTCTTCGATTATCTAATTTAAACGCGTATTTAGTTAAGACCCGTTTGAAACTTTGAATGTAAATTGCAAACGAGTAAAAGTCCTTATAAAAAACTAAATTGACTTAATCGACAATAATGACAATGTTTTCATAATAATTTTGGAAAAACGCATAATTGCTTTTATTTAATATCTTCATCAAGATAAATTTATGACGGATGTTGTTAACTGTAAAACTAAAATTATCAAGAGTTTTTTGGTAATTTTTTTTTCAATATATTCATAATTTTACTTCTTTCAAAATAAAATGTCGAGTATAAAGACCGACTGTGGCGAAATCAATGTACCTACCTAAATGTTTTAAGTGTTTAAGATCCAACGATTATGATTTTAAGTCAGTGAATCCCTAAGGCTGAAGCTCACCACCACCAGCACCTTTCTATTCTTAGCAAAAGTTCCTATGTCCAGTAAAATTTATGTTAAGGTAGGATGATGATTTACCCAAAGATAAATATTATTCAGGAAAAAATACGAAACTAAAGTATTTGCGTGTTGGTTTTCCTGCAGTGCCCTATCCTTGCACATGATACGAGTGTCCCACCCGCGTCTGCTGGCCGCGCGGCCGTTGCTAGTGCGGTGCCCAGTGTCCTTTCCAGCGCTAGCGCCGGCGCCGTCGCGGGCTCAGCCAGTGCCGCTAATAGCAGGCCGGCAAGGACTACGTGCGAGCGACGCCGCTGCGCGACGCCGGTGCTGCATCGGATGCGTCGCTAAACTGGTCGATTCCTTCCTCAATCATTATTCATAGTTACCTATAAGCGATCCCTACTATATAAGACTTGTCTTTTTGTTTGATTTCCATGCAAACGTTTATAAATATTTAGGTATTACATCGTGTTCCTCAGATTCGTATTATGTAGGTAGGTACCTAAATTATAAAATGTTAATCAAGTCAACAATGTAAGGATAGGTCCATCTCGAAAATTGCAAGTGTGAAAATGTAGGTAGCCAATAATATTTCCCAAAATAAAACAGGTAACATCTATCATGAACACGATAAAAAACGAAAAATATTCACAAAGCGTTTGTTCATGGACATTGAACTGAGACGATATATCACCACATAGTTTAATGCAATAAAATGATGCACAATTACTTGACTTTAAAGTTGCTTGATGGCGGTCTTTAGACTCTTTAGTAGGTAATAGTCACCATCAAATAAATACTTATATCTGTAGGTACACTTCAGTGACTTCAGTGTCTCATAAACATCCTAATTATGTACCTACTCTAACGTCTTGACTATTAATGACGTCCGATTTAGATTTATCTGGATACCGTGTAAGCCGATGGGTGTACCTACTGTGTACAGAAGCGTCGGCGTCGAAGTCAAAAGTGTCTACCTAGGTTTGCCTAGATATCTGGCGCTCGGCAATTAATGGATTAACAGTAACAGTAGAGTCCTTTGCAGATATTTATGAGCACCTTGTTCGCTCCGATAGGTATACCTGTTGGCATGCATTCGATGTTTTTGATTGAAAATCATTAGGAGAATAATGGGTGGGATCCGGGAACAGGATAATTTGTAAATGATACTAATACTTTTTGTAACTAACTAAATTTATTTTACACAAATTCCGCTATAATACATATTTACAAACATAAAAACGATTTGGACATTGTCACGTTAGGTAAAAAAAAGCTTGAGCAGATCTGCGGCCCCGCGGGGGCCGGCGCACCGCGACTATCTACTACACTTACAGTTAAGAGCCAGGGAACCAGCGCACGCGCTTACGCGGTGCAATCCGTGCAGCGGGCGAAATAAATATGAACAGCGCCATCTAGCGGCGGGCAAGGCACCTCGCGAGTGGGTAGGCGACGCTACCGGTCGCGGGAAGCGATTAGGAACTTCTGTTTCAGAAATATGTACCATACTAAACGCTCTTCTCGTGCAACTACTTAAGTAAATAACAATTTCACATATATTATATCAACAACAATATCGCCTTCTTGACGACATTAAGTTACTATAGTTTGAATATATTTAATTACAGCTTTTTCGAAACATGTAATAAGGATGAACGAAAATAAAGCATAACATTGATTAAAAGCTATAGATTTACACTGCTATTACATTTGTCGAAAAATTAAAAGCTACATTTAAGTAGGTATCTACACGCGGAATTTAGTTTAATAGTCTTGAGAAGCATTGCCTCGAGGTTCGGTGGTCTCTTATTCTAGGAGGATCAAGGGTTGGGAAAGGCGCCGGCACCGGAGAGAACAGAGAGCGGGGCACCGGCGCAGCGGCGGGCGCGGCGCTCGTTCCCTGGCGCGTCAGTCCCTGGCTCCCTGCGCGGCGCACGCGCACTACACTAGTACACTAGCATTGTTCTACGCGCGAGGCGATTAGATGATGGAGGTGATCAGTCGCGCCTTGAAATTGACTATCCGCTCGGAGGTCTGCGCCAGTCGCAGTATGAGGTCCTGAACCAGGTTGGCGATGCCCCGGTTGGCGATGATAAACAACCGCGTGATGGGGCCGGGGACGCCCTCGGTGAGGTTGTCACCCTTAGCGGCACCATCATCACCTTCGGCGTCGGTGCCTCCCCCGATAGCCTCGCCACCGCCCGACGAGCCACCCGAAGACCCGGCTACCAGCTACAAAATATAAACACGACAGTTAGGAATTGGTATAAATTGTATGCTTGCGACAAGCCACTCGCGCAATGGGCCCTCGATATATTTGCCAACTGCGGCATATATAATTAGCCGATGGCAAAAACAATGTTATTGGTTATTCAAATTTTTAACGAGCAGCGTGTTGCAAAGTTATGAAATGTTAGTCGTCCGAGCGCCGCTTCCGAAGCAGCGCGCTCGAGCGAGTATTAGCGATTGTTGCGCAAGCGACACGTAATATCGATTGCGCTGGACTGTTAGAGAATGTGCATCGACTTGGTACAGGTGCGTTAGGATATATTAATGATTCTCGATGACACCAGAAACGCGGAAGAGAAGATATGGAACAGGAGGAAAGGAAAGGCGGAAGGCATATGTAGGTAATGATGTGTTAGTTGTTAATGAGTAATGTCTACAGTACTACTTCAAGCTATGCGTCTACTCTACAGGCGACTGCGACATTCACGACAACGACGTCAACAACGACGACCTGCGACCAGCAACTGTGCTCGGCATTGTACACCAAAACTAGTCAACTACAAGGTGCTCTCTACACTACTCTAGCCAGCTCACGCTTGAGCAAGCTGCCTATGTGCATTTTGTGTGGAGTTTGTTGTTTGTTTGTGTACTTGTGAAGAGTCCAGCGTGGCGGAGTGGGAGGCCGTGAGGCCGAGGTTGAGTGAGTCGGTGCCGGCGAACAGACGAAAGGCCGATCCCGCGGCGCGCGCCATCGCCTCTGCTGGCCGCTGCAACAACCCTCAGCCCTCAACCATCCGACTAATGGCTCTCCCGTGCTCAACTTACGCGGTCCTTTTGTGGCCATCAAATTGCATACAACCGACTACGGGTATTTCTTTGCAAATTTCAGTCGCGCTGGTATGTATGAGGCGAAAATGTACAAGTAGGAACTGAGGTACAGTGTCTAACCAGTGATTTATAGTCAGTGGCAGTTACAGGATTTGAAAAAGTTAAGATAGAAACAAGTATGAGTATTAAGTATTTCAATGAAAATGATGCAGAGATGTTCACAGTTAAAAGATTATCTGAAAATTTATAATGCCTAAGTTAAGTTTGCAGTTTATGAAAGCTGGGTTTATCAGATGATAGAGAAGAAATAAAAATATGTCCCGTATGAAAGTCCGTTGTAGGTTTTGCGGGACTCACCCTGACGATGTCGAAGAGGAAGTTTCCAGAGCCACCGCCAGCACTGCTCTGGCCACCCGACGAGCCACCGAAACTCAGGAATCTGGAAAGTACCATAGATCAAGTTAATACTATAAGTAGGTAATGTCCACATGATAGGATTCAGTGGTCGGCAAGGCACAAAACTGTTTCGCCTAGCAGGTTGCGCGTGAAATCGGATCGTGCGAAATGAAAATCGCCACAAAAAAACACAATGCTTTGCTCTCAAGCACGCCTTTGTTGCGGCTCCGCGTGGGAGCACCGAGGTAGTCACAGTTTATAGTATTAAGTCTGTGGTAGTGATGGTACAATTTTACTTTCATACGATTGGTTTTTGTTAGCGCTTTATCAAGCATAAAATCATACAACAGTTTTGTTATTTTATGCCGGTGAGTAGGTAGTTAAGATGATTTCCATAATTTTGTATAAAGTATTTAAAAAGTACTACTAGGCAAGGAGAGAGAAAAAGAGCTAGAGATTTAAGACTAAGAACTAAAACCCTTAAGTGGAGATGGGTATATAGGATATATACTCAGCGAAAACAAAAACAAATGGACAAAGGACTTAATAAATTGGACTACTAGATTACAAATAAAAAGAAAAGAGGAAGACCAAGAAAACGATGGTCTGATGACATTAAAAAGATAACGGGCCCTTTATGGTACCGCACAGCTATAAATAGAGAAGAGTGGAAGATGTTGGAAGAGACCTTTGTGTCACAAAGAAGCACTCGCACTTCATAAATACAATTATGTAGTTGTTGGCAATCAAAGCTAATAATAACTAGGTATGGTATGGAACGCGATAGTCACCTCTTATTTCTGTTTTCTTCGCTGTTGTCGGCGTCTTCGAGTGTGATCTCGTCAATTGCATCGGTGTTGGTCTGCGCGGCAGTGATTTGGTCGTCGTCGGCGCGGGCCTCGGCAGGCTGTTGCTGCTGCTGTTGTTGGTCGCCAAAGGCTACGCGGACCTCCGCCTGCTGGGACTCGGCGCCAGACAACAAGTTCTGCTGCTGCTCCGGCAGCTCCTGCAAGACATGCGATATTACATGCATGATCGTGGTGGGGGGATGATGTGGGGATGCAATGAGTGACGATGACGATGACTAAATATGAAGACGCGCGGTCTGCGCGCGCCCGCGCTGCCGTTCTGGGCAGGCTGGGGTTAGTGCGTGTGCGATGGGGATGTCACGGGGCCACGCTGCGCCCGATCAATATCGCTTCATTCCCCGGCCTGGTTGCTAGTGAGCTAGCAGAGAGGTTTAGGGTGGGTGAATGTTTCAATACTGATCGGTCGCGGCTGCATGCCGTGGCCCTGCCCTCGTACCGGGCGGTAGAATAGCGCCCAGCGCCGACGCCGGCGCTCGGGCGCAGCGGTGGTTGTTGTTGTAGTCGTGGCCTCGTCGTCATCATCATCATCGTCATCAAGCTCGATGGAGCCGCCGCCGCCGCCTGTCATGTCGCCACCGCCGCCACCTCCGTTACGATTGCCCAGGAAGGCACGTAACACCACCGGCCCGAACGTTTGCAGCACCACGCTAGTGATTTGCTGCACCTTCTGTTCGATAATCTAAAACACAACCCACTACGATACTAAAAGAGTCGTATCCCAATTAGCAGAGCGCACTCTCCGTCTGGAAAACAAAACTAAACAAGTACAAACTGCTTAGAAAATCAGTATTTTTTTGGGGATCATCAAAAACTTGTTACCGAAGTTTATGGGGAAATTAAACCAAGATTCATTCAAATTTTTGTAACGTCAACGACCGATAGTAATTTAGATGCGAAAATCAGCTAGATTTCGGGCAATACCTGATGGCCAATTTACCTGCGTTAGAGTCGGGAAGAGCTGCCGCAGAATGCCGATGGTGCGCTTGTTGCGGTCGCTGAGCTCGGCGCCTGGCGAGCCAATGTTCAGCGTCGACAGCGTTTCCTGAAATACCACAGACAAAATATCATTATTAACTGAAGATTTGCAAAAAAATATCTTACAGTCTTATCTTAGTACGTCATCTAATAATAGAATCTCAGCACGTTAGAACAACATTTCGTTTAGCGAACAATGAACGTGAAAACACTCGTCGGAAGGAAGCGCGATTAATAGCCGGTGTAATAAGCGCGTGTGGCGGCATCATTAAATTATTGTCGAAGATAAATGTGACAGCTATTATACACGCGACGCGGAGTTACTGCGATAACCCTCTAAGCGATAGCAATAGCATATTACTCCTTTTACGAGCACATGAGATATAACTGACTCGATTAACAAGCCAAGTTTTTCTGCCCGCCCACGATGTTTACATGATTGAATCGCGGTTGTAATCGATTTTTTAACGACAAATTGTACGCTTCTCACGGTGGCCGCTGTAGGCCTTCATTACTAGTAATAATCGGCGTTCGGCGTCGCGGGCGGCTGCGCAGCGAGGACTCGACGCCTGAACGACGCCTGCGCGCATTCTTGCCGCAGTTAAGTAAACTAGTATAGTAACTATACGCGGCAAATATCTAAGTGAGAATTATAGGTATGGAAACCTCCTCGTACAACAATTCTGATAAACTAGTTCAATTTAAGAGACACTATTAATATCTTGGTCAACGATCGATAATGAAAATGAACTTCCAATACTAACCTGTGCACTGGCGGCGGGGGCAATAATCTCTATGATTTCAGGGGTGTTGTCGTCAATGGGAGCAGCGGCGGGCACTGGGTCTGGCCCGGGCGCGGGGGCGGGGGCGGGGGCGGGGGCCGGTGCGGCGCTGACGGATAGCAGCAGGGCGCAAGCACCCGCGAGGAATAGGGACGTCCTCATGGTCGTTTGTGTGTGGGTATATGTCGTCACTCGATGCGGTGCTTTGCTGTTATAGGTACAATCCTTGTCCTTCAGAATCTGCAAATATAAACAATTTTATTAATATTGCGATGACGTGCTATTAGTCCGTGTATCTCTCTATAAATGTCTTTTTGGGCCAACTTGTGTAATGTGACATAACGTGAGCATTAAAAGTTACTTTCTCCTTGACCGCGAAACACGGTTTTGTTCGAGAAAACTTGACTCGAGCGCGTGGGCTGCCAGTCAACGAGTATGAACAAAAACAATTGAAAAGGTCACTGAAACATTTACAATGAGACACAGGAAAATAAAAGTAAAAGGTTAAAATCGATTCACCAGCTCGATTTGGTACCGCACATGTGTGTGTCTGTGTGTGTGTAATGCGCCGTGCTCAGGCACGGCACGCGCTTGCGCTATAAACCTCTAGGTCTAAGTTTTGACATCGCTCTCAATGGTTTAATCAGCTAACAAAACACGCATTGACCCGCATTTAGGTAATTGGTCTATACTAATGAAAGTATTAAACAAACTGTCGTTTCGAAACTTTGCGTAAGAGGATTCATACAGAATGATTTTACTAAAGTAGGTCTCAAGTTAATGTGCATGAATTACCCATAAATGTCTGAAATTGCTGTGCGACCACGTTTTAGTTCGCAAGCTGCGATCATATCATAAAGTTGCGACACACGACAGAGATCATGCGTAGAGCGAGCCCACTCCACTGGCGTGGCCTCGCGGCTCCCTCGGGGTGGCGGGCTGACTTCGCGCCTGACCTTACACCGTCCACTTTATTAAATGCAACTGTCGAATGAGCAAGGTGAACGGACTCGCATTACGTGTGGTATTGGTAAACTTGCGCCGCATATTCTTGGTTACTGAACACGACAAATGATCGAAGGCCCTTTCAAAAACCAGTAATATAAATTTCAAACCTGCGCTGCTTATATTATAGACTTTAACAGTGCATTGTTATCTACTTTACAATAACACGTATAGGCGATATCGTTGATTCTTCACTCGCCTGTTATGCAACTCTTAATAAGTTATAACTTTGCGCTGTAACTAAACACCGTTTGTTAAAATGCAGGTCGAGGTTCGCACAAAGATATCACTGACTGCGTGATAAATCATTTATGAATATTCATCTAAAGATGTTAAAACAATACTCATAGTTAAGGGTGAACTGAACACTCCGGCTACTGTGGCGGGACAGGGGCACGCGATCCGCAGGATTGAATAATGCTTCTTACATAATGCGATTCTACGATTGTAAATGATTTGCATGTTTAGTTAAATTTGTTTTTGAGGCATTAGTGATTTGCGTGTTCAAAAACGCAAATAATTACTATATTTCTTATTCAATACAAGGGCGTAAAATATAGTGAGATAATCATATGGTTAAAGATAAGGCCAGTGCCAACTCATTGGCAGCCTTGCATGCTTCTAGACGCAGGGTATTATTAGGGCATCTCCGCTTTTGTAGTCCTTATAAAAAATTTGCGCGTCGCTCTACTAATCGCGGTAATTAGCTACGTCCGCGCAATACAACTTGTGTGGTTCAATATATGTGAAGATTCTCGAGGGGACCTCCTCATTTGAATAGTATAGGGAACCAAGGAAGAAGAAATTGAACTTGTGGAAATTTAAAAATGCTAGGATTAAACTTTTGCAAAAAAAAATATATAAAAAAACTTTTAGATTTAAAATAGCGCGGTCGAGCCCGAAAGCGTTACTAATCATTGCACCACAAATGTCGCAACTAACCAGTATCATAATTTTCCCTAATTTATTTTTTAAAGATTTCGTTTTGCAATAGTTTTGAGTAGACGGGTGGTTTGTCCGGTTGATTAACAGATATATTAATTGGTCTCGTAACCCGGTGCGAAACAGACCCGTCGAAAGCCGGTCCAGGTTGTTTCAACATGATAGCACCACATAAGCGGCGAGATATGGAAATAAGCGAACATAGATCTACCGCACACACGTAGAGAGTCGTATACATGTTTACGTTTGAGGTATTGGGAAATGAGAGAAAAGCTCAGATTACGCGCGAACATTCTACATATCATTGTTGGATAAGAATTAACTATTTAGACACAGAACGAGATGCGGATCTTACGGCAGATTAGGTAACGTTGATCTAGGAAGAGATTTGCAACGTGTTCTACTCTCGGCGCTAAATTGCGCTGGATATAATCGATAAGTGGTGTTGCATTAGTTTATCACTGTTGAATTATTGCCGTTGTAAATTATTGCAAGCTAAGTAGAGTGTTTTATCAATTTTGTAGGTACCTAATCTTCTTCTAAAGCAGCCACTCATTGAAAGAACGGTCGTGATTATGAGTCATTTGCTAAAGCTGTGAATTACACATAATTACAAACCACAGTTATTACTATATTTCATCACCAATCCAGTATGTGGTTAACGAGTAGGTACGTTAGCTAAAATTTCCAAGTACGTGGCTACCTAATTAATACGAAATCTTGCAACTGTACTTCATGATTTTATTATTTTATGGAACTTGTCCCATAAGGGGTAATCCATCAGCAGTTTGTTTTGCCATTAGGTTACGGAGGACATATGGAGCACACTCTGGCCGGTGCTGCGCGCAGGTCCGGCGCGTTGCGCAAGCGACCTCTGCCTGTCTTGGAACGTTACATGCTCAGCTGCAACGCGGGCAAAGTTATAAACAGGTAAATTTTAAAAGGTCAAGTGTTAAGACAAACTTACGTCTTTTTTCGTACCGTTTACCAGCAAAAAGCTGTTTTTTGCAATATTAATGTCACATCTTCATTTAATTTGTAATGCCTATTGATAACCTTGCATTGTTTAGGGTATATTTCAAATAATCTATCTAAAGTGAATGCACGCTGGCATATAGGTTTACAATGCGTTATAAACTAATCATATTTACAAACTTAATTTCACAAGCTTTTGTTACTTTTTAGCTAAAATTCTCGCTGCACAGTGGTAAAGTGATGCAAGTTGCTACTTAGAATTTAGTACTTGTAGGCAATTAACTAAGTTTTGCGTGCTGTTAATGAGTCGCCATTTCTAGCCGCACTAGTGCCGCGCCGCGATCGCGCTCGTTTCGACACCATTATGCGCTCTGTAGGTACTGTTTACGCTTTAACACTTTATGTTTTAGCACAAAAGAGTCGGCGGATGTACAACGCCATGCGGCGCACGCGCGTTGGCCAACCGTCTAAGTGTATCGCGGTGGCGTCACACCACATCACTATCCATTATTCAACAATGCACACTCCACACAACACTTTAATTATTAGGACTTAACGGTTGTACAAATGGACATCACGCGTTAAAGTGTATAGATGTAAAATATTGTTTAAAAAAACGTCTAATCAAAACAACGCAAAGTGTAGCACTTTACCCTTATTAAATCTTAATGTTGATTAAGATTTCAAAACGTGATATTACTGATATTTCAGTTTCCGCCAAACAACTGAAGCGTGGAGCGTTAGTTGGTAAACATGATGATAACATCGCGGTAAATTACTCATTATGACGTCGCTTTAGATAATATATATGCTGAAACTAACTTGCTGAAAGGGTAACTGCAAAACTTCTAACGAACTCCAACAGTCTTTCTAAAATAAATAATTTATGATTGATTATTCGGTCAAACAACAAAATTCTTAATTAGATATAGATTAATTAGATAAATTCGACTCTCAGTTAATTGTCTAAGCGATATTCAAATATGTATCAACGTGTGTCATTCATAAATATGAGATAAAATAGGAATACCTAAAGTGAAAAAGTGTGGTTCACCTGTCTATTAACTTGAATTACATAGCGGTTGTTGTTATCATTGTTGTCGTCGCTGTCTCACGAGAGATTAACTGATTAACTTGCACGTGGCCATATAAATAGCGTCCACAATTACTTCAGTCATCTGTCAATAACCCTCAATTAGTCCTAGTTAGCAGGCCGCCCACTCCCCGATAATCGCATGTCACAAAAACTAGTTTTTCTGAAACAATCGAGATGATTGATCCATTGTGGAGTCGAAAAAACGTTAACGTAATTATTGAGGAGATGCTTCAAAATGTTTTCACGATGATGATCAACGTGTTTATGTCTATTTACTAATCGAATAAGACTGATGAACATACACCAATCTTTGCTCATTGTAATATAATGAACGGTAACAAGGCTATACTAGTCTCTTCAAAACAACTTTGTTTGAAGTAGCACTGACCATTTATTTCACGTACGCTGCCTACCACTTTTGAGAACACATGTTAAGTTTTCAATTAAAACCGTACAACATGATCTTTCACTGACCAACATAAAAGAAAACAGGTGGGTTGATAGGTTAGTGAACTTTTCGTGTGCTATGCATGCTATCTATCTCAGTCGGTATTGATAATTCTGTTTTATTTCATACAGCATATTCTATATGGATTAGGTCTAGTAAAAGTGGTATCGATCTAGGTCAGAAGGATATGCGCAGCTGCCCGTAGGCGGGGTGCTAGTTTGCTGTAAGCAGAGTCAATGTAATCTTGTGTTCAAACGATTCTATAAATCCCTCGTAATTGTAATTGAATGCTACAGCAAACTAGAGGGACGACTCCAAAGTGTCATTTATAGATTATTTAATATTTCTAAGTTCAAGACTTGGGCAATACCCTTTTCAAATCAGATGAGTCAGACAGGTAGGTGGGCAACAGCGTCTGACCCCTTTGGCCGCTTGCGTAAAAGGAAATTATGTGTTTATTAATAAACCGATTGGTCTGGGTTGGAAAGGCGTTGCCTTGAGGTGCCGCCGGTGGCGAAATAAGAAATTAGCTCCAGTAGCGTGTAGATTGTAGCACTAACTATATTTGGGCAAGAAAAATCCCGCAAATATCATAAATTTATAGAATACGAATGTACACTTTTAGTTTCTTATTCACGCTACAGTTAAACATAAAAAACATAAAACATAATTTATTGATAAAACATAAAGTACATCAGTTTTACTATAGACTAGGAACTTACTATTAGAGGCAAATAACACGTGCCTGAGCTAGGATATCCTGTGTTGCAGGCAACAAAATGTGTAAAAATGTGTGTGTAATGTGTGTGTGTGTGTATGGGCACAGTTGTGTAAATGGTTATGAAATAAAACAGTTATCTAAACAATTGGCACCCATGACAACCGCATTCCCCTATTGTTGTTCGGATTGTGATCTGTGGCACTGGGTCCTTCCTGACTATAGTGTGTTTCCTCTACCGCTACACACTTATAATTATCTCATAATTCTGGTCAATTAAAAAACAAGTTATTTTATATAAAACATGCGTGTTTCCTTAAGCGAAACACACATCATTATTTGGTGAGTTTCAAGCGGTTTCCAAGTAAAGCTGATGTTAATTTTAAATGATAAATATTCATAGGATGACTATTTATAATTACAGTCTTATTTCATGAAACGAATTCAAGAACAGTAATATACCTAAATGGTACAATTGACTCATAAACCACATGTATTAAGCGTTCCTACTTTAACAACTCGCATCAAGTAATTATACGTTGTCAAGTGTCTAAACAAACGCCAGTATTAACCTAACCACACACGTACGCTAATAAGTCTCTGCGAGGTATAATGCCCTGGTACTGCGCCCAGCGATTATACGTGCTCAACGCCCGAAGTAACAACGTATTAAACGAATACACGGTTACCTTTGTCCGTCGATGTATGCACTTCCTTCAACACTGTTTCCTATAAATTAAATGTGAACAAACGTAGCGCTATGTTATTGTGGTATGCTACCATAACAACAGTCTGTTTGATATATTGTCTGCAAAGAACTTCCCTGCAGGGAATATCTACTGATTATGTAACTTGGGTAGGTTCTGAGGTTTGATTTTATGGGGAGATGTAAGTTATCATGCATTGTCAGTTTGACTTTCAATTCAATTCATTAATTTCATGCTTGAACCATATGATAAACGTATTAGTTGATATGATAAATAAGATCCGTGTTATAAATACTTAATTACATTGAAAACATCCGAGACTCAGAAACAAAGAGTCATGCTGACACATTTGAACATATGTGGCGCCCTTACGGGTTTTGAATCCACTCCGTTAGCTTCGTAGGCAAGAAAACCGGTCGTCTCACATTCAATATTTCTTAAATTTAGATCTTGCTACCCACAACCTACTAATTACATAATGCAGTAATTAACAGAACAATTATTTTTTTGTATTCGATCTACGCTTATATACCGCCTCCTACGCTGGCCTGCTGCTACGTCGTAGCACCGCTACGACCGGCGCCAGCGCCATATGATTTGGCATTTCAAGTTAGAGACGCTACTTATTATTATTACTCTCATTAGAGTAATGGATCCAGTTGAAACAATTATCGATGATTTATACGAAGTTAGACCATTAGCACATACTCGTTCAGGCTGCTAGTAATCATAGTAATTACTATACGAGTATGTAGAAGGTTTTAGTATTCTTTTAGTAATCTGACGCTTTCTTCGTGTTAGTATTGGTCAATATTAGGGTTGGCAACAATTTTTGGGGGAGATATAGTATTTTCTAGAAAGAATCGAAAAAATACAGTACACTGTAAAAAAATATAGTACCTAATGTTGCTATTTAGTAAAAATCACGGCAACTTGAAGCACTTCCTAAGGTCCCCCAAAATATAGTATTTTCGCGTACTATATATTCCTTCAACAGTATACACGGTGGAATTTAATCGGTAAACAGGAACCCATTTTTCTAATTCAGTAATCGATGGCGGTCACGTTTATGTAGTACTTAAGTGTAGCCAAGTTGTTTTTATCATAACTAATTTTTAAGTTGAATTTAAATTTTAATTAAAATTTATTGTCACCCTACTAATGGTTTAGTCTGAAAAGTTTAATACCTCTTTTCAAACTATCAGCCATAGAAACTTAAAACATAAATGAGCAATAAGCTGTCAATTTGTCATTGTCAAATTCATAACAAATTGCTTCAAATCGTCTGATCTGTCTAGTTTCCCGCCAAAGCCAGCAAGCACTTGACGTATGTACACTTACGAGTAACTTCCCTTCAATAAAAGTAGGGTGTCCATTTATTCAGTCAGTGTACATTTTACCGATGTTAATTAAGTGTGATTAATTAGATTGTGAGCTATATTGCACGAGATCTCACGTATTGGTTTCTGTGTAGATTGATAATTAAGATTTTTGGCTTCCTGATCACCGATTAAATTCCACCGTGTATATATAGTACAAAGGATCAAAATATATTTAGTACAATACTATATAATATAGTACGGTTGGCAACCCTAGTCAATATAGACACGGAAAAACAAAAGTTGCTTCTTTTGTTCTCAAAAGTTAAGAGAATTGGAGCCTAATTTCTAATGGCGAAACTACAGTAAGTTTTGAGCCGGCGCAATATGATTTGACCTTTTCAAGTTAGAGAGGCTACTCATCATTATTACTCCCATTAGAGTAACGAGTCGGGTTGACACACTTATCGATAATTTATAAGAAGTTAGAGCATTAGCACATACTCGTTTAGTCTGCCAGTATAATAGTAATTATACGAGTAAGTAGAGGGTTTTGGTATATGCCCACCAATAATAATAATAATAACGATGTACCCGTGAATGGGTTCTAGCAGGTGTATTACATCACATTAAACTTCTTCTCCAAAGGGCCTCTACGTGTTGGATCTATATCCCCACGCACGTCTTCCAAATGATCGGGCTTTGTCCCGTTAATTTAAACCGGAGATGCATAATAATAAAAATATTTATTCATCCACAATTGTTACACATTTTAAAATAACAGTTGCTGCCTCTTTTTAAGTAAATTTTACTTGTGTTAAGAAGCAACACTCTTCATTAATCAGTTGACGATACAATACAATTGTAAATAATAATAATTAGGAGGATAAGATATAGTATCAAGAGAAATAAATGAACAGCTCAGTAGTATACCTTTGACGTTTTCTGTGTCAATTTAACAAAGAACTAGTAACCAAGTATAAATAGGTTAAGTTAGTTTAAGTCTTTTTAGTCGTCTGATAGACATATTTGTAATATATATGGTATAATTTAATAATTTCGTATTATAAGGATGTCCGTTTGCAAGTGCCATGTCAAACGGTGGTCAACAAAAATACTTAAATACTTTATGCTATCTGCCTTAGTAATTGTAAAAGATGAACAGTTCTTTGAGTCGTTGATATATACTCGTATATATTAATTTTGAAATTGAGAGGACATCTGGGTTGTGAGCTATAGTAATTTGTAAAACAATAGATAATGAATACATAGTTATAATTTGTTTTAGTTGCGTTTAACTAATGTCAGGAGACGGGATTTTAACCAACAGGCAATTTTTGACAGACCTTGCTTTGCGGATTTTTTAACGTCTTCCCATGTGTTCCCAGAGAAAACAACTGCAGTGTCATCTGCGTAAGAAAATACTTGTCCCTTATTGATATCCATGCTACAGAGTTGATTAATGTATCTTAAAAATAGGATTGGCCCAAGTACACTGGCCTGGGGCACTCCAAAGGTAAAGTCTGATTCATATTATGTTAATCAATTCTTTGATTCAACGCTTTCTTCGTGGTAGTTTTTGTCAATATAGACACGAAAAAACAAAAGTTGCCTCTTCAGTTGTTAAGAGTTAAGGATATTGGATCTTAATTTCTGATTGCGAAACTGCCACTAGTTTTGGTTTGACCAAAATTGTGGGTATTTTATGATCTTTCAACTACAGGGAACCGGGACGAAAAATTAGCACCTAGTTATTCAAGTACCCATAGTAGACCAATGTGAAGATATCTCGTCAATAAAAGTGCTTCGATACTCACATACTTTATGAGTGGTCTAGTAGCGATCGTCTATTCCGTCTCCGAGAATCCTCAGTAATTATATGCGCGTGAGATCCCGTCAGTGCGCGGACTGCCGCCCAATGGACGCAGCGCTCCTATATATAACAAGTGCAATACACGTGGCGTGACGTCACTAGTAGTGCAAGGGACACGTGGACACCATCTTTGAGGATGCACTAGATCAAAATTGACAGTTAAATCATTGAAAACCCTGCGAGTTCGTAGCTTTATAAGTATGTATGTAGGAGGAATCTCCGGAACTACGTAACCGATTTAAAAAACATATTGAAATAGACTACGAGTAATACCTCTCTACGATACGCGGGCGAGGACATGCAGGCACCTTGTCAAATAACTCAATATATAATATCTCATTTTATATAAGTCAATATATAAAATGAAGACATCATTATCGTGTGATGAGAACAGGATTCCATCCATAAACATTTTGTTGATGTATTATCCTGTATCTTTTCTTTCAAGACCAGTTAAAATTCATTCAGAGTTCATTAGGTAGACTCATTACACCGTAGCTAAGGCCAATTTCCTCTATAATCAGACGAGTTTTTGACACACAATTATATTGCATCGCCAACCGAATTATATAAAAAGTTTAAGTTTAGTGCTACACCGAGAAAAAGGTTAACGTTGACTTGTATCATTTGATTACATAAACACTCGGACAGGTAAATAGGAGCTTATAATGATTAAGCACCTTTTGAGCCAGAGCACGCCCGGGGAGCGGCGAGAGCCTGCCTTAGGCACTTGTCACACCGCCGGCGGTAGCGAGTACTCTCATAGTAATTCTTACTCGCTTTTACTCGCTTGAGCGAGTAGCACGTAGTAATATTCGCTTACTCGCCGGCGGTGGGACAAGTGCCTTACGTATTGCTATTCATAGATCACGGGTCGAGTTGCGCGCTATCGGGAAGCATTTTGTAGTGCACGACCTATTACGTCTCAATGGCTTCACGAGTCCCATAATCTTATTACGCGTTAGGAGTTTCGTAAATGTTGTTAGATGAAATAATGCTATTTGGGTGGTTATGTTATGGTATTTGATTACTTGTATACTCTAGTATTGTATACGTAAAAGATGAACTGGTGTCAATAAACCGATACAGCATAGGGCACACGTGAATAATAAAATAAAGTTAGATGATTATTTTAACATATTATTTTGTATACCTAGTTGAACTCCATTTCCTACAATCTGTACAATAACTTAAGAGATCGAATTTAATACGTGATTTTGACCGTGAATTTATTAGTAGAAATTAAAAGATCTTGTATTGTTAAAGCGGTAGGTGTGCATAATGAAGATTAACAAACATAAAAATCCTAAAACGCTTTCGACACTGAATAGATAAAAGAACGCGCTTGCGCAGCCCTTCCTGCGCGTTGCGCAAACGCACCCATCCTCGCAGATCGCTCGCGCCGACGTGAAACAAATGCTCGTGTTGCCACGCAAGTACACAAACATTCGATTAAATCGTAGAAAGAAATTGTTACATGTTTTATTTTACGCATCGAGGCATGCACTGTACGTTTTGATATTTAATTAAATGCCAGCCCTTTATCGCTGAGTGTGGTTATAAAATAATCAATTTCTTGCACTTAGTACTACTTCTAAATCACAATTGTGTATTATATTGTGTATTATATTTGTCTAGAAAAGATATTATATAATCAGTAGAGCGAATGAGGGAATGCAGTAAGTCAATGTTTGAAGGATTTAAAGTACAGTCGAGGAAATTGAATGTTTAGCACTTTTGGACCTTAACGTCATTCTAATAGAGTTGACATGTGCCAAACATTCAATTTCCTCGACCGTACAATGAAAAGTTACTGGAATTATTCGCTTGTTTACATCATGTGTGAATTTTAATTGACTGTCACCTGACAAACTGTTTTGCAACAATAACTCGATTGGTAGCCAAATATCTTACAGCGTGAAATATTTATATTGCCGGTCTGGCATGTTATTACGAGTAGCGGAAATTCTCAACGGGATTTTAATTACTTTAACGGAAACTATAAAACATATTCAGAACAAAAGAACGACTACTTAAGTAGCATTGAATTTAACAAAGTACTCTCGTTTCTAATGTGGTAATAAAGTTGAACGAGCATGCAGCAATTAGAGGCTATGGTCGGCTTAGTGAAGTTTGTTTAAACAAAACGATTCGTCGCGAACTTTAGACCTTTATTGCGAAAAAGGGACCTTCGGTAAGCAATTAGTCACTTGGACCATAGAGCTGTGACAAGAGATGAGGAGGGGATAGGGCAGGACAGTGTTGCAAGTGTCCTTTCACTGGGCTGAGTCAGAGGAAAATACCCGAAGGCTTAACGACCGGGTTCCAATATCAGTGCATTGCGGTGATTGGTTATGTCATACGCCGCTCACACTGTTATTCAGGTATAATCATTATGTGCAACGCAACTTCAAAGACGTCAAAATGATTGCAGAATCTTTAGCAAGTTCGACAATTCGGTAATAATTCAGAGTTATGTAGAACACTGTAATTTAGTTTGACCTAGTCGTAAGCGTTGGCCGTTCCACACTACGAAGATGTTAAATTTTATGAATTAACTATACGAAATTACGAACATAAAAGTAATTATTGAAATAAATAGGTATTTGTTGCGCTAGCGGCCACGCACTTGTCTGCGCCTGCGATGCCCATTGTCTTTGCTATTATTATCCATCAACTCTTTAAGGACTTAAACACTCTCACAATTATATACCACGGAAGAATGCCAATGTATTGCGAAATATTTAGGCGTAACAGCAGATGTTATATCAGCCGTATATTTAAGTGTGATAGACCATTGATGCACAAAGAAAAACGGTAGTGCTGAACGCACACCCTATTACTGGTCCAGTATGGTAAACCCTAGGTTGATAGGTTGATAGATATGACGACCGCTTTAGCCTAGTTGGTAGTGACCCTGCCTACGAAGCAAGAGGTCCTGGGTTCGAATCCCGGTAAGGGCATTTATTTATGTGTTGAGCACGAATATTTGTTCCTGTGTTATGGATGTTTTCTATGTATTTAAGTATTTATTTATCTATATAAGTATGTTTATCGTCGTCTAGTACCCATAGTACAAGCTTTGCTTAGTTTGGGACTAGGTCGATTTGTGTAAGACTGTCCCCAAATATTTATTTATTTATTTATAGTTTCCTCCGTTTTTGATCGCCATTCTATACTTAATCTGATATTTGTTATATGCCAACTTCATCTTTCTGTGGCTTAGAGCACTACGAATATCAAAATTGAACACATATTTGCCGCCGATCACTTTCCACAACTGTGATCATATGGTAATCATGTCACCAACTGTCATTAAACAAGTCTCATTGAGCACCTATCTTGACAGGAAGAGCGTTTAGAAAGGTGCATCGCACACGTAATACTATAGTGTCGCCCCCCGGACGCGCTCTTATTGCGCAATTAGCAGAGCCTTGCGAGCAGCCTTCGGTGAGAGCAGGTCAGAGGTAGATGTTAGAGGATCTATATACAACAAGTTCTGAAGGGAGTTCTATGGTATGGTTCTATGGGAGTTGTGGTACCAATTGTAAGTTGCATAATCGGTTATGCGTGAGAGAAGAAATTCGTTAGCTAAATATGGTATGGCGATAAAATTTTAGTGCACTCCGAAGAATTTCTTTGGTTCAAATATTTCTTAACTTTATCTCACGACACAAAAACGAATGTTTTTTTACAAATATTACTGTACTTATTCTAGCTATGACATATGATGTTGACCTAGCGATATAAAGACATAGATGTTAACTGGGATAATATAAATAAAAGGTATGTCACAAGCCTCGTCCAGCAGAGTAAGCGATTGCAGTGGACTTATTATAAACTAGCTTCTGCCCGCGACTCCGTCCACGTGGAACTCGTTTATATCGTAGCTCCATACAAACTTGTACCCCCCACTTCATCCCCTATAAAAACTATCCTATGTCCTTCCTCAGGACTCAAACTATCTCTATACCAAATTTCATCCAAATCGGTTCAGCGGTTTAAGCGTAAAGAGGTAACAGACAGACAGATAGACACACTTTCGCATTTATAATGTTAGTATTGATTAAGGTGCAAAAGTATAAACATACATTTGACGTCGACTGTACAAGTGTACATAATGATAATCATGAAAAGTGTTCAATGCTATTATGTTACGTTTCTTCTGCGCGGTCTAAGCTGCTTTCATAACACTCCTTAAAAATCTAAATGATGAATTGTGTCAAAGAATAATAAGTCAAATGTTAATTTCTATTATTTTATTTTAAAATGGAAATTATACTATAGCAATGCTTAAAATACAAGAGCATAACGTAACTTACGTTACTTTGTTTTGTTGTTAAAGGCGGGCTCTTATGTCAGTAACATTGGTCCTCGTCTAACAACTTTCACATCGAACACATAATGATTATTATTTAGTCACACTGTTACTTATAAAGATAAAAAAATCCGAGTGGAAAAGTAGCCCCGTTACAGTTCAACGCAGTGCGCGCAAGGACGCTGCGTAAAAGTAGTTGACATTGGTAGTGACGTCACTTGCACGACATACTTTAACGAGCTTTTTGCAAAAACTACTTTCAAGTAACTCAAATGGGACTTTTCTGTTTACTATAATGCCATACGACTAAAAATATAGAAAATATTTAGGTTGTAATTCAGCATTGCAATTTGAATTTTTGAATTAGGAGAAATCATATTTTTACGCAGGTAAACATTTCGTGAGTGGGTTTTCTAAGCAACTAAAGTAATGTTCAGTGTCCTTAAATTTCCCATAGAAGTGACTTTATTGTTTTTAAGTTTGTGTATAATTAACATTTGTCAATGGATATGCAAGATAAAAATACATTTATTACATTTCAGTCTGACCATGTGACCATATGACCATAACATCATGTGGTGCATAAATAATACCTACCCAGGTTGTTTCGCGGAAAGTTTTAAGATTATTTCAAGTACAATTAATGTGTCAGTTTAACATCGACTTTAACTTCCGCGGATTTGTTTTTTGTGTTCGAGGTCATATGTCGATAAAAATATTTAATACAACATTTCGAATATGTCTCACAAAGTACTGTCGTTTGCTTTTTTTTTACTTTTACGTATTTTACGTTATCGCTAATTAGCTTCATTATAACTACTTCGGATGGTTTATTTAAGAGCCGTTTTATTTCAAATAAAGAAAAAAAGAAAGAAAGAAGACATTTATTCACTAAACAAAAGACACACAGAGACAAACTTAGTACAAATAAAATACAATCAAACGATCTACATCAAACGATCATTTGTATTCTGCAACTAACCAATACATTAATAAATATTAGTCTTCAATCTTGCACAAATCGACTTAGTCCCAAACTAAGCAAAGCTTGTACTATGGGTACTAGACGACGATAAACATACTTATATAGATAAATAAATACTTAAATACATAGAAAACATCCATGACTCGGGAACAAACATTCGTGTTCATCACACAAATAAATGCCCTTACCGGGATTCGAACCCAGGACCTCTTGCTTCGTAGACAGGGTCACTACCTACTAGGCTAAAGCGGTCGTCAATATACTGTACCATCAGCCTGTTGAGTCGAGAGAGACAAGTACCCTAAGGTTGGTCGTTCGGAATCACGAGTGTTTTTGTGAGGTCGCTCCAGTGAGCTAATTATTGCGATTACGCGCTCCATTTCGCTTTTGCACGACGAAGGCCGAGGGCACGGGCCCGGATTATGATACTAATGGGTAATTACGCTCCCATCATCGCAGAGAAGGTCGTGACAGTTGGACGAGAGTTTTCGTTACATTAAGGTTTAAGTACAGTCAGCATAGTTTAGGTATAGATAAATTAACGAGAGCATGGAATTGCATATGTAGTAGTATTGTATGTTTACAGGCATTCTATATTTGAATTTTCTATTTTCTCGTACTACCACTACAAATGAAATTCCATGTTCTCGATAATTCATCTATATACAATGCAATTCACTGTAAAAATTATTATGCTACTTTATTACTGGGGGTCGATACTTGCAATTAAACGTAATTGAATTAAATAAAAGTTTTTAACGGCACTGTTACTCGCGCGTAGCTAAATACCTAGCAAGCGCATCTATTTAATAATATAAATAATCTAAAAAAAATGCCTTTAAATACACTAATAGGTACACGCTGTTGATTTCCAGATATTAGCGGAAGCATTATAATCAAATAAAACTAAACGTGTAAAACCTAAAAAAAGTAAACCATGTCAATACAATTGATGCATTAGAACATTACTCATGGTTGAGGTAAAGAACTACTCACACGCGCAATCGACGTTGCAACTGCTTTGTTGGCGGTAACTGCAAAAACTGCACCAGTTCCGAACATTCCAGTAATTGCCTGTGATTTGAATTTTATACACATATATTGTCAAACTTACCTCATTAAGGCATTCTTGGACAATTAATTAACCTTGCCCTTAATACCCGACTTAATTTTAAAGTAAAGCCTCAAATTACGAATGAGATAATCAGATTATGTTATGAAGAACAAACGCGCGTTGATGTCATTCGTTCGGTTAGTTAGAAAAAATCTTGTAGCGATCTCGTAGCGCTCCCGTAGCTATCTGGCGGCTACGGCGCGTGATAAAACCATTTTTTTTTTGTAATTTTACGTATTACTTACCGATACAAATAAATTCAACACTCGCCATTCGCAGAATGACTCAAGCACGATACAAAGTAACAAATTTGCATGGTACTATTGTTTAACTATGCTACTACGTTTATAATCTACACAAGATAACTTTAAGTAAATTTTGGTAATGACAAAAGTAGTATCTAGGTCAGTATCCGTCAATTTCAATCACCTTTGGATGTAATATGCATATTGTGTTGTGAGGTCGATTACTTTTTGACCACGAGTGTGCGATGCAATGGCACTTCAAATTAATTCAAACATTAACTATTCAGGCAAAAAAGGTAAACCAGTTTAAATTGTAAGTATACTTCCAAGGTTAGAAACGAATAATATATTACGGTTAAAAACTAAGAATATACTTTGGAATAATTATCTTAATCAAATATTTATTCCCCAAATATTCCATAGATGGTCACTTTCACGAATCAGATTCGCGATTGTTTCAAGCTAGTCGCAAAAAACTATACAAATCGGTAATTTGCGGAAACATTTTGGAGATACAGAAGTGGAAGTAAAATTAACAAATGATATTCCGACGCGTGGTGAACTTTCCTGTGTCTGGTCTGTGACATTTAATATCCGACCCAAACCACGTCGTAAAAGTCCTCAGTGTGGCAATATTTTATGGCAGGCAGAATAAATTGTAAGGTACATCATAACTAACTATGTTAAATATAGATAGGTTTAAGTTATTAATGTAGGAAATTTTTCCTGAAAATTAAAGCCTTAACCTTTTTGGCGAATTATTACTCGGTTCATCAATCATGCGATAGATTAGTTGTTACGATTTAATGATCATTAATTAATTATGAATAAATTAATGATATATATAATGTGTTTTATCTCGAACTATTGTGACTGTCTAATATGGTTCCTAATTAAGAGAATGCACGTGTGTTCTTTTCTGCTGATATTAAATATGCTCAGCTCTTGTAAACCAGTAGGTCAATCACGTAAGGCATTGTACGTACTAAATGTCAATTTTGATATGGAAAAATGACAGTTGAATTGTCCTAACGCGCGTTCGAGAAGTTACGTGATTATCCCTCTCATCTGAAATAAAACTTTACCAGTTAGCAGTTGGGTAAATAATACACAAAAAGTGGGTAAATCGACGAATTTGTCACACATGTTTTTCAAATTGTTTCTTGCGATTCACGAACGTTTTTAAGCAAGTATTGCATAAAGTGACTCATTGATCCGGCTATAACAATAGTAGAAATGACGTGCAAATTTGTTCATTCGTTCTAGCAGTTTTATCGTGCCTTTTTTGTTTCCGGCAAACAACATTTAGTTGCGAGACACGCTGACTTGATGATCAGAGTTGGCTTTTTTTCATAAATTATAGCGGTGATGTCACTAGTAATTTGGCATTTAGTTCAACGTGCATAAATTTAGTAATAGGCAAATGAAATAAACATAGCTATCTTTTATTATCTGTATTTGTCTTGGTTTCCACGGGACAGGCCTAGCCTAGTGTGGGACCATAGTTATGTTTCTGAGTATCTGTATATGTTAATAAATTAATATTTAATTTCATTTAATAAAAATAAACTGAAATAAAAGACAGACCGCGTACCCGCGGGCGAAACTGCGAGCACAGTTCGTTAATAAAAAAACAAAATGTGCAGTGTATGCAGTGCCTTACTTAACTTTCAAATCAATCTCATTGAACCTGTTTAGAGGTTTTTACATGTAATTAAGTAATGATTGAATTGAGCTGTGAAGGCTGCTCACGATTCCAACAAATTAATTCACGACATGTTTTTGAAAGTAAGTTGGCCTAACCGGTACTTATTACCTCTTACTGGTAGTTTTTAATCGAAACTAGGCGATTATCAGTCGTAAACTTTATGCGTATTTGCATTGACGATGCAACGATGTAATATTATTACCGAAATCGCTATAAAGATAGAAATATGAACTCTTATGTGTACGTGTAGGTAAAGTTATATTATCTCTACCTAATTGCACGATAGAGCTGAAATTTCATGTCGTGACAAAGATAAACCTTGGATTTAATTTAAAATCTATCGTATCCCCAATGTAGTGTCTATGCATTTGCATCACTAAGGCATAATAACAGGAATATGATTTACAAAGAGACAGACTACTGGAAGACTTGGCTAAGGGAAAGGCTGTAGCTTAATTGGTAATTAAAAAATAGTCTGGATTTTCTTGTTACATTAAGCCAACAGTTACTCAATTAGCAAGTTTAGATATACTTAAACTTCCCATAGATCAAGTGACCACTACGCTGACCCACAAACACGGATGCAAACAAATCAAAAACAAAGATTACGTGACGCTATGTGTGCCGTGTTGCGTCATTAGTCTTGTCTTGCTCGCGCGCATCTGGCCGGGCGTAGCACTGTCTCGTTCTAGCGCGGCGAAAGTGCACAGCTGATCGCGCGCCGAGTGATAATGATAACGTTATCTCACCTCTAACAGATCAATGCCTCAAGTCTAGGGGCTCCATTTTTAAACTGACAATAGGGGTGCAGGCACTAAATAAAATTATCAATAATTATGTATTTTCTTGAAAAAGGATTAAGATTCTAGTCAAGTGGAGAAAAAAGCAACGCAAGAGGTTAAATAATCCTAAGTGCAAGGCCTGAGTGGACGCCCCGCTCAGAGCGGGGCGTCGAGCGTCCATATAAATTGCATTTGTTTTATATGGACGCTGCACGCCCCGCTCTGAGCGGGGCGTCCACTCAGGCCTTGCACTAAGTGTTAACATACCCCGTCTGTCTCTTTTCCGCAAAACGCACCTTCATATTAAACGGTTGTCATTTACTATGACGCTCGAGGTTCGTGACGTCATGATCTTCTTTCTCTCTCTAACAAGCAACATTAAAACGGTAGTCGTTTCGGAATTTTTTGAGAGTTTTGAATGGGATTTTCGTCATTAGGCATATTTTTTGCCTTCTTTCTTTTGAAGTAATAAGACATTTTCAGTGTACATCCGTATTTGATTGAATTTTCTTTTTTTCTCATTTGAATATTGCGTCTCAATCAGACCTACTTGGCTATGCGTTCACGCAAAAAAAACGCTTGCACTTAGACGATTTACACATCAATTCATCGTTATTTCTTTATTCTTTTGAATTGGTTTTAAAGGGTAGTTAAAAAGGTAAAAGGCAGATAAGTATACCTACCCGTATACAACTAATTACCCATCATTAATGTGCCGTTCGGGTTGTAAGGTGATTTGGTAATCGGTTGCTTTTAAAACTATCAATAATTTTGTTCGAATTTCGTCTTCCATAAATTACCAAATATAGTAATTTGTAAAATAAAATACAAATTATAAATGACCTAAAATGTCAATCGGATTTTAATATTATTAAAGGACCAATTGGACCAAAGTACTCATAAACTCGTGTCTTGATAGGTCAAATTAAAACCAAGAAAGTGAAAGGACATTAATACATTCAAATATGTATGGTGAATTTGCATTCATGGTGATTAAAGTTGCCATTAATCCAACAAAATATCCGCAGGAAACGAATAATTAGACATACTCGTACGACATACAATCGGTATTCTTCTTTCTACTGTGTATATTATTATTTCCTATGCAATGTAATACATAAAATGATGTCTTTATGTAGAGGTACCTACTTATAAGTCCCAAAAATTGAGTGGAAGTTGATAAACAGTGTTCGCCGACAGTTCCAATCTGTCCACTGACGGCGCCCTTGACTCTGCGCTTGCGCCACGGCGCGGGTCGCCATTCGACACAGATTTACATTTATTGCGCTTTTTGTATCGAAATTGAATTAATGCGTGTCATGATATTTGGAGGCAAAGTTCGTGGTTTGCGAGGTTTCTTTAACCTGTTGTGATGTAAAGCGCGCTAGCGTGGCCATGGAAGTATACAAACATCTTGACGTCTCTAAAGTTATTTTTAAAATTTTATATAAAAGCCTTATGTGTCATTTAACCTACATTCCCAAAATCATGTTAGCAAATATAGTGTGAAACAAAATTTTAAATGGACGTATGTTCTTTATTTTCCCATAAACATAATTGGAGGAAATTTAATTGTGCATCTTGCTATCTAAAGAGCTAAGTTTAACGATCTGATAACTGGTTTGTGTAATTTATATTCATCAAATTCAGTAACAAGAGATCTTTATAATAACTGTGTTACCTACTCATCAACGAAATTTTGCAAGAGGTAATTATGCCGAGACAAACCGCATGCGGAGATATGACGCCACCAGAAGTCGGGGGCGATGACCGCTGACATATAGCCATATCATTAAGGTATATAATTCACAGGGCAATCCATACACTTATGTTGTGTAGCAGGAAACGTAAAGAGCAAGGCTTCCCGGCATCATAATAGTACATTACTACAGAGGCCGGGAAGTAAGGGGTTGTCGGCCGAGTACATATAGACGGCCGAGCGTAGCGAGGTCGGATAGTTATGAGGCTGGCAACCCCTTTTCACGCCGAGGTATGTATAGTGCTTTTCTTAAACATCCAATGAAATAAATAAAAAAAAACTCCAAGAAATAAAACTTTAATTTTCATGGCTGAAGCCCATTACGAAGGTCGCAACGTAAATATTTTATGGCATGTTTGACAAAAAAACTTTTTTGGCAACTGCTTCCAGTTCACAGGCAGCAATGATGCTGGTTATATGATTCATTACGTAAAGATGAGATTATTCATTTGTATTATATACTTATATACTAGCGACCCGCCCCGGCTTCGAACGTTACTATATTATACATATAAACCTTCCTCTTGAATCACTCTATCTATTAAAAAAACCGCATCAAAATCCGTTGTGTAGTTTTAAAGATCTAAGCATACATAGGGACAGACAGCGGGAAGCGACTTTGTTTTATACTATGTATGTAGTGATGTCGTAAAAAACCAGACATAAGTATGAATAATTTATAACAATTATGTTTTATGCGTTACCAAATAGCGCTATGAAAAAGGTGTTATATTCAATTACATCTGTAATCTCACAATAATTATCCGCAATAGACGGCGGCGCATAAATTAATGCATCGCATGAGGCAACAACAACATGGAAAGTGATGAGTAGATACGTGACGCAACGCATGGGAGTGACGCAACGTGACCACGGCGGGTCCAGGGTTTGAACCTCGCCCTGGTGTCATTCGTCCATGTTAGGCCGTGTTTCCTGTCACGGAGCCTTCGCCTACCGACATGGCCGGCAACCTTCAGGGAAACCTTTATAACAATCTCGTTCGTGATCAATTTTTTCAACCATTTTTATAATTAAGTTTAACTTCCGTGGCTGTATAAATAAACTTAGGAATGCTTTTATTTGCAGCCAGATTTTTAATCAAAATATTTGTTTTTATATGACGTTAAAAAAAACAATTCCCTACTTACGAAGTTTCGTGTTTTCATTTGGCATTTGGCAAATATAGTCGATACGTTAGTACAGTATGACGCCTATGCATGGGTTTGGAGTGAGCGTCATGTCTCGGAACAGTTTGCATTCTATTACGTCACGTCATTAGCACTCACTTCTTGACAACTTGCTCATGCGCACTTGGATTGAGTTGTTTGATTTTATAGTCGCTGCACAAGTCAACCACTTCATGATTGCAAAACGGATGGTAGGTGAATATAACTAATTAATTGTTAATTAGACTATAAATCATAGATTATTATATTTTATTGAGACAGGTAACGGGGTAGCGAAATCAGGGCCAGAACAATATAACCACGATATCTGCTATTAGACTCAGAGCATTTAATGACCCTACTTGCTTGAATTTGATGTGAAGCCATTTCGATAAGGTGATGTGATGTGATGGCGCAAGTGTGAAGGGTGACGATGTCCGATCACCTCACGACCTGTGGCCAAGAGCATTCTAGTGTTTTTAGTCTGAGATAATGAGAATAAAAATATGAGTTCCAGTTCTCGATATGGACCTTTTAACGACTACATTCAGATCCGCGCGACGGAGCGGTGCTACACAAGTTATCCACTTTATGATTGCAAAACGGATGGTAGGTGATTATGACTTATTAACTGTTAATTAGACTATAAATGACAGCTTACTATGTTTTAGTGAGACTTGTAAGGGGGCAGCAAAAGTCAGGGCCAGAACAATTTATCCGCGATATTTGCTATTACACTCAGAGCATTTAATGACCCTACGTAAACGAATTTCATGTGAAGCCATTTCTATAATAAGATGATGTGATGTGATGGCGCAAGTGTGAAGGGTGACGATGTCCGATCACCTCACGACCTGTAGCCAAGAGCATTTTAGTGTTTATAAATAGTCTGAGAAGATGAGAGTAAAAATATGAGTTCTAGTTCTCGATATGGATCTTTTAACGGCTGCACTCAGATCCGCGCGACGGAGCGGTGCTACACAAGTTAACCACTTTATGAATGCAAAACGGATGGAAGGTGATTATGACTTATTAACTGTTAATTAGACTATAAATGACAGCTTACTATGTTTTAGTGAGACTTGGAAGGGGGCAGCAAAGTCAGGGCCAGAACAATTTATCCGCGATATTTGCTATTACACTCAGAGCATTTAATGGCCCTACGTAAACGAATTTCATGTGAAGCCATTTCTATAATAAGATGATGTGATGTGATGGCGCAAGTGTGAAGGGTGACGATGTCCGATCACCTCACGACCTGTAGCCAAGAGCATTTTAGTGTTTATAGTCTGAGAAGATGAGAGTAAAAATATGAGTTCTAGTTCTCGATATGGATCTTTTAACGGCTGCACTCAGATCCGCGCGACGGAGCGGTGCTACACAAGTTAACCACTTTATCATTGCAAAACGGATGGTAGGTGATTATAACTTATTAATTGTTAATTAGACTATAAATGATGAGACTTGTAACGGGGCAGCGAAGTTAGAACAATATCTGCTATTAAGCTCAGAGCATTTAATGGCCCTACGTGCTTGAATATGATGTGAAGCCATTTCGATAATAAGATGATGTGATGTGATGGCGTAAGTGTGACGATGTCTGATCACCTCATGACCTGTGGCCAAGAGCATTCTAGTGTTTTTAGTCTGAGATAATGAGAATAAAAATATGAGTTCCAGTTCTCGATATGGACCTTTTAACGACTACACTCAAATCCGCGCGACGGAGCGGTGCGAGATACACTTGCACAAGATCAAGGCCTCGGCGCGCAAGTGCGTGTGCGTGTTGTGGCCACACAAACTCACACTAATACACGCCACGTGGCGATGCCAACGGAGATTTTATATCGCTCGCAGCACACATTAATCTCATCTCATTATCATCGCATTAAGGCTGCGCTGCGTCTAGGTGCCACCATGACAGTGCGAAGGTGGTCTACTCAATTCATTCTTAAACATGACTTATTCTAATATGGCATTTTCTTTATAAAAAATGTTATATAATACCCCGTAATTTATGTTAACGGCTAAAACTTAATTATGTAAGTATGGTCATTACAAGCCTGTTTGACCCTTCACATGTTAGGATCCATGGCGGTAATGAGGCTTCTCAGTGGCTAACGGTGGCGTTAAGTTGATTATGTTGTAAATTACGCGCCGACAAATTACTGGCTTTACAATGTATATAGGAGATGAGTATCATGCAATCATCGGTGACCTGGGGTCGCGGCCGCGGGGACCACTGGCAACACTGACACACTGACATAGGTGACATCGCCTCGCGGTTGGCACCTCTCACGCACTTGCTACTTGCTACACACATAAAGCTCATTTTGCGGTAATAGTCAGTATATTTTAGTTACATTTACTTCAGCGGTTAACTATTTTTAAATGTTTTACAATCCGTTTGTTTGGTTTGTACTTTTATGGTGAAAGAAACTTCTATGGAGAGGTGCATGCCATCTTGCTGACATGCATTTGCAATACACTTTACAGTATGTGTGATTCTCTAATAAATAGTTCTTGTGATAACTATTTTTATTCTTACTTGTAACGTCATCATCAAACGTGTGAAAATTGTATGAATAGCCGTTCAGTGACGGTTTTATTGTCATAAGGATTCGATTTCTGCTTTGTAAAAAGTATTAGTATGTTAACAGTATTTCTGTCTTCTTTTTGACTAGTTTATTAGAACGATTAGAATAATACGTGACTTAGTATGCGCCACGCCACTTCACACTTTGTGTCAATATTTGACCAGTGATTGGACCGCTGCCTAACATGAGCTAAGGTTAGGCTTCATGCGCAGTAGCAACAGTTAACGCAAAGATCATGTCTTAAAATGTAAAATACTCCGTTTTTATGGGCTTGTGTGCAAAATAGAGACAGCAACTTTTAATTATTTCCTCTGTTGATACCGGTCGTTGTTAAGCTATAGAATTAAAGCACACGACTTTCGTTTGAATGTTAGTGTACATATAACACGCGTTTCAACATTCTTAATCGAATCATTAATACCTTCTATTGATAATCTTGTTTAATCAAAGTTACTATCAGTTTGTCCAAATCAATAACATCACTGGCACTAATATCTCGTGCAACAAGTTATGTAACTTTTGGGTCCGATTCGAACGGGCGAGTCAGTTCGATGGAATCATTAGGTATTGTGTGGGGTTCATATTAGGTACCTACCGATAAAGCAGGTGTTGGATTGCGAGGGTCTCGTTAGCGTGTGGAATTGGAGCGCGGAACTAACCAGCACGAGCGTGCGGGGGTCTATTTATCGGCGTGCCGGCTAACAGCCGTGCCGAATCGCACAAATAAATCGCTATACTTTGTTAGTCGGTATTTGTTCACGATCAACAGTAGAGTAGCTTAACTGTTTAATTTTATGAGATGCTACTGTTTTTGGAAACATATGATTATATATTTGGTAAACCTCGGAACCAATTTGAAATTCAAACTGTGTCACGCGCCCGGTAAGTCATATCATAGCATAGAGACATCTCAACTTTAATACTTTCAAAATTAGAATAACAGAAATATGCAAATATTTTTGGTTTACTAGGGTTGGCTAATATTTCTGGCAGACGCAAATTTATACGAAATCGAGATGACATACGCTGATAAAGTGACAGATTGTCTGAAAATAACGATACCTTTAAATGTCCTAGCTTAGACCAATAGGTCCGCTTAGACGCCCTGCACCTTGACCCCGCACGTGCCTGCCCCACAGAAGTGTTTACCCTCCTCAGACGCATCTCGAGAGGTTAAAGTGCCAGCGGCGAGGGTGCTCGACCTCTAGCATCGCACACTGTTGATACTGTTTTGAAACATGCGTATGCTAATTGGCTTTTGGCTTGTTTTTAGAGCCACAAAGTGACATCATTCTGGCCATCGCTCCCCGGATACGTGTAAAATATCGGTTGACCATTAATCTAGTTAAACAAACGACGTGTTAAATGACGCAAGCACAGGTGCTGTACTAACTGTAGGGCAAACAATCAGCAATCCTGATCGCGCGTCAACACTGAACACTTAATGAGGTGTTTCAATTTCCTTCCAGGACTTTTCTATCACGTGTTTCCAAGTCAATGAATCAGGCTTTTACAATAAGGGCGTGGCGAAGTAGTTGATGACAAAATGTGTTTACTAGTAAAATTTATTAAAATGACACTGTCAGGATTTGCTGGTAGGAACCAGTGCACAGTGTTAAAAAAAGTTGCAAAACTTTACTAAATAACTACGCCTGAATGTTTCTACATTATGTTCTAGTCCTATCATTTCTTCTCGCCTCAAGTATCTTGTTGAGTCAGGTCGTAGGTTGCATGGTGCAATTCATTACTATTCATGGTATGGTGCCAACGCTTGAGAAATGCTTTTTTGAATGCAATAAAAGACGCTCTAACCAGTCAACACAGAAATATTGTCGTAAGCCACTTCACTGATACTTGATATCTAAAGGTGTCAAAATGCTTAAATGTGACTTATGTTCGGCCTTTTGTGTTGACGATGACGTTACGTTATTGTTAGGGTCCACAATTGAATTGTATCTTTTAGGTGGCAATTAGTGACAATAGGCGTAATTTTAAAGGGCGGGTAACAAAGAGTGAAGAGGGCAGTGTTAATGAAGGAGCGGAAACGAGTCGGAAGGAGGGCGCTTGCGCCACGCGCCGTGCGGAATGCGCGCGCGCCGGGTCACCGGGACCCGTGTTGTGCAACACGTCAGCTGTTAGCCACTATTGTTTACTTTGACTTCTGACTCGTGCTTTCTATGACACTTACAAGAGAAATTATATGTATGACCCAAAAATTAAACGGCTGTATTGAGATCGCATTTCTGTCCAGCCCCCCTATTCTGTAAATTGTTTTAAGCTCACCTCAACGCTCACCCACAAATATATCTCGATACCGCGATGCGTAGTAACCAAGGTGATCGGCGGGGTGAGCCGCTTTAGCGCGTAGCGAATAACAGCCCAGGTTGGATGATACGAGCTGAGATAACGCAGACTCGCCCGCGGTGAGTGATTGTCGGGGACAGCACACGCGCGTTTGAATGGGGCAGGAGTCGCTGTTAGGTAACTAGCTGCGCGGGCCCACGTCGATCCCAACGCGCTTTCTAATTCATTGAGTGTCATTTCATTTTGGTCCGAAATAAACAAATTTTCCGGTCGCGAGCCGATTACTTGTAATGAGCCGTGTCAGCGCTGAGGTCAGGGGAGGCGGTCACGGAGGGGGAGGGGGTCACGGTCGCGACCCGGGTGCAAGGTCACGCGGACCTCCCGGAGAACCAATAGAACATTTAAAGTTGACTCAAGAAAATGTTGAAACCCTTGTCATTTTGAAATAATAACAAAGTATTTTTTATGGCAAGGTACTTAAGGGCTTAACATTTTTGCTCGGTCCTAGGTTCTAATCCCGATGAGGACAAATATTTACGTGATGAATATTAATATTTGGTTCTGGGCCCTGGATGTTTTCTATGTATTTAAGATATTTATTTATTTTGGTTGCCAACTGTACATAAAAAAAAACTATGTGACAAATAGTCCCTGAAGAGTAATGTATTAACGATAAAAATGATATTGTTTGGGTTTCTGGTTAAGTAAGTCGTTTGTTTTGGTTGGCAGAAGGGTTGCGCAACCCCACGTGCTCGAGTCTCGGGAGGCGCGGCGCCGGCGTCGGGCCGACAGCGACAGGAATTAACCATTTCGTCTTTACAATAACAAGTAATAAACCCGTTTAAAAACCGACGGGACGTCAATAAGTGAGTACAATTGACTTTTAGAATAATGCAAATTAGACTTAAGTGAACTACCGTATGGATATTACTGAAAGTGGCAAGAGTAGCATATAAAACCAAATTGGTCATGCTCGAAAGAAAGCATCAGAGATAAATTGTAAATTATGTATTTAACGACCTTGATCGGTATCTTATCAAGTCCAAAGGCTACCATCGTGGTTCAGGCAGGGGTGGGGTGGGGGGAGTTTCCGGGGGTCGAAGCTCGGGGGCGCAATATCTGGTCCGGTCGGGGCGGCGTAGCGGTTTCAATGCTATCGAAAGTGATTTCTAGCGCGAGTGTCGAAACTGGCTCGGTGTCCGAGGTTGAGCGGTGAGGCAACGTCACAATTGCATTCCGTTTATTTCGCTTAATTATAAGTAGCGGGCGGACCCGCGCGGTGGCGCTAGCTTCACTTTCGATCTCGTTTCATAACGGGCGGCGACGCGGAAGCGTCCTTATGCAACCGCGCGGCTGTGTGGTGAGTGTGTGTGTGCGGTACGTTACCGAGCGGCGGCGGGAGCGGGAGCGGGCGACACTCACGTGGGGTCGCGGCTGAAGCGTTGAAGCCGACGAGGCGCGGACACGTGCGTGCTGGACGAGAGCGCGCGAACGAGTGAGCGACGACGGCGCCGGCGCATCGAGTAGCTGCGGCGCCTCCCCCCGCGCACGCCGCGCCCGCGCCGCCCGCGCCTTCAGCCTGAAGCCGTGTCCTGCTGACTCGGATGACTCTTCTCGCCACCGCGACCCTGCGCCGCATTGTCTAAAGCCAACAGCAGATGACTCAAGAAAACATTAGATGAAACTGCCTGACTCTGTAAATGGCATTATCCAAACATGGTATTATCGTACGGGTAGCTTATCCAGCAAGGGATCCAATTAGTAGGTCACTTTCATCCTGGAGCGCCATTTTTCATCCACCTGAACATCAACGACTAGCAGTTACAATGGGAAAAAAATAAGGTGCCTGATTAATAGTAGTAATGATAATCTCGTAGGGACATTCTGTACTCAATTAAAATTCTTAACGCGAGTACAAGTGGTACCGCGATTCACACAGCATAATGTACGTACTAACTATAAATTGCTTTGGCACCTAAACTTTACCTACCTTTAAAATTGATAGATGAGATTTGAAAAATCGTGATTAGGTAAGTCACTTAAATCTCGTATCTATAATTTTAAGAATCAAGCGATTAGCACTTTCTTTAGTTAAACTTAATGGACAATACTTTTATGTTATGTTTTTTACATAATTTCTGTACAAATACCCAGAGAGAGTACCCGTGTTCGTGTGTATAATCCTAATTTTTGGGAGTTTTGAATATAATAGCATTGGGGCATCCCTACAATTGTAGAGTCTATTGCATGTATGTAGCCCAAAGGGTAGATTAGCTGATTGGATCTCTACTTTATTTATTGATAACTTAATTGTAGGCATGATGTAGGCCTTTATGTTCATTCATAAAATATTGAATGAAAATCGGTAGGACTACAAGGTACTGAAGTAACTTACGTATATATAGATAAGTTAGCAGTTGCATTCACAAAACCAATAGTTGGTTATTAAAGTTATTACCATACATCTTGCACGTAGTAATAATAGGTTACTAGATAATATACTCGTATCTACGTAACCACTACAAGAAACATACTCATTGCGTTGGCTAACATGAAACTAATGAAAAATTGAAGGATAAGCTAATTTAATGGTATATTTCATATTATGTTTCTCCATTATGTGCACGAAACAGTATTGTTCACTTACTGATTCGATTGGTATTGTAGTTGAACGGTTACGTTACGCGTTACTGACAGATATAATGAAAAGCACAAATCTGCACCAAAGCTGTACAAATGAACTCTATGTATATAATGTGTAACTTACACATTAGTGAGCAATGCGCATTAGGATGTATAAGAATAAAAAAATACAACAATTGCAAACCTCGTCTCTGATCCAGAAAATCTTGAACTACGAGTAGCTATGCGTCAAAACGGACAGAATCCCGAGAGGTATTCCCATCTCCGTTATATTCCAGTAAGCATAATTATGTGTTGTGTCGAACTTAGCGTATAGGCACTTATTGATTGCAAAATTTGGCTCTCGGTTGTGATTTGTGTTCCGGGGTTATTGTCCTATAACCTTTTAAAGCCTTCGATTCGTATGACTAGAGTACTCAAAATGTAATTCGGCGGACAATACCTGCTGCGGTACAGTGATGTCCTGAAGAATTTGTCTGCAACCGGCGTATCATGTGAGTCGTGGGAGGAGCTTGCTAGTCGGAGATCAGACTGGCGAACTGCTGTCAACACGGGGCTCAGTAACTTTGAAAGTACTCGTCTCGAAAATCTTGACGCCAAACGCCAGTTTCGTAAAATTCGGCCCAAGCCCTCTTACCATTACTCGTACACTTACAAGTCTTACAACTCAAGTGGAGACCTTTATTGTTTTTCATGTCACCGGAGCTTCAAAACCAAGTTTGGATTTGCGAGTCATTCTCGCGCCCATGCACGCAAATAATAACTTTTACAATCGTTTTGTCAGGATGTCGCCGTCAACGGATGCGTCTGGGTGGACATCATCATCATTCATCATGTGTGTACGACAGCCGGGTTCATACCTATCTGACTGATTGATTGCTCCCTGACGCCTGACATTAAAGGAGCCGTCACATCAGAGCGTATCAGATTATTGTGAATCTGACTGTATGGAGTCTCTAAAGCCTCTTAGACACTGGCGCGGCCTGCGGTGGCGGTCAGTACTAACTTGACAATAACTGACCGCCACGGCCACGGCAGACCGCGCCAGTGCGTTTCAGGCTTTTAAATGTTTATAACCGATATTGTTCTGTCGTTTGCTGTTTTCGCCCTCTGGCCAATTCACGCTGTCCGCGCCGACTAAAGGGTACTGTGAGGCCCGGCTTGCAGTTAAGCCCTATCCAAAAAAAAAAAAAAAATGTTCTGTCGCGTACCAAAATTATTTTCATATCTGATAACAATCTAGTACGGTAAGTGTGGATGGTACCTATAAAAATCAAATTCTAAGATTAAATATTGTAATTGTACCTAATTGACAATTGTGAATGAGAAGTATAATACGATGGAGCCTGCACGCGATGTAGTCTTGGTCCGGGGTGAGTGGGGACGGGTGTTGCGCCATTTCCGCCGGTTTTGGCGGTAAGAGGCACTTCCGGCGCCGCGCCCTCTCGCCAATGTGGTCAAACAAACAAGATCAATAAACCTTTAAGCATATTTACCAACGCCCTGCTGACATGTTTGAGAAAAACCTTGTTCTAGGTGTCTCCTATAAAAATAATGAAGTACGAGTATATAAATAATACTCATGCGAAATGGGTACAGTCAAGTGCAAAATCGATTCAATCCTCTCATAAATATGGTACTACTGAAACCTTAATCCGCTGACATAAGAGCCATGGGACATATTTATGACTAAGTTGTATGCACCCATATTTTTACACTTGACTGTACTGTTTGCATAGCGTTTCTATGCAATTAAAATGACTTGTATGATGTCTGTATTATCGGATTCGGTCGCAAAATGGAAGCAAATCTTCACTTTATTCTAGTGACCGTTTATACGGTTTATGGCTCGAAATTCTCTGCTCGAGACTCATTCCTTGGATATTTTGACTGTTTAACATATATCCCACGAACTACTTGATCATTATAAGTACCTACTCGCTTTCCTGGCTTGTTGTTTTGTATTCAATTCAAACGTCGATATATTTAAACGCAATGGGACTTCCTGACAAGTAATGTGCTTAATCATATGTGTAATGAGCTTAGACATTCGCGCTCAGACCTCCAACGTAGGTATGTGTTGTTCTCGTTGTGTAGAGTAAATATCTGATACGGTCCGATTACGCTTTATTATTATTATTACTTTTCGATCGAAAGTAATTCTGTATGTCGTTCTGTTACCTTTTCACGCCGCTTAACCGATTGAGATTAAATTTGTTTCGATCGAAAGTAATTCTGTATGTCGTTCTATTACCTTTTCACGCCGCTGAACCGATTGAGACGAAATTTGGCATGGAGATAATTTGAAACCCTGAGAAAGACACAGTATTTAAATTATTTATCTAGGAAGATCATTCCTGAAAGGACCAAGTTTATTATTATTGTTGATCGTGGGCCTTATATGCCGCTTCGACCAGGAAGTGATCTATTGTGGCACCCGTTTTTATTGAGTTCACCGTTTAGGCCTTTGCCTCCAGGAAATTCCAGATTATTTGGGCGATGATATGTTGTAGGACTTGCCGGCCTAGGTAAGTACTTCCTTTGTACATGAGTGGTCCGCAGGAGCAGAGTATGTGCAACAAGGACGAAGTTACCTACAGGCTTTATAAAACAAAAACCATTTCACGTTGACAATGTTTTTTTTGTTCATCGCATGCCAATGCGATATCATTATGTTTCGCTCGTTCTGTTCTGATACGTTTGCTTGGCGTGCGCAAAATTTAATAGGATGAACCTTCGAACGATATTAAATGAAATCTGCACAAAGCAGACGCTTTTCCACGTGCGCCATTACCAAATTTTGCAAAAAGAGCACGCGCGAATAGTAAATAACTGATTTGTATTCAATAGCATATTGGTGAGGTAGGGCACAGCGAAATGTCATCCCGCTCGAATGTGGAGCAGCCCAACTGGGGAAGTACCTCCGCCTTGCAGAAGACCACAGCCATAATAACACTACACTTGCTCTGTAGTAGTGTTGTGTTCCTGGAGGTGAGCAAGGTCGCCAGAGCTCCCGAGGATGCGTTGTGTTGAGAGCGAGGGAATTGTTCCTTCAGCTCTCAACACAGCGAATCCTCAAATATATCAAGGGTCGGCAGCGGCTATGTTACTCCTTTGGAGTTGCATGCGTCTATAGGCTGCGGTGTCCGCTTATCATCAGGCGGTCCGTACGCTTGCTTGCCACCGTCGTTGTATAAAAATATATATATATGAGTGATTAGATCAGTTCCCCAAACGCGTTAGTTCCGCGTAGCAGAATTTCCATTCGCGTTTGCCCCCACTCGAGTTTGTTTTCGTTCATTTATGTCACCATTGGCATAGTTCCCCAAACGCGTTAGTTCCGAGTACCACCATTTCCAGTCGCTTTTTTCCCCACTCGAGTTTGTTGTCGTTCATTTATGTCACCGTTGGCATACTTCCCCAAACGCGTTAGTTGATATGATAGACTGATTGTTTTCCAGTCGCGTTTTTTACTATAGGTATACTTTTTTTTTCAATCACACGCATTAATGCCATATATGCGCAAAACGACACATATCCAAAACCGTTTTTGAACTGAGCATAACCAGAACCCTGATTCTACTCCAAGGCAGGTCGGTGTAGGTACGACGACGAGCGAAGCGAGGAGGAGTGTTAGGTGAACCGCGACCCTAAAGCGCGCAAGCTGAGCGAGCGAAGCGAGCGTGCCGCGGTAGCGGCCGGCGAAGCGCCAGAACCGACTTTATGGGAAAAAAAATCCGTAAAGTCGGTTCTGGCGCTAAGTACGGATAAGTACGCTATTAGGAAATTATGATTCTGGTAATATTCGCGAACGATAAACAAAAGGATCGGATAAGTACGCTAATAGGAAATTATGACACTGGCATTATTTATGAATGATAAAAAAGGAGAATGGGTAAAAGTTCGAGTGGGGAAAAAAGCGACTGGAAATGGTGGTACTCGGAACTAACGCGTTTGGGGAACTATGCCAATGGTGACATAAATGAACGAAAACAAACTCGAGTGGGGCAAACGCGAATGGAAATTCTGCTACGCGGAACTAACGCGTTTGGGGAACTGATCTAGCTACTCATATATATATATATATATCTAAAAGACCCCTTAAATTTAAGAAGATTTCTGGTATACTACATAATTTCGAAGCGTTATTTGTCCAAAAGCTTCGAATCCCGGCTCGTACCAATGAGCTTTTTATGTACGGAATATTTACCGTTAGCTTTTCGGTAAAGAAAAAATCGTAAGGAAAGCGGTCTAATCCCAATAAGTTCTTGTTTTCCCTCTGGGTTGGAATGTCAGATAGCAATCACTTTCGTTAAACTAGTGCTTATGCTAAATCTTGGGATTAGGTGTCAGAGCGGACACCCGGGAATAACTAGGAGAATAACGATGATTTGTCCAAAATAATAATTCTTTTAAACCATATTTCGCTGAACATTTATTTTTAAAATTTAGGGCTCCGTACCTTAAAATTTCTCATCACTTAGTAGCCCTCCTTTCTAAGACAGTTTTTCAGGAACGCATGGAGATATCAAGCTGATAATATTATCAAATACAGTTACGCAATCTCTTGAAGCTGTGGAAAAAATATACTTCTAAGTCTATGTAACCGTGTAATCTATACATATAAATATAATAAAGCTGAAAATGGTCGAAAGTCTGTACAGAAAAGATATTCGAAAAAAAGTTAGCTGGGGATACTTAGAATCGATAACAGGAACGCGTTCCAACAGTTTTTAGATTTTTTATCTGTTTGTCTGTTTATGTGTACGCGCATCACGTGAAAACGGCTGAACGGATTTTGATGCAAACTTTACTTATCTGTCGAGATAATCCCCGGCCAGGTTTTAGGCTCTAAAAATTATAAAGATAAGGCTACAAATGGGTTAAAAAATGGGGTTGAACTTTGTATGGGGGCGTCCACAAATTATGTAACGCAAATTGGAGGGGGGGGGGGGGGGGGGTCCGGCCAAGCGTTACGGTCCTGTTACGTTGGGGGAGGGGGGTGTCAAGGTTTGCGTTACGTCACGCTCGATTTTTTATAATAGTATACTTAAAAAAAGTTTAGTTTTTCACATCCCTAGTTTGCGTTATTTGTCTAAGAAAATATTGGATACCGAAGCCGATACCAATTGTGAGAGCGATTCTGATTCCGATTTACCCTTAATAGAATGTATAAGAAATGGAACCGAAACCCGTTCATAGATGATTAAATTTCTTGATTCCTTGAAATTTAAGAATTTTGCGTTATGTAATTTGTGGACGCCGCCTATGGGAACTCCTTGAATCCATTAGCTAAAGACTTAAAAATTTGCAAGCATATACTTGACTAGAAATTAAAAAGAACCCTATTCAAACTTTTAGCAAAATATAGATAAAATGTGAAAAAAATTCGGGATGTATAATGTGCTAGGCGGCTAAACACTATATATTAACTAAAACCGGTTGATACCTCCACCGATAGCAACTATTAGACATTAGAGACCTAATTATATTGGAACTTCAGTCACTGACGACGTCGCTGTTGATATTGAAAAACCAGCAACCTTGATCTCTGCCTTCCTATCTATTTGCTATGAAATCAGAGGTTGTTTGTTAGGTTGAGTTGAATACTTATCTCGAATTATCATGCTTCCCCAACGCCAAGGGATGTGGGTATAAAATTTGGACAAAACGCGGCATTTCGCGGAGAATTAATATATACTCAATTCTCCGTGGAATCGGTACCAATTTTTTTTACATAGAAAACTCCTGTGACTTTCTGAAATATTATTGGGAGCGCATAAGGAGCGCTCCCTAAAGGGATGCTTTGGGCCTTTCATTCTAACGTAAAGCTAGGCATTTGGCCTCGCTGCCACCTGGGATAGTAAGTAGCCTTCAGCCCCCGACCGGTTTCTTAGGCTTGATTTGGACCTTTCATTGTTATGAGAAGCTCGGCCTTCGGCCTCGCTTGCCTGGCCGCTCACCTTTGGGACTTTGATCTCCGGTTTCGCTTGCAAGACACCTGGGGATAGTATGTGTCCGTGGGGGCTCACCCACGGGCCTTCAGCCCTCCAATGAATAGCTTGGCCTACGGCCTCGCTTGCCTCGCCGCTCACCTTCGGCACTTTGACCTCAGGTCTTGCTTACAAGACACCTGAGGATAGTGAGTGTCCGTCGGGCTCGCCCTAGGGCCTTCGGACCTGGGGCTCGCATAGGGAGCGCTCTCTAAAAGGATACTTTGGGCATCTATTTAATATTATTGACGACCAAGTTTATGAGGGTGTTTATTTAGATTCGAAGAGAATTTGAACTGTATACCAGCGCACAGTCTATGGAAATTAAATCTTTATTTTCAATTAATAATTTATACGCGTACGAAGTCGCGGGCAGAAGCTAGTCAATAAATACTTACTACTATATTTAATGCTGTATAATTATCTATGGTAAGTACTAGCAAAATTATAGAGTCCACGTTGCCCTAGAATCATGAAATTTGGTAAGAAACAATGGGTTTTGTTTTAGCACAAGTAGGTACAGTCGTTAACAAAGAGAAAGACACGGCCAAAGTTCCAAAAAAATATATATACGACCTTAATGTTACGCCAATCAAGTCATTATTGTATCTTCGAATTAAACTACCAAATTAATTAATTGGAGTTTTTATATTCTTAGATTAGTCTTGTATACACAATAGACTTCTAATCGTGAACTAAGTCATTATTCCAGTTTAGTTAAATCCAGCCTAAGTAGTGTTTATAGTAGGTACTTGTGCTTCCTAAATAGTCTTCATCCAGGCCTTGCCAGTATTGATGCAGGTCATTGTCCGCCGCTGAAGATCACGCACGCACACACGCGCACAGTTACGTCAGCGTCAGCGCGGTTACGTGAGCGCACGCGCACACGCATGGTATCTGTGTAAGTAGAACGCGGACGCGCGGATGTGTGCCGCGGTCGGCGCATCTGGAGCAATCTGCACACTGCTTTTTGGCAGCGGTCAGTTGCATCGATGCGGGTTGCTGGATTATGGTCAGGGAATTTATAATATAACTGACACCGCTGTGTTCTAGTTATGGAGTGATTTTGCAGTTAAATGGGTCAAGCTGACACATAGGCCTCGCATTCCAATTTGTTTCAATAAAACTTACGTATGAATGAGCGCGGGACACAATATATTAAACTCAAATGCTCTAGTTACTTAGAAACTCAATTAAATGTGTTTACCACTTTTTAAGTTCGTGAAATTAGTTCTGATGCTGGGCATAAAATATACTCGTAAATGAAGTAAGAACGTCGAATTTATCTACAGTTAGATAGGTACACCACATAAAATAAATCTAAATTGCCTCTGATATAGTGGGTTAGGTATTTCATGCACTAAACTGTCTAATTCACTATTTTGAGGCAAGATTTTACACACACATTCGTCAACTGTTTAATGAGATGATTCTAACGATAATGGATTGATCATTTATAAGTAAGTAATTTCTGTGGCCATTTTGCGTCCCAGGTCATTGCAAATCATCATCATCATCATCAGAGATCATTCAGAGACTAAATAATATTTCATTACATAGGAACCTTCCTCGCTGCGAGGCGTTCAGGATTCTATACCTACTTTTGATAGAACCATTCGCTTGTCGGACACAATTTAATTAACTACTAAGTGCGATTTCAAAACCAACTATACCTGATTGAATTTCATAAATAGTGTTAGAATCCTAAATTAAAATGTTGATTAAACTTTGGCTTTGGGAGAATCTTTCCATCACAAAAAAGGCGTTAATAGCTCACATAATACATGTATTGTATTATCTATGTATCAATGGTATTGGAGGTGTCACTTTTGCCATGTAAATATTTATGTCGAAATTTATATGATCTGACAGCTATTTTATTTCCAAACGCATTGCGATTGAATAATACTGTCAGCAGCAGAAGTAGCTATTCGTGAGAGCGGTTAAAGAACCTGCACACGTACAATAGATTGTGAATATTGTTTTTGAGGAAGTCCTCAAACAAACAAGTCAGGCCAACTTAATGCAGTCAGGCCAACTTAATGCAGTCAGGAACAGTAACGAGTGTTACTGTTTCTGACTGCATGAACTGCAGTAAGTTTTATCGTCTAGCTCCTGGTTGGCACATCAGCGACGTACATAAACAAAATAAAATCTTTCTTTGACTTTCATGGTGCTACTCGTAATCGTCAATTTCGCTCTTCTGGCATTCTATCTCTATCTATTCCTCTTCACCGTACTGGCTTTATGCCCAATTCTTTCACTGTGCAGGTGGTTCGTCTTTGGAACGGCCTCCCCCCGCGATCAGGAAAGCCCCGAGCAAATTCGCTTTTAAGAAATCTGTGCGTAATTTCTTTGCTGGCAGATCCGAGTAGACTAAAGGTTTCAGGTTTGAAAATTTCGCTTGTAAGTATGCATGTACTGTATATTTATGTATATATTTATTTGTGTATGTAAGTTTCTATTTTATTTATGTAAGTATATGTATGTATTTGTATAAATATGTTGTATAAAGGAGTACCGTAATGTTCTTTTTTTTAGTTGTTATTTGCACTGCCCACAATCTTTTCCGCTTGCTTTAAGGTTTGACTGGTAGAGAATGTAATATATATTAAGTCCGCCTTTTGTACGATAAGTTGTTCTTTTGTGCAATAAAGTTTAAATAAATGTACCTAGTATTTATGGCAGGTTACTATGGTTCAGTGTGGCAAGTCCCCAATAAAATTGAGTAACGCGGATTTCATTAATGTTGCAAAGGGTCCTTGGACCAAGATGTGACAAATTATATTATTCACATATTTCATTGGAATAATCAAACTCATTAGCGTCGACTCCATAATCAATCTCTCTTGTGTCGCGTCGGTGCCTTGTGTTGCGTACAGCAGGCATACTAATGCGCGCAGACAATAGGGGCGACTCCGGGCGGGTCGACTGTCAACAGTTAAAGGGTACCAGTGACAGTAAGGTCATCATGACAGCTGTCATTTCCCAGCAGTGTCAGGAAACTGGGGTCGAGTGTGAAACGTAGAAACTGTTTCAGTGCCGTATTGTAATTAGCTAATCATGGCTGTTTAGTATAATGATAGTGAAATAAGTTATAACCAAATAAACGATGACTCCGTGTTATGTGCGTCTAATTAATTATGCATGTTTGATGTCCATGCATTTAGTATTAACCTCGTTCGTAGTCTCAAAAAAATGTAGGCATCGATTATATATTTTTAATAAAGTGCTGGCCTCTATCTGTGCCTTGGCTTAGTTTTCACTGGCTCTGAAAACTAGATTTAGATTAAGCAGCATTAAATGCGCTTGCGCAATCAGATCCGTGCCAGTCGCGCCGGGTCTGTTCCCGCCCGAGGCTGTCAATGTGCACACTATATAGTAAATTTCCACTCGGCGCAAACCTCAATGAATTGCATTTACGAGGTAATAATACGCAATCTGGGGGGCAATCTGAGTCGTACATTCACAATTCAACTTGATCGTTATTGTCATTCAAAGTTTAAGTTTGGCGCAAGTAGCAAAATAATTAATTTGAAATGCTAACCGTCAGTCTGAGATCGGCTTTAGCGTTAAGTTGCGATAGTTACGATAAAACTTATGCAAGTTGTTGATTCCCGGATCAGCATCGGTTGCACCACCAGGGTTTGTCCGCGTAAAATGAAGCATGTTTGTGAAATGAGGAAAATCCGATCCGGATCTAGCCCCCTCGCCATCTCGGTGTGTACATGTTTATGATGCTGACTTTACATCACCAAAATCATGTTTGTAGTAAACCTTTTATACTTTGTTTCTATTAAGTGGCAGTATCGAAAACAAGATTAAATATATTAAACTAATCTTAAAATCTAAATTGGTGATCAATCTTGTTGATGTTGCAAGTGTCACTGGACCGATGCGCAAGCGTCGCCCGCGTCTTCTCGAGCTGTGCCAGGCTGGCTTGCATAACGCTTGCATGCACATTTATTGATATGAATGTGTGTAATGCGATTAACTATTAGGAAATCAAACGATTATTCAGTTTCTTTGTCCTTCGGTTTTATGGCAGAGGCAAGACTATACTTAGAAGGTACTTTGATGTTTTGAAAATAGAATAATCATGACGTTACTTTTTTTGGTTATTGCACCACGTTAGTAGGTACTTAGTACCATAGCCTCACCGGATAGTTCCGAAATGTCCGCCGGCACTAATAATATTAACTTTGCCAGTGTGTCAATATTGTAACACGCTTCCATAACTATTATTTCGCAGTGGGAAAAGGATTTGTGTAACTCTTACATTGTTTATTCTAATTTTCGGACAACATATAATTGGTTAAATTTCCGTGCAAACTAATAATTACAATATCCGTATGGTATTCTTATGTAGGTAAATGTTACAATTTCAAAATTGTACATTGATTATTGATTACCTATCGCAAAAGGGGTAGGCTGAACTTATGAAATTTACTTAAAAATAATTGTGGTGCCATTTTCGTATGCCGAAATTTGTTAGAAACTATTAGACCTTCAATTTTGTTTAGTGGCCTACGCTAGGCAAGAAATTGTCAAAATTTTCATGATAATATCCTTTTATTGGGATGCCTTACTTCAAAAGCTATATTCAACCTGCTATGTCTACGTGTGGTCTCATTATATCATAAGTTCATAACAGTGGCTGCTTAGACAGAGACAATCCAAGCTTTTAAAATATTTTCACGTGCGTCCATAGAATTTTCAAAAAACCCAACTGCTTTTTTTTTCAAATATTATAGCCTATGTCACTCCCACAATTAAGAGGAATCCAAGGACACCTCATATATCGAAATCCGTCAAATGGTTTAGGCTGCAGGGCGTGCCAAAGAATAAGGTCACATACATACATACGCTGGAAAAACATAACTCTCCTCTCCTTCAGCAGGCGGGTAAAAACACTAGTCATGCTTGAGGAACTTTCGGTGGGGGGTTCTACCCACGCCATTTCCTCCTTTACCACCTTCCCACGTCCTTTGCTATTTCACTGTGAAATAGCAAAGGAATATACATAATAGTTCTGTAAGCGGGCGGATGTTTGGTGAGCCGAAGCGGTTTACTGCGGCGCGGCGCGGCGAGAAGATAATCTGCTAGCTAAAGTAACGTGAACTTTTGAGTTCATTGATATTCCCAGCATACATTTTATTTTAAAACCATTTAAAGTCGCAAACTTATTTATTACTGTGTACTGTGCGTTCATGGTAGACATAGATCTGACCACGACATAATTTACTTTAAAAACAACGTTTTAACCGACTTCAATTTAGTACCAAGCCACGAGAATATTTCCACATTCATTTTCCAATTTACCGCATGAACTGATTTCCGAGAGAAAATGCGTTGATTATTAGAGAAAAAAACCCAATCGCTGTATGTGGCCCGATAATATTTGGCACTTCATTAGATGCTATTTCAACGGAATCTTATCAGAATGCGTGACGTACTTTTGTACTTTTAAGTACATAATTGAGGAATTCCATAAGCCATCTGTGGTCTTCATCATCAATTCCACTCCACCAAATGTATGATTTCCGGGTGTAAATACACGAGTTATAATAGAACACGCGTGCCTAATACAATTGAGGAGTTCCCTCAATTTCTCATGGATCCCATATTTTAACAGAATTAAAAAAAAATGGAAGCCACCTGGAAGCATATACTTACAAACAAAAAAAAAAAATTACGAATCTGCTCATCAATGACGGAGTTCTGAGGTAACAAACATTGAAAAAAAAAAAAAATACACCCGTATTGAGAACCTTCTCCTGTTTTTTGAAGTCGGTTAAAAATAACATCATAACTAGTTTTTCTTCTCAGATAGCGGGGCTAAAGTACTAAATTTAAGCCCTAGGGAAAATATGTAAACATATTTATGATTTTGAAACATTTTAATTTGACCAATTTCAACAGTTCAACGTATTAAATCCACCAATCACAACTGTTTAAAAAACCATTTATATTTGCTATCAACTAATCAGAAAACAGATATAGGTATATATTAAAATCAACCAATCAGGAAACAGAATAAATTTCAAATAGTAGGTAGGCGTTTTTTATTCCCGAATTCACAATCATTAAAACAAATAAACACCTTTAGCCCTCTAAAGCCTCGTCCAAACGCTTAAGCGGGGTGGCCTGCAAACATGACATAAGCTATTAGATTGAGCGGAATAGACTGCTGTCTATCTCGCTTTATCTTATGCAGCGTGTGCTGTCCGCCGCGCTCGGCCGTTTGGACCCGGTTATATACGGTAAGTAGCGTTTACTCGTGGTGACAATAATTTGTATCCGTGTCAAACAGTATATTAAAAAAATCATGCCGCCAAATTGAACAATCTTTTTGCTGTGGAAATTATTATTGATTGTGGATGGATAATCTTTGTTTTCACAATTTTCTCGCAGTCAAAGTGAAAATAGAGTGTATAACTCTGGTCTAAAAGCCATATTACCGCTCCAACAATTTAAAAAAATAACCATCTCGTGGTAATATGGCTTATTTTAGCCCCTTGTCATACAATCTACTATTCTTTGCATCTCTTCTTCCTCTTTAGCGTGTAGGTATGCGCCCACCGTTGGGCATACGCCTCTCCAATTTTCTTCCATTCAGCTCGATTGTCATAGCTCGCCCGCAGACTGTTTATTTACGTAAGTACGTAGTACCTGTATAATGGGCCCTCTCATAATTATTTTACTATGATACATAATTCGTATGACATACCCAAGTCATATTCCAAACAGGGAAATCCAGATATAGTTCGCAGCCTGCTCATAAATCGCAGATAATCACGCTTTTTTAAATCGCCATTTTTAAATTGTTTGGACGGAATAATTGAATCAAAAGTGTGTTAATGTGAGACGGGTTTTATCGCCACAACATTTGGCTTTCATCACACTTGCGACAGATACAGCGCCAGCGTGGCGTATGATTTTCTGAACTTGATACAGAGTTGTACATGTCTTGTATTTTGATGTACCTGCCTATATGTAGTTAGGTGCACATACTACATTGCCATAAAGAAATCAGATACATTTTTTAAACAATAGGGATGATGACTAAGATTTTTTTGTGACGTCATTCGAACCAGTTTTTGGAGAGGAACAAATGTTTGCATGGGAGCAACTACAATTAAAGAACATAAATACCTAAAAATTTGAGATAAAGATTGACCTCGCTGGCGGCAGCGCGAAACGCTTCATACTGTGTGTCTATACAAGTGTGACGTCACATTTGTATATTTGTACTAATCATAGTATGGAAAATCAGGTAAATTGTTGTTTCGGTCGCGAAATACTGCGTTTAAGTACCTAGTTGTCTTACAATTTTGTTTCTAGAAAAGCGTAAGGATTCTATTGGTAGCTTTTAATTTACTCTTGGTCAATAAAAAAAAATGCATATTTTTTCTAAACTTTCAAGGTTCATATCTTTTTATGATTTTAATTATATTTTATAATTTATACTTTATTACGATAATTTGATGGTTTACTATCCATTTAGCATCACTACGTTATCAATTTGAACATGAGGCATCATGCCTATTACCGTCTTGTACAGTCAGCATCATAATCATGTATACACTTTTCAATCCTATCTCTGAGCAATGAGGTCTTAGAACCACCTATAATGTATACATGTTAATGTTGCAGACTGTACCTACCACCGAGTAGTCAGAAATATTCGAAATTCCAACTTAGTTTTCACACAGTCTAAATAATAGACTAGAAAGATCCGACTAGATTTCAAGTGAACAGCAACTAGGAAGTTTATATATGCGAGAGGGACGGATGCTTTATGTCCGACATAAACGCGACCACTCTTGCTAGGTTGGTAACTTACGCTGCATCTTAGTTTATTTATTAAGAACCAACAGCTATAAAACTTAATAATAACATGAATATAAACCAAAAAGCCAATTACAGGATCTCGCAGATATTTAGCTTAGGTAATACCAATTGTTGTAATAAATGTGCAATCTTATTTGGCGGCATTTACCTTACCTTTATTTAAAACCGAACCTAAAACTGCATTCACGTGTTACCAAATATAGATTTACAAAGAATAATCGTACTAATAATTTGATCACGATTACTTAACTGAATAGGTACATACTATAACGTCTAGTGTATTGCTAAATATTTATTTCTACAGAGCAATATTAGCAATTAATGGCTGCTTCGATGACGTCACCCGTGTAGCTTCCTTTTTCGCAACCACGACCGCGGGTTAATATTATGTAGAATTGCTAAAACTTACAAGATCATAAATATTCAAATTGGTAATTTTGTGTGACTTATGGCCGCTCTACGATTATTACACAGCTTTCTCAACTCCCCATCCCCACTACTGACAGGAGTCCACCGGGGTGACAATTCTTAGTGCACATTTGCAAATAGCTGTAACACTGTAACAGTTTAGTGCAATGTAGTAGACGTTGGTAAAAACTTAGAGATGAAATAAATATATCCACACCACCATGCACCATAGTGATCACCCTCCATCCAATACATACGATCCAAACAATATACGTTAATATATTATCTCGCCGCGATGGAGGATATACTTATACTACTACTAAGTGCAGGTAGTGTTATGACCAGGGCCACATTCTATTATTTCGTAATTGACAGAAGGGGATCACTTTTGTTTTATGAATGTCACAGTGGAATCACTTTTGGAATCAATTTCGAGTAGGGATATGGATATTCGTATTTAAGGTGGTTCGACGACCATACATAACGTCTTTTGACATTCGCAAGCTAACGGCGTGATATTGTAAGAAACTTATATAAAATCTTTCATAAATTGGCTTTCCATTTGTGCGAAATTCACCAGTTCCTAGAATAAACTTGTATAAACTAGAATCATTCGAGAATAATCGTTTTACCAAAGTATCACGTGACAAACTAATTTCCCAAATTATTCTAGTTTATGCAAGTTTATTCTGGGAAAGGGGGAATTTCGCGCAAACCACCTTAAAGACATCTTGTTGCGGATTTGTCATATTTATTTATTTATTTTTATTTATTTATTTTTCCATACATTTCACAGCATGACAGTAACACCAAAGCACTGTGAAACAAAAGAAATATACATATATACACAAAATAAACAATTATTATTATTATAACACAGAAGACGGTCGTGCATCCATCTTCTCGCAGCATATGTGTGCAGCAGTACTTACTCATAAATATGACCCATAGCTCTTATGTCGGCGGATTTCGGTACATATTTATGGTAGTATTAAATAAAAATATTTTTCCACTTGTCTATACTACTTCGGTAGTGACCAAGCGTGCAGCCCGCCTGATGGTAAGCGGTTACCGTGGTTTATGGACGCCTGCCACTCCAGAGAACTCGCTCTCTGACTCTTTTTAAAACCAGTACACTCCTTTTCCTTGAAGAACCCCGTACTGTACCTATAAATGTAATACTCAATTAAACATTTATATAGATAACATCATGCTTATTTCCACGCATGTCGAAAACGTGAAACAAGTCGAAAGAGATGGAATGAATACAGGCGCTGGCGGGGAATGATGTACAAGATAGGTACGTGAGCATTTCTAAAAAAGTTTATACCAATTAAGTACCTACGTCAATTAGTCTTATTCTACACTTAATTTTCCTCCTTTATTCCTTACTGTTTATGATAAATAAGGTTCTGCTATATTTATATTTTCTTAATTCAAAAGAATCTCAATACGGTGGAACGATGGTAACAAAAGAGGAAAGTAAAAAATATCTACACTTTCACTGCCAGGAACCCGCCTAGCGGGCGCTTTGTTCGCAGGCGTTTTCCTCTACTTAGCGGGCAAACTACGATTCCCGGCTACGAGCCCTGCGCTACGAAATTGTTGGCGGTGAAAGTTGACGTACGTAAGAGTCCTCAGGACGCACGACTCTCCATACAAACGTCGTTTGCGGAAACTGGTTTCTGTTGCTAGAAATTATAATACAAAAAAAAATCGGCCAAGTGGGTGTCGGGCCACGCGTCGTGTAGGGTTCCGTAGTTGCCTGTCTTTCTTAGTTACCATGCTGACAGGTGACACGCGCGCGCCAACTAAATGGTTCGTCGGCCGAATTTGTACGAAAGTTGACCTTTCTAAGTACATTTTAAGTTGGTCGACTATTACTAGTCTTTATGCCTACTTAGCCGTGATAGTTTTCTTTTTAAATTCATTATATATACTACTGGCACGATTTTTTTCACATTCCCAGTAGCAACCATTTAGCCGACAGGTAGGGGGGCACATGACTCGAACAAAAATTTGGGCTTTAAAGCCCAATATCTCGCAAACGAATCACTAATTTGAAAATCGTTTTAAAAACCCATAATATTTTTGAAGAAGCTATCCAACGATACCCCACACTATGAGTTTAACTAGAAAAATTACATCCCCACTTCAGGTGTAGGGGAAATACCCCAAAAAAGATTTTATTTTTCTGTTTTGTCGGCGGGATTGATTTATATACCCATGCCGAATCACAGTTTTCTAAGTAGTAATGGTTACTGAGCTAAGCCGAAGACGGACGGACAGACGGACGGACGGACGGCTGGCCAGACGGACATGGCGAAACTATAAGGGTTCCTTGTTGACTACGGAACCCTAAAAAGACACAAAAGACGTTTTTCATAATTATACTTTCTAGCACCAGAAAGTAGTGTCTGACCTAGACATGGCTGATCTCATTGTGTAAGTATACAAAGCTCCGTGTTATTCCAGCACGCCATTTTAAAATGAGAGCCTATTAAACTACGTTTGTATGGGGAGCCGACTTGTCTCAAGTGTCCTGGGGACTCTTTATTGGTAGAAACTTTTCTAAAAATTGTCATGTCATGTGGCAACGCACAAGGCAGCGCCCGCGCCGTGCTCGCGGTGCGCATGCGTTGAACATCAACGCGCTCGCGATCCTGACGCGCCACACTTCATTCAGTAAATAGCCCATGCAATTGCAAATATGGGGTTCGAAAGAGGACGGATGCATTTGCAAATCAAAATGCAGTTTACGGAAGAAGGTTTTGTGACCCGTTTAACAATTTTACTTTTACTGAATTCAATTGATTAATGTTCTAACATCTCCTTTTCGTTAACCGTTCTCACCGGGTGAAAAAAAATTGTTTGTTTAGGGAGTAGCATAAATATTAAACCCATATTTGTAGAAGTTAGTATAGATTTTGGCGAGGTCGTAGTAAAGGTCGACGTAATTAAATTCATATACAAATAGAATAGCAACGGAACTGCTGGACGGGGTCTTATTTCTATAACTGGAATAGGTTAGTTAGGTTAATTTATTTTGTAATAAATTTATAATTATTTGTTTTGTCGTTTATTTTATTTAATATATTGTTATTCGTTTCTAAATAAATACATTACTCTGTATATAAAGGATATATTAAAAACGTGACGATTAGAATATACAATTTATTATGGCGAGTACACAAGTAATTCAATGATTAATAAATGAGGAAATCAAAACAATTAGACGGCCAAGAATTTACTTTGGACAAAAGGGCACTACAAGAATGTAAGTGCGAGATTGCACGTTTTAAATGGATCAATAGAATAGAATGGGATATTTTTATTGTATACTTTTGTATATTGTTGTGGTGTTTTGTTGTGTATTTTTGTTGTACTGTGCAATCAACAATTTCTTGTTGTTATTATTTGCTGCTAGACAGTAGACAATAACATAATGACAGTTTCTCAGAAAAATTACACAAGATGGTCTTCTAGCATGTGCAGAAGATAACCCATACAAAAAGAAACAAATCTCTACTTTTGGTGGATTAAAAGTCGTAAAATCACGGTTTTAAAAAGTGACCCAGCACTGCGACTAACGAGCGAAAAATGTATTCACCCAAGTCCGCAGTAAAAGACGTAAAGGCAATAGGCCTTCTTGTTATGTATGTATGAAATACTTAAATACTCCAGAGAGGTTCTGGTGGTGTGTTAATGTTTATGGTATGTAGTAGACAGTTTATGTAAAATAAATGAAGTCAGCCATGTTCGCCATGCAACTCGTTGTTTAATTCAATGATACTTCTCAGTGATCACAAATAGTAACACCATAATGCCTTTTCTGCCTGTCTAGTTTTGATGGCTCCAACGGCGTGCGCTAACAATAAATGTAAACACTATGTTATTACATCGATGTTGATAAGGATTTCAAATTATCCGCACAAAGAAAGCATCGAGTTAATTGTTACAGGTAAACAGACATCGTAATTTTTGTGTTTAGTTGGTATAGACAATTGGTAGCGTTATTCCCGGTTGTGCCCTAAATGAGCCCGGGGTCCGCTTTGACACCTAAGCCCAAGATTTGGCATATACACTAAGTTTTATGAGAGCGACTGCCATTTGACCTTCCAACCCAGAGGGAAAACTAGACCTTATTGGGATTAGACCGGTTTCCTCACGATGTTTTCCATCACCGAAAAGCTAACGGTAAATATTCCGTACATAAGTTCTGAAAAACTCATTGGTACGAGACGGTTTGAAACCCCGACCGCCGCTTGACAGCCGCGTGGCTGATCCACTAGGCTGCCGTAGCTTTAGTTGGTATAAACAATTATCTATCAAAATTGTTAGTTAAGGTTAAAATTAATTAATGTTATTAACGCTACGCTAATTAAACATTACGATTGCAATTGTTTAGGTACCTATACAATTCCGTTAACGACACTACGCTGCACCGAAAATGCTACAAAATGAACGATGTCTGGACTTATAAGAAAATCCTTATTTCTATAGTTGTAGAAAAGTGTACTCAATAAAGTTGAATAAGAGAAACCGAAGGAAATTGAGTTCTATGGACTCCGCGCCACTGACGGTTTAAAACAACAACAACAGCAACAATGTGCCATCACCTACTAAGGTAAACTTCCCAATGTTGTACACTTAACTAAAATCGTTTCGTACTAAAAGTTGACACAAATCGTTCAACTCTATGGTTTAATTCATAACAGATTATAAGTGTCAATTATTGGGCCAGTCTCAAGCACAGGAACGTTTACTTTAATATACAGGATGTTCGGGATAACGAAGTAGGAACTTTAGGAGGTGATACACTGGACTATTAGGAAGAGTTTGAACCTTACATGTCTTAGTCTCTGATAGTTATTTTTAATTCAAGATTTACAAAATTGTAAAATTTGTCTAAATAACTAAATTTTAAACAAAGTATGAAATAAATCTAATTTATTTATATGTTTCATTAACATTATCACAGTTAATTGATTAACCAAAAAAAATCATGACAATTTAAAAACAATGTAAACTCGATTAAAAAATGTCACAGATTGGACTACACAAACACTAGGCCTGCTTACGTAAATGTTCGCTATGGATGCCATTATCAGATGAATTGTCGTGAAGTCTACAATTGTTGCACTTGTCAGTTTTGAAATTGAACGGGATTGTTCCCGAAACGTGTGTTGTGTCGAAACTCAAGTATGATAATGTCGTTAATAATTACTAAAATAAGTACAAACAATTAAAGAACCTTGTAGCTATATCATATTTTATTTTATTTTCCTCTAATTAGCATTTATGATGGCCAAATAAATTGTTATTTACTTAAGTTTTGTCAATGACTATTACAAAAAATACGGAAATAGTTGTATTTATCTCTTCTAGACAAATAAGAAGCATAAATCGTAGTAAAATAGTGGTCTGTGTGGTTTTCCAGTTATGTTTGCAAGTAGCATTGCTATTCCAAAAATAGAGGTGACGATTACAAAGTGGCAAGCAATAAAACATGATAGGCTTTCTAGATTTAAAAGTTAATCATGGGGGTCAATCTGACGCTTACTTTTTCACTCCAATTAGATATTAACGTGTGTGCGTGTGATTACGCGCAGATTTAACGAGTGTTGTTTAATAAAGACAACGAATATATCAAGTAACTCACAAGGGCATAAATTTCTAAGTGATCTTCGGCCATAGGGATCCAGTTATTATTCTTTTTAATCTATTGTGTATTTGAAATATAGGTGACCCTTTTTTGCATAAGGATCTACTTCAGGAGCTCAGTAGTCGCCTTTTCTATTCATCGTCTTAGTCAGTAATGTGACGCTACATTTATTTCGCATTAGGACGATGTATAGCAAATTCTTCAAAATATGAAAAATAACCATGTTGTCAGCGTCACTAATAATCACTAATCAAAAGTTGAAATGATTAACATCTGACCGGATTAAGACACACACACAAACATATCTTAATACGTATATTGTAAAGTACAGTGACACGATCAGATATTTTTGACTAGGGTATTGCGCATAGATGTAAATGATTTCGACAGCACCTTATTCTTGCCAGAGCAAGTGGACTATAAATAAAGGCAGAGATAATGTTAATCACGCTCGTAAAGAGAGGTATTAAAGTGATGCTTATTACATGCGAGTTATGTATGCATTTCCTATATGTCGGATGCTCCATAGTGAGGAGTCGTACGGGTGGGGAAATATAGGTTAGTAGGGTATGCGTCGGAAATCCCGTGTATCACAAGTGGAACCAAAGTCGTCGAAGTTCGTAGCGGCGACAACTAGTGTCATAGGCCTAGACTCGCTATGGGAAGTCAGATAATTACATTATAATGTCGTATTCATATTTTAAGGGCTGCAACACACTGGCGCGGCCTGCGGTGGCGGACATAGTAAATTTGACAGCTAATGACAAGTGTACTATTGTCCGCCGCGGCCAGGCCCCTATTTCACCAACTTGACAATTGTCACCTGACACTGACAATTCGCCATACATTGCTTGTTCTAGAAGTTAAGGTGGGCGCTAGGGTACTTGTGGATCCAGCAATGTACGGAGAATTGTCGTTGTCAGGTGACAATTGTCAAGTTGGTGAAATAGGGGCCAGGCCGCACCAGTCTGTGAAGGGCCTAAGGTTGGTTTAGGTTAAAGCGACATCCAATACGATTGGAATTCTTATACTGACATATATTTAACCACACGCAAGCGCAAGCGGCGCTACCACGAACTTCGAAAGTCGAAGTTCGGGTATTTCCATCTCTATCGCACTCCCTTAGTCGAGTGACAGGGATGCATGTATTACGAACTTCGACTTCGAAGTTCGTGGTAGCGCCACAGGACAACCGATTGTTCCAGCGGGCGTAGCATGGTTGCCATTTTATCATTTATCGTCGAGGATAAGATAACCGTCACATTCTGGCAAGTGTGCGAGTGCGAGAGGGACGGATATCTTATTTACAGAAATAAGTGATAACATGTCAACCATGCTACGCCCGCAGCATTCAATGTCAGTGACTGCGAAGTCTATATAAACAATTGATTAAGACGATAAACTAACAGACTTGTAGAGAATAAGTACATCGTGATAATTTTAAATATTCTACCCGAAAAGACTTAACACAGATACACAGAGCTATTGTTTTGCATTTGACTAAATCTACATCCTCACCTCATCCCTTAGACTTGCGTAGAGCTCTCACAGCGAGGCGAAGGTCTTCACCTCTACGGAGCATGTGTCACCCCCACACGCTTATCCCCTCCTCCAAGGCGCAGGCGGTCGGCCGCAGCGAACACAGAGGCAGTCTCCCGTTCAGCACCATGTCGCGCACACGTACCGCTCCCGCCCACACTCGCCTAGTGGCGCTGACACTCGCGCTCGCGTTGGCTTGCGCCGCCGCCACCCCGACGCACCCGCGGCCGCGCGCGCGCCGGCAGCTCGCTGAAGACAACTCACTGCAGCCCGAACAAGTGAGATGATGTGCTTTACTAACTTAGCGATAAGCCCCTGAGCTCACTAATACAAGCAAACCTTCATGAAATAAGTTTTCTTATTCTTATCATCATCATTTCATCATCATGCTTAAAGTTAAGTGACGTGCACGGTTTTTGAGTTCGAACCAGGCCCTGTATCATGGTCGGCCTTATCACGCGATAAGTGACAAGATAGAGCGTTAGTCTCGTTCTATCGAATGGTGTCAGCCAGTGACGGACGCTCTATCTTGTCACTTATCGCGTGATAAGACCCACCACGATACGGGGCCTGATCTGATAAACTTTACAATTGTGAATTCCATTCCTTCTATAGCCTCAAAACCTTTCACGCCACTTTCGTACTTTTAAATTTTTCTGTTACCACTCTTTTAAGGAATTCAGTGCTGACCACGACGCGCATAAATATCTGCCCAAAAGCGGAAAGCCGCGAATTCAAATCACAAACCCTACATTTTTGTAAATGAAGTTCATTCATCCGACCATAATAATTAATCACTTGGTCGATCCAGGAGCTTGCCAGATAAGGCATTTGACAAAAAACTATGTCAAGTGGGTCATGTATACATGTGTGTCGTCCGCGATGTGCTCACGCGCGGCTTCGCAACGCGTGGTATAGGCGCCGGCGCAGTACGCACTTCGAACAAACAAATCATTTACGTTCTTGACCCAACTTCTAGACTCTCTCTCTTCTTTTGGATCCTTAAAATTCCTAGAATGTGTTAGATTAAAATAATGATGATTCTAGTAATTGGGGATTATTGACATACTTTGCGGCATAGCGCAGGTCAAACGGGCATTAGTAATGAGATGTATTAGCGATAATTCGCCGAAGCAGGCGCACTGCCGCTCACGCTGTGGCTGGGGTCGCTCGGTCGCGCAGTTGTTTCGCAACTCGTTATGTATTCATTACGAGAACCGCAGCGCAGCGGGAGCGCGCTTCGATGCCGATGCGGACGTTCGTAGTGGCCGCATGGCCATGGAGTTTTGATTATCTGTTTCAAGTTCAACCAGTTCTTCTAGAAACTAATTTTGTTTTTGGAGATCCATTCAATATTAACAAATTTTGTATTTTTTAGGGTTCCGTAGTCAACTAGGAACCCTTATAGTTTCGCCATGTCCGTCCGCCTGTCTGTCCGTCTGTATGTCTGTCTGTCCGTCTTCGGCTTAGCTCAGTAACCATAAGTCCTACAAAACTATAATTCGGCATGGGTATATAAATCAATTACGCCGACAAAACGGTACAGTAAAATCCTGAAAAAAAATATTGTTTTAGGGTACCTCCCCTTCAACTAAAGCGGGGATGTAATTTTTTTTCTCGTTAAACCCATGGTGTTGGTATCGTTGGATAGCTCATTTAAAAATATTATGAGTTTCCTAAAACCACTTTTCAAATCAGTAATTCGTTTGCGAGATATTGGGCTTTAAAGCCCTAATTTTTGTTCGAGTCATGTGTCCCCCCCCCCCCCCCCCCCTGCCGGCTAAATGGCTACTACTGGGGATGTGAAAAAATTCGTGGTAGTAGTACATATAATGAATTTAAAAGGAAAACTATCACAGACAAGTAGGCATAAGTGGTTACCGAGTTATAGTCGACCAACTTAATGTGTACTTGGAAAGGCCAATTTTCCTACAAATTCGGGAGACGCAACCGCACCGCACGTCGATGTAACGAAGATAGACAGGCAACTACGGAACCCTACACTGCGCGTGGCCCGACACGCACTTGGCCGGTCTATTTAAAGTAAGTTCAGGTGAGGCCAGGGAAACATTGGAGAAAAACAAAAACTTATTGTTTGAGAGATCTTACTTCGAACATTTGACAGCTGTCATCCCGGTACAATAAACGTCAATGATGATTTATTGACGTTTATTGTACCGATGATGACATAAATTGTACTGGGATGACAGCTGTCAAATGTTCGAAGTAAGATCTCACAAACTATACCTACTGTTTCTCTCACCCCCACCTAAAATCCTGTTCGTTTTACCCACCTCCCTTATCTTACTTTAGTTTATTTTTGATGAAGAACTACAGTAAAAAGACAATTATTTTATTAATTTACTCCTCCAGCGTCTTCTAATAATTGTTGACATACATAATCGAAGTGTAAACGTGTCTCGCGTACCATAAATACCAATAACCGTGATCCGACATCAATACGCGGCATTCATATATGACCCGCTGGCTGCGGTCACACTTGTGCCCGTATATTAAATATTGGAAAAGATCCATCTCATGAAAAACGATATTATACTCAGCATCACATCGCATGCAGCCATCTTTGTAAATAAATAATGTCAGCTCATCGGTATCTTTAACCTCTGCGTATCTTTAAAGTCCTCATATAAACTTTCAATGACCTTCATATTGATTGACTAGCTACGAGTATACTCATGTCGAGTTTAAAGATGCGCTTTGAGAATCATCTAAATTGGAGAGGCTGCTACGAGAGGTAACTGGGCGTCATTGCTCAATGCTGGCTGCAGTCACATGCTTTTGTAATTAAACGCGAAATTGGGACTTTTGAATCACTTTGCTAACGTTACATTATATTAAACTCATCATATTGTATTTTGTTTTCATAGTGATTATTTATAACTTTAGAAGATTTTCTTCAAACCAAGTCCTATTTCGCATTTATTTACATTCTGAACTATCATAGCGGATGCTTAACGGCATTTTAAATAAGTTTATTTTGGATTTGTTTTTGTTAATTGTTTATTTGTTGTAGTTTGTTTTTGTTGTTTACATGTCATTTTGTTTTTATTGTTGTTTTGTTATTATGTTGTTCCGTATTTCTTTACGGCGACGCTCTGTCCCTCCTGCTTCTCTCGCAACCGCTAACTGAAGAATTGATTTCGTAATTATTTGATTTACGATTTTTTGTGAAGACTATACAATGCTATGTATTATATATTTACAAATAAAGGAGCCAATTTTTTTCAATATCTATTTATTTATTATACATGGTTTGGTAACCTTGGAAGTGGGATCAAGTGGCAAATTAGAAGAACACCTAACAACACGCTGTTGAACTTATACATGTTCAGTTCAGTGTATTTGAGCCCGCTTGACATTACTTCTTTGGGAGGGCTTTCCTGTATAGTTTTGTACACGTACCCTTCACCACAAATTTGATCAAATATAGGTAAGCAAAAAATATTACAAATATTTCAATAGCAATTTGTTTATAATTCTTATAATCAAATCGTCCTTACATTAAGAGTTAGAAGAGTTATATCTCAAAGCTATCCCTGGTGAGAACAACAAAACCCCTCGCCGACGGTCGGAGATAGACGAAGGTTGCTGCCAGGAAATCAAATAATGATGTGGCATAAATGAAGTCTTTCCCAAAATTTTGCGTTAGAAAAATTTGCTTTTTAATCCCGGTCATTAATTTGTACGTTTGTGGGAATTTCACGCTGTATTCACTGTTCTTATTTTGTAGTTAATACATTTTTTGCGTCATTAATTATAATACCGCAATCAACATTTCCCAAATGACTACAGTCATCGACACAGTTAATGCCCGACCATTTACTGACCACCGAATCAGCTTTTCATAATTTTGCTAATGTGTGTACCTGCGCGACCTTGCACTTAAGTTAAGGCACATGCGCGTAAAAGTTGTCCTCTCAAGAACTACTTTCAATATTAACAGCAACTAGGTTTAGCAAATGACCACAAACATTAATAATATTTACGGCGTTCGTGACCCCAAAATGTATCCGTCCACTCAACGTTATGCCAGAGCTAGCCGCCTAATGCAGTCCCAATGCAAAGATATTTAGTTTTTCATAAATTAAAGATAAACTTATCACACGCAAGCTAAGCTCATTAAGCGGTAATCATGGTTCATTGAAGAAAATTATGCATTTATCCAGTGATAGAGCAGCGCGGTGCACTGTTGCGTAACGTCTCATCTGCGCGGGCGCAGCGGGGACGAGGAGCTTTTTGCACGTAATGCTAGTTCCCAGCCAGTGATGCAACACAATGCACCGCAATTATAACATGCAGAAAATTCCGTGCAGACCCCGTGCCTTACTTTATCGATTAGGGTTCTGTACCAATAACATTTTACAATTGCAGAAATTATTTAACGAATTTTGACTTGCGTTACAAGGAGTTTTTTCTTCAACAAAATCCGTACACATAAACATGTATTACTATTTACTAGCACTACATCATAGATGGGTCATTGTCAGATTTAGGTTAGCGTCTTTTCGGTGGAAATTGCCAAAGTTAAGGGCTTTAAAGCCTAATTTTTGGTTGAACTCTGAATCCGCATAAACGGCGTCGCCTCTTCTACAATTCTATGCGATAATAATTTATTTTAAAAACAAAGTTTTAACCGACTTCAATTTAGTACTCCGCCAAGCTACGAGAACATTTCCACATTTATTTTCCAATTTAGCACATGAACTGATTTCCGAGCGCAAATGCGTTGATTATTAGAGAAAAAAACCCAATCGCTGTATGTGGGCCGATAATATTTGAGGACTTCCGTCGATTCCACAAGGATCACCTTTGGCAATTCATTAGCTGCTATTTCAACGGAATCTTATCAGAATCTGTGACGCACTTTTGTACTTTTAAGTACATAAGTAAGGAATTCCATAAGTCATCTGTGGTCTTCATCATCAATTCCACTCCACCAAATTTATGATTTTCGGGTGTAAATACACGAGATATAATAGAAAATACCAAAATCACTACTTGCGTGCCTAATGTAATTGAGGAGTTCCCTCAATTCCTCATGGATCCCATCATCTAACTGAATTAAAAAAAAATGGGACCCACCTGGAAGAATATACTTACAAACAAAAAAAAAAATTACGAATCGGCTCATCAATGACGAAGTTCTGAGGTAACAAACATTGAAAAAAAAAAAATACAATTGAATTGAGAACCTCTTCCTTTTTTCTGAAGTTGGTTAAAAAAATATTATATAGGTATAAACATAAGCCCTTAACTATTGCCCACTGAAAAGACGATTTTTGTTTTACTGACTGACAATGACCCAGATTAGAGATCTATTTTTGGGTCCGCTTGGGCTATTTGTATAAAGAAACTCGCATGCAAGGCATATATGAATTTTGACTTAGTTATATGATGGATTTGTAAAACGCTTTTACGCTTTCATGCCTTACGCGTAAAGGTTAGGTTAGTCAGTTTAAAACGTAACTCAGTTGAACCAGTCGCATAGCTTTCAACATTTTACATATAAAACCTTATGTCGCAAACTATCTCGCGTCAGCGCATCTCGGGCGAGTGCTGGACGGGTTTGTTGGGCAATTCGTTTCGGCCACGGACGCTCGCGCGCACGCCTGGCGGCCTCGACCCGCACCCGTAATATCAGCCAGTACATACTAATGACCATCCAGGGACTAAATTCTATATTCGCTAAAATATAATGTATCGATTTGCCGACTCGTATCCCGGTTTGTAGTAGTTTACATTGAGAATCGGTGGCGAGTTCGGCTTGTGCTGAAGTAGCCAATCGCAAACCGCATTTGTGTCCTTGTTTGTAAAGGGTAACGTGATTCGTCTACGATATGATATATGATGTATCATCACTCTCTAATATATTTTCAATTACTTAGTTAACACCGCAATCAGGTGAAGGTGTAATACTAGTGCCTATGTAGTTCGATATTATCTTAAATGAGGTTATTTCATCTTTCCTTTGCACGTTGAGGTGATAGCTCATACCTAATTCGGTTAATATGATAGCTTTATATCTGACACACTGAAAACAAAACACGAGTAATAAAATTATGCGCCTCAATATTTGCGTAATGCCGACCCTTAGCTTCTCACAGCCGACTGCAGCTCATTACAACACTTTATAGACCAGTGTGTTATAGTTCCGGCGCTAATCTATCATTAAATCGTTGATTTGAATGCTGTGAACTATTTCGGTGAACAAATGCTTGCAATTCGATGGGAACTAATTTTCTCTCGGTGCGAACGGCATAACTGGTGATGGTGAAGTGCTTTATGGTGTCAGTGTGGTGTTTATGTTTGTGTGCACGCACGTGTTGACGGTCGTGTGTGTCTGTGTGTGTGCAGGAGGCGCAGGGCGAGGTGGCGGGGAGACCAAAGCGCAAGCTGGAGGGCCTCGCGCAGGCCTCTTTCGGCATCAAGAACGCCGTGCTGGGGCTCGCGTTCGGGGTAAGTACGCCCACAAGCCGCTAGCCTGCTGTCGTTTGTCTTCAATGTGGCTTCTACATGTGGTTTCACCACCGCTAGTACTATGACACTGACACGCACCTCTGTGTTGCAGAAAGTCAACTCGATCATCGATGCGAAAACGCGACTAGTGGATACCCTGGACCGCACCAACATTGAAAAGAACCGCGCGCTCGGTATTGAAACACCGCGCAACGATGGGCTAGCGTCCCTGGGTGGGCTCGTGAGCCAAATCGCAGGCCCGTTCCTGCAGCTTATCGGGCCCAAGATTCAGGCTGTATCCGGATTGCTGGGTGGTCTTTCCGGAGGCAGCAGTAGCGGATCCGGTGGCATCGGAGGTCTAGGCGCTAGCACTGGCGGCGCCGGCGGAGGTGGGCTGGGCTCCGTGCTGTCGCTTGTGTCGTCGCTGTCAGGCTCACTGTCGGGCGGCGCCGGCGCCGGCGCGACCGTCGAAACCATCGACTCCTCGGAGGAGGATGATGATTCCTCTTAATGCACCGCACTGTCTCCTAGCCCTGTCCCCGTCCTCTCCCATCCTCTTAGCCGCCTGTACAGTCCGTGGCTCTCCCACCCCTCCCGCTCACGCCTGTGGCGCTCTCTCGCCGCGGCACTGTATTTATATTGTAAATAGGTTTAGGTGAATGGTGGTGATATTAAACATATTCCTTCCAATTGTTTGTTTGTCTGCACTAGACCCTCGCTAGTCCTGAAACCCATTTGCTGCACTGTAGTGGACTGGGATTGATTTATGTTATGCCCGACAGAAATTAATTGAGTGTCTGAGTTTTCCGCCGGTGAAACAGTGTAATTTTTGTTTACAAGATTGTGGCCAATTAATAAAATAAAATTGATTAAAAATTAATATAAAACATTCCCATGTCAGGGTATAAGTAGTTTTTAGTTAAGTAGATACTCGTAGCTACAAAGTGTAGTGTAATTTATTGAGTAGCATGCAATATTCCTTTTAATTGTATTATATTGTACATACAAGTACTTATAAGGAACGTAGAAACATAATAGTATGTGTATATTCAGTACAATTTCAAAGCTTCAATATCATTCTACATTCGCCCGATTTTCAAACAAGCAAAGCATTGTATTGTTACCCGGTGTATTTATCACTTCTTGTGCCCTTAAGGGGCGCCCATACGCCAATGACCTTCGATCTGAATCCCTTAGTTTTCTAATGTTTTTTGTAGCTTATTATATTAACAGTAACGGCTTTAAGCAATATAGTATCCCATATTTACTTCAAAGTTAATTGTTTTCGAGATATTTAGCATCAAAGTTGAACAATTTTAGGCCAAAAAACTGGTTTTCTGGCCATAACTTTTGTGTTAATTAGTTTAAAATGAAAACTCGTTTTTAGAGACGTCAAAGACGAACCCAAATATGTTGATTTCGTATATGTTAGATCTTTCACGTCAATAGAGATACGAATGAAGTGTTTTTTAGAGAATGTTTAAAAAAATCATACAAAATTAAATATTCATATCATTCAAAATCCGGTTGACAAAAATGGAGATAAAAGATTGAAGAAGTTATAGCCGTTTGACTTATAATTCTATCTGTAGTGCAAAAGTAGAAGATACGATTCGAATCGGATAGCCTCTTAAAGAAAATCAGATGAACGTTGTATTCAATATGGCATGCATACTGATACAAATAGGTTTATATTTATGCTCAGTCACATTCAACTTCCAAAGTTAAAAAAAAATCAATTTCATAATTTATTTTCGTCTTCCTTATAAGTAGGTACTCAGTAAACGGTATTTTTCTGAAAGTTGAAATAATTGAGAACTCCGTTGACGTTTGTTATATTCTTACCTCTATATGGTATATTATACTTAATAATGATATCTGAGATAACAAGGCTTGTGACGCGGACGTTGTTTGTAAGTTCATAATTGTATAACCGTCCGCAACAAGTAAGTGTAATTGTCATGAAAACAAATAGGAACGCCACTGAGGTAACCTTATCTCGCGATGTACCTTGAATAAGATACACCAGTTTTGACACTTTTTTTGCAAACATTTTCTTTTGCTCTCAAGTCTCAAACGAGACCTTAGATTTTTCGAGAAGTGTATAAAAAATTAACGAAACAAAATGCAAGAAATGTTATTTCAATGATTATCAAACTATTTAATGTTATTAGTGTAATGGTGGGTCATACAAGTAGATACACCGATTTAGGTTCACGTCTTTCCTGTGGTAATGTCAAAGTTAAGGGTACAGAGCCTAATGTTTGGTTGGACTCTTAATCCGTATAAACGGCGCGTCCTCTTATATATTATTAAGTGATAAAAAGATTAGGTATTTATATGCTCTTAAGCTCTTAACTATTGACCACAGGAAAGACGAACTTTGTTTTATAAATACATTGTGTATGACCCTGGTATGGTATTAGTGGGATAACTGAGGATTGAAAATGGGTAGTGTTATACTTGTATATAATTATTATACGTATATTATATATAATACTTTTCCCATCTTGCTCCCCTTGTATTTATGTTCAGGAAACTCGCCCTGCACATAAGTATATTATGTACTGAACTGTATAAGTCTGTCTTTCCACCAGACCTAAGGTAAGCTATGTTTTTATATAAATCGCTGGTGAAAATGCAGCTATTTTTTGTCGCTTGAGACTGCTAGTCTATATCTAGTCCCAGCATGATTATTTGATTATCTTTAGTTATCGCCAGCCTGGCGCTAGCCACAGCTAGGAGTCTAGCTACCCCTAGCCAGTGTTATAGCCCCCGCCAGTCTGCCTCTAGTCTGCGCCCGTCCGCTCACCGCACCGCGCGGCCTTCGCGCAAGGTGATCCGGCACGTTCACTTTTAGCACTGCATGATGTTTCACAGCCCACATATTACTTCGTAATTCGACGGCACGTTAAACTTTCCGATGCGCTATCGTAAGACAGGCAAAAGGAAGCGTTTGTGTGGTAAATCCACATCGCTTCAACCGATAATGTTTGGTTGTTTTCTTTTGCGTGTCTTTTATGCGGTATTCATCCCGAGGGTAGGCAAATTAATTATCCAAGTTCAATTAACATATCCCTTAAGCTAAAATCAATAGAAAACATTTAACTAATAAACGTTAAATTATTGTAAATATGTTGAATATAGTTAGTACTTCCTGTATATTTACAGACTGATTATACATAGTTGTAAATAGACATATATAAAGAAGTTTTGATAATAGTATTGTTATAAAATAGCTCGTGTGCTAGCCGACTGACCAACTGAAACCTTTCAAAGAACTGGAAATGAAAACCACCTTGGTTGCACCGACCGCCTACCCTGGGGGTGATGTAGTGACTTGATCGTAGCCCGCACCGAAAGGATTTCACACCATAAACCAACACATTCTTCACACACTTTGCACACACCATGCCCTAGTTGTCACTCATCCCGCTCCTTCGCGCCCATTCACAGGAGACTCCGCCCAGACCGACCACACGACCAATAATTTGACATTACACGTTGTGTGCGTTATTGAATATATTATAAATGTATTGTATTGCAACAATAAAATATAATATGTTATACCAACTCATTATATCTGTATTTTCTTTATATGTTGCCTGAATTGTAAGGCGTCAGTCCTTATTTCTGTTTCTTACCTGCCTTCTTCCTTCTCCTAGCTTCTTATGTTTCTATCCGAGACTATCATCGTAACGTCATCTGTCATCTGTTTCAACGGTACCTACCTAATATTATTTATTATACTTTTTATTTAATAAATGTATCGTTCATATGACATACTACCAGCGTTCACAAATACATTAGACGACATAATCTAAAATACCAGCAACATACAGTGGTAGGGAGCGGTTGCGTTCAGGAGTTTCAGGAGGGAAGTCAGAGCGAGCGAGTGCGGATCGATGCGAACCTGTGCGTTATGTACAGAGTGGCACTACGTGGAGGCGCCAGGCGAGGGCCCCGGATCTACTGCAACTCCCTACATCAGCGCGTCAACAGGAGGGTACTCCGGGACTGCAGCCTACGTCACCTCGTCAGGCGATGAGGGCTACTCAAGAGGATCTCCTAGTGTCGCCTTTGTCACCGCATCGACGCCCAGCCGGGCCTACCTCCCGCCCCGCAGCGCTCGTGCGCCCGCAGCGACAGACGCCCACGAGTTCGGCAGACGACATCCCCGAGTTCGACCGGAACAAAGTGAGCCTGGACTTTCCCGGGAACCTGTTTGGACCATCCGTGTCGCTCCTTATCAAGACTACTAAGATCATTGGAGACGTCATACAGGTAACCATTTTTACTATGCTATACAATACACAAATATTCTAATTACAGGTCGACACACGTAAAAAGAGCTCTGGCGGCCATACATTTTATATGGCGCGCAGAGCTCTTTTTACCTGTACCTTATTTAATTGATACCTACTTTTGGAGCGCAAAACGTTCAGGCTTTTAACTGTGTGTATTTCCAATGAAACCTTTTGAAATTTCCAATATTTTTTACAATACAAAGACAATATCAGTGTTGAGTAAAAGCTCAATGAATAAGTCATCTAGGTCACGAAAATGGTATTTTTGTATTTCATAATATGTAGGTACATTATCAGGCAAACAGGTATGTTAATTAACTGAAGGTCACTTAAATTCATCGGTGAGTTGAGTTGTTTTCTAATTGCTGATAAAGCCAAGGTTCAGAAGCTACAATAATATGAATACAACGTAGTCATTTGAAAGGTTAATGTTTGAACCGTCCTCCTTGAATCTTTGTCGTGCATGTTTTACTATCAGTTTCGTTTACATTGTATACGTACAGGGATTGTATTCGATGGGTGGCAATGGCGCGATATTGCTTTGAGAATAGAATAAAGCTATAAGCGATGTCGCGACAGATATATTTTTGAGTGAAACTAATTTACTTAAGAGTCTCACAAAGACCACGTCACCCTCTTTGTCATAGTTGTTTTTGACAATAATTAATACCAACTTAAATTTGAGTAAGAAGAAATGATGTTTGTGTTGCAGAATTCGGCGGTGCGGTACCAGAGCTTCCTACGGTTGTTCCAGCCACTGTTCCGCGGGCCCTTCGAGATAAAGGGCCTCGACCCCCCCACCACCACCACCACTACCACCACCACTACACCCGCCCCCGCCGACAACGAGGTGCGCCGCCGCCGACGCGCGTGATTCTAATTTGCAGCCAATTTAAATCGCATTGAGGCTTTAAAATCCTATTTGAGATGTCACTCAATACCTATTGGATTAGATAATTAGCATAGTGACATAAATTACTACTCCTGTGCCATGTCACGGCGCACCACTGACTGATTCAGCATTTTCGTTAAAGCTTCTAAGCTACTGGATTATTCTTGTGTAATGCGATTAGCACAACAAGACCTTCTTGTTATAGTCATATAAGTTTATCTTCGAGCACCAGTACCAAAACCACCAATTAATGAACATTTGTGAAAGATTATTAAGTACGCATTTGTTTCACCACCTATATTTTACCGCTCCTCTCCCGCTGACCCATATGGGTCACTATGTGCGTCAGCATTTAGTATGGATTTACGAGAGGCCCGGGAGAGGAGGAAACATGACAAACAAGAAAATAAATGAACGGTTACCAGAATACCTTGACGAATTGAGTAGGTATAACAGCTACCAATTGCTAGACATAGCAAGTAATTATTGATAAGCATAGTATAAAGAATTATTCAAATATTTATTTGCTCGTTTAGAATTTTAGTCATTGGAATTCATGGATTACATTATACTGAACCAAAATATTTCTTATGAATGGTGTGCCTAACTAGTTATACAATTGTAGAAATAAATTACTATTAAATATACAATGTTAGTTTAATTGTCCTTCCTTATGTCATCCTTCTAGTTTTATGATAGCATTTAAGTAAAGATGTAGCAGCGCATCATAGTTAAAGTGATTTGAGGAGTCCAATAACTATATTTTTTGCAACAGGATTAATCGATCTTCGACAAGTCTCCCTTTATACGTAGGTTAAGTACATATTGTTGTGTAACATCTCAGACACTACATATTTTTTTTTAGTTAGTCCATTAATAACATATCATAGCCTATTAGCCATAGTTTTCTATTCGATTCGCTTCAAAATGATATGGTGAGGTAGGTAGGTAGGTGGGGTAGGTAGGTAATCATGCTGCTAAGTTACTGAAGACATTGTAAGTAGCCGCATATCGCACGTAACCGATTAGGCAACGGATGTAGTTAGCCCTCTACAATTTATTATATCCAAAACCTGCTGAAAGAGAACATAATTTTCCTATATTTTTTCATTGATTAAAAGAACGAACGCTCTACTAATAAGACTAAGCTGCAACCGATATAACTCTATGAAATCAAATATATAAAAGAAAGCAAACCTTAATACACACAGTAGGTTATACAAAGCCTCCATTCTGCCATAAATAGAATATTCCAAGCATATCAATTTCATATTCGATCTATTTCAAAAAATCGGTATCGATGTAATCCTCTCTTAACGTGTTGGCTGCCATGAGCATCACCGGTGGGATCACGTAATCTTCTCTGTGTGGCCATGAACATCACCGGTGGGATCAAAAGCTCGTTTTTCAGGGTATTTGACGAGGAAGCAAAACTTTAGGTGTAGTATGGTGGGCAACCAACATGATAAATATGTAGGGGAGACCGAGGTAAGTTGTCACAACGTCAAAACCTCAAAGACAATAGGCAGTATAAATCTGGCAACAACGTAGTTCTATCCACGGCTTCCCGTTGACCAACTCGTCAGTACACGCCGAGGCCACCAGGCGAATGGTTGTGGAGCTACAGCATCAGTGCTCAAAATTTCACGAAAAGTAGGTTTTTTATGTTTTCTTCTACGCTGTTTATTTACATGTTATATAATTTGTGGCGCGCATTGATCATTTTGAAAGCATAGCTAGTTAATTAGGTTTTATGCAGTCACTTAATATTTAAATAAAACAATGGCATTTAGCTAGAAAACACGATGATATATAAAAGACCGTTAATTTCGAGGTAGAGGTAAGTAGAAACACATTGTTTCATCAAGCCACCTCCCTTGTTGCAACTTGCCTCGGTTTCAATGTTATAGTATTAATTTGTATTTGGTTTTTGCTGACTGCGGACTTGGATGAAGGAATGAAGATGAATCGAGGCGAAATCAGTGTTCAAATATACGAATAGTCCACCGAAGAAGTTACCTTATGACGAAAAAATCTTGCGGATTTAGCAGTGTTATCTATAACTCAAAGTATTCCTTGCTATGCATGTCTATTAAAAAAGGCACGAAACATCTACTTAGTGTTAAACTACGAAAGCACCTTACTAATATAAGAAAGAAAAAACTATTTTAGGTAGGTACCGTAAAATGAGGTGACTAGGGTTCGCGGGGAGAGTTGAGTTATGAATGGGGAGAGAAGGGATGAAAGGGGGGTGATGGGATATTAAGTCTCACTCACAAACTTTCTGGAGGAGCTGGGGTGGTTAGAGTAGCGCTACCCCACCGATTCACGCAAAATAGGCACAATGGATGTCGTCTTGCGGAAACGCCCAGTATACTAACTGTAACCGGTCGATATGACAGTCAGGTTATGCCAAGGTTAACATCTCAATCTTTGGAGATTGAGATGATATATAGGTATAGAGTTCTAAACTCGCGACCACGACCCGACAAGATTAGTAAGTTAGAGGACTTGGAATAAGCAATTTCGAATATTTTCCTTGAAATAAATAAATAAATAAAATAATAGTAGATTACTGCAGAGGCCGTGAAGTAAGGGATTACTGGACGAGATTGGGGTAGACGGCCGAGTCGTAGACGAGGCCGAATACAACGAGTCCAGCAATCCCTGTTCCGGCCGAGGATTGTATAGTACTTTTCTCAAACGATGTGAGGAAATATTAAAATAAAAATAAATACTAGGTAATCAATTAAATAATAGGTCATTTGCGCCTTTTTTATTTTTTAAACATGCCATTTGAACAAGCCGTTCGAGCACCATGTTTAACCGCACATAAATTATAGTACCATAGATTATTTTTATTTTTTTTATGAAGCAAGTATGCTTACAGTGACTAGTGGTGGTTGGCAGTATGTAAATTTTCCTTTGTCAGTTTAATATTAGTAAGCAAATTTAAAAAGTTAGAGTAGCGGACAATAATGGTTTTACTTAGGGTTTTCATACATTACTTCTTGGCCTAAGGCCGAGAAGTAATGTAGGGAGCCATAAACAAGAAACTTCACGTCTTCATTTCGTGATATTAACGCGTACATTTCCGAGCATGTTTGAGAAAATAAATATTAGCGGACAATCTTACATAAATCGACCTAGTCCCATAGTAAGCTCAGTAAGGCTTGTGTTATGGGTACTAGAGGACGATATATATATAATAGATATAAATACTTAAATACATAGAAAACTTCCATGACTCAGAAACAAGTATTCATGCTCATCACACAAATATTTGCCCTTACCGGGATTCGAACCCAGGACCTTCAGCTTCGTAGGCAGCGTCACTACCCACTAGGCTAACCGGTCGTCAGAAAAAGTTGAAAAAGTTTTAGGTTTAGAGTATTGAACTTGTTTGATGTGATATCCTTGTAGGAGTAGGTACCTACATAAGTACTTAAGTACTTATTATATCAAACATTTGTATGGTGACGTAACGCATTCAAGTAGGTACCTACTTACTTACTTAGATAATTTTGGTTGATAAGAATATATTGGAAAAGGAACAAAGATAAAGTTGATGACATTGACACTAATTATCAATATTCCACCTCTTATCTTTAAAATCTGCCGGCGCAAATTTAAAGAGGGCAAATATACTTACGAAATTTTGTGGAGAGTATAAGATTTTGCGTAAGATAACTTTATCTTTACTTTCATAATATATTAACTCAAAAGTAATTTTGGGGCCGAAATATAATTAAAGTAAAAAAATAAAACAAGTTGAAAATCTACATAAAACTGGTAATACTGCAATGCGGTGTGGGTGATGCCCCTTTGGCACAGAATAGAAAATAGTACGATTTGGGCACAGAACTCTAATACATTACTAAATTCAGTAAATGTAACAAGAGTCGCCATCTATCGGCTGCGCCTGGGACAACACAAAGTAAGCATGCCAACATGGTGCGAGTAGCGTGCGATGTCCACTGCACCACAGATTAAAGAATACAAGTACAGATACCCAATCTCATAGAGCAAAAGCGTACCGTCCTAATGTAGGCAATTCTGTATACAATTTTAGTCTCGTAGCTACACCAGTAGATGCAGTATCCGAGCTACCACGGCTATGACGCTGTCAGCCTACCTGATAAATTTAGTAATACATTGAGATATCACCTTTAACTTCCCGGGCAACAAATAGAGTATTTTTATTTTTTATTTTTTCGAGACAATATTACACATCACACAAAATTATACATAACCAAACGCTTGGAGCCTGTGGTTCCATAGAACTTTCGCGACCAGTGATGGCGCCATCTAGTGACAGTACCCCAATAATACGTGTAGCAAATTTAGCAAACTTACTTAACTCACACGTATGTACGAGTTACATGGATTTAGTACCAATTTTATTGCACTTACTAAACTTATACAATTTACCTTTATTTAATGTACGGAAGGATGTTTGCGATATAATTAAGGTACGGTGAATTTATTAAGGTGTAAAAATCATTCTACGATTACTGGTTCAAATGTTTCGCTCGGTACCTGTGTCGCCATCTATGAGTTCATTTTTGTAATAATTATACGTTGTTCGAGTTGGGAGGGCATGACTGCACTTATGGCGGTCTCAGTTCCTAACGCTACCGATAGTTGGCACTCTTAGGTACTTAACCGATAGATGTCGTTTTAACCCAAGGACTAAGTTCAAAATGGTTTACAATTTTTTTAGTCGTTACTAAAAAAATTGTAAAGTCGACTTGCAAGACCTAATTACATTTTTACATAGATAATTACAGGTGACGTTTCACCTGTAATCATCTATGTAAAAATGTAATTGACCAAGGTGACGTTTCACCTGTAATTATCTATGTAAAAATGTAATTAGGTCTTGCAAGTTGACTTTCATCCGCTTTCAATAGTCGTATTGATTATCGTCATTCATTTGGTAAGTATAGTCGAATTGACCTGATGATGGAGCCAGCACATCGAATCTTCGAGTAAAACCTCGAATGCGCACGCAATGAAAGTAATGTCATGCGGTACATATCTTTAGTTGTATATTTGATTTAATCTCAAACGAGTACATCTGAATGTGAATGTCATGCGGTCTGTCAGCTATGCTTGTACTAAAAATTATTCTATAAATCCTTATTTTCATGGCAGCTCTTGACCGTATTTTTTAATTAAAAATATAATAGTGTAAAGTGCGACTCAGGTCGGTAGTTATATATAGGTACTTGAAAGGTTTAGGTATTTAACTAAATGTAAACAAAACAAACCACTTGGTCATTCAGCCAATAAGATAATACCATAGATACAAAAGTTTGCTATGATTGGTTGAATGACCAAGTCACATGGTTTGTTTTGTTTACATTTAGTTAATTACCTAAATCTTTCAAGTATAGTGTCTTCGCCGTGTGAGTAGTTTCACTAGACGGCACGCGGCAATCTCTAGGTACTACCCGTTTCTCCAATAATCGATGAAGGTAAAATAATAATGTTGGTCAGGGAGGAGCACTGTGAGAAACTCTATAATTGTTTGGTCTTATTGCCACTTCGGAGAGGTGCTGCGCTAATACTTACTCAGATGGGAAGGAAGGAGATTTATTGCTTTGATTCATAGCAATAAATCTTCTTCCGGCCCGGCCCGTGCTAAATGTGAAAATTAGATTGGGGCATATGTGACCGCGTCAAATACTTTATTTATTCGGCGTACATGTCGCTACAGTGAAATCATCTTATCGTCTAAGGATATCGGAAGACAAAATTTAAAAGCAGTTAATAAAAAATCATTTTGTTAAATTATTATTTAATGTTTTAAGAGACTTAACTAAGTAAATATACTTTTATTATTGTCATTATTGACTAAAATGTCGCTTCGTTGAAACGTTGGATTGACTAGTGTAGTGTTATGCGCAGATTAGGCGGCTCAGGCGCCAGTGCCTTACGTCTGCAAGGCAACAGGAACGAGGTTACGTGTAGATAAGCACCAGCAGGACTATGAATACGCCCACAGAAATGCACACTATCAGGCCAATTTTTTTCTGAAAAAAAGTACAATGGATATTTATAAAGTAGTGAAGATTTTATTCATGCGGAGTTCTACCTCATTCGACGTAGGTGGCTAATTGATATACCTAATATTTGTAGAACATTGTGCCGCGCGCGCGTTTCTGACGCTCAAAGCCGAATGTTTTAGAATGTGTGCGCTAGAAACACGATCAAATATCATATTAATACTTTCAGTATTGAATTTGTGTGAGGTACATAGTGAAATGATGATGTGGTATGTGGTAGCTGTTACTGAAATGTATGTATGTACTAGCTTCTGCCCGCGACTCTGAATTCACTGAATTTTCAGGATCATAATAAAACAAACCTTAACTGCCCTATACGGTATCTCAGTACACTTTTACGTTTTAAAGTTATAAATTGTATGGAAATGACAGTTAAGACATTAAGACTCGCCGCGATACGTATAATGGGTGCTACGCGATAAGTAGGAATCCTAATCAAATTGAAAACTTTGGGATTATCGAGAAAACGGGCTTTTGGCCGAAATTTCAATTCGATACACTTGGGAAATGAAATTAATTTAGTTACGATAGCATACCAGCAGATCCTGCAATGTGATCTCCAGGTGCGCCTGCGCAAACAGATCGTGAATGAACACGAACATCAACGGTTGCAGATTTCTCACCTGCTTGGTTTTCTTTCGAAACACGTTCCCTTGCAGCAACTCATGCTGGCCGATAACAACGTGCTCAGTAGCTTGCAGCGCAAAGTACTCTACGCTATCTAGTTGGTCCTGCTGAGCAGCTACGAGATGTTGCAGTTGCCCGAATAGGTCGCGAACATCGACTAATGCTGCCTCCACTTTTGCTAGCTCCGCGCGCCGCGTTTCTGCCTCGCGTAGCCCTAGACGTGCCTCGCGCGTTTCTGCCTCTATCTGAAAATCAACGCAGGTATACTAGTATTGAAGTTTACTTGCACGGCTCACAAGACGGTGCGCGAGCTCTCTCTATTTTTCTCGCACTATACCTCTCTTTCTAAGTTTTCTAATAAGGATAGCCGTGCAGTACAGTTTTACGAAAAAACCTAGCATGAAATGGTTTTTTACAAGCTTTTATTTAGTCCCAGTGTCCGTCTGTAGTATCTTGGTGTTGTATCTTAGAGATCATATTTTACTAACTTCGTGGGCCTCAATCGATTTGAAAGTAACTCAGGTGACAAAGCATTGATGCTGAAGCAAAGGTCCTAAATATAAGCTGAAATAATGATGAAGATTAATAAAAGTAGTTATAATTATATTAGAGATTATTCAGTGTTCGAGAAACTCACGTTGTCGACAAAAACCTGAAGACGGTTGTCATCCAGCAGTCTCTCGCATTCTTCATCTGTGATCTCCGCGTTAGCTGAAACGAGCAAGGAACATATATTTAATTAAATTTTTCAATCTGTATCCGGCTAAATTTGTTTTGAGGGAAATTCTGTGACAAATTGTGAGAGCTACGGTAGCCTAGTGGTTCAGACATGCGGCTGCTAAGCGGCGGTCGTGGGTTCGAATCCCGGCTCGTACCAATGAGTTTTTCGGAACTTATGTACGGAATATTTACCATTAGCTTTTCGGTGAAGGAAAACATCGTGAGGAAACCGGTCTAATCCCAATAAGGTCTAGTTTTCCCTCTGGGTTGGAAGGTCAGATGGCAGTCGCTTTCGTAAAACTAGTGCCTATGCCAAATCTTGGGTTTAGGTGTCAAAGCGGTCCCCGGGCTCCTTTAGGGGGCACTACCGGGAATAACGCTAGGAGGATGATGAAATTCTGTGACAAATTGTGTGGGAATAGGTAGGTACTTGCAAGGATCGGAAGACACCTTTTTAGGCCATTTTTTTACCTTATGATAGGGTTACCCTCTCATTGCTACCCTATTGCTATGGTAAGCATATCGGAAGTGGTAACCTTAAGGTATCACATTGTTATTACCATATATAAGAAGGTTTTTAAATTGGTTAGTGGCAAGCCAATCAACTCGATCAATAGGGTTACCTTATCAATAAGGTTACCTTATCATAAGGTTACCAATATGGATAGGGGTTTAAAACCGACTCTAAAATAAGCCTATGGAAAACTTTATTTAAGGAAACCGGTTCCAGTCCCCTGGATACTTGATTCGAATATGTATTTCATATTGACACCCGTTATAGTTCAATATCTAATAAAACCAAATATTGAAGTTGAAAGTCCATAAACAGACGAATATCTTATCTCAAAACACACAAAAGTAAATTTCCTAAATGCGGCTAATACATGCGATACTAAGTACTGCTAACGATTTCGAACGAGTGTCACGCGCGTATCTATCTTCATTTGTTTTCTACTTCGCGGAGAACATCGGTACCATGAGATTCAAATTTAACGGCTTGAATTTATGACAATCGAAATCAATTCGAAGCGCGTTTACCTACTCACTCTGGAGGTAATGTGCGTTTCCGATAGTGACTCATACTAATGCTATTGTTATCTACGAACAGAGAACCACCTAACGAGTTGCCGTTGCCGACAATGTTTTTTTAGCAAGTTGAAATTCGAAAATAATGTTGAAGATAATTTATACTGTGATGTGACGTGATTGTGGGTCCTTCTGAGCTCAGAGTGAGTTTGGCAGTTATCATTGACGCCGCATTCGGAAGGGTTTTCGCTCTATCACCTCCGTACTGGGGCATGTTTATGCTCTACGAAGACATATGCAGCGATACGTGACGTGGTTCAGACACTCAGATGTACTCTATGAGTAATGATTCCATGGATAATGCATACAAGTCACGACACGTGGCGAGGGCTATCAGGCGAGTGTGAAAACGCTTAAACCTGTACCAGGCGCAGGACACTCCGCGATTTACGTTCATCGCTACAAGTACATGCCGGAACCCCAATATTGGGGCCTATTCAGTGGCTGCCACGCTGTGCATCGGATCGCACGCGCATGCTGCTTCGCGCGCACACGGTTACGTAAATATATCGCAAGTGAACGTGCCGCATTCGTATGTTTGTGTGTTTCATTGATGCAATTGAAATGAATAAAAAGACAGCGAGACGATATTGTATCGCAGCGGGTTGCAGAAATAATGATAAAAATACGAATCACGTGATTTTCTATTCGTTGCGTTGCATGGTAACGTAACGCATTCGTTGCATTATTTTATTTTATTAAACATAGGTATTTTTTTTTAATAAAGCAACATGATTTTGTATTACTGTGGGTGGCAGCAAAGCCAATAAAATGTGGCTGGCCGTCTTGGTGTATTCAATTCGTCCAAATTGTGAGATTCATTATGTTAGAGATAAATAATGAAATAATGTATATAATGTATGAAGAATATACATTTACTCGTATTGCTATCAATATTGAATGCAAGCAATAAATGAGCAATACATTATTATTATATTTTTCGTCGTTGTCAGCCCTCACTATCGGCGACGCGGCGAATGAGCCAATTCATTTTCACCGTTCGTACGCAGCCTTAACGTTCCGTTTGGCTTGCGCTGGAGTCGACGACGTCAGAGAGCCATAAATCATAATGTTTTAGCTGAGAAAAAAGCGGCTTTTGCTAAGATCAAAGGGGTGTCCCTTCTGTACTTGTGTACCTATCTATTCTGTGCCTGTACATAATTTCTACGCAACGCAATGGCGCAATGGCCTGTACATAATGATGTATGATTGCGTTTGCAATGTTCTGGCGCCTCCGAATGGTGTTTATCCATAAACGCGTCCTTAGTGTGACGCGATTTGTGTCGATATGTTAGTTATGTAGCCGTTTTCCTCGCACGTCCATTAGCAAATCTTACAAAGCTATGAGTTACAAAACGAGTCGAAACTGGCAACACTGATCAAATGGCCAGTCGTGATTGGTCAAGCGCATCACTGTTGCCAGTTTGGACTTGCAAATTTGTAACTTATAGCTTTGTAAGATAGGCTAATGGACGTCCGAGGAGAGTTTCCTGAAACGGGCCACAGAAGGATTCAAATAATTTATGGTAGGCTTACTAAGTGCGAGTTGGTCAGCGAGCAGCCGCCGGCGCGCGTTCCTCAGGTCCGCCAGCGCGCTGTGGTGGTGTTCAAGGGCAGCGACGTAGCGGCGGCGGCAGCAGGCCGCTTGCAGCCGCGCCGCTCGTGCCGCCGCGCCCCCCGCTCCCGCTTCCGATGCGGCTGTGCTTGCCCGCTGCTCGAGCTGCCGCAGCGCGCCGCTCGCTTTCAGGCCGAGAGCGTGCGCTTGCGTCACCACGCTGTCCGCTTGGTCCTGCATCTCTGAAATAAGAATAAGTACAGGTAGAGTGGAAAATCATATCAACATGTTTGAAAGTCTCTTGCTTACTCCCTTAACAATTCTGATGCATTTTCTATCTGGAGGTCTATTTCACTAAAGGTATTGAATTGCAATCAGATTTGCATTTACCATGCTCGGTCGATTCCAGGCGCATCACACATAACATGTCAGAACGAGGCAGGGAACAAATAAAAAAAACCTATTCCATAAACCAATAAAATACCTACTTTCATTTAGTAACCTCAACCCTCGGGAATGTTATTTGATCAGCAAGTTCTTAAGGGGCTACTCGAGGTTTTCATCGATTTTTGACAAGTTTTGAATGGTATCTCCTACTTTTGCACTACAGATAGAATTACAAGTCAAACGGCTATCAGTTCTTCAATCTTCATCTCCATTTTTGTCTACCGGAATTTTGATAGAAATGAATACTTAATTTTGTATGATTTTTTTAAACATTGTCTAAAAAAACACTTATTTCGTATCTCTATTAACGTGAAAGATCTAACATATATACGAAATCTACATATTTGGGATCGTCTTTGACGTCCCTAAAAACGAGTTTAGGGTTTTCATTTTGAACTAATTAACACAAAAGTTATGGCCGGAAAACCAGTTTCTTGGCCTAAAATTGTTCTACTTTGATGCCAAATATCTCGAAAACAATGAACTTTGAAGTAAATATGGGATACTATATTGCTTAAAGCCGTTGTTGTTAATATAATAAGCTATAATAAACATTACAAAAGTAAGGGATTCAGATCGAAGGTAATTGCGGCGTATGGGAGCCCCTTAAGATCTTAATGAATGTTATGAAAATGGTGTGGATGATGGTTGCAATGAATGGACGCGGTGGACACGGCTGTAACTTAGCTGTAACTATGGTGCTATAAATATATGAGGGGTAAAGTAATAGACTTATCATAGAATATTCCTAGAGGGCTCATATGAATCAGCCGAAAGATGTCCACTACCGAACATAGGCCTCCCCCAAAGAGTGCCACAATGACCGGTCCTGCGCCACCACTATCCAGCGGTCTCCGTTGCCAGGTAATCAGTTAACCCCCATTATTTATTTATTTATTTTATTATGGGATGAGTACCCCACGACCCCAGACGAGAGTGAGCCCAGAAGGCGCATCATTGAAACTACTCGCCATATTTAGATGGCGTTATTAAGTCTTTGATATACCAGCTCGTCCCTGAAACTGCAATAGTAACGTCATCTGCAGCCATTATTGCAGTTTCAGGGATGAGCTGTCTAATGTCAAAGTCTAGGACTCACCGGGACTGGTGTGGAAAGTAGGGTGCGCGTGCAAGGCACGCAGCCGCGCCGTCAGCACTGCCAACTCCCCCGCCCATCGCACCGCCGATTCCGCCTGAAATATGACAAAAAATATATTTAATTTGTCATTTGACAATTCTTTTATGGCCAGATTATTTTGGGGTGCACAGATAATCGAGCGCAAGCAGAGTTGCCCGTATACTTATCATTGGGCGCTGCAATTTGTAAGTATAAAGTATCCATTTTTAGTTAGATAGTGAATGGATTTTTTTACCTCTTAAATTGTTTCTACTTAAAAAAGGTCGCAGGCTGATGTTGATAAATTATTATCCCTAAATAAATGCCTCGTAACCTCATTATTGTATAAAAATACATAATTAAATACCTAACCTACATATGTAAATTTAGTGAATTATCAAAAAAAAACGCCTAGTAAGCAAAAACACTAAATATTCCATGTCGGCAGTCGTATAATAAGAATACGTAATAATTATTAGCTCATGCACACAAATAAGACCGAAGAAGGTGTAAGATAATGTGCATCGGGGGTCAAGTGCAGCAGATAATGGCGGTGTCAGCGCAGGCGCAGACCGCGCATTGTCATTATTATCGATCGCAATCTATGCCGATGTCCAACGAGCACGCTGTTTTATCATTGAAGCGACAGTTTTCGTTAATCGCGGTTTGAGTGTTTCTTGTGAGAAAATTAACAAGTATCACCGTCGACTGTTAATCTCCTCCTTTCAATAACGGAAACTTAATTCATCTTGCCATCTATACTCTTGTAAATTTTAATGACATTTGAAAATCACTGCGCTTATGTGTGCTATATTAGGCTAAATTTAGGTTAAAGTTACACTTATCTCACTTGTAATGGTCGTACGCAGTAATTTATGTTTTTAAATCAATGGACTTGCTGTCACTATCTTGTTTACCATGGCAATACATCCGCAAGAGAGGGGCTAACGTTAGCACTAACACCTTAAATTAAAATTAAAAATCCTATTCTAAATTAGAAATTCAGTCATGTTTAAAGTCCTTTTTCACGTACGGTGCACGAGGCCAGGCCAGGGTGTACGAGTATGTTGCTGTTAACGAACGTGTCGTGTAAACAATTAATTAATGCGCTAATGATCATCATGATGAACGGTCGCAGCAATTGGTGCATGACGCGATTAATTTAACTACCAATTTCAGTTCAAACGTCGTAATTCAGAGGAATTTTGATGGAACATCCGGTAAAATAGGAACAGCAGATTTCTACTGCCATTAAGTTGAACCTATGCTACCGCAAAGAAAAGGCATTTGGAAAAACGTAAGTAGTTTTTCAAAAGGTACAGCAGTCAGGGGTTTATATATTTAATATACATACATAAATACGGACATAAATATCTATACAGGACTATGTCCTTACTTATGTACGTAGGTATATTAATAGCCTTGACTGCAGTCATGTATTAGCCAGGTAGATACCCGGGTACCTTCAGAGCTGATACATTTGATTGTTTTCTCACATATGTTGCTAAGTTTAGATGATATTCTCCGCTTATAATGTGCCAGAAACTAATAATTTTGTTAGTATTGAGTATCTAAATCAAAATTTACGTGTTATTTATATTCCCATTATGTCACCACATTATGTATGCGAATGTGTACCTAACAAACGATTTAAATCTTAATAGTACTTTACTGCACTGACATCAATCGCGCAATATGCTGTAACACATTGACAATCTGCTGACTCCTCAGAAAAACACAATCGCTAGCCTTACCACGCATTGACAACAGGTGAGTAAATTTGCATTGGTCATTGGAGGATTTTTTATTATACTTGACATGTATAGTTTATACTGACGTGTACATTATGTTTGAACGATTTGATAAATATAACAAATCTTCATTGAAACCCCAAAATAAAACTCCCAATCATAGGTATAAGTAGGTAAACTGTAAGTTACTTAGGTTATGATAGATTATAATTATGTAGAACAAATACTGAAGAACTGGCATTAGCTATACTATAAAACATAATATAATCATTTCGGTTTAAGTTGACTTAAATGTCCTGTATCTCCAATCCAATTTTCAAAACCTGATTCATAGTACTTAGGTACCATTAGGTAAGTACTTTCATTTGTTTTAGTCACGAGAGTAACCTACTTCTTGAAGCATAGCATCCATCTCGAGAGGCAGGCTTCCTGACGAAGATCCCTCATCTTCTTCCACCGGCAGAACCGTGTCCTGATACACGCCTCCCGACGCCTCTGCTCGCTAGAACACACATCCCAGGGATCACAAACTACACGTTATTTGTATCATTATTTGTTAAAGCTGCAGCGAACTGTAGAATTCGTAATTCTTGACTAGACAGGACTACATAATAGCTGCTAAAGAGGAAAATAAAAGTCATATTTACCTACTAAGAAACTGTATGACGATGACCAGCGAGCGACAACTAAGCGGAAGCTCTTGTTATCCTGTTACAATACTTGCGCCCACGGATTAAGACTATTAAGACACCGAGATTCACAAAAGAGCGGGTATTACGGGCACTTTCCGTGTCAACGGCTCTCTAAAGATTATCACAATATTTGCTCGGCTTTGTTATGATGTCACGTTTAGCAAACTGTAACACAGGTGTTATGAGTGAGTAAACATCGTCGGCTGAAGGTGGTACTGACCTGCAGCAGCTCGGCGAGGCGGTCCTTGCTCCGCATGGCGTGATGGCGGCCGGCTCGGCGCGGGCGCGTCGCGGAGTGCGTCCTGCGCGGGCGAGCTGACGCACTATCTAATCACACTGATAACACCTGATATCGCGATACACGTCGGTTGCGGCACTCGTGGGTCGCGGAGCACTGACGGCGCGGCTCGAACGGGCGCGAGCGTGTGTGCCGGTCTCATTAGCGAGCGGGTCAGCGTCCGCACCGCCGCACCGCTCGCGTTCAACGCGCCCTCACATTCGAGCGACGACAACTGGAACGGCCAGTGGCGTGGTGTCCATACAACTCCATCACCACCGATTTACATACATGGAGACTATTGGGTGTCTTATTTTACAATAGGGGCGTAGACACTAAATAAAATAATCAATAATGTCATATTTTCTCGAAAAAGGATAATAAATGTAGTCAAATGGAGAAAAAATAACGCAAAAGGTTAAATAATCACGAAGTTATAAGTGTCCAAAGTTTTAAGACGCAACGCAACTTCATATGAAACGATGTGACGTCACAGAAGGCGGCAACGTGCCGTGCCTATCGTGTTCGGCGCCGCCGTCGACGCGGCTCCCCGGCAGCATCCTGTAATGTGACGTCACACACCGTTTGCGTTTTCTCTGTCTAACAAGCAATATTAAAACGGTTGTAGCTTCGTAATTCTTTGAGATATCTGAACGGGATTTTCGTCACTAGGCATATTTTTTGCCTTCGTTATTTTGGAGTAATAATAATTTTCGAGTCTACACCCGTATTCTTGGAGAAAAACCAAGCCCTGGCTTGTAAGAGTATGTTTGACGCCACGCCACAGGAAGCGAGCAAAATCAGCCTCTCAGTTTGTACTTGACTGTGAATATATTCCTAGATTAAAAACAACTGTGGGTAATCGGGGTTTGAGTTATAATAGTTTGCTCTAGCGAAGTGGTCAGTTAGTTTTGTGAAAATGTGTCGTCATATTCATATGTTACTAACGGAAAAAACTTTTTCAATAAAACAAACTTTTACGCATTCAGCTCCCTTACCTGCTGGGAACTAGAAATAATAAAACCTCCAGTTTTCACTTTCATCAGTGTGACCTAGTTTTGAGCTATTGATTCCTGACATATTTAATATTTATACACTAACAAATGGAATAAACATATGGGTATACTTAGCAACGCTAGTGTGGCATGGCAGCTGTGGGTGCGCCGGCGCTGACCCCAGACACAAATCTTATAATGAGCTATTGTTTGTTTGGAAAACTGTGTCGTTCGCTCATTTGCACAAAGTATACGTACCTACTTATTTTAGTAGATTTTGATTACGGTCTTTCTTTGCAGGAAAAAAAATTTGGTCATATCACTTGAAGCCACGATATTACACTTTCGCAATATTTATTCCATAACACAACCCAGGAATATTTAGTTAGACGGAAACATCAGTCAACTTATGATGGGTTATAGGCTTGGGGCACGAAGAGATTCAATAGTAATATAAACTTAGCATGCCACGTCGATAGGGCAAGTCTTATTCAGACCAGCAGTAAAAACATACCAATCGAAAGTGGTTACGTTTTACACATTCACAGGGGCCATACAAATTGAGTAAAAGAAGAATTCGTCTTTCCTGTGGTCAATAGATAACTTTCGTTCATATAAAAAGTGATTTGATTGCATGAAATCATATAAGAGGAGATGCCGTTCATGCGGAGTAAGTCAGACAGGCGGGCTTTATAGCCCTTAACTTCCGTAATGTCCAAAGAAGAGACGCGGACCTAATCTCTGTATGACGCAAATGAAATACTTATTTGACAGGTAGCTGAAAGCCAGTGATACTAATAGGCAGTCAACACACCCCACCACATCCACCGTTGAATCTCTCAAAGTTATCCAAGCCTACATCACATCACCATGGAACATGCTTTCATAAAATGATCTGATAAATAGGTACTAGTAACTAGTTGGTAACTAGTTGTCCAGTTATCGGGTGATGACTGAGTAATGTGGTACCTATATCTATCCACTAAAATCTCCACGGCGTACACTCTCTTCGCCTTTATCGCACCTGGCTACATATGCTTCATCCTAGTGTGATTAATATTTTTATCGCCTTCCCGGATATTTAGGCGAATGCTGAGACAAGAAAAACTCTCCTTTTACGATGAGCGCAAAATTCTTATCCGAGGCTACACGGTTGACCTAAGTATATCCTAGATATTTCAATCATTATAATTTATAACTCGCGCGTGTCCAATAGAGGTCCAGTCGCGTATAAAACGGATTGGGAATTCCCACACTGCGGATAATGATTCATTTGTACACTAGACAGCATAAGTGCATGGTCAAGTCGCAAACTGTTTCCCTTGACGCGCTTGCTAACGCCATCTATGTGCACGACGTGTAATATCATTATAGATGTAAATGTAAACCTCAGAGGATCGGCATAGTTTCACTAGATGGCGCTGTTAACACAGATGGAAACAAAAACTAATTCCTCATCTTGGATATAATTATATTTTTCTTGGGTTATTATTTTTCCTATATTATACTGTCAAGTAATCTTGCCAACGCATTATCGATCGATAATGGCGGTATTATGACGCAATTTGGAATGTGCTTTCTATTTATGTGCTACCTTTGTGCATTTATTTTTCTTGCGATGTTTCCGATTCACTACTAGTGAATATCCAAACAATTCCAAAAACACTTCTTTCCCAACATTTTTTTCGTTGGGTGCGGGATTTGAACCCGCGACTCTAAAGCTAGGTCGACAGTTACTTGCCTCGTTAGCCACTCGACCATCGGTTCAATTGACTAGGCAGTCGAAATTCATCATAAGTTTATTTTGCTGCTCAGATATTAATCCATTACGACTATGATTAGTATAATAATCGATGAGGGTAGACGAATGATTCAAAACTACCATACTTATTCGTTTTTATCACAAAGATGTTACATGTTCGTTCGTAGACCTACTTCAGCTGTGTTATTCATATTTTTTTTGGATATCATGAATATTAAAACTAGTTTTCTATGTAATATTGATCTAGTTAAAAGGTCGCAAATATTTGCGATATATAAAGAAGCTACAGAAACTGATCTAAACGTAAGTCGTTATTTTTACATGTTTGTGATATAATTATCTACTATAAGTAACTACTACTTAACTATCATACATTTTTCTGATGATTTATTTACGTATAATATTGTTGCAGCTAAAAAAAGGTTGAGCAAAAGGAAACGTCTCTGCTACACCGACAAAGAACGGCCACCAGCCATGGTAATGGACTACAAAGAAAATGATTTTGAATCGACAAGGCATTTCGTTGATTTATTGCACACAAGTGTGGACTGTTCGAGGTGTCTCCATAAAGAGGAGGGTTTATACTATCATGGGCATGCTGTTAAACCCTTGCTTACAGAGAAGCACATAAAACAGCAATTTGATACAATTTGGACACTGGACTAAATGTCATGTTTAGTGACGAGAAGTGAGAAGTGTTTAAATCTATTCAAAAGGACAATATAAGTTCACGTTCAGTGATCACGTAGTGCCTAACATGGAATCTGGTGGTATACCTAACTGTGAACATGTAAGGTTTGAAGAAAGACAGACCGGGTTATATATAAACAAGTGACAAAAGTAACATATGAGTAGGATATTGTTTTCATCATGCTTTTTTAACCCTATAGATACTATTAGTAATAGATGTGTTAAGTTAAGGAAAATTATTATTAAACAACATAATCATGTTAATTAACGAGATCGAGTGACATAGATAACCGTGGAATCCTACCATTATAATCTATGAAATATATGGTCGTCTAGTATCAATAATAAAAGCCTTAGTGAACTGTAAGATTGTCCCGTATTTTATTATTATTTTAAATGTCATTAACACAAATGGCGGGTTTATTTACTTACTTAAAAGCTTACTTATAGATTTGGCTAACACCAGAATGCGTTCGCCTGATATATATGTTATCATAACCCGGTCTGAAATTATTAATAAAATTGTCAATAGGTTTTATTTTTATTGGGGTAAAGCTTCAATCTTTTTCCGATTTTCGGAAATGAAACTTAAGCTACATATAACCTCGATAACATGTTAGAAAGTGGCTAATTCACTAATACTATTAACAAAAACTTCTGTTAACAGTGTTGCTGCTAACGGAAGGCCAGAAAACAAGGTTGTAATTTGGCCTATGATATGGCTGTCTGAAGTGAAGAGTGAAAAAGTGAAGTGAATTAAATCCAGTCAACAGGGCCATTTAAGTTTATAGTGTTATAATAATACGCGCCGTCATAATGGTCGCGTAGTTCCTAATATTGAAAAAGTGCAGATGCTGTCGGTCAAAGAGTACGGATTACGTTAAGATTTATATATTCTATAAACCGGGTTATCCTAAATAAATTAAAAATATATATATTGTTTCAGTAGGTAATAGGTATTAATATGCCGTTTGCTTTCTTTTTTATATTCCTTTACTATTTAAAATGTGATATTTCATAAGATCAAACAAGTGTAAGTAACGGTGAAAGACCAAATAAAATTATTATGATTATTTTCAAATCAATAACACAATAATTCATGGTTTGAACGCTCACATATAGGTATAGATATACTATGGCAATTAACACCTTAATGCGTTCTGCTGATTTGAATGTTAGATAACCCGGTTGTAAGTTAATATTGTCAATATTATATTTATTGGGGTGAAGCTTCAATCTTTTTCCAATTATGGAAATGAAACTTAAGCTATTACCTCAATAAAAATGTTACAAAGTTGCTAGGTAACTATTATTATGTAGTATTATAAAATTGCTTTAACAGAACTGTAGTGAACAAAATAAACATATTGAAACATAAAATGCTGTTTTAATTATTTAAGTTATGAATATATAATTTTCTTTATGACTAATATTTGTATATAAAGCACTTTCATCTATAGGAATAGAACAAATATAAAAAGATACAAAAACATAAACCTCCCATTACCTGGGATTCGAACCTCGACAGTTCTAGGCCGCTGAGCCTAGAGAACATGTCTTAATCCATTGAGCTATCTCAACATTATAGGTAATGGTGGAAATATAGCATTCAAATACCAGTGGTATCGCACTTAAATACAGCTATTATAAATTAGCATTTACCAGCCTTGTTAATAGTTATACTAATATGAGAATATTTCTGGTGATAACAAACAGGTGTCAATTTATAGGTATTTAATGTGCCTAGTAATGTGCTTATTTTCTGCGGTATGTCTAAATAGTAGCGCCAACAACGCCATCTAGTTTAATTATTGCGCACCACGTGCAACTATGTGAGCAGCTGTCGTCAAACGATGCAAGCGAAACTGAGCCGTAAGGTGTCCATGCATTATTGCAGCCGATAGTACATATATACAAAAGTCACGTAGCCCACATCCGGTGGTTACTGATATAATTGTTTTAATTATGGTTAATGTTTACTAAACATATTTATTTAGTTAACAACGAACCCTAATTAATTGTCTACTGATTAGATCAATTTATTTCAGAAATGAATAATAGCAAATTTCTAAAATAAGTAGTAATGTTATGTATATTAATGACTTCTTAAATCTATAGCCACGGATAAATACGTAAGAGATTAATAAAAAAATCCCATCTACTTACACCCACAGATTGATGCTCATTGCGCATCATCACTAAATTCACATACAACAATGATGGCGAGTCCAAAACGTTTAGTCGAAGCCACTATTCATTTAAATTCAAAGTAGAAAGTGAAAATGTAGACCTACATATGTTTTACGAATAAACGATTTGATTTGAATTGATTTGAAGAAAGTTGAAATTGATATTGGTAATCGAGTCGAGGCTTGAAGAATAGGATAAACTCGATAAATTGTCATTGGTTTGTGATTCTGTGTGACTTTGTTATTAAGGTTAACATTCACTACCTGAAAATGAAAACATTTATGCAACATTTCATGATGTTTTACGTCATTTTCAAAGATAATTAATTGTGCACCTTAGGTACGAGTATTCTACTTAAACAAGAAGGGGAAAGTGTGAATCATTCGTACACTGGTCATATCTCCAATACACAATACTATAGACTGGAGCATCTACATACATTTTCATGGAAGACTCGCTTACACGTATAGGCTACCAACGGGGAGGGATAAAAAAAATCAAGTGTTTTTGCCATGTCAAAGTAATTTTCAGACCTAAGTTTGTGAGCGTTCATCTCTAGAAATATTAGCTTAATCTCTAGAAGTAATTAAAAGTCTGTGATAAAATGCCCGAAATTATGTCCGGATCCACAACTTTGGGGTATCCTACTTACATACGATTAAGTTTTCCAATAATTTTGTTTGGGATCTTTTGTACAGTCCTAAATGTATATAGGTACTGTATGAATGCACCCCGCCTCTGCTTACATAATCAGTTTACTTACACTGTTTAATAACAGAAAATATAAATAAAATACTAGAATAAGAATAAGAATTGAGAAATACTTTTCTAGATTTAGATGTGATGGATCCTTTTGTATACGTATCAAAAGGAGACTAAAAAAAGAAGGATGTAGATGAATGTTCTGTGATGCAGATCAGCATCGGCATCAGATGATGATCAGCAGCAGTAACGAAGCTACCGCATGCATGTGCCTATCGTCAATTTCCATATTTTAGGAAAAGTCATAGCTGTTCTGCATATGTCAATTTATATCAACACCTAACTACACCAATATTAAAGTCAGATAAATGACTTGACTGACATTTTTTTACACCGCCCAGGGTAAAAAGTCTACGTATGGCTCCACACTTTCCCCGATTATTTGTCGTCGACGGCAGTGGATCAGCCTGACACATACATTGGGTGAGGACCAAATTCTTGGCCAGTAGTTAGCCTGGTTAATCGGTAGTAGTTAAAAAATCCGTTGTGACACTTTTTAACTACTACCGATTAACCAGACTAACTACTGGCCAAGAATTTGGTCCTCACCCACATACGTTTCGTATTCCAATTTGATCTTAAAGAGATTTGCGCGCTCGCCTCCACGTTCGCCGGACCATTGTGCCAGAACGAGCGAGCAAACACATGCATCAGAAACGTAAGTACCTATGTGTTAGATTGAGACCGTGACCTCTATTGCACGCAAAGGCAAAATGTGTACCTAATGAGCTTGTGCAGATTATTTTGATTGCCCCGAGAAGCAGCATCGTGGCATTATAGGACGACCTCTGTAGCGTAGTCGGTAGTGACCCTGCCTACGAAGCCGGAGTTCCCGGGTTCGAATCCCGGTAAGGGCATTTATTTGTATGATGAGCATGAATATTTGTTCCTGAGTCATGGATGTTTTCTATGTATTTTAGTATTTATTTATCTATATAAGTATGTATATCGTCGTCTAGTACCCATAACTACTACTACTAGTAGCTTTGCTTAGTTTGGAACTAGGTCGATTGGTGTAAGATTGTCTCATAATATATTTATATTATGCTGAGTGGTACAGTATGTTATAGATTTTGATTTTAAACTGCTCCTTGCTGTCAATTATTCTTATGTACTTGCTACTGTTTTATACCATTTTTTCTTACTTTCTTCCTTTCTTTTATATTGCGTTTTTTGTCTGCGTGGCTTTTTCTGCTGCTGACTGTCCCTAGTCCTTGTGGGTTGCGTCATGACGCTCATATTATAAGTCTATATAAACACACAAATCCGTGTATACCAACCATGAAAGATAACACCCAATATGTGTGAACTAGTGACGCGCGACGTTTTATAAGAACTTGTTTCTCTATTCACTTAGTGCGGCATTGAGCATTTACCTAAACAGTCGTCATGATATTTTATTGAAAGATTGTTCATGGCTGTGGTCACATACATAAGTACCTAGTCATGCAGGCTTCAATTATACCTGCGATGAAACCGTGGCTTTAGACACATAGTCCTTCGCCTAACGTAGGTAATAGGTACCTATACCTAGATACTTTAGTTCACGAAGAAGCGGCCGAAAAATATTACTGAACTGTTCGTAGAAATAGAGTCGTGTTAAAAAATAATGCCGGTGACTGTACCACCTAAGTACCCGTGGTGGCGGTTATCCTCAAGGTTTTTGTGTTAAAATACAGGTCAGTACTATTTTGATGTGTCGCAATCGCCTATGACTTTGATGATACCTTGAATGGACTCGATATTAACCATTACCTTTAAGACCATAGGTAGGCAGATATATAACTATAAGATATACTATAAGTAGGTAATATAGGGTGCAATCTTTTACGTGATACAAAATAGCAAAATGTGAATCTATCCATGATTCTGAGCAACTTTTATTATGGGACCAACTTTGTGTTATGCCAAAAAAATCCAACTATTTCATTAACTCTGCTCATTTTAGACTGACAAGAATGTATGAACAGGTGTGTTTTTTTTGGCATAACACAAAGTTGGTCCCATAATAAAAGTTGCTCAGAATCATGGATAGATTCACATTTTGCTATTTTGTATCACGTAAAAGATTGCAGCCTGTATAGTAAGTACATCAGACATTTCTCGCGTGGCCTGACATCTATCGGCGGACTTGGACACTATCTTGTCAGTCACCACTCTTCAATACTGTGTACACGAATTACGAGCGCTTGACTTTCACGCGGTTCCACGTACCGCCGAGAGATGGCGTTACTATTACTGTGCTTTTAACACGTTCCAAGTCCAATGGATAATTCACGAAACTGATAACAAGTTCCTACTACAAACTGTACATAACGTAAGTACCTACTACGAAACCACTTTAATAGTAGTTTATGTAACTGATACATAATCAGAGGCCTTAAAATACGAGTGTGGTTTTAGGAAACGAGCGGCAGCGAGTGTTATAAGGCTAAATTATGTACAGTTGCATACACTACTTTATCTACATACATATCATAAAGTACTCTAAGATGGGTTCACAAGCCGTAGGAAAATGACCCGCATTGCTACTATAGTGCTACCTGTAAAATATATTTTTTGCTCGATAGCAAGAGGTAGATTGGCTGCATTTATGATATCCGGCGGAGTGTTCATATCGTTCTCGGAGTCACTACTACTCATATTTTAAACTAAAATGTGAATTACAAACAACTTTTCACAATTCTACTTTCGTAACAGCAAAAACCACCAAAGAAAATGACAACTAATGGCGGCAATTCGATCCTACGTCAAGACGAATGTTTTTTTTTAATCATAGACAAACGAATGAAGTCCCTATTCTCATGTCACTCTTGATCAAATGTCGTGCGGTTTATATTAAAAAAAACATGAATTGACGTTTCGCATCGATAACTGTTTTAATATACTAGAATAGAGACCCACTTGAGTTTTGACAGCTGTTCCAAATTTAAACTCATAACCTTACAAAAATCTGTACTGTAATAACATTACAGTACAGATTTTACCTACTACCACAGACAAGAAAGTTCTCATAGAAAAATTGGTTGCAATAATGCTGGTCATTTCCTACGGTTTCTGATCGCATTTTAGAGCACTAATGATATGTGCGTAGGTAAAAATGCATTAGTACACATGGTAATAGAGCTGCTATCGAATATTATCGAATCTATGTAGGACGTATTAGTTATACCTAGGTACGCTTTAGTTTCTAAAAGTCATGCGTAAGGACAGGACTACCTTATTGAGTCAGATAGACGTCTAGATAGTCAACTTGGTTCGATATTCCACATAATTAGAGTTCTGACAGGTTAAACTCCTTAACATGTCAGACATACGGACGTTGTGTTATGGAGTCTAAAAAATTTGTATAGGATATAGTTTGTTTTAGTTCAAATGACGTAGGTAAATGCAGTAACTACCTACCTACTTTTTGTTTTATTGTTTGTTCGTATAGGTAGGTAATTATTTTACAACCCTAGGTACTTGAAGGTAACAAACAATAGGTACCTACCTAGGTATCGGTAATGGTTAGTTTTTAGTATTTTTCGTTATTTTAACGTAACACACTATAGTATAATCGATTATTCTGTTGATAAAAGTTAAGAGCTGTTCCAATCATGTACCTACAAGTTCCAAGATCGCCCGGAATCTTTTGATAACGGAGTTGTGAGAGGCGACACCATGCAGTTGTGTGCGGATGAAGTTATGCGTCATATGTATGGGCATATGGTTGCTCAGATATTTATAAACCTTATGGAACGTGCATATACAGGCTGTTATATTCAAACGGGGCAGTGGGGGAAAATCTGAACTTACAAGATAAAGGAAATTTGTCCTTGGGGGACTAGAAGGAAAAAAAAACTGCATTCATAGATTTTTTTTCATAAAGCTAATTGTTCCTTACATCCAGTACTACCTATTTTTGAAGTGAAAACTTCATTAGCGGCGCTGAGCACTTTTTGGGATGGAGAAAAATTGCTAAAGATTTTTGTGACGTCAGATGTGAAGGAGGTCACAAACTTTTATATTTTGCTGCTAGCCGATTCGACTTCATTAAAAACTGAACGCTATTCGTAAGAGTATAAAGCCGTTAAACACTTTTTGCAATAGCATCCGCCGTCCGCTGTTCTTGCAAATTCGAATAGTTTGAATTTGGACGTTATTCCTAGAGATAAAGTTTTGGAAAATATTTGGCAATGGCAAAAACAAATTGGTATTTTGTTCGCCGCCGCCGTCCGCTGTTTATTATGTACCCTGGTTTTTATAGTTGGTACCTAATTGATAATTGTTTATAAATTTGCGCCAATTTCATTTTTAGGGTGACACCGTAAGATGTCACGTGACCTGATCGAAAAACTGTTACAATGTTATTATTGAGTTTTCACTTCTGCCGGCACTCCCGGAGTGCAACCCGGTCTTTTTTTCATAATCGATCTCGTGACGCGTGTCTGCGTGAAGAGCAAATTTATATATCTCTTGTAGTTTCGCATTTTCCCCACCTGCCACGTTTGAATAATACAACCTGTATATGTATATCTTTAAGCTGGACTGTATACCTTTGTGTTGAATCGTTCAGTGGAAACAAAGGTCTTCTTGAAGGTGAAACTAGTGGACCACGAGGCTTACGGTCAATCCGGGGTAACTTTAAATGCTCGAGTTTTATTAAAACGCACTTAGGTAAACGTTACTACTTTTGGGAAGGAACAGGGAATAGAAAGGCAATCCTTCCAAGAGTTTGAATAAAACCCAGGGTAATAGTCTCTATCATCTTTTATTGTAACATATAGATAGTTTTCTACACATCCACCGTACATACACGCACGCGCGGCGCGCTACTGATATGACCGCGGCATCGGGGCCGCGGGCGCGCATCGCTCGAGGCTACACTCCGTGCCGGAGCTCCACTAAACATAAATAGAATTCACATTATAAGATAGACTTACGGACTAGCCGGCGCGGCGCGCCCGCCCGCTAATATGCGTATTTACAGTGCGGGGGGCGGCGGCGCCTATTTACAGCGACGGGATATGTGAGGGCGGCGCGAGAGTCGGCGCGCCGGGTCAGTCGCCGGCGGCTCCCGGCGCCGGGCGCCGCGCCAGCAGCGCCAGCGGCTGCAGCGCGGCCGCGTGCAGCGCGCTCGGCAGCGACAGCGCCAGCGCGCCGGGGCCCGCGCTCTCGCCCGGCGGCGGGTGCATGCGCTTCTCCTGCACACCCCAACAAGCCACGTTAGTGAGCGGTGGCGGGACGCCGGCCAGCACGTCTGACTCGTGGCGAGTGCGCTTTACCTTCTGGCGGCGGTTGCAGAACCAGACGCGCACCACCTCCTTCTCCATGCCGAGCGCGTCGGCCAGCGCGGCGATCTCCTCGCTGGTGGGCTTGGGGTTGTGCAGGAAGGCCTTCTCGAGCGCGACGCGCACGCCCGACTCGATGCTGGTGCGTTTCTTGCGGCGGCGGCCCACCGCCTCGGCGAGCGCGCCAGGCCCAGGGGTGCCGCCGCCGCCGCCGCCCGCCATCGATGAGTCGGCATCTTCAAGCCACTTTTGCAGAAGCGGTTTCAGTTTGCACATGTTCTTGAAGCTTAGGTTCAGCGCTTCAAAGCGCGAGATCGTGGTCTGGGAAAAGTCGTTCCCATAAAGCTTGCCCATCGCTAGACCGACGTCACCTTGAGTGAATCCTGTAGACGATAAATAAGCACATTTACATTACATGTATAAATAAACCAACTAATCGAAGGACGATTAGAAGAGCGAACTCACCGAGTTTGATGCGGCGCTGCTTGAAGGTTTTGGCGAAGTGCTCGAGCTCCTCGAGATCGGCGGTGTCGTCGGCGGCGGGCTCGAGCGCGCGCGGCTTGTGCGCGTGCGCGTGCAGCGGCGTGTGCGCGTGCGCATGCGCGTGCAGCGGGGAGCGCGCGCGCCCAGAGCCCGGCGTCATCGGCGTCAGGAACGCGCCCGCGCCAGGGGGCGTGCGCCGTGGACTTGGGGAGCGGCCTTCTGACGACACAAACACGCATGTTATTTCCGAAAAATCATCCCAGAATAGTACATTATTGCTGTGGCCGGGAAGGAAGCAATTGCAGGCTGAGTATTGCCATTCCGGCTGAGGCTAATATAGTGCTTTTCTCAAAAATGAGGGAATAAAAAATACTAAATTTATATAAACTTTAAATATCGTTGCACAACGTGAAAATATTTACGATTTCCCGCCGTTTTTTTTTTAACAATCTCAAGTGTATTTTTCCACCAAAAAAACGCAAACTATTTGAGACACACAAAAACGTCGTGTTTGCAACAGAAAAATACGAGTTAAATTGGCTGAATACGAGCTGTGCCGTCTTTCATATGCCAGTTTCTACTTTAAAATAAATTTGGTACTCGACAAATAAAGGAATTTATATATAATAACATTCCAGGCGGCCTGCAATGGTTTTTATTTTTTAATTTAGATCTGTCCTTAAACAATACACTTTACCTTCGAATATGTAGTTAGTTACGTTCACTTTGCGGGCCATTTTTGAGAAAGAAATATTTCCCTTGCTTATTTACGTACATACGTAAGGAACTGTGATTTAATATATTTAATAGCTACCGTGTGATAATGGGCATTAAATGTTCACTGTAGGTTGGCAGCCATAAATTACTAAGGTGGCTGTCAAAAATTTACAGACACATAGGTTTTGTCACTACTTTAGATGGTATGTACAACGTAATTAAATTTTAATATGCAAGTTAGCAAATAGACAATGCTGTGGCGAACGCGTTTTCAGTCGAGAAATTTAAAGTAGTAGTAGTAGGTCTTTAATTTAAAACATGATGTATATTCTGCTGAAAAATGCAAGATAGTGATGTACTGGGTGCAAAATGATCGGTGGTCCAAGTTACCATTTTCAAATGCACACACAAACACGACTGATGCGCTCGACCAATAACGACTGGCTGTTTGACCAATGAGTGTTGCCATTTGGACTTCTTAGATTGTAATTTTAGCTGCGTGAAACGGGACACTATATGTATTATTGTTTTTACTAAACGGGACTTAATCGTGTATTGCTTATTTATGTACCTTTTGAATCCCGCTAAGGTACTTAGTTGTGGCACATTCGAAACGTCGGAAAACCACACATAAATATATAAATTATCCGCAATTATACGTATCGCGTATAATTATCTTATTATATTTTTACGTTTCTATTATAGTTATTCGTTTTAAAGTAATATATTACACGGAGATAACAGCTGTCATATCAAGATTCGCCGCGATACATTTAAGTCCCGTTAAGTAAATATTAAATGTGTGAGAATCGTGAAAGTTTAAATCAATATACGGGGACACTGACGTGTCTGGGCGGAATCACACCTTCATGTCTGTGAGCTGCATGTCTCTTGACGTCGCATGTTAGCAAGGGAGTGTTACCGGAATGCAGGTCGATGGTGCGGTCGGCCGCGAGATGCGCGTGCGCGGCGTGCGCGCCAGCCGCCGCGCGCGCCTGGAGCTGCTGCAGCTGCTGCGCCGCCGCCTGCGCCACCGCCTGCTGCACCTGGAACAGAACAGTTGGTATTGTCATTAGCTGAAGTGTAAAAACAATCATACAACGATATCGTCAAATCTCGCTTATATGTAATTCTAGCAGACTGGGGACGTACCTTCACCTTACAGAAGACCGGCTTTGGTGTTGTTGGTGATGAGTAAGGTCACCAGAGCTCCCAAAGATACGCTGTGTTCAGAATGAGAACCTGCATTTTGTCTCTAGCTGTCAACACAACGAACCCTCAATTTAATCAAGGGTCGGCAGCGCGCTTGTGTGTTCTGGAGTTGTAAGAACGTCATTAGGCGACGGTGTCAGCTTACAGGTCGTAGTATAATAAAATATGTAACTAAACATCAAAATTATACTAAAAAAGAAGTGTTGGAAATTCGCAAAAAAATATGGATGTGTGTCGTTATTTATCTTAAAAAAGGAATTGTAAGTTCATTCTAGGAATTCTATCAAAGAAAACTAAGCCGCGTGCGATATGTGACGGACATCGAATACGGGAACCTGCCGTGTGCGCCGAACCTAAGCTAACAACAATAGAATTATGCTTACAGGCGTTTACGTCAATCGTTATCCATTTCATTCCTATCTTGAAAGCAGATTATGTCTAAAGTCAAAGTAGACGTGTTACAATCTTAAAAGAACCACCATTTTTCAAAAAACGGGGATTAACCCTTTAACGGGCAAAGTTAAAATTTATTCATAATTCAAGTCTCTTTGATATTGTGTAGACCTAAAAATTCTGACCAATGAAAAAATACAAAAAGATGATCTTATGGATGGTCATTTGGCCTATGAAATATAGATTGTGCCCTATAAAGGGTTAAGGTCAATTACCAAACGATTTCAAGATCGTTCCAAATATTTATCAGCTGGTTCAGTGTAGTACTAACCAGTGTCTCACAGAAGAACAGATTTAAAGTTGCATTTCATTTTGTCACTGAAAGCGACGTCCTCCATTCTTAAAGAGAAAAACATCGTCATGAATACTATTCGTTGAAGGAAAATTTAAGTTTAAATGATGAAACTAATATTTATGTTTGCGATAAATAGTTAGCCAAAAGTGTAGCGTAGCAAGCCGCAGTGACTGTAACCGAGTGGTAAAGTCGCAACTTTCAATCAAGTCGTGGGTTCAATCCCATTAAAAAAGAAATCATTGTACGAAGTATCATTAGATACTTAACAGAAGGTTTCTCATGAAGGATAACGTCGTGAGGAAACCGGTCTAAGCCCAACAAGCTCTAGTTCTCCGTCTGGGGTTTCCAACCTTTCGGTCAGACGGCAGATACTTTCGTAAACTATTTCCTACGCCAAATGTTGGGATTAGGTGCCAAATCGGACCCAAGGCCCTTTTATGGTACAACCGGGTAAAACGCTAGGAGAAAGAGTTAGCTAAACGTGTATCCTGACTCCAGAGGCCCGGTTTTATAAGGCATATATATGTTTAACGGATCACAGATATAGTAAAATACAACGCCAAAAAAACTCTTTTTACAGCCGAAAATGGTAAATGATCACCAAAATTTAATTTCCGTTTTAATGTGAAATAATAACCCAAATGATAACATCTTACTATCCTATTAATGAAAATGCTATCCTAAAATAATTTCCTAAATTCGACGGAGCCCCGCTTTCGTTTCTGGGACTCAGTCTCTCGCCCTCCGCACGGGCTCCCGCCAGAAACTCGCTTCATCAGCCCTTCGTTTCACGTGCGCAGTACCTACGCTCCGCTCGGGAGATCGCCGGCTCGCTTCACTCGCCACCTTCCCCCACTCGCTTCGCTTCGGCCTCGTGCACTCCGTTCGACTCGGGCGGGACCTCCTTCGCGAGCTTCTGGCTCCGCAGGCTTTTATATACACTAGGAGGACAGACAAGACCACGTGGAAGTGGGTTGCCCTGATTCGAGTTTTGCTAGCACTTGTAAAATTGGCATCAAGAATACAATACAAATACTCTTTTCAACACAATTGCTCGTAACGTCCCTACCTCTTATTGTGTCGCTTTTAGGCTTATAATCCTGGATATTAAACACGCGTGTGCTATAACATTAAGCCGCGTACAGATAGCCCGTAGCCTGCTACGCGTAGTCGGTTACGCGTGTGTTTACGCGTACATTGGATACCTGGACGGACCGCCACCATCCACTGCCGGCGGCTCGTGCGCGAGCCGGTTCGCGCGGCACGCGTTCCCCTAGAGTGCACGCGTAGCTGCAAGTACGGACATGGTGTTCCAGGACACGCGTAACCGACTACGCGTGCCAATGTACGCGCAATCCGTACGCAGCTTAACGATACTTGTGTGTTATGGTTATATCCCGATTAAGTCACGTTGGCACCTTGCAGCAAGATGTATGTATGCACACGGTGCATTCTTAAATTAACCGGGTTGTACAGAATTTACAGCTATTTTTTTAACTCTCGGCAAATGGATTCTTACTCGAATAAACAAATTAAATCCTTTTTGTTAATGAATTGACTATTTATTTTTGGATATGATATAGAAACGTTTAATTTTGTAAAACTATTCACTTTTGATAACATTTTACATGAATTAATAAAGATAATATTTTAAAAGGAAATTATTTATTTTATTTTGTATTGGCTGTTTAGAGATTTCATCTAATGCGCGCGCACTGCGCAAACTTCACGAAAAAAAACTGTTGCGCGCCATTATAGGTTATTTCACAGATATTTTGTAAACTGTAAACACCTAGTGGTTATATTCTCTTTGTTTGTAAACACTGTTAATGCGTGTTTGGTTATTAACAAAAATGTTGACTCGTGGTGACTAAAAGAGTGATAATAAGAATGGACGCCACTGGAAATTCTTGGCGATGTATACAACATGTGAGTAAAACCCTGTTGCCATAAATAAGTAAAAAAAATAACTTGGCATCAGGCCTATAAATATTTCATCTTATGAAAAGGATTTTTTCCTCGCAAAATGTGTTGAAAAACGTCGTATGAAACGCGTGAGCTTTGATTATTACATCTTTGGCTCTCTTATCACGCTCACCTGCGGCTCGCGTGATAATTCCGCCTCTAATGTGGTTATCAACATACCTCACTTGTATCACAATGTACTATTATTGCGCACCTCACACAAACAAAGCAGTAACAAAGAGAAACAATACAATAACATGTAGGTAGAGGTAGACAACAGGCGGTCTTGAAGAGTGACATCATTATACTTTATTTGGTAATATGCATACATTTTATGGCAATCATAGTGGGTTATTTAGGTAGAAATATTGTATTAATTTGCTCGCTAAGATTTGGTGATCATTTACTAAATTTGGTCTTCGAATACAATTTAATGTGCAGTCGTTACTAAAACAACTGCTAGTACTATTGTAATGGCGACATAAGGTCTAATGAATCTTTTTAAAACCGGCTGTTAATAGATTTGTATAGCGTAGTGTGACGTACCTGTGTGTGCAGCAGGAGTGAGTGCGCGCCGTGCTGTGTGAGAAGCAGGTGCTGTAGCTGCGCCAGCGCAGATCCCGCGCCGCTGCCGCCCTGTCGACAACGTATTCATGTTTATTAGGATGTATATAAAACTATCCCCCCTGGGGTGTCTGGTTAGAATAGTACAGTCAGCATCATATAGTTAGTAGCAGCCAAAGTAGCCAAATATATCGGAACACGTCTTTATTACTATAGGAATAAGGAAGTGTTACGATATATTTGGCTACTTTGGCTGCTACTAACTATGTGATGCTGACTGTACCACCCCCTTCATTTCTTCCTTTGGGTGTCGTAATAGTCGGCAAAGGGTATGCGCGCACGAGCAACTTTTGTCTATGGGTTAGTATGGAAGTGCGCACACGGAGTCGCGTCTACGTGTGCGCACTTCCATACTAACCCATAGACTTGATGTGAGAGACAAAATAGTCGCGGGGACAATAGTTGCTCGTACGCGCATACCCTAAGGGAACAGGGTTCTATGTTGTTGGCGATGGGCTAGCAACCTGTCACTGCGATATCACATATTGTCGATCTATCATACTCACATTTATCCTAAAAGTGGCACTGGAACACAACCTTTTAGGGATAAAGGCGAGAATGTATGTATGTATAGATAAAACTAAAATTGAGTGTCATGGTTTGCTTGCGTTCGATATGGGAGCATTATAACGGATGCGCAGAGACTTGATATAACACCTGTACGTCTAGCACAACTAGCTGACAAGTCTCTTCGCGCGCGACTGAGCGCCTCCTATCTCACTCGCACCGTGCAAATTAGAAAGAGGAGGGTAGATCTTTCTCGACTCGCGTCGCGGCGCGGCGTCAGTTGTGCTAGCCCCCCTGTTCTTAAGCGTCTCGTAGATCTAAGACGAGATCTAAGACGTGCAGGCTTGCTTATGCATTTAATAAAAATAATAATTTCAACATAGCTCTATACCACATAATGTTGGGGGTGGATCTCTTGACATACCTCTAAAACAAAATCAAAGTGCTGTGCACGCTCATTTCAATGTGCTCCGAGCCAGCGTATCAGACAGAACGAGTAGGCAATATAGATTGACATGATTTCGGCTAGGACGACTGCTCTCATCTCCGTAGTTGACGCAGGTGTGTGCCCGTATGTGACTAATGTTTTTTTTTTTTTTTTTATGATATAGGAGGCAAACGAGCAGACGGATCACCTGATGGTAAGCGATTACCGCCGCCCATGGACACTTGCAACACCAGAGGTGTTGTGAGTGCGTTGCCGGCCTTTAAGATGGGAGTACGGTAATGTACTCAATTATAAGGTCCATGAAGCACTGTTGATACTTACGAATACATTGGGCGGCTGCGGCGCGTGCAGCGGCATCGGCAGCGCGTGCGCGTGATGATGTGCGTGCGCAGGGTGGTGGGGGTGCGCGGGGTGCGGGAGGGGTGCGGAGGGCGCGCGCGGCGGCGACGGCGGCCGCTCGTCACCGCTCGCCTCGCCTTCTCCCTCGCCCTCGCCGCTCGCCGACCCGTCTGCAACCACATAGAGACCTCATCAACGTCATGTCCTTGTAGTTTTACTCTAGTTATGTTATGATAGACATCATGAGTGTGCCTCATATTTTCCGAAAATATTTTTTTCTTCGCGTAAATTATTCCGCTGCCATAATTTCCCGGTGTAATTTTTTCCCAATGTTTTATGTTCCGTTGGCATTTTTTCACAATATTTTTTGTCTTCATTATTTTTTCTCAACCTTTTTAAATACCAATGTCTCTAGAGGTTATACCTCCAGTACATTTAGCACCTAATAATGTATTGACAGTGTAGTGTGTAGTAGCTTAAGTGGCAGTGGGCAGGGCACATAGCACGTAGAACCGATGGCCATTGGGGCGGAAAGGTTCTCGAGTGGCGACCACGTACCGGAAGGCGTGGCTTGGGTAGGCCCCCCACAAGGTAAGGTGGACTGATGACCTGGTAAAGGTTGCGGGAGTCCGCTGGATGCGGGTGGCGCGGGACCGGTCACTTTGGCACTCTTTGGGGGAGGCCTATGTCCAGCAGTGGACGTCTTTCGGCTGATATGATGATGATGAATGTATTGACTCCTGGCTTTTCGACAGTTTTGATGCGGGGATCCTATTTGTGGTCTGTTTGTCCTTCGGGCATCTGAAGACCTACCTAACGAACCTTACCTACCTAGTGTTTTGCGATCACTATGTAGCACATTTTATTTAGCAGTGCCATTTTAAGTTTTATGAATTAGGGGGTTAAAGAATACCCCAATATAAGAATAAACTAATTGGCAACGAGCATTATAGCTGAAAAACCTATATTCAAACTTGTATTTGCAACTGGCAAGCTTCTTGCCAGTTGCAAATACACCCTCCGGTGTAACATGTGATGAAACGTCATCATTGGCCAGCTTCCAGCGAGTTTGCGTTCACTGATGAATATGTATGTACTGCGCGAGTGACTGTCGCTGGGGCGGGCGGCGCGTGTCGCACGGCCGCATCCGGAAATTGAATGCAAATGCGAACCCTAAAGGATTACGCATTTAAAGCGTGAAACGAAGTTAGTGCAAAAAATCATTCTGTACACAGGTTTCTATAAGGTTCAAAGTTTATCCTTTTGTTATTTTGTAGATAGGAAAGCCCGAAGGGCTAATTGATTGGATGTGTTGATGATATCTAATTTATATTTTCTCAAATATGCAATGAAATGTCGTCGTTACGTGCGTTATAACAGGCTTCAAAGTATCACATTTCGGACGGAACAACTCGAGAGATCTGTAAAGGAATTTCATACAAAATTGAAGGCATACGCCAACATTTTTTTATTTTTTTATTTGTGGCACAGCATTGTGGCGTTCAGGCATGAAAATTAAAGTTTGATTGCTTGGAGTTTTAATTTATATATTTCTTTGCATGTTTGAGAAAAGCACTATACATACCTCGGCGTGAAAAGGGGTTACCAGCCTCATAGCTATCCGTCTATACGTACTCGGCCGGCAACCCCTTACTTGCCGGCCTCTGTAGTAATGAATTATACCAAATAAGTACTTATGACTTTGCGGGTGTATCCCGGTCAAAGTTAGCCATAAAAAGCATAACATATTGAAGACTACATTTTTACCGTAGCCTTCCCTTTACAACATTAAACCGTCTTTTTATCGATTCTTTTGAGATCAAATCTGTTAACAATACTGGGAAAATAAATACTAGTATAACATCTAAATCAAATAAAAAGATTTGATATTCACGATATAAATGTATGAATTTAATAAATCAATTAATCTATCACAGCCCTATCAACAATAATTCGATAATCGTAAAAGTCTCATAAATTTGGGACGTGACAGTAAGAAAGCGAAAGGGTTGCGACGCGACGCGTGCGAAAGGGGTGAGATTTTTTGTCGCGACTGTGCGCGCGCGCTTATCCGCCCCGCGCGTGTCGCGCAACAAAGACGCCGCTAAGATGATGTTCACTAAGATAAATTGCTATTAAAGCTGTGGCATTGTACTTAGTGTGCGTCAGTGCTTCTTTAAAAAATATGGAAGGGATTAAACAAACAAGATGTTACTTCAGGTTGATGCAAGTATGAAACTAAATGCTTGTTAGGGGTGGTATTCAAGACGTTTTAATGACATCTTGTGATTTTGGAATATGACGGGTATTGTGCGATGTGTTTAACTTTCTTGATATCATCAAAACTACGCTGAATGATGCTATTGGTATGCTGAAATGTAATTGAAACATCTTGAATATTGCTATACGGTTATGATTGGATAATTAGTTGTAAACATTAAGTAAAATACATACCGTGGCTGGGCGGCGGGGAGGGCGATTTGATGAGCTCGCCCGACTCTTCTGAAACAACAAGAAAATTAAATGTTATTGATTGCTTTTAAAAAGTCAAATGATAAATAATCAAATATTATGACTAAAAATAATCGTCAGCTGACTGTACAGTGGTGGAAAACCCGTCAGCTGGTCACATGAAAATGTTAAAATATATTCCTACTATAAACGCGCGGTTAAAGCGACGGCGCGATACTTTGCTATGCACTTTTAAGCAAATTAACGCCCGCTATCTATAAGGGAGATGGAGTCACCTGGAGGCTGATGCGCGACCACCTGACTGTGCCCCACCCCGTGCCCTTACACCCCGCGGGGCCCGCATCAGCCGAAGCCACACGACTCCAATTACTCCACTCTGGCACCCGCGACGCCTCGGATCACACTAAGCCGATTAAATGACGATTTGTACCTCAAATTGCTTTCAGATAAAATTGAAGTCGCTCATCAAAAGCTCTAGAATTAACCGCTAGGCAATACCATGCGGTTTAGTACACGGTTAGCTGTAGACTAAGAGGAATCGGGCCGGTCTGCCTTACAACCCGCAAGGGGGTATTAAGTAATTAGTTGGATTAATCGGCTCAGCTGAAGCTGTAGAGGCGCGACTGTCGGCTCATTGCCATTCCAATTCCGAGTTTGACTTGATATCGCAGCACATTCGGGTATCACATGTCGCTACAATCTAATTAAACCAACAAATACTTGATTAGTATTCGAGGCCGCCGTAAGCCAGTAGGTATTAGAGCGTGAATGATTATCGGCTTGATTAGATGCAAATCTTGGGAAATAACAACTGGCCCGTAGCAAAGCTACGAGAACACCACGATAGAAAAAAGTCTACGTACTTATACGTACTTAGCATATTCCTGGCTAAGCATATGTGAGAAATCATTTAGGTGTATCTTGATTCGTCTGCTGTATTTATTTATGAATTACAATTCGAAAGATTAGTGTTTTTTAGTATTTTAGATCTTGGTATGTTAACTTATTCGATTTTTGTAAACCCAATCTCCAAAAAGTAAGCAAAGGTAACATTTTTGTAAGGCTGTTTCAGTTTAATATATGTTTAACAATAAGCATGACAAAAAACGGGAGCACCGACGTAAACTACAAAGGGCCAGATTCAATCGTAACTTTTTATCGCCGAATTGAATGTCGTGCGATATTCTTTATGCAGAGATTATAATGCATGCATTAAGTGCAGGGCTGCACTGCGTGGGAGTCGTACCTGCGTGGGATCATCCCGTCATGCACTTTATAGAGGGACGCGGACGGGCACCGGCGAAGGGATTTGCGAATGCATCAAGACATAACCCCGTAACAAAAGGGTAGACATAGAAACTAGATATAGAGGTCTCGCGGGTTGCGTCGCAGTTTTTTGCGTAAAAAACGTCAGTCTATTTTTTGCGGCCGTGGATTAAACATCCTTTTTGAGACATTTGTTACGAATGTAACGAAACCATTGCGGAAAAAATGCTCTGTCGGTTTTTTTATAGTCTTATGCGCTCGTTCGCAAAAAACGCATAAGCGTCAATCAAACGTCTTTACTCTTGGTTTTCTTATTGTTTACATTTCCATTTCCGCAACCGAGCTAGCAACGGATCAATCTAGAAAAAAATCTGCATGAATTCAAAGTTTAAACAAGTTTTATCAGCAGCCATAATCCATCTATCGTTGAATGTAGGTCTCTTTCATCCTACGCGTTAATATACCTGGTCCTGGGCGTCTCCGTCGAGCGAACTGCCAACAGTCCTCAGTTTGTCTACTCGCAGGGCGTCCGACGCTACGCTTGCCCAAATGCGGCTTCCAATCCGGGGGATTTCAATTTATTCCACGCGCTTGTTTTGACACGCTAACTCAGCGTGCCTCGAAGCGAACGAGTGGAACACATTGGAATCAAATTGATAAGCGAAATTCGTTTCTCTGATTGTCCCCCTGAGCCGCTTCTGCTTCTCGGTTTTTAAGAAGAAGAAGAAAATGGTTTTTTTGCATTAAGTCCACGCTACAAAATGGTACAAAAATATAATAATAAGAAACAATAACACATAAAGTGCCAGCAAAACGGAACAAGCTCAGCATAATGCTACAGAATGGCGGCTGCATCACTACCATCACTACCATCAGTGACATCCAACCATTCACACAGAACATCCGATACCATACAAAAAGAAAAAAAAAACCAAAGGAACATGATACAAAAAAAATAATGATACGGCGATAATTGCATTACACACATTAAGAAAGTGTTTTTGGTTCTACGATAGATAAGGCCGGCTTGTAGAAATTCTTCGGTAAATTTTGGTAACTTCGCAATACGGGTGTAGACTCAAAATGTATTTTTACTCCAAAACAAAGAAGGCAAAAAAATATGCCTACTGACGAAAACCCCATTCGGATATCTCAAAGAATTAGGAAGCTACAACCGTTTTAACACATTCATTGCCCAGAATCGCTACGCGCTACGCTCGTAGCCGATCCTGTGGTTTTCCTCGTATGTAGCGGAAAGCGACTACGGCGGTCTGACGCATATATGTCGTCATGGGCCCTGAATGGGTATTGCTTGTTAGCGAGAGAAAACGTTCGCAGATCGTGACGTCACAATAAGAAATGAGAATCGTTTCATATGAAGGTGCGTTTTGCAGAAAAGTGACAGAACATCTCTTAAAACTTTGGACACTCATAACTTTGTGATTTATAACCTCTTGCGTTGCTTTTTTCTCTATTTGACTACATTTTTAATCCTTTTTCAAGAAAATACATAATCATAGATTATTTTATTTAGTGTCTACACCCCTATTATTTGTCGCGGACCTTTTATCTTAGAGTTGTACTTTATTGCCTCTAATCTTCACATAACTGAAGTGTAGTATGATACGACTGAATCTAGTTCCCGCGAAAGGGCGGCTGAATCTACGATGATTAAGGTATCTATCGGTTTATCAGAAACTAGCTAGGTATAGGCTAGGTCTTATTAATTGGGTTGGGACAGGTTATCATGCTGAAGTTTTTTGAAAGACAGAGTCAAAGCCATATATGTTCGTTACCGAAAATATAAACGATATATACTGTAAAGATCTTACGCCCTTACCATAAGAAATGTACCATAACATCAATGATGACAATGTTTTTTTTTTTTTAAACCCACATACATATATAAAACATAAAATAAACTGTAAAGCTGAGAGTAGTAGAGTTGCATCTCGTTGTATTAACGCAGTAGTTGTCTACCGCGTCACTCGATTATGACTTTTATGATCAGGTCAATTAACATATTAAATAATCAACATTGTTAATCCACCGAGGCTTCACACACAGCCCGATTAAGGTATATTTTAATATAACATATTATAGCATTAAGTTGTCAGACGTGTTCTCTCAGAGGAAACCTTGTTCTACGTTAGTCGAATACATTTTCATACTCTAAGAAAATGCATTAAGTAATTGAAATTCTCAGTAAATTAATTTAGGTAAACATATGAACAATTTGAACATTGGGTTAAAAAAATTGTAATCTGACCTATGCTACGGATTATAAACCCCTTGCTAGTACATTAAGTACATATCTGAGAATGTCGATAAGTATTAATACTTCATTATACAAATAATTATCCGTATATCTAAACTGGTTGATAGGTAGAAGAACAGAACCTATAGGTAATTATTTTCAAGGCAGAATCTTAATTAGTAACTTTATTATTATCTATATAAAACATCTTCGACTGTCATAAAGGGCAAATATAATTGATAAATAATAAAATCAATGCTATATTTTATTCATTTTCTCTAAGTAAATATATGTACGTGTTAGCTGAGAACAATTCTATATAAATATAATCTAGTAGATTAAGTTATTGTATGTGTTATGAATAATTAATGTACCTAACCCTTTCAGACCCGGCCAATACAATTGTGCGGGTCACAAAATTGAATTTTATTCGATGCCTAAACGTCAGGAGTGAACGGGCCCAACATCACATGATTGTGCGAGTTTTGAACTGTTCCCCCCCATCAAAATTTCGTGCCTCTGGCAGTCACCCTGCAGGTGGCGACCTGTCGAGTTCGGCATAAAATCATGCTCCCGACTTTTACGTAGGTAAGTACATTAAGTTGTTTTTTTTCCACTACATATATTAACTTTTTTTTTTTTTTTTTTTTTTTTTTTTTTTTTTTTTTTTTTTTTTTTTTTTTTTTTTTTTTTTTTATGATATAGGAGGCAAACGAGCAGACGGATCACCTGATGGTAAGCGATTACCGCCGCCCATGGACACTTGCAACACCAGAGGTGTTGTGAGTGCGTTGCCGGCCTTTAAGATGGGAGTACGCTCTTTTCTTGAAGGTTTGAAGGTCGTATCGGTCCGGAAATACCGCAGGCGACAATCCATTCCACAGTTTAGCTGTGCGAGGCAGGAAGTTTCTGGAGAAGCGCACAGTTGAGGACTGCCAACCATCTAAGTGGTGAGGATGGTAATGTTGTCGCGTTGGACGATGGCGAAAAGAAGCGGCAGGGATTAATCCGAACAATTCCTCGGAGCACTCCCCGTTATACATGCGATAGAAAATGCAGAGAGAGGCCACATCTCTACGCAGCGCCAAGGGGTCAAGCCGATCCGAAATATGCTCGCTGTCGACAATTCGAGTTGCTCGTCGTTGGATGCGATCCAGAGGGAGAAGCTGGTATTGGGGTGCCCCTGCCCATAGATGAGAACAGTATTCCATGTGTGGGCGGACCTGCGACTTATAAAGCTGCAGGCGGTGGGCCGGTGTGAAATACTGTCTCGATCTATTGAGCACACCGAGCTTTTTTGAGGCTAATTTGGCCTTACCCTCTAAATGGCCGCGGAACTGGACTTCACTCGAAATGTCGACGCCAAGGATTCCGATACTGGCTGCGGCAGTCAGGGGAGTGCTCTCAAAACAAGGTGACACGTCGAACTTTAACTTTTTTGCGGTAAACGCGCAAACCTGTGTCTTGGTAGGGTTAAAACGGACTAAGTTAAGTCGACCCCATTCAGAGATTGCACTTAGGGAAGTCTCAATTTCAGACACAAGTTTGTTCCGGTTCTCGATGACGATTTCCCGAGAGATATTGGTACGGCCGGTGTAAGAGGCATCACCTGTACTATCATCAGCATAACAATGAATTCCGCTGATTTGCAGCATTTCATTGATATGCATAAGGAATAGCGTGGGCGACAGCACACAACCTTGGGGGACACCAGCATTCACAGACATGGAGTCGGAGCATTCCCCGTCAACTACGACCTTAATGCTTCTGTCTGCTAGAAAGCTACTGACCCATACACATAATCTCTCGGGAAGCCCATAGGATGGTAGCTTCGAAAGAAGTGCTTTGTGCCAAACCCGATCAAAGGCCTTCGCTATATCCAAACTAACAGCCAATGCTTCACCCTTAGTCTCGATCGCCTGTGCCCAACGATGTGACAGGTAGACTAGAAGATCACCAGCCGAGCGGCCTCTACGGAAACCGTATTGTCGATCGCTAAGCAACTGGTGGTCCTCTAGGTACCGAAGGAGCTGGCAGTTGATAATGGACTCCATTATCTTCGAGAGAAGGGAGGTAACAGCTATTGGCCTGTAGTTGGACGGGTTTGAGCGGTCGCCTTTTTTAGGGATCGGATGCACCAAAGCTGACTTCCACGAGGTCGGGACTACGCCAGATGAATAAGAGAGCCGAAAGAGACGCGTTAAGACCGGAGCCAACTCGGGAGCACACCTCTTCAGCACAATTGCAGGGATTCCATCAGGCCCACTCGACTTATGAGTGTCGAGGGAAAGAAGAGCTTTACGCACCGAGCTTTGGTTGAACCGGATATCCGGCATACAGCTCTCGCACCGTGGAATGGTCGGCGGCGCGTTTCCCCCGTCATCCAAAGTCGAGTTGGACGCAAAGAGTTTACCCAGAAGATCGGCTTTGTCTTTTGCGTCGTGGGCCAATGAATCGTTATCCATGTGCAGAGGCGGAAAAGATGGCGTGCAGAAATTCCCCTGGATAGCTTTGGCAAGAGACCAGAACGCACGAGTTCCCGACGGGAGGCGCTCTAATTTCTCACCAATTCTACCAATATGCAGCGACTTTGCTCTGGCAATATCTCTTTTGAAGGACCTGGAGGCAAAGTTAAACTCCTTTTTTAATACGCTAGTCTTTTCATCCCGTACTGCCGCTGCGTCTACCCAGGCTTGGTAACATTCATGCTTTCGGCGAGAGGCCATTTTACAGAAGCGACCAAACCAGGGTTGGGATTTGCCACCAACAGGGACCACAGAGGAAGGAATGAAAAGCTCCATTCCCTGCAGTACCACGTCAGCAACAGAATCAGCAACGACGTAGGGATCATCCGGCGTGAAGCAAACCTGCCCCCAAGGGTAAGATGCAAAGAAGGACCGCATCTCGTCCCAATCTGCTGACCTATAGTGCCACACACGGCGGCCACAAGCAACTCGCCGACGCGGCGGGCACGCGAGTGGCACCGTACTCCGGATCAAGCAATGATCCGAAGAACCGAGTGGGGCTTCAACGGATACATGGTAGTCAACCGGATGAGAGGTCAGCAGAAGGTCCAACAGGGAAGGTTCCTGGCCTTCCACATCTGGGATTCGCGTAGGCGCAGTAACCAACTGTGTCAAGCCATATGCCAGAGCAAAGTCAAAAACAGATCTACCCGCATGATCAGTCTTGTTAGAGCCGAGCCATTCGGCGTTGTGGGCATTAAAATCACCAAGTACAATAATCTCAACGGATGGGATCTGCTGCTGCACAGAGTCTGCAGCCGTTTGGATCTGCTCAATGAGTCGGTCAGTTTCGGCATCACCACTATGGGACCTGTATAGGCACGAATAGACACGGGGATGGTCAGCGTTGTCGATACGCAGCCATAAGGTGGAGAGGTCCCTACCTTCAAGATTGCTGAGGCGGCGAAAACTGATATCGTCTCTAACGTACACGCACACGCCAGCCCTGGGCGAAAAGGAGTGTTCCAGTCCGTACCCAGGGTAGGAGAGGTAAGATGTGTCCGCTGGAGTCGATATCTGCGTCTCGGTCAAGAAAAGCAAGGCCGGCTTTGCTGTCTCGAGGTGTAGGTGGACAGCATTAAGGTTGGAATGTAAACCCCTGATGTTGCAGAAGTCCACGGCCAGCGTAGCAAGGGGTGCCGGAGCTGCCTTGCTCTTGCCTCGGGCAGATGGCAGATGAATGAGCGCGGTTTTGCCCCCCCCAGAGTACGACGTGGGGCGGTCTCGGCGTCCACGCTCAGGCATAATTTTACCTGAGCGTGGAAGCCCAGAGAGGGATTCTCCAGCGCTAGTGCAGCTGGTACCCTCCTGGGGTAGCCTCTTTAACTGCGCCATTATCATTAGAAAGGGGGGGTTGGGGTTGGAGCTCTGGGAACCTTACTCACCAACAGGAACACAACACTACATACCTACGGAGTAGGCAGCAGTGCTATTATGGCTGTGGTCTTCTGTAAGGCGGAGGTACTTCCCCAGTCGGGCTGCTCCAGATTCAAGCGTGATGACATTACGCTGAGCCCTACCTCTCTTGTTTCTAGGTCTTTGTTTTTGGTCTTGTTTTTGTTATTAGGTACTTATAATAGTGTTTTATTTACGTGTTTGTGCAAATTTTAATACCATTTACTTATTTATTGCAACGGCTTGGCCTAACGAACTTTTATGACACAATTGTGCTGGTGTCGGCCGAATTCTGCTGTGTATGCAATATGCATGACTCGTTTTTTTTCGATTTTCAGGCTCACATTAAAATGTATAGGCTTCTAAATGACGCTGATATCGCGGACCTACTTAATGGATCTGGCGACGATAGCAGTGGGGACGAGCAAGAGGATATATTACCACCGTCACCCGAATCCTCCACTTCATCATCGTCGGATGCAGGAAATATCTACTCACTGGCCCTCCAAGGAAAAGATCGAGGAAGAACCAGAGTTCGCAGAAATGCCACACTCTTCTAAATACAGAGTCAGATCAGACCCCTTCCTACTATGGACAAACAATACGATAGTTACAATCATTGGCCTATATTCGACACCCTGAAGCAACCTCGTACTTGCCGAGCTCCTGACTGCACCAGTCGCAGCCGCTGTCGCTGCAGCAAATGCGATGTTTATTTGTGCTTATCAAAGGACCGTAATTGTTTCTACAGTTTTCATAATGAAAACTAAAATATTGCCTCATCTCGAAGACTGAGAGAAAATAATTGATCTCTTGTAATGTTGAGACTGACATTTTAATTGTTGATTATAATGATTATATTCATAAGTGAAACATTTCATTAATACGTTGATTATTGTAATAAATAACTTTAATTACATAATAATTTGTTTGAATTGACTCCTAATTAATCTGCCAAATTATGAAAACGATGGCCCCAGTTGGAACAATTGTGACACTCACAATTGTGATACATGTAACCTAGGGCCCGAGTAAACACAATTGTTAGTGTTTTTTGTGGGTATCACAAATGTGCCAGTAAGAATAGAGGCCCGTCATGATACAATTGTTAGTGGTTTTTTTTCCGGGAAGAAACCGGAAAAACTGGAAAACGACCCCGGAATCGTAATCTACGCCCCAATTTTACTTAAGATCATTATTTTTTTTCATGAAAATCCTCGTAGTTTAAGTGCGGGTCTGAAAGGGCTAATTGTATTTAACCTTTTTTATAGATGGCACGCGTTAATGATTGTGATAGGAAATAGAATGAGAACCAAATTCTTGGGCAGTAGTTAGCCTGGTTGTTTGGTAGTAAGCCATTTGTATGAAGAAGTGAACACAGTTCCGTTGTGACACAAAAGTTAACCATAGAATTGTATGGTTAATTTTCGTGTCACAACGGAAAACTTTCATAGAAAAGGACCATGGGCAGAAATGTCCCCCCCCACCAACAGAAATGAAACATGTCTCATTTAATAGATCTTAGCAACCTGATGATTTTTTACTATGACGAGGATCGCCATATTTATGGGGTTTTCTTGGAAAACCGTGTTTTGTTTTTACATATTTTTTGCTCATTTCATTGAAAGTTTTTGTTTTTTTATTATACTAGTTGAGTGATAAACAAGCATGCGGGGCTGCGTGATGGTAAACAGTCACCGCAGCCTATAGACGGATGTAACAACTCATGGTTATCACGTACCGACCATGTGACGTAAAGATCTTATGCCACAATACCCAGTAATTGCACTGCCATGTCTCACCCTTCAAACCGGAACACCGCCATGAAAACATAACTTCTTAGGGACAGAAATAGGTGAGACAGAGGTGCCCATGCAGACGACTTTGTACAAAGTCTCCCTCTGGTAATAAGTTACAGGAAGAAGGTTACAGAAAATAATAATAATAATAATAATAATGCATGCATTCATCGCATGCTACACCCACGCTCGTCTGTTATGAGACTGTACATCTCGCGGAAATGTAGAGGTCGCGGCTTTTTAAATGCCAAAGATCTCCACAACCGCGAGGTGTGCAGCCTCAGGGATTATTTCCTAAACAACGAGTGTGGGATGCATCGCGACGTAGTAGCAGTAGACGGAAACTTCACCCCGCTCTCCTTGGCAAACGAGAACTGGCGCAGGCTTAAAGTAATGAGCGCCGAGGACCGCAGGGCGGTATGGAGGAGCAAGGAGCTACACGGGCGGTTCTACAAGGCCCTCACAGGGCCCGATGTAGATCTGCTCGCGTCGGTGAACTGGCTACGTTTCGGGGATCTCTTCGGGGAAACCGAAGGTTTTGTCTGTGCAATTGCGGACGAAGTTATCATGACGAACAATTACCGGAGGTATATCCTGAAGGACGGTACGGTCGACATTTGTCGGGCATGCCGCCGTCCCGGGGAGTCACTCAGGCATATTATCTCCGGTTGTGGTCATCTTGCTAACGGCGAGTACTTGCACAGACATAACCTTGTAGCCAGAATTATTCACCAGCAACTTGCTCTACTATACGGTCTTGTGGCCTCCGAAGTGCCTTACTATAAGTACACACCTGCACCAGTTCTCGAAAATGGTCGTGCCACGCTCTATTGGGATCGATCTGTGATCACGGACAGGACTATTCTAGCCAATAGGCCTGATATCGTGCTGACAGATCGATCGAAACGCCAGGCAGTGCTCGTCGACATCACCATCCCCCATGACGAGAACCTCTTGAAGGCCGAGAAGGACAAAGCCAGCAAGTACCTAGACCTGGCTCACGAGGTAACCGCCATGTGGGATGTTGATTCGACGATCATCGTCCCGATAGTCGTTTCGGCGAACGGTTTAATAGCGAAGAGTCTCGACCATCACCTCAAGAGACTCTCGCTAGGCGGCTGGATCAAGGGTCAGATACAGAAGGCGGTACTCCTGGATACTGCGCGTATAGTCAGGAGGTTCCTGTCTCTGTCGCCCTGACCGCCGGTAGCTTAGGCCTCGCCTCGCTGCCGGCTGCACCCTAGGTTAGGTTTTTATAATGATTTTATGTTTTGTATGTATAGTTTTATATTTTACTTTTTAGATTAAATTATTGTAAAAACCTAGTCTAAGACGAAATTAAAATAAAGAGAATAATAATAATAATAATAAGCCCGCGGGGGCAGCTTGTGGCGAGCTGACGGTGAGTGGCGACACCGCGGACCCCTAACCTCCAGAGGGCCCGAGTGATCTGGCCCTCACCTCTGGGCTTGCCTTAACTGGCCGGCCAGAGTGGAGTCGCAAGAGCAGAACCTATGCTCCAGGTTGGAAGTGTAAAATGTCATAACGCCGGCGGCCCTTGAACGGATTACCGGGATCTGGCGCACCGCAGACTCACCTCTCGACAACCTCACAGCCGCTCAGACGTGTTGCTCCATTGTCGCACTGTGCGTGCGACTGTTTGTGGGGCCCACTTAACGAGTTGGCGAGTCACCGCCTGCCTTTTCACAATTTTGAGACTTATTGTCACGGCAGGTGTCCGCTAGTCTCCTCCCATAACCCATTCTCCAGACCACCCACCATTCAACCCAATAACCCATGACCTTAGTTTTCATCGCTGCACAGTGTTGCACTGCAATAGTCTTTGCACCTGGCGGGGACCATCATCGGGTGTATCATGTTGTGCGCACGGAGATGGTATCCGCCATGTGTATCCCTCGCTTTATATTATATTTGTTTTAAAGGGCCTCTGCGCTGTTGGCTTCGGCCCCACGCATGCCTTCCAAAAGTCCGGGACCCCATGGTCCTGAGATATGGAAAAAACATACATAATAATAATAAAAAATCATCAGTTTGCCAAGATCTATTAAATGACACATGTTTCATTTCTGTTGGTGGGGGGGGGGGGGGACAGTGCCCATACAAATTTGCCCATTGTCCTTTAATTGAGTGTGTTAAGCTTAAGCTGGCCAAGAATTTGGTCCTTACCCAAATTAGGGTAGAATTGGAATAACAGTACATGTAATTCGAAATTACTATAAAGTAGGTGCGCCAAGGAAGGCACAACTGCTAATAAGGCCCCACCTTAATAAACTCGCAGTTAGGGTTTTCCAAACTACTTCAAATTGCGTGAGCACATGCAGTTTTTATTCAAGCGCGTCGCTATTTTATAAAAAAAATACAATTTGCTGAGTCGTATTAAAATATTGCACGTTTTATTATTGTCCAAACTTTAGACATCTTTCCAAAAAAAAAATTAAAGCTAATTTTGTCAGTACTTGTAGTGAGATTAAGTGTTTAATCTGTTTAACATCTAATTAGGGGCAAATACTGATATTTTTTTTATTTTCACGAGACTTCATTAAACTGAAGCAAAGGTGCCCCCTAATAAGGCCCACTATATTGTATCTCTAACTAAAAGTACGTCAAAAATAATGATTGAATAAAGAACCCATTTATATATATTATATAAAGAATCTCACACATGTGTTTTACCAATTTAAAAAGTTGTTGTCGTTTAATAACTATTTTTCATTTTCATATGCTATAATTCTGGGATATATGATTTCCCGTTATAACGCAAATAACAGTTTTTATTATATTTTGTGTGTTAAATAAATCATTACGAATGGCCTTCTTTATTAATCATACTGTTATTGTTTTACAGGGTTTTGAAACCTTATTAGGCAACGATACCTTATAATTTATATGTTTTATATACTCAATAGAAAAAGTTTTACACCATCGCTGCAAACCGTTAGTATTTATTTGGGCTTTGATCATTAATGTTATATCACTTCTTAATAAACGCCCAATAAACGTTGTAAAGAAGAAAGAGAATACATTTATATAATTTCAAATTAACAAGTACATACCATTAAACATTAAGATTTAAGACTGACGCTAAACTGGAAGATGCTCCCCACGCTAAGTAATCCGTAGACATGACGTTGGTTTAAACAAGATTCACTTTAAAAAAAATATTTTAACGAACTTCTACAACACTGGTAGAAAAAATATATACAAAAATAATTAGGTCGGTTCTCCGAAAACAGTCAAACAGAATGAGCTTTTAAATGTAGATAAACGTAGAATTGATATAACTTAATAGGTAAATCCGTCAAGATGTTTTGACAACAGACAATTAAGGTGTAATCGAAACTTGAGTCACAGTTAATGACAAATAGCGGTATTGTCTATTACGAGCGTTGCAGAAGCGAACCTTAATGTGATTCCGTGTCCTCATCTACTCGTACCAAGTAGAAAATAATGGTTAGAATTCTGCTACAGTACATCAAATAGATGAGATATCAGTATATCAAATAGGTGAGACATTCATCAAATTGAATGAATTACTCCATTTTCCATACACAAAATGTATGAAAAATGAATTTGCACTTATTAAGTACAGTCGAGTTACCGCTACCTTCCTCTAATATCATAATGTTCAATAACATCTGAGCAACCTTATGGCGTTTAAAGTAAAGTCGTGTTCACATATTTTTGATCACTTTTCTGTGCACATGTTTTAGAACTCGACTGTGCATACATTTATTTTCCTTGATTTTTCCATGTTGTAAAGTTTTTCTTTAATTTATTTAATGGATCTGTATCCCCACGCGTGCCTATCAAATGACCGGGCTTTAAAACACGTGATTTTTAAAGGAGTAATAATAATAATAATACGGTATTTCGTATCCGAACAAATAAATTAATTTACATTATCACTAAACAGAACTTACAAAAATGCACGTTATAGTTATTCTGCTATTCGGAACAGAGACAAATCCAACAAATCAAACGTCTTGAAAATCGGCCCAGCCGTTGTTTATAAATGTTGTAACGAAAGGAACCCTGCTTTGTCTACACTAATATTATAAAGAGGAAAAAATGTATTGTTTGTGTGTTTGTATTGAATAGGCTCAGAAACTACTGGACCGATTTGAAAAAATCTTTTAGCATTAGAAGCCAACATTATCCCTGATGAACATAGGCTACTTTTTACCGCGGGAAAATGCTTCATTCCTACGGGAAAACGGGTAATCCGTGCGAAGCCGGGCCGGGCTGCTAGTTTTATATAAATAGCTTAGTTATAGTTATTACTTTTCATATTAGAACTGTGTATCATTGTCTTCTTAATTAAATTTAATAAAAACGCCTTCGTAAATTGAATAGCAATCGATTTTTTTGTCGCACAATACGAGCTTTGGATCTTTTTTATGTCTATTCAGACCATGCGACATCTTAATATAATTGATGCCGAGAAATATTTAAATACTCAATGTAAAGAGTTGGAAGCCACTGCAGCCGAGCGGCTCGTACAACTGGGTTTTTCAAAGAAACTTCCAAATATCATTAGATATTTAACAGTAGGTGTCTAATGAAGGATAACGTCGTGAGGAAACCAGTCAAATCCCAATAAGGTCTAGTTTTCTCTCTCCTCTCAGCAGTTGCTATACTAATGAACTTAGCACAATCTCTAGATTATTTAAGTTTAGCTAAACATTTCTATGATTAATCTAATTACAATTTAATTTATTTGTCTATAATTTTGTTACACATTATTTACTTAAAGGTACATTTGATGTGACGCCCAATTTGGCTTATAGTTGGTAGTGATCCTGCCTACGAAGTTGGCGGTCCCGGGTTCGAATCCCATTATAAGTTCGAATAAGGGTATTTATTTGTGTAGCGAGCAACAATATTTTATTTCAACAATCTAGAAGTTTTCGAATTTTAATAATGAATATCGTCGTCTTGAACAATAAGCTTTGGTTAGTTTGGGGCTATAAGGCGAAATATGTGTGATTGACCCTAAACATATTTTATATTAGGTATGTATTTTTAGCTGCCGCCGCCCATGACTTCGTCTGCCTGGACCCGGGATAAAAACTATCCTATATTTTAGTCCAGGATTTCCTCTCTTCGTGCAAAATATCATGCAAATCGGTTGAACCGTTAAAGCGTGATTGAGTAACAAACATCTAAACATCCAAAAATCAAAACTTTCACATTTATAATATTAGTAGGATAGTAGGATATATTTATCAGCGGTGTGAAACAGTAACTAGTTTTGTAATTATAAGTTCATGTGATTTAGACATCAAAACATTCACATTTAAATGGTAAATTACTAATGCTCAACTATTATCGCACGAAGCGGATGCAATGGTAATTGAATATAAATCAAAATGGTAACGATGCTCTTGCTACTATTTACTTCGTACCAAAATTGTATGATTTCCGGAATGCATGTAAACAAACCAATTGAATAACAATTTTTCATTCGATTTCAGCAGTGCGACGATAGTAGAGCCTTAATGCGAATACATAACTTACGCCCATCAAATAACTACAAATGTATGACTCTTTCCGATTGATTTTAAAACTCTTAATTACATCAATTTATAACGACGATACCAATGTGTGTAATTTTTTTATGTCTCCCAAAAAAATGGACCCGTAACCTATCACACAGATACTGTTTGTACATGCATAAAATCACTTGTCCCAAAATAGGCAGATATTATTTTTTGTTGTCAGCAAAAAATTACCCGTTATTTCACTCAGTTAGATACCTACCCTACTATTTGTACGTATTATGCATACATTAACGCTTGTCCCAAAAGCGGTAGGCAGGGTACATAAACACAAACAAATTGATTTTTCAGTGCATAGCAACTGTCGGTTTAACTATGGAGAAAATGTTATATGTATTCCAGATATGACATGTTACCATTACTGCTTTTTTTGTGATTATAATTATTGAACTTAAGAGCGATGCTTTTCATTGACGTCTTTAATTATAGGTAGAGACAAGTAGTCGGCTAGAATTTTGTATGGACTATGGTACTGTCGTTTCTGTTCTGAATATTTTATTTACTAATTGAAAACGTTTAGTGGAACTGATCCTCGGTGATAATGTAAACAAGAACAGATCCAATACGTTTTTATTTAAATTCATGCAATATGATTGTTGAAATCTAAATTGATTTGTCCGATCAAGAAATATTTGCATGCAGCAATAAACTAGAGCCAGTGCTCATTCGGTAAGGTACGATACTCACGGTAGGAGCAATATCCGCGCGAGGCAGCGCGCACGCACGCCGATAGCACCATGGCAGTTCAGTGCGTTGCCAACAGCGAGTCGACAACGATCACGCGATCACGAGTGCAGCGAGTAAAGCGAGTGCGCGGCCGAGCGAGCGCGGCGCGGGTCCGACGGCGTCTGAGCCGAGCGCCGCGCGGCGCGCACCACCACCCCCCGCCGCGACCCCCTTACCCCTCAACTCGCAACCGTCGAATTAAAAATTGAACTTTTTTGTTAGAATCCGTTTCTTTTTTTCCGCCCTTAGTGAATTTTTTTCGCGCGTCCTCGCCATTATTTCGATTACCTGAGATGATTTTTTTTCGCTTTCGCCGAACGATCCGCGTTTAAAAGCTGTTCAATTTTTTTGAGAAAGGGGAGACGGCGGGTTGCGGCGATGCGCGAATTCCGATATCGGGTTCGAGTCGGAGGAAAAAACGCGGCGGCTGCGCTCGCGCATGCTTGTGGTAGAACAGCCTTTTAATGAGCTCCCGAATGTTCTTAGATTATAAGGCAAGTTAGATCAACCTTCCAAGAGGATTGATGAAGACAGGTGCCAATTTTGTATTAATCTAGCTCGAACCTAATACATATTACTGCCGCTGCTTACTAAGCACTGTGTTAACTTCACACGTGATTAACAGTCGACAACTGATTTTAATAAACATACGTAAGTAAACGATTACACTCTCGTAAGCCAACTTTACATTATAAGTAGCAAGTATCTGACTATAAACAAGACAAAATACCTTTGCAATTTTTATTGTGATAAATACATTAGTATGCAAAGCATCAATCATATTAGCACTTGGTGGAGGTGCCTCATATCATAATATCATGTATAAAAAAATAGCGATGTGTCTTTGATTCCGATAGCATATTAACCAAAAGCATTTTAAGTAGGTACTGAAATGTACGATACACACGATAGTATTTACTTAGAAGACACATTAAGAGCTGCTAAGCTGCTAAGATAAATATGGTGCTTAAATGAGGAACACGCGAATCACAGAGGGCTTCATGTTTAAAAAAAAGTAAATTCGGGGTAGTTTGGATTTACCAGCTCTTTTATTTTAAGTTATTTCGAATATGTATATTACATAATGTATCATGTGCCAACTTAATATATTAGTATTTTATATTATACTATATTTATAATTATGTTAAAAAGTTAGGTCGGCACGCGTGTGCCTCGGCAGTGTTAGACAGGTATGTACAGTAAATCAAGGTTGTAATATTAAGTGCATAGTTAGCCTGTCAACACTGTCCAGTTAAATAAAGTTTAAAGCCTTACCCAAATTAAATCAAAAGCTTCATTGAGTAGCAGTGCTACGCCGTAGCGCCGTAGCAGGCGGTCAACGTAGCCGACTCGCCATAGCGCGTAGAGGGCGGCTCGCGGACACTGATTTCGATATTTGCGCGTTTTATTGCGTGTCCGCGGGGTCACCCCAGGGGAGGGAGGGGGTCGGCAAACGCGCTGTTTACACGGGGTCATAAAAAGTGCATCATATTTGTGCGGGGGCGGCGAACCGACCGCTGTGATTCAACACTCTTCATTATTAATGTATTAGCTTGGAAATTGTTTTCAACAAGTGGGTGGTTTCGTTTCTGTCCGAATATATTGATTATTAGTTGATTACTTTGTGGTGTTAATAATATAGTAGCCACAGTCGCTTGATTTTTGAGTATTTTTGATATTGATCCATGTGTACACGAATAGGTAAATGCATCTGTTTTTGTTTTTGCGCATATATTTACTGTAAATTATTTATTTGATACAAATAAGCCACATACTTCCTATAATAAATATAATAATTTTCAATAGGTAATCACCCTTTGTGTTAAGACATCAGGCGACATCACAAGAGTTATTTTCTAGCGTGTTGAAATAAGAAAACCGTTTTACTGGCGCTTCCTAATTAAAATCGTATTGATTAATGCGCTCTCAATTGCAGTAGAGGATTGTCAAATGTATGAGACTAAGAGAATAAAAGTAATTTCGTAGCTCGTCCTTAATGAAGCCCATGTAATAATATAACATGTAAAAATAAAGTGCCTAATCCAGAGAATAAATAATAGTTCTTACCTACAGAAGGTCCTCTATCCAACAAAACCTACGTTTTACTCAAATCATGCTATCCTGCTCTGTTGCACAGCACGTGATATCGTCTAGTTAACATTGTCGCGTTTTGTGTGACTCTGGACAGTGACGACGCCGGCCGCGCGATTATGTGTGTACAATTTACAATAGTGTCACTGTCCGCGGCGGTGTCAGCCACGTTCGGGTGAACTTGCACCTCCGAGGCATGAAGTATGAGAGACAAACTTAGCCGAAATGGCTAGCGGGGCCTGCCTGCTTGAACATTGTAGTGGAGTAGGTGCAATCGCATTTAATCAATATTTGCCAAATCTACGTATAACAACAATGGCATTTTTATACGTAGATTTTGTAACGTGTGTTGAGTTTTACACAGATTTTTTCTATCCTATATTCCCATTTATATAAAGCAATATTCCTCGCAACTACACATGCCGCGCCCTTAAATGTGCGTGTGCAGATTATAGCCAACACAGACGCCATCTTGCGTGATCATTTGCATCGCGGAAGGGTTGCCTGCGCGCAGGCTGCCCGTGAAATTACGCATCAGTCGCGACATTTAATATAAATGATTTACGAGTTTCATGACTCGTGCCGTTAATGGGATTTTTAGTTGAGATTAATTCAAAAATCTAATGTGTTAGGGGAAGAAGCCATTTACATTTCAGTTTTGCGATTAATATATAACGATATTTATTTAACTTAAATTTAAAAGAATCCATATGTGAAATGTTCTTTTTGGCGCAATCCTTTCCGTTTTTATAGAAAACTAGCTTCTGCCCGCGACTCCGTCCGCGTGGAACTCGTTTATATCGCAGCTCCATACAAACATTAACCCCCCCATTTCACCCCCTTAGGGGATGATTACAGGGATAAAAATTATCCTTTGTTACTCTCCATCCCTTCAACTATCTCCACTTAAAAAATCACGTCAATTCGTCGCTCCGTCTTGCTGTGAAAGACGGACAAACAAACAAACACATACACTTTCGTATTTATATTATAAATTTTATAATATTAAAGTATGGATTAAAAGTAAAGGACACTTGGCACTGAAAACGATTCTAAAATAAACCAGTCAATAGCCAGTTAGCCGGTTAACAGACTTCTATTCATCAAGTTACTGAAAATTAGGCAAGCAAATACGAATGAAAAAAATGTACTGTTGCTGTCATATTTGGAGTAGGTACAGGGTATCCTATCCCAATCACTAAATGTCGTCTCCCGACTTTTCATTTCGGCAAAAAGCCAATTTGCTCGAAGACCCCAAAGCTTTTGTTTTCTTTTTTAATACTTATCATGTAGAACCTATTACGTCAGGTAAGGTCTGTTTTATAATAAGCCTAAAAAAGTCATGGTTTCAGAGAAAAACGGTTTTTAGGACAAATGAAAATTCGGACAAACGATACAGTTGGGAAACAATTTTGAATGATTCAGATAGGTGACCAATTCAGTTTTCCAAGCAAATTGGCACTGAAAACCGCAATGAGTAGCTTCAATGGCCACTAGCAGTTAATGAGGGATACGAAGTAGCAACATGTCGCGGTGCAGGCGGTGCGAGGGGGCGGGGGCGCTGATTGCGAAATGCGGCGCTAATCAATAGCCGCTGCAGCTGCACACATGCATAAAGCACACACACACACACACAGACGCGCATACGTGTGGACATAGTTAGCTGGTCGGACACCTGACGGAGAACCGTGATATTGTTCGCCCTTTGACGATTAGGTCGATTTAGGTAGGTTTTTGTTTTGAACTAGACATTAATCTTATACTTAGTTTCTCATGGTAAAACGAAATAACCATCTTATACGACCCTAACTTCTAGCGATATTTTCCGAGTTCAGTGGCAAAGATACAATGGTCACACGGCACTTCTTAACATTATAAGCGCATTTTATCGTGGTAATACGTCACGGTTCTAAGAGTGAACCACGTTTTCGCGAGATAACTTCACAAATCACGATATCCCAAACATTAAATAATAGAGATCGATTAATCTGAGATTTCTATAGATCAAGCTCACACTTAATATTCGCTTTCCAGACAAAATATATTAAATGTATTTCTATTAAGAATAAAATAACATGTCAGCACAAGATGCCCACAACGTGCGTATTCTTTGTGAATCGCTAACAGATTTTTCCGAAATTAGTTAGTGGGGGCCCCTCGCGTGCGGAATACCAAATGGAATTTCCATTGAGTTTTAGAATTTCTCGGGAAATGGGTTGGAGGGTCCATTATCGCGCCTGTTTATTTGCTCCACAATGCTATCGCGGACAGACGGACGGGCAGACGGCAGCGGGGGTGAGGGGGCGCCGAGGAGGGCAGATCATAGATTATTCAGTTCAATTGTGTATTAGCGGAGGGCAATTCGTATTAATAAGATTGAAGGGAGGGCAAGCTGCACTCGGGTGCGAAATTTCTTCAAAATGTTTTAGTAGCCTTTCAATTCAAAGGAGGGATTTCCGATTTATCCTGTGAGGTATTGTTATTAGAAAAATGTCGCTTTGTGGAAGTTTTAAAGGGATTATTACCATAACTATATAGATCCAGCGCCTTCTTGAATTTGGTATATGAGTGGAATGCATCGGTAGTGGATGATGAGGAAAGTACTTATGTGAATCGTTTATTATTATTATTAACTAAACGTATTCTGATAAAAAATAACGCAAAAAAAATAAAAGTACCAATAGTAAAATTATAATTCCAACAAAATCACTAATAGTTTACCCATACACTACAGTTTATAGGTGCCTACGACTTCGTCCCCGCACGCAGGCGCGACTTTAAACTATGTAAATGTATGTAAAGTAGCGCCCCTTTCTAGCTGTCTATGCATATGTAGATCGCGGGGCGTCACCGGCGCGGCGGGGCGCAGGTCGTATGGAAATCACTGTCGCGATTGGGCAACCCTTCAACCGGTATGCAAACCCGTAGGACGGGGGTCGCGGGGGAAAAGGGTTATGATTTACGCGCGACCCGCGATGATATCGGTGACGCGATTAATTTGCCGCGGGGAGCTAACCAGTTTGACGCACATGGCGGATTATTAAAATACTGCCATTTCGGGACCCTACAACAATGTGCTCTTTGACGCGTAATTTCAATGCTAAACCTACGTCACTCCACTTATAAAGCAAAGAAGCCTCTTCTTTACGAGTCAGTAAATTATTTCAGTATATTCAACGTGTACTGTATACGTGATTATACTGGAACCGGTTAAGATTATACGGTTTTTTGTACGGTCGAGTCAAAGACACTTGCTCCTTATTCCATTGTTAAGGATAAGGAGAAAAATGTTTGACGTCGACTGTACATACACCCTTTATTGTTGCCAGCAGCGGATTTACATACTGACACCAAATTTCAAGTCGTTTCAGTCCATTCGCCGCTCGAAGTGTTGCCGTGTTAAATGTCACTAGCCAACATAATGTTATGACACGAAGTGCAATCTGAAGTGGGTGATCTTTGTGGAGGTGACATTGCGAGGCAATCAGCCCGCGGTCTCCGGCGGGTCCGAGCGGCCCGGTCGGCCCGGGGGCCGTAATCAGAGTATGAGTGTACACACCGGCAGCAAACACGCGCTGATTGTTTGTGCGGGGGACAGAGGGGAGGGGACATTAGTCCAAATTAAATTCCTTTAAAGCTGGACGCGATTAGCTGGCAAAAGATGTGCTGCAGACGGACCTATAACACAATAGTAGTGGTGCATATTGCATATCTATCAAGAACTTCTCTTTAATTTGCATCAAATTCTCTTTCATTACGAGCAAAAGATGCCGCTTATGAAGGCAATAAAATCAAAAATTCGTCGTTGTCGTTCAAAAAGTTGCGCAATTACCCTGTCTAGCGTAAGAACCCAAAACATTTTTTTAAAGGTTAGTATATAAAATGGGCTGCGTGTTGGTTTTCATAAAACCAACTAGAGATTATATTTTTCAATAAACTTTGTTTAAGGCTTAGGTTATAGAGAAATATTGAGCATGGTTATAATTATGCAGACAAATCTATAAATTATTCAGCTGTCTTACTGCGACAGCCTTTGAATCTTGAAAGGCTATCAGAGGATCAATTACGGAACGCGCTACTGACGTATTTTAACTACCACTATCTATGCTTGAATCAGATGGCTATAAAAAAAGTATTCAGTATTGTACTTTAATTATCTTCCAGTTCTTTCACATAGCTTCATGCCTGGGAGATCGAGGTTTCTTCGGCGTCCTGTATTTCCGGGTTTTTTTTTTCAGATCCATTTTTTACCTTTGTAAACCACATCGAAATCGTAAAATACCTACGTCAATTAAATTATAAAACGTGTTTAAATATATAAATCATACCATTAAATAATAGTTAACCAGTAATCAGTAGTTAAATACATGATGATTTTATTTTCATAATGGTTAAAGAAATATGTAAATTAAAAAATATCTGTATCCGTGACAGTTTATATTTTTGTAATATTAATAGTATCCTAGTAAATATTATAAAATTTATAAACGTCAAATGCTGTCCGTAAGTACGTTCCTCTTAATCGAAAAAACCACTCAGCGGATTTAGACGAAACTTTCCAGTAATGTACATTAGACATCAGAATAAGATATACTTAGGCTATAATTTATACGCGTACGGAGCCTCGGGCAGCAGCTTGTATTTCTCTATAACCTACCTACTTAGCTAGGTAGGTGCTGAAATACGCTCAAACTAGTAAAATGTAAAGTCTACGTAAAATTAGTAAAACCCCGTTGTATATTAAGAACCACTAATGTGTAAGTAGATACTTACATACTACTCTCCAAGATAATTACTTTTCTCAAAAATGGCCCGCAAAGTGAATACCTATATCTAACTCGCTACATATTGGAAGGTAAAGTGTATAGTTTAAGGTCAGATCTAAATTAAATAATAAAAAACATTGCAGGCCGCCTGGAATGTTATATATATATTCCTTTATTAGTCGAGTACCAAATTTTTTTAAAAGTAGAAACTGGCATATAAAAGACGGCGCAGAGCGTATTCAGCCAATTCAACTCGTATTTTTCTGTTGCAAACACGACGTTTTTGTATGTGTCTCAAATAGTTTGCGTTTTATTGGTGGAAAAATACACTTGCGATTCTATTTAAAAAAAAAACGGCGGAAATCCTAAATATTTTCACGTTGTGCAACGATATTTAAAGTTTATATAAATTTAGTATTTTTTATTCCCCCATTTTTGAGAAAAGCACTATATTAACCTCAGCCGGAATGGCAATTGCAGGCTTCGTATTATAATTAAACGGACTCGCAAGCTCGTCCGTTTAAACAAATACTCAGCCTGCACTTGCCTCCTTTCCGGCCACGGCAATAATGTACTATTGCTAATAAACTGCTCATTTAAGCATTATATCCACATCGTTTTAGCTTTATTGATAGACTTTGAATAACTTGATACGTTTAATATTGAAATTCCTTATCTAATACAGTGATAAAAGTTTGTGTCGCACACCTTTTGCGATCAAGTATCTTTAACTTTAACAATACCACTTTCGTTAGCGAAAGGATGCATGTGGCATCGGCGCGGGGGCAGGACGGAGACATAATCAAATAGCACTCAGTGACGATGTCGCGCCGATAATGCGATACTGAAATCGAATTCGGAACAAAAAATAAAGGCTGCGTCACAACGGCGCGAGCGCAGCTGCCGAGGACAGCGGGGGAAGGGGGGACGCACGCGTCAACCCTTTAGTCGCTGTTAACTCTATTTTATTTAAGCGTTTGATCCCAGGTCGCGGGGGCGGCGCGTGCCGCATGCGGGCCGCTCGCGGCCGAATAAACATTATAAATTGCTTTAATCACGTTTAATGGCCGCCACTGATAGTCATATTTCAGAAGTAATGGCTGCACGCATTACTATTATCTAAATAACTAGCTCGGCTCGCTCATCAATTATTTATGAACTATTGCGGCACCGCTCAGCACATAAAGAATGCATAACGCATCACACGTGTTTGAATTAGGTCTACTATGACCAAAAGAGTTGTCATAAGGTCACATTGCGACAGCTACGTATCTAGAACTATAGAGCCCAGCCGAGCTTGGATGCCTTCACATTTCAGTCATGCGATTTCAATGGCTTAGCACAAAACATTGCAAATCTATAATGATCGTATTTTGGCGAATGCATTGAATGTCAACTCTTGCAGTTAAACATTGAAATGACGCGGGCCTGCGCTGTCGCATTGTGCGGCTCATTTTACACCATTCAGGGTTTTTTTGCGCACCGCTGCAGGCACCGCCACAAAGGGCTGCGCGGGCGCGGGCTATCCGCTAGAAATTCCCCAGTGGTCACACGTTTTGATTACATTGAATTGTTAATTTGCTTCATGTTAATTATATCATAATTAAAAAGTCATCTTCCGGCGTTAAAAATAGAAAGAATTAGAAAAGCGGCTTAAATCATCATTTAAATCTCAGTAGAGTACAAGTTACATTTAATGGGATTTTGATTAAAATTCTCATTGTTAGAAGAGGCTTTTTTAGAATCTGCAATTGATCTACCTATGTATATTTGACATGTCTTTCCGGTTCTAATAGTAGTACCTGTTCATTTCCAATTTTAATAGAAGGTACCTACTATGTAACGCGTATTATAATTATATAATGTTGTCTTGTGAATACGTAACGGGTACCTATACATAATTAGTCTTATTACAACAGGTCACGTAATGACAGTGTGGTTTTGAAATCAGTGTTCTTTCTTCGTACCTACTGATAGCAAGTTAAGTAGCAAACTGTAAGTTAAGTTAAGTTTCATCAAAGTATTTAATTCCAATAATTTTTGGAAAGAAAAAAACGGTATAATATAATATCATAATTTTACATACGCGATGATATACGCAACATTCCGATCGATTAAATCAGTTTTATTCTAATGAATACGTATCTGAATGAATAAAGGATTAAATATAGGTAGATAAATATTTTAATCGTAAAAACCGAAGAGATATTTAGACAGGTATGCATTGACTACCTGTTTTAGCAATTAGTACCTATTCTGCGTAGCTAGCTGTGTGTAATGTAACCATTAGCGTCCGGACAAGCGGTGGCAAATTTAACACACGAGGGTTAGTAGAGTCGCCTTGATATTTGTATGACTAAACGAATAATGACTAAATGATAGATTAACTTCTTATATTTATCTTGCGTTTTCTTCTTTCTTAAGTCCAAGATTTTCAAGTGGTTCCAACGATCGTAAAATGGTTAATTCTCGTGGATCATTCATTTTTTTTTTGCCCTCGGTTTTATATTACTTATTTACCCAACGTAATATAAATACAACTACAGATATTAAATCGTTGAGTAAATTGACAACATCAAGTTACTTACCTGTGTGTGAATAAATGTGTCTTATAAAATCTTTAATTTAAGAAGTTTTTCGTCAGGGATGAGGTTTGCATAGGAATAAAGGAAATATATCGATTACTTATGAAAATTGTTAAAATAATTTGGAACAAAATATAACATTTGCAACGTGACATTTGGTAGTATTCCTGTAATCATTATAAAAACATGTGCATTGTAAGTAATGGTCATATGAGTTAAGGTACGTAAATAATTTATTCATTACATCGTAAAAAGTTAGTAAAGAGCAGCGACTTATACTCTCGGTGTGAAATTTACCACCACTTGTCCGGACGCTAGTAATCATTCACCTCAACTCTCCTGCCGATACCTATAAATTATTTTTATATTATTATGAACTAGGTATATCTAGGTAGTTGTGTGATAATGTAATAGGTACGTTTGTGTAATGTACCTAATGGACGCAGGGAGACAGTCGAGGTGCATCTTTGAACCTTGCGGAGTGAATTGCAGATGAAAAGCGTTTAGCGGAGCGTTAAGCGGCTGACGGCGACATCAAAGCGCGCCCTCCGGCGAGGGCAGCCCTGCCCTCCGGCCCTGATGCGCTTTAAACAAACTCTCGCGCTCCGCTGCCCGCGTGGCATTCCGCAACCTAAACTATTTCAATGACGTCGCCATTCCGCGGGGATTTAGGAAAAACATTATAAATTTCTTGCAGAGGTCGAAGTTCTACAGCAAATTATTTACAACGGGGAAATCCTTCGTAAAGGTTCGCTAAAGTACTTAAACGCGGATCGAACAATGGCATATTTGTTACAACCTATTCATAATTTCTCTAATAAAAATCATAATTAATGTAAAAGTTAGTGCCGTCATATGCGCATTTCCAGCCATCTTCATAAGGTTATTAAAAGATTTACACATTAACGGCGTGTGTAACATTTCTTTAGCTATCTATTATGTTTAACAGCTAATAAACATTAATTTGTTTTTTTATATGTTTAATAGTTATGGTGGACGATAAGCTAGGTAATTGTAATAATGCCAAGTTTACCATGTGTAAAAAATATTCATGAAAAAACGGAGAACGTGTATGAGAGCTAGCGGGAAGATATATCTCGGCCGGCGTTAACTTAACAGTATGAGGTCAGGTTAGGGGATTATTCCAGTCTTAATTTACTTCCTTTGTTCTTTTGGTACCTAAGTAGATTGTTTACATGCACATTCATAAAATCGTGCAAATTGATTTCCAACGTGTTGATGAAATTGAAGCAGAAAACTGTATATCTGAGGACATAAAGTAGCCTGTCGTAAAGATAAAATGTAATAATCAATATTGGCACCGGCATGTATGGTATGTACCTACGTATCACGTGCTATGCTATAGTCAGCTCATCTGCCGCTAATAACAATAATCTGAAAGTGAGTCGGCCCCATTGTCGCGGCGCCTGCGTCGTACATAGCGCGCGCTAGCTAGGTACCGACCGGGCACGTGCGGGAAGGGTTGCCGGGCGCCGGCGGGGGTGCGGGGCGCGCAGGGGGGAGCAGTGCGTGCGCGCAGCAACCCTTGCGCGGCCCCCTCGGGGTTTCACTTTTCATCTCGCACGGAACAGATTGCTCGTTGTAGAACACGCAGGTGAGCGCGCGAGGCGAGGCGAGGCGCGGGGAGGGGAGGACAGGCCCCGCCTCGCCTCGTTTGCATACGCCTCCTCCTCCTCCCGCACGCGACGCGCACAATCACAGCGCAACCCGTTCCCGCATTTACATATTGCACCGCACCGCTCGCACAACTGGTACCAGCCGTTCTAACCTGAATGCTTTCATGTATGCAGCTCATCGTATACATAGTAAAGGTGCCGAATCAGGTAATAATCACTTCATTGGATTTGCGCAACGTCTCATTTACATCCGTTAACGTATTCACAACAAAAACTATTATCTTGCAAAAAACTTTAGATCAAAAGGATCGAGTAAGTATCTCACGGTAGCGACAAACTAACAAAAACGGATTTTAAAATAACCGTTTGCATAAAAAAAAGGTTATGAATGCGGGATCGGAAATATGCATTTTTTACGGTAAACGCGGATTCAAATGGTGCACTATTAATCACCCCCTCCGTTGCCAGGACGCTGTATCTTGCGCAGAACAAAAACTGACGAATTTGCGCGTGAATGCTCGCGAACTACAAAACCCCGTTGAAGTGCGTGCGAGCTCGAGCTAAGACAATGCGCCAACTACGTGGCTACACCAATAACCACTTCCGCCCTGGACGCAAACACCGTCATTCTGGGCCCATTAACATGAGTGATACCCGTAATAACTCGCGTGGCTCGCAGAATACGATCTCGCCAATTTCAAGCTATTCAAAAGACAACTAATTATAAAAATCAGAGTGAAACTGGACGAATCCAAAAAAGTTTATTAACGCGTCGTAAAGTTATGCTAAAGATGTAAAACTCAGGTACGTTACTTACATGAATGATAAAAATTGTAAACTGGCTGACATTAATTGCAAACTTTGATCGTTTAGGTAATACTTATTTAATTTAATAAAACATGACACTGAAACTAAAAAATAAACGAACTATTAAATGTCACTACGGGAAACGCGTCTCCAACTCTTCGGGAGTTCTTCTTCGTATAGATATCTATCTAATTATTAAAGATTTAAAAATTTAACCACGTGATTCGACGGCACGTTAACATTTCATACATACTCATTGGTGTAAACCATACCTACCTACTAACTTTAGAATAGAGATAAAGTGAGTCATTTTTTCTTCCTGTCGAAGTGACATAAGGTAGAATTTCATCTAGCCTGTGGAAACGATGTATACACAGGATGTATATCAAATGATTGCGTGCAATTCTGGATACCAGTAGTAAGTTTGTTTGCAATTTAATTTAATGTCTACTGAATATCTTTATACTTAATCGAAGATGAAATAATGAAATAATCAGCTTTGTCAAAGTTACTCAGCTTACCTATTATTAAACGTTGCTGATCTGGCCGTCTCAACTTATTCTAGAAAGTAATCAATGGTTTTAATTAGTCGATAAATATGCTTTGATGCATGAAACTTGACCGGGATTAACAGAAATTCACACGTGATACATCAAAGTCATTGCCAGATGTTAGTTCTTAAGAGAGACTTGGTTGTCCTAACCTGTGAAGATGAGATAAAGTCAGTGCCTATTGTTGAGAGTTTTTTAAGAAACCGTTAACCGTCGCTGTGGCCGTTGCTCGGGGCCCGGGGTTGAGGCGTCGCGCTCTTCAGGAATGCTCGTTGCTCGCGGTGTGTACAAACACTGAAATAATAGCTCGATTGTGTGTCAGTAGGCGCGCCTGTGTTTGTCGCAGCTGAGTTTTTTTTGCGAAAACCGTTATTTCCGACATAAATCTCACCCTTCTTCCGCGCACAAAGCCGCGACGCGCTTTTTATTCTCCGCGAATTTAAAAAATATGGGGTAATGCATTTTTTATTGCACAAATTCGTGAGTTTTAACGTAGAAGCGGTCGTTATTCCTTCCCACGGCGGGAAGTGGGTCACCCATTGTGTCGCTCCTTCGTTTTTTCGCTAAAAAACTGTTTTCTGCGACCTGTCCTCTCTCTCCGCACCCCGGACGCCCTGAGCTCCCCTCTGACACACTTTTTTAGGGTAAAAAATGTAAAAGCCGCGCACAGCTTGCGAGGAAGTTTTCTCAGGAGTTTTACGTTTTTTTTTTCAATAAACGTACCTAATATTAGTGTTCGGTCGTGTCGAACAGCGCGCAGGAGGCAGAAGGGTTCCCGGGGCGAGGGCCGAGCGTGAAGAGGTGCGGGGCGCGGGGCTGCTGGAAATAAATTTAACGTGGCTGGAGGCGCGGGGCGGCGCGGGGGCCAATAAACTGATTAGGTAAACACAGGCCACGGTGGCGGAGGGATTGCCTCCGTTTTAACGCGAGAACGAGTTGAAAGGCACTTCACAAATAATCCATCAACATCTCGTCCCGGGCGGGCGCGAGCGGCGGTCGGGGGAGGGAAGGGAAGGCCCGCAGATTGAAGTGCATATTCCGTAACGAGGTTGTCCTCACCTACGAGGTACAAAGCTTGGCCACCTCTGTGGCTCAAGTGCCGCCCAAATTAACTTATTTTGCGACGTCGACCGGTGCTTGAGTACGGAGATTAAGCTGCCAATTGGAGTAAACTTTTCTCCAGAATATTGACGAAATTGAAAGGGTGTTGGAAGCCATCCACATTCATTTCAATCTGTTTAGGTTATCTATGCGGACATGTAAAAGAATTTGCTGTATAGAATATGTATGTATTATACCTACACATATATACAAGTCTACATTGTATTAACACAGTTTTAATCAACAAGCATAAGGGCTTGCATGAGTTGCATCGTAGGTACTCTTGAGGAATTACTAATTAATTACGTTATTCAAAAATAGTATGATGTAAAAAATGGGTTTGACATGAATATCAAAAACTTCTTGACAAGAAGACTGAGTTGCATATGTTTTCATATTTATTTTGAACAGCAAAAGAACAAATCTCGGGACATGGTAATACCCCGACCCCCGCTAAAACTAGCCAACTTTTCTCGAAACGCTTCGTCGTATTTTCAAACCATCGATCACAGCATCAGTCTGGTTAAAATTCCCACTGTATAAAAACCAGATAGCAAAAAGTAGTTCCGCAAAAATCATATGTAGACTTATATTGTCTTGATAGGTAAACCGTTATTGTCGATTCCCTAATATTACGACCACAGCTGCACATCCCCGACAAGTCTTATTGTCTTGAAGATGATCAAATTTCCTCTACTACCGGTAGAACAAAACGGAGAGAGTTGGAAGCTATTGTCTCATTCATAACGGAAAGTCCCAACTGCATGCTCAATGATGAAAATAATATTTCATAATTCAATAGTCATACACAAAGAATTATGCTAAAACATCAATCATCAGTTGGAATGAATATAAAAGACTGGCGGAAACTGTCGCGTCACCGAGCGCGGACGCAGCGGAGTGTCGCGTCGGCGACACCGAAGCGAGGATGCTATCACTCGCTAATTGTAATTACGCACGTCACCCCTTACATACCATACTGAACTTTATCATAGTCATCTCAAGACTGAGTTTGTAGTGCGCGGTGGCGGGCGCCAGCGCGTGACGCGCGACATTATCGCCCGATCTCCACGTCGTCAATTCGCAGGACGCTGCATTCCTACACTTAACCGAATTACGCTGATGCACCGAGCTGCATATTCGCAAGGGCAATCTGTTTGCACTATTGACACTGAGCTACATGGTAGAAAAGTCGGTACTTTTAATAGCACTCTGAAACAATTGATAGTTTGCACGAATATAATTTGCATTCGTAGTGATCGTAATTAGATATCACGATTGGTATATCTACTAAAACTAAACTTGTGTTTACTTGTATACCAGCCAAGCCTAGCCGAAAAGTTAATTAGGTACTTAAACAACTTATAATGCAAATCTGAGCAAATTATATTTCATAAACAATAAGCAAGGATGGATGGATCTTAATAAACTTTTTTAATGTTCTTAAAGTAGTATGTCTATGTGCCTGTGCAGTAGTCATGGTTTTTAGGGTTCCGTACCCAAAGGGTAAAAACGGGACCCTATTACTAAGACTTCGCTGTCTGTCCGTCCGTCCGTCCGTCCGTCTGTCTGTCACCAGGCTGTATCTCAAGAACCGCGATAGCTAGACAGTTAAAATTACCACAGATGATGTATTTCAGTTGCCGCTATAACAACAAATACTGAAAACAAAATTTTAATAAATATTTAAGGGGGGCTCCCATACAACAAACGTTTTATTTTTCAGGCTGTATCTCAAGAACCGCGAAAGCTAGACAGTTGAAATTTTCATAAATTATGTATTTCTGTAGCCGCTATAACAATAAATACTAAAAACAAAATTAAATAGATATTTAAGGGAGGCTCCCATACAACAAACTTTTTTTTTCAACTGTTTCTATAGATAATGGTACGGAACCCTTCGTGCGCGAGTCTGACTCGCACTTGGCCGGTTTTTTCTTACAGTTGAGTATTATAACTCGTTTTTGTTTAGTGTCGCTTCATCACCACTAGCCTAAGGTTGACTGGAAACGTTTTAGCGATATAATTAAGATTAATTACCTGTTGTTAACCATTATAATAGTAAGACATCAGAACGGAAGTAGGTAGGTATATAATTCGCATAGGAAGTTGCGGAAAGTTACTAAATTACTAATAACTACTAGTGGGTCTGTTTTTTACTTTTCTGAATGCCTTAGATTACAAAATTGTTTGATATGTTTTTTTCTAAATGCTTGAAGCACTATAATTGTTTGTGGTGGCTGAATAAAGTTATTATCTATCTATCTATCTTGTAGAACCTTGATCCTCTCCTAACTGCAAGTTCGTGTTGGATATCTTTAAAAAATTTCAAAAAACTGAATCGACCAAAAACTCTATAATAATCGGACCTGCTTATAAAATTTCACGACTATCAATCGGTTGAGAAAATGCGACCTATAGACGAGAACAGCTGGACAGCCGGACATTCGAAAGAATTTTGGCCCAAGCTGAAGCAGAGAAGTTCGTTCACTTCACTCGCTCGTTCAACTAAATTTAACGTTATTTTAAAACCTTATTTCACATATCAACAAAGAATGTATAAAATGCCTCTCACCACGGGGATGTAAATTAAATACAAAGATCGGTTTTGCTCCTTAACGTGGTTCGACGACCATACAAAACGTCTTTAATAGATATTCGCAGCGTGATATTATAAGAAACTTATGTATACAATCTTTTTGTCACGTGATAGTTTGGGAAAACGATTATTCTCAAATTATTCTAGTCTCTACATGTTTATTCTAGGAAATGGGAAATTTCGCGCAAATGGAAAGCCAATTTATCAAAGTGTGTTAACTATGAACTACCTAATTAAGCGTTGTAATCAGAAATGAGAACGAAAACGTTTTTGGAACGAAGAATGGCTTGCACTGTATCTTACAATCGCACCATATGTTTTTATAAAGGTTTAAAATTTAACAGAAAAGCTCGTATTGAATATCTATAAGCATCTTTGTAGATTGTGAAAGGTACCTACTATATGGCATATAATCTAATAGCAATCTAATATAAGTAATCTATAATAATAACTATGTTTATGGCAGGTTCGTTAAAATATAACGTTAAAAATGTTTAAATATTCCAATATTCTAAATAAAATCACATTTATTATTAATATATTGTCTGTTTTAGTTATACGATCAATGCATTGTATTATATCACCAATTAATAATACAAAGTACAGTTATAGTTGCCTACTGTGACTAACTATTATCGAAGGGTGCATTTTAACGAAAATACCCCGATCGACTGTTCACGGAATTTGAAATCGCAGTTATAATGCTTGACTGGTTTTAAAATAACAAACGGAGCGCAGGGGCGCGCACGCACGGGCCGCACGGCGCGGGATGATTTGCACATCCCACTCGATGCAGCTACCGTCGCCACGGCTATTCTGACGTCCTCGAATCAGGATACTACTCTTCTGGCTCTTCTGCTAATATCATAAGGTGCTGATAGACTTGAGCATTCAACGGTACATAGTATACATTTAAATTTGTCGAACTGAACAGCAAACAGAGTCAAGCATAGAGCCAAACATCGCTGCGAACATTTTCACCATCATTGCAGCAAACGCTCTAGTAAATGCTCGTCATATTATTATTATTATTATCGTTTATTTCTTGAAATGGTCTTCGAACCACCTTAAGTAATGGAGGTAAGTGCGAGGAAGGCAGACCAAATATTTATAACGTAAGAAGAATAGTTACAAGCTTAAATAAAATATCCGAAATTAACTTTGTTTTTATTACCTTGGATTGAAGAAACATTTCATTGATTGCAACGCATTATCAAGAACCAGTTAAGAAATTTTGTTCCTTGTGTTGTGTGTTGTGTTTAGGGAATTTGTTCCTTGAGCTGTCAACACGGCGAATCCTCAAACATATCAAGGGTCGGCAACGCCCATGTTACTCCTTTGGAGTTGCATGCGTCTATAGGCTGCGGTGTCCGCTTACGATCAGGCGGGCCGTACGCTTGTTTGCCACCGTCGTTGTATAAAAAAAAAAGTACTTTGAAAACAAAGTTTTAACCGACTTCAATTTAGTACTCCGCCAAGCCACGAGAACAATTCCACATTTATTTTCCAATTTACCACATGAACTGAATTCCGAGAGCAAATGCGTTGATTATTAGAAAAAAAAAGCGAATCGCTGTATGTGGGCAGATAATCTGTGATATACTTTTGTACTTTTAAGTACATAATTGAGGAATTCCATAAGTCATCTGTGGTCTTCATCATCGATTCCACTGCACCAAATTTACGATTTCCGGGTGTAATTATACACGAGTTATAATAGAAAATACCAAAATCACTACACGCGTGCTTAATATAATTGAAGATTCTCCTCAATTCCTCATAGATCCCATCATGCAACTGAATTTTTGAAAAAAAAGTGGGACCCACCTGGAAGCATATACTTACAAACAAAAAAAAATCGTATCGGCTCTTCAATGACGGAGTTCTGAGGTAAAAAAAATTGAAAAAAAAAATACAACCGCATTGAGAACCTCCTCCTTAGCTTAAAAACAAATAGTTCAAAAAGTGCTCGAAAAACGGACGTCACCTTTTTTGCCGCCATATTACAAGCTAGTGCGTGAATTAACCGCGGAAGTGACGCATCCAGTCACCACACCGTGAAGCGGCTGTTTGCGCGAATCGTACCGAAACAGTTAGTTTCTGGCTACCCCAGTCGGGCTCCAGTCGTGAGCAGCCTCCGGAGCGTCGACCGGCGATATTAATGACGAGCGCGCGCGGGGGTGCGCCGGCGCAACGCGGGGGAGGGGGGCGGTCACGAGCGCGCTCAGATTTGAATACTAGATAATTAATATCGCTTTATTAGCGGCGGAAATATCGATTCGTGGCGATACGGCCTTTGAGCGGGCCCGCGCCGCCGCCCGGGTGCCTACCTCCTGCGTTAGGTTAGGCACACTTTCGGCGTCGCGATTTGACATAATATACTTAATGCAATGCAAATTGCACTTTTTATATTGATAATTGAGGTACTGCTCGCGCCATAAATGTTACCACAACTCGGAATTTATTGATACACTAAATATGTCAATAGCAGTGTCCTAACTTTGACGAGGTGATTGCCCTATTATTTTTTGCAATGAGGCGATAAATTGCGTTAAAGCGGTTCCTTGAATCTCTGACTGCGTAGTCACTGCTCAAACTAGAACAACAAAGCAAAACGTTGTGATTAATTATGAGATCGGTGCTTTTAGCCCCCTCCTCTCCGCGGCGGCCGCTGCGCCCGCGCGGCGCGCATTGTCCGCGCGCGCTTCATTTGTTATCTTCATTTATTAATCGACACACAGGGTCGCTGACCTCCCCCTCCCTCGTGTCCCGCTGCCGCCAGTTGCGCAACTCCCGCGCCGACCTACAGATCTTATCGCGCGTGCAGTACTGAACACCGGGCATGTTACAAGAGCAACAGGTACTACTACCTGCTCGGGAAGATGCTGCCTACAAGCCATTTAGATGCGTCCGTACACCTGGCACAATGAGCGTTCAAAGGTTACGTTCTTGGTAAAGTGCATTAGCAACCACTTTTACATAAATCTCGCAGTAGGCCAAGATACAGGCTCCACCTAGTTTGGTCACTGACAGCCTCGATTTAATGTAATATTTGTTTTTGTGAAATAAACTATTTTGTATTTTTTTTGTATAAATATGTTAATCCTATCAATAACTGACATTTAAGATCGAAACGATATTGTAATCATGTAGGTGATAGGTAAATGTTTTATTGCTATTGAATCGACACTACACCTTTTTAATTAATACAGTGAGAGACAGCAAAAGGTACCTAAATGACCAAGTAAAAAAATACGGAAATATTAAATGTAATGACACGTGTCTGGTTAATAATGTCAACCACTAACACCAGCCTGCGACTGCACATAATGGTTCTTCGAACCGGAAATTATCGCGTGCTTTGAAGCGTTCTGACTAGATTAAAAAACAATAAGGTCAGATTTTCAGATATATGATTCTTGACTATATGATTGTTTATCTGATTTTATCGATATATGATTGCTTAAAATTTCCTCGATAGAAAAAAAAACCAAAGTTGGGTTTGTGTTTTCCTTTTTTTACTCAGCCAACTCAAACGATACATTATTTTACGACACAATCAAGTTAATACTATAGTATTTTATCTCATCTAAAATCTCACTTTATGAAATTAAATAAAACGTCACTAAGTTAGGTATTTATCGAAATTTGTCCAAAAAAGGCATTCAGGCATCAGCGTGTCTCTGTCTAGGGGGCGTGTTCGACTCAAATCAAGGCATCCCCTTAACGGAAATTGTCCTTAGGTAACTCTAGATCACCCAGATCACTACAACAGTGCTGCTCCGGTAAAACAGAGGGCACTGGTTCGATGGCTATACGTTCGATCACGGTATTGTTTCTTTGTATCAAATTATTAAGATCGTAATAACTTCCATGTCAAATGAACTGGAATCAAAAACATTTAATAAAAACTTTTTTCTACTCCTGTACCGTTATCTGTCATTTATATAGGCTTTAGCTCAAATACAATGATACCGATAATAAGTCGTTGAAAAACTCTATGCTCTATGGCCCATAAACGCACTGTTTAGTGTACTTTTATGGTTCATACATTTTTCATAAAAGCACTGTTTACCACGATGTCAAATGTAACTTTTTTTTTAATCGGCCGCTATATTGCAGTGGCACCAACTTCATAAGCAAATTTTTCAGAATAAAAAGTTTTTATTTACTATCAAACATTTGTAGAATATAAATTATTTACTAAAATAAAAATAAATGATAATGTATTGTGTGTTAAGATACATATTTTACCAATGATTGGTATTATTTATAAATATAAACCGATCCGATTCAGTTCGGATCCGGATTCAGTTTGTTTCGGATAGCAAGTGCAAGGAAATTAAAAACAAAACAGACCATAAACAAGAGGTGTCAATGTCTCATATTTCTAATTTTCCACCAAAGTTCCAGTTCTAAATTAAAAGACGAAATATGATAACTATTCGTTATTAATAACTTATTAAGATTTTATTCGTGTTTGTGAAGTGAAGAAAAATGTATACGTTCCTTTTAAAATGGACGAAGAAGAAAATAACTGCACCGCTGAAGAAATTGCGTGAGTAGTAATAGAACTAACGGAAAACTTACTGCCTGAAAAGTCAAATGCTATTTATTTAAAATTAGTCGTAGATAAAGTATTGTATGCAACGGTGTATAACTTGGTCTTAAAACGCAACTCACAACACTCGCGTTTTAAGACCCTACTTATACAACAGTTGCATAAAATACTATAGCGTGTTTGGACACCTTTGCTTCTGGGGGAAGCTTTAAGATTATTTGAGTTAGATTTTATTTTATTTTGTAATTTTGTTAAGTTTTCGTTTTCAATATTTAATTTTTATTCATTGCATTACCTATTCTGTAATCTGTTTGTTAATACAGGGTGAATTCTAAATCGTGAATCGTAATTTTTTTTTTGAAGTCTATACATAGTTAACAATAACTTACAATGCTTTTAAACCTAAATTAAGTACGTTTTTATTTTGTCCACTTTTAATTTGATTTATCCTTATTTTTAAAATCTCGTGGTCACCCTACATTTATGTTTCGCACTTGTCATGAAAATTTCAACATTAGATATCCAACCTCCTAATATTGAAGTTGGCTGGATAGAATTTTGGCATGTATTGTCAATAATGTCAACATCGTCGACATTGTCAACTTATGTATTTAAATCGTATTTACTCATAAAATAATTCAGTTTTATTACGATTAATGGTATAAAAATGCCTCCACCGTATCCGTACACGAACATACAAAGGTTTGATATGGTATCTTGGTACGCTCAGACTGGCAGAATTGGTCAAACGCAAGAACTATTCGGAAGAAGGCATCCTGAGTCGCCGGTACCGAGACAAAATTTAATTATGAGGATGGTGCAAAACTGTTTCTTTTTTATGTGAGTAAACTAAAGGAAAATTTTATGAGTGTTTAAATAACAAACTGAACAATGTATTTAATGCATGATATTGATAAGATAACCTTTGCACTTAGGTAAACATTGCGTTGCAAGTCACGTGACTCGTGTAGGGTGACCAAGGCGGATGACAAGTGGGGACGCACTTTCTGGTTTTGTTCATAATTAATTAAGCGGGTCCTTAATTGTAATTAACACTAGTGCTCTGTAATAGTCTTAAGTAGCTTTACCGGTAAACGTGGTTACGATTCACGATTTAGAATTCACCCTGTATATTATATTCGTTCTTTAATAAAATAATTTTATTCGTTTAAACTCTTTAAACTATATTTTGCAACCCAGAATAGTTATGTTAAATATTTATTATGATTTATTAATAACAATCCAGGTATTTTATAATAACCTAACGGACGGTATTATAAAAACACATCCTCATTTCTAGAGGCGTCAGAGCATAGCAAATATTTTGCGCAGCGATTACTCTATTGGGTGCATCGACGAAAACTTAAGTATCCTAACACTGAATAGCAGATTAATAAAACGATATAAGTTTATGAATATTAAAGACGAATGGTTAAGGCAATAATTACCTACTCGCCACGCGTAGGTACATTCAAATATAGGACTCTCTCAGACTGGAAGAATTCATATCAATGTTATGCTATCTGTATACGCATAGGTAAAGAAAAATTAAAAGCTCCTCTTGCATGTAGTTGTGACCTGCTCGAATAGACACTATAAATATAAAAAAAATGTAACACAAGCACTCAGACAGAAAAAAATTAAAGATGGAGCATTACGAATAACCTTAGTGAAGAAGGTATCTAACCATACCAAGTACCTAAGTTAGGCACACGCTCACACACACATACATATACAAACTAAATAGTAACAAAACTCGAAATGTGTGATATTGACAGCATTACGATATTTGCGATACGTACCGGAGAGTTTTGTGCAGTTTTGTACGTGAGCGTGTACTTAACTTATTAGGGATGGTTAAGAACCAGCTTCACTAGGTTGTTCGTAATGCTCCGTCTATCAATGTTTCTTGGTCTGAGCACAAACAAAACATATGCCTACTCGAACATACCACAACTTCATAGCTACAAGAGGGGTTTTACTAAGTATTTTACTTATATTTGTAGGATCTGTGCATATTCTTTTTGGGATAATTTTACTAGTTTCAGCCTGTATTTTTCAATTAACTTGTTGATTGTACCTACTCCTATACTTCCATTCCCATTTTACCTACTTAAGGGAGGGTTTCCAGTACTACAAGTTTCTTAATGCTGTGTTTTAAGCTATCTTCATTAGTTTAAGCGTCAATGGAGTGCTCAACTCATTAATTTGCTATTCAGATTCAGATAATTTTATTGGTAAAAGTACAGGTACAGTTTACAAGTTATTGCATTGAAAATATTAATATGAATACGTCTAAACCTCCTTACCGTTATTTGACGAGCGATGTCATGGCAGGATGAGAATGCACTTTCTGCACGAACCACAAACCTTAGCGACTACTCTTAAAGGTATAGGCAAACGGTAGAATAGCATTCATTAAAAATGCAGTAAATTGGATTTGTATGCTATAAAAAAAAGTATTTGACATGTTTATGATAATTTAGAATTGTATTTATGCAAAACTGGCTTCTCATGCACAAGTCTAGTAGGAAAGTCAATTTACATTGCCTAATAAACAAATAAATGAGTCACATAAATATCTTATTGAAATCTCACACTGACAATTTATCTAATCTGATTATCACTGGTATCTTTGGCATCGAATTAAATAGAGAACTCATAACCTGCAGGACGTTTTACGTCTAATAAGATCGCAATATCGAATCGTATTCGTAAAATCATGCATTGACTACCAATACGCTATCGTAATTGGTAAGCATTGAAAGCGCCATCTAGGGGCGAGTAGAAATAAACTTTACGGAAACTATTCTCTCATAAGAATCAAAGCCATTTTCGATGTTAAGCTCACATAGGCACTAAGTTCAACGTATTTTTATTAGTTTAATTATGTGGAGCGTAATGGTTGATTACCATTCAACTACAAATTTTGTATGCACGCAATTGTCGTACTATTTATTTATATATTTATTGATTACACATAAATGGAAATATAATGCTCAAAATAATGTTTTCTTTGGTCGTTCCGACTCGTTTTATGAAATATTACTATATTAACAAACCTAATTACGACATGGCAGCGATGTCACCACCCGCAATCCGCATAATTTTGCTATTCAAAGTCTCTTCGTCATAGACAGAGGTGAGATCGACTTGAATAATTTTAACATAAGATTTCAAGAAATGAAAATGACCCCTAGGCAATATTTCCGAAGGAGCCGGAACTGCTCGGCCGCTGCGCCCGCGCCGGTCCCACGACGCAGTAATGAGCATAACAAGTGACAAGGCGCATTTTCACTCTAATTCGCACTTTCGCGAGAAATTACCGCTAAATTATTAGGTGGTGTGACGGCTGCTGTCAAAAGTTAATGAGATTACATATATTACAGAGCTGTAGGATGTACCTGTTAACTAAATAAAAATGTATGAATGAATGTATAGTTGAGATTATTTCATGTGGCCGACTATTTATAGAATTGCCATTGGAATTGGAATCGTTTACCTAGAACGACAGAGTTGATTTTTGAATAGACTACTTTGATGCGATTCGGCAAACTAAAATGATCTCTATAGTAGGTATAATATATCTTAGAGTGCGAGAGCCACAACGCGTTGATGTCGTTTGCAGAGCTGCGCATGCGTCGCCCGGGTGGCGAATTCTTGTGAACGTTACTAGAATGTCACTCAGTTTTTACCGCAATATCCTTAATGCACTATTAAGTCATTAAAATACTTAGCTAAAGAAGATTAACTGGCTATGAAATAACGGCAAAGATGTTTATGCGTTTGTTAAAATAATTAATTTAATTGCTTTCCTTAATTAGTAATTAAATACGAGTTCATTGAATAAAAAAAGCAAATAATGACGATGATCAATTGAGATATTTTGGAGGCATACATACAGTAGAATTATTTGGGGTTCACCACTGACAGATATCGTTTGCCTTCATTTAATTTTTAACTTTAACCTCATACAAATGAAGTAGTTATTTCTAAATCGGTAGACGTGGGTAACAGTATTCTGAAAATTGCTTTATTTGTATGACAAAGTTGAAAATTAAATGAAGGCAATCTATCTGTCAGTGGTTAACTAACAGTAATCGTACTGTACCAATTACGATAGCAGATCTACGTGATGTTTTCAAAATAAACATAATTTGAACGACTTTCAAATCTTCTGTGATGCCATTCGGTCTTCCATATCCATACAAGTTTAATAATAAGTGTAAATGGGCGTTTTTCAAATCAATTACCATTTTTTTCGATTCTTGATACTAAGAATTGTTAATACTGACGATCATCATACGAGAAAAAAGTGTCCCAAATATTACATTCCGGATCGTCACATTTCCGTAAGCAGTCTTTTTAGGGTTTCGTACCCAAAGGGTAACAACGGGACCCTATTACTGAGACGTCGCTGTCGGTCCGTCCGTCCGTCTGTCTGTCACCAGGCTGTATCTCAAGAACCGCGATAGCAGTTGAAATTTTCACAAATTATGTATTTCTGTTGCCGCTATAATAACAAATATTTAAGGGGGGCTCCCATACAACAAACGTGATTTTTTTGCCGTTTTTATAGATAATGGTACGGAACCCTCCGTGTGCGAGACCGACTCGCACTTGGCCGGTTTTTTTATATAAAGTCGCGTGACTCACTGGAAGAAATCATTCATGTATATACATGAGTAAATTCTGGGACAATCTTTTCCATGTATAAGGATCTACTTATAGTATCAACGGTTGTGAGTAAGAAAAACCCAAAAAAATAGAATTCTGCAAATATAAGTTTATGTACCTACACTTTTTTTCAAAAACGCTCAAATAACAGTGTCCCTTTTCAGCTTGACTGGGACCGAGAGCAAGTCCTCCTAATACAATTCGAATTCGATTTTTAGCGGCACGTGAATAAAGTCCTGGTGGTCTTAGCCCGAATCTATTTTAAAGAGGTTGGTGGTCTCAAAGCCTCCAAGAACTGTGAACCGTACAAGTGACTGATTAGCACTAATTAGCCTGCGCCGCGCATGTACCACGCTAATTAAATCTCCTCCATTCAAATTAGTGTTGGAATAATTATTATAATTAATATCCGAATGTGTCGGGCCTAGTGCAGCCAATTCACGGAAACCCGTGAGATTGGGAGTACCGAAGATGTATTTAGTGTAAAATATTATTTAATTAGGATGGTATTCTTAATATTTACTTTAATTTTACTTAGTAATTTAATAAGTTATTAAAATATCCCTTGGGATTTCAAAAGACTTTGATTTACTTTAGTTTGAATGAATGATGACATGTTGGTTGTGATAAGATTTATGAGCAATTATTATGTAGGTACCTATTCTAATTCAAATCAACATTTTTTAACTCTTATAAGAACATATTTTCTATGATATTGAATTAGGTAATACACAATTTTAAAAAGCTTAGTTTTCTTATTCGCTTTTAGTTTCAAATCAAGTAGAATAAGTAAACAGGTATTTTTATTAAAGCATCTTAATATTATGTGGTTATTCGCTACGTAACCAGAAGAAAATCTTATCAGACCTCTAATTCGAAAAAAATCTAGTTGGTCGCAGCAGATTCTCCTACGCTAGAATCGGTTACCTCAGTACAATCATTAGTAACGTATTGACTATTCCAGTTAGCACGCCAGGATGTGAACCTTAACAGGCGCAGGCCATCTTCGTCGCTAAACGGCCGATTACCACAGCGCCTCTGCTGATGCTAATATCTAGAGGTCAATTTGGCCCGCCGCTTGGCTCATACATGTGATTCCATCGTGCGCTTGCTTCGACGAGCGCTGAGCTAACGCATCGAAACGTGCGGGCTACACAATGAACTCGCATTACGATGCAAAGTGACGAGCTATATTGATCTCCTGGACTGCACTGGCCCCTCGCTGCTGCTGAATAATTAGGAGCTCCTGCGCAGCGGGGCGTCAGGCGCGCGGGGAGGGGGGTAATTAATAAACGGCTCAAAGCGTGCCGCCGCACGACGCGACCGCTTCGGAGTCTGGCCCATTCTTTTCTACCCTGTGTGCTCACGAAAGTATAGCTATTATCGATTTCGTAGCGAAAGCTAGACCTGCGGAAACTGAAACAAGTAAGTACCTTTTTTCCTTATTAGATACCATTGTGACAAGAGCACAAGAGCGTGGGTAAGAGCTTTAATTTCCTTGACAGTGTTTAGTCAAAACCAAATTTGTTAGCCGCATCGTGAATACAAGGCTTGATTAGCAAGGCTTTTTTCGGAGCTATTAGCAAATTGATTGATACAACCGCGACCGGTTAGCCTAGTGGGTAGTGACGCTGCCTACGAAGCTGAAGGTCCTGGGTTCGAATCCCGGTAAGGGCAAATATTTGTGTGATGAGCATGAATATTTGTTTCTGAGTCATGGAAGTTTTCTATGTATTTAAGTATTTATATCCATTATACAACGTGTTAATAAAATAACGCAAAACCTGAAAACCGTTTGTTCAGAATCGAGAGTAGAATGCGAAAAAAATAAAAAAAAAATTTTTTGACGCGATTTATTTTTTACATTTGTATGGAGCAGGTCGCCCCAGTCGGCCAACACTCCATACAAATGTAAAAAATAAATCTTGTCAAAAATTTTATTTTTTATTTTTTTCGCATTCTATGCTCGATTCTGAACAAACGGTTTTCAGGTTTTGCGTTATTTTATTAACACGTTGTATATATCGTCGTCTAGTACCCATAACACAAGCCTTACTGAGCTTACTATGGGACTAGGTCTATTTGTGTAAGATTGTCCCCTAATATTTATTTATTTATTTAATTTTGGCTAGTCAGGAGAGAGTCAGGTGATATGAATGGTACCGACTTTACAGCTTCATCACAGATTTTGATTGTTATAAACAATAACAAATATTTTAGCAATTCCTACAAATAAGTTTTTAAAAAGACCTGCGGTTCGACGCATAAACTTGAAATGCATGTGTTAAAAACGTAATGATATAGAAAATAATCATATTATAGTCATAGTCATATCACGTCACGCGCCAAGGCTTTTAATCACATTGCGGAATAATAATATGGCCAGTTTAAGTCGATAGGATAACCTACTTTATAGGAATACCTACGATACTTTTTCGACGTGCTGTAGGTATGTTTATCGCGAGCACCGGCGGTCGCTCGTCGCCTAATTATGGCACAGATAGAGCCCTGCGCCCGCGCAGCGCAACGTCACATCACGTCACATGCAAACGCTTTTAATTGCATCGCGCAATTATTATAATGGCGATATTAGCGCGCGCAGCCTGTGACTGATAGGAGATAGCAGTGTGCGGGGCACCTAATTGTCACCGGTTCACATCCAGAGTTAACATCATGGGTGCTATCATCCTAGCTTGTTGCTTTATGAGCTTTTGGTATTATTAGAAACTAAGGTTAGTATTGTAGAAACTAACTAGCAATATTTGTACTGTTGTGGAGTTTATAATAACGACAATTATAAATAATAATAATATTCTTTATTGCATGACAACTTTTGAAAAACATGCAACATTAGTAGAAACCCTTAATTTGACAGTGTTCGCCCGAGTGAACATTATCTTTGACCATCCTTTTGTTTTATTTTCTTAACTAGGATCGTTTAGACTAATTTAGCGTCACCGAGCCTTGAACTATGGTTCTTTGCTTAGGGTTAAATAAATAAAGGTAATAACAGGCGGTCTTATCGCTTTAAAGCGATCTCTTCCAGACAACTTTGGGTTGCAGGCAATTTTCAACAAGAGTTGTAAACAGGTTTCTAACTCGTACATCCACAACTACACTCTCAAATATCTACTTTAATAAATAAGTATACAGTATACATAAAACGATACATACATAGAAATTATAATACAATTAAATAATAATAGCGTCTGCCCGCGACTCCGTCCGCGTGGAATTCGTTTATATGGTAGCTCCGTACAAACTTTCACCCCCCATTTCATCCTCTTAAGGGCTGATTTCGGGGATAAAACCTTTCCCAGGACTCAAACTATAATTGTACCAATCTAGAAATTAGTTCAGCGTTGTAATTATTATTATAAATATAATAATATTTACAAGGCAGCGACAAGTAGTTAATATTGTTTCAACAGATTTTTGAAAATTTTAAGAAGTTGTTCATCTTATAGTAGAGTAATGAAATGGATGGGCAATTTTTCACTTTATTTGTAACTTTATGAAAATCCAAAACTGTCGAATATTTTCATGCTGCATGTCGGTGATTACATATTGCCTACGATACGTTCTTAAGTCATGACTTTCACTTAAATTATCCTAATTTCAACCTGTTACCGAGGTAGAGTTACGATTTTATAAGATTGAAACTGCCATGGCGTAGTAAGAGCCTACACAACATATAACAGCCTCGGACAGAAGCATGCGAGTTACGCATGGAAGGTAGCCGCTTCGTTATCGAGGTATTGCTTCGGGCTGATGAAGACCAGTGTTGCAGACAAAGGCCTACCACCGGCACCGCGGGCGGCGATCACATGTGATCCGTGGTATTGTACCGACACAGGCTAATGAGTAGCGGGGCGGGAAAGGCGCGGGGGAGGGGGCAGTCACGTGTGTCTGTTTGTGTTCCAACAGTCACCGCGTTTAATTAGCTGCAGCTACAATTACTCGCCGCAATAGACAAACAAACCTTCTGAGAACGAAGTGTACGCCCTATTCTCAACTACTAAGGTTTCAATTTCATTACACCCTGTACTGCTTAGATTCAAACACTATCAAAGAAAAGGCATTGTATGATGCAGACAATAGAGTCGAGATCTGTTTGCGGCTGCGAGAGACAATGGTGGCACGTCACGCCTGGCGCGATGGAGATGTAAACAAATTCTAAGACGAATTATCAATCTACGTCTGTCCTTATTCAATGGGAAATTGGTATGAATAAGAAACCGATAATTAAGTTTATTATGTTGTTAGGAATGTTCTGCCGTCGAGCCCGCTACAAACGGAGCTTGTTACATGTTGTTAATTAAAATGAATGTTGCTACTTATTCGGAGTAAATATTCAACAGAATTCTTATGGATGCAGTGGTATTAACATGCCAATAACGGTAATTCTAACATGTGATTAACGCAAGCAGCCTGTTTATATTGAAAATGGATAAAAATTCTGACCAGCTAAAGAAGACCAAACTACAAGTCACTTGGAAAGCTCTCAATGCTGTCCTTTACGAAATACTTAAATAATAATAATATACATCATTTAGAAATTACGATGGATACACGATGGTATGGATATGGACCTTTGGATGGTATGGGCCTTTTATAATTTGAAGATTTTTTTTATGATAATAATTAATTAGTATGTGTAAACTTTTATAGAATTGACAGAACAATAATATGCAATTGTAATTTATAATACCTACATATGTGACATGTAATATTTCTATAATAATTCATAATGAGTATGAGGATGAAAGCTCAAAGCCGTCACGGGTGTGACATCTAAAACCATTGTCATTTTATACACCTAAGACTGGAATAAATAAAGCAGTCAATGTGATGACACTTGAATATAAAATGCTCAATGTCGTGCGAGATGACATTAGCGGTAACGGTAATGCATTATCGAATTAGTTTTCAAATGTCAACGTAATTATCGGAAAGTTACTCACGAACGGCTACCAGCGACAAGCTGTCTAGAATCATTTGTGCAGGTTATTAGTTCTGACTTTAAGTGGCCCCCCAAAAATAATAGCTACCTACTTGTGCCAACCCTAGCATTGACGCAGGTGCGCGGAACTGTATAATTGATGCACTGTTTTGGGTGAACCGGCGACGAATGGCCAGCATACTGATACGAATTATGAATTGATTCCTACATAATCTAGTGTTCACAAATGAGTATAGTGCGTGAGCTTCCGCATCGATGTATACATACGGTTACACAGTTTGAAATGTCATGAAAATTCAATTATCGTGGTTAATAATTAGTGCAGTAAGCGTGTAGATGTTGTAGCCGGTAGACGGTCCATTAGAGGCCTGTCCCGGCGGGGCGCCGCGGCGGGTTGCTTGGTCTGCGCCGGAGCAGCCGCGGGACGTGCATGCAAATCCTCGCCATTGCTCAAGCTGTCGCCGCGCGGGGCGGGGCGCGGGGCGCGGGGCGGGGCGGCCCGCACGCAACCATTCAATTACCCGTGCTGCCCGCACGCCAGCTCCGGATTTAGAGTTATTGTTCCGATAGCAGCGCCTTGAGAACCGACACCTAAATTAATTTACGAAGTAATCATGCGAGGGCACGCTCGCTTTGCATGTTCCGACCGGCTGCACCGACTAGATATCGTGCTAGATGCAGGTTGCGAAAGCAGCTTTGCCTTTCTCAAAAACTCACATAGGGCGACAAGAGTCTAAAACAAAATAGTTTATGATGTAACCTGTGAGATAGCATGGGAAGTGAGAGCCTATTATTTGGCTCCATATACATACTTATTACGTTAGATTGCGTTTAGTTCTCCGCGAGGAGATGTGCGTTTCGTGCAGCATCCGCTCTCACGCGCTTCATTTGCGTTCACCAAATTAGTTTTCGAATGCGAGATGTCACGCTAATCCACGCTGGGAAGCGACCGGCGGTCACAGCGGCACGATCTCTTACAAACTGAATTAAGCAGCCATTTACTATGCACGTCAATGAAAGTAGAACAATAAGATTAGCATAGTACTTACCTACAATTATTTAGAAGAACAAAAAAGATCCTTAGAATGAATTATAAATTCAGTCCCAGAGACGTGGACAAATTAATTCAGATACTGGTACATGTTAAGTATCTGATGAGCTCCGAAGCCGGCCAAGCTGTTGCTGCGTCACTGTATGCTAATCCTGCGGCAGGAGCCGCGGGCAGGATCAAAGGGCGCGCGGTGCCGGCGGCCATAGCTACAAATTGTCCCGGAATCTAAAATATGGGTTAACGTAATAAGCGCGCAGTTAGCTACCGGCGGCTCCCGGTGTTCCCACGCCGGTATTAAATCTCGTGACCAGCGCTACCGGCCGCCGACTTTTAAAACACTTTATTACACTAAGTACCTACACACGAATTCTTGGCAACGCCTGTTATCGACATTATCGAAATTGTGTGAAAATATTTAATCGGAGATGTTATACCGTTACTGTAAAACGTGAGCTAATTGAGTAAACTACTGAATAACAGAGTTGGTACATAACTCAGCAGATCAGCCAGTTTATCGGGACTTCGATATGGGATCCTTTTGGCAGTAAATCAAAGTGTACTAGTTTTGAAAATTACGCACGCGCTCTTCTGAAGCTCGTTACTTCGATATTGCAGGGGCTCCAGTCAGTTTAGCTCGACTGAACGAGTCGAGCGCAGCCTAGCATGAGTACTGGCACAGAGCACGGCGAGGACAAGATGCGGCCTAGCATGAGTGGCCAGCGAGGGCGCCGGGCACTCGCTCGGAAAACACCGCAGCCGTGCGTTGCTGCCGCGGTGATTGGGACGCCGGGGTCTGGGTCGGCGGGGACGGGAGACGGGGAGCGAATTTAAAATTCAGATAAGCGGAATAAACGCTCGCCGCCGGAATGCGCGGGACCGGGAGCCAATTCCAGACATGTATCGGCAGTTTAAGCTTTCTCGCGAATTGAATTTTAAACTAGATCTGTAGATAAACTCCGAAATGAGTTCGAGAGGTCTGTCGGGCATCCTGCGCACGGCAGTTGGGCTGCTTACGGGATGGATGTCTGGTGAAGCGTGCGTGGTTGGTAACGGAATATCGATAGCGATTCTTCTGGCTCCGTGGGCAAGGGTCGGCTGGCGCGCGGAGATAAACCAACACGCGGGCTATGGGCGCCGGACTTCACAAACATGTAAATGCAACGCAAACGGGGCCCGGCCCGGGGCGTAGGGCCGCTGGGACGGATATTGCCGCCGTAATGCACCGATAATGTCGGTGTTTGATTTCGATAGTCAACACTGGCCAGCCGAGTGCTCGGTCAATATAAATGCTAAATTCGTTCATGAATGCCAAATGGGGGCTGCTTGCGATGGACTTGGAAATGAATGTTTTAAAAACAAAGGCGAGCTAAGTGGGTGCATTTTATACGACACGAAACGGCGCACAAAATGATTGGAATTTATAAGCGTCGTTCAAATACGGCTATAACCTGAATATGAAAGCTTTCGTCCCGTTCTTTACTACTTATCAGTATAACACGGTTCAATGTTAAAACTTAAGAAAATAAACGTATCAGAGAACAAAATATGAGACTAAATAAATAATCAGGAACTAAATGTGGTCTTCTTTTCCAATTCAAAAATACCAAATCTATTTGTATGCAGGAAAATATTCTAGATACTTACAGTCAAGTTACGGCCGAAAACCGAGAATTCGTGATGGATACAATAACAAAGTGAAATGTGCCTGACACAACAGTAAAGTTGAAATTTGAAGAAAATTTAAAGTTAAGTTAAGTAAGACAATCACCAGTTCACTCTGGCACAAGGCATCCAACCAGATTAAAGACCTAGAAACACTGCAAAGATATTGAGAAAGAAAAGACAGATCACTCATTGTCATTGAGTGTTCATTCTGACGAACGCTTTAGCCTAGTTGGTAGTGACGCTGCCTACGAAGCAAGAGGTCCCGGGTTCGAATCCCGGTAAGGGCATTTATTTGTGTGATAAGCACGAATATATTTGTTCCTGAGTCATGGATGTTTTCTATGTATTTAAGTATTTATATATCTATATAAGTATGTTTATCGTCGTCTAGTACCCATTGTACAAGCTTTGCTTAGTGTGGGACTAGGTTGATTTGTGTAAGATTGTCCCCTAATATTTATTTATTTATTATTATTTATTCATTTTATATTAGTAGGTACGGCATGACGAGAAGTGTATCATAAATTAACGAATCTTGAAGCACCATTAGATAGCCATATTAAAAGTAAGTTTAGTTAAATAGTTGGTCTCCATTACTTGCTCCTTCCTTCCGTACCTAACATATAACACATGTATAGTAGATTGATAAGCTGTTATCATGGTAAGCTGATATCACATTGCCCCATAACTTTCCTGTATGCCTTAGAAGAAGAACTGGCTGGCATCATAGTTACATGATAATCAAATTGATAATGATATAAATATTCAGTCTATCGTATACTTCACTAATGGCATTTGTATAGGGAAATGGATGAGAACACAAGACCGGCAACACGTCTCATTACTCCATTCGAATAACTGCACAGTCCTTCAGACGTCGCAATACAGTTTCTTTTGTCGTAGCAGCTCATTATAAGCGCATTAGATGCGCGGGCAATTGGTTAGTAAGTGATAGCCGTAAATGAAGTGACTGCGGTTCGGCGCCGGCGCGTGACGTCGTCGTGGATCCGAGTGACATTGCGCTGTGGACACTAATCGAGTTTTACGGTGCGTTTCCATTCACGCTTTTTGTGGGCGCTTCCACAAGTTCATTCGAGAACTACACAAAAGTACGTAGGTTGGTCAATTATTTTTTTATCATCATCATCATGCTACTAGCGTTATTCCCGGTTGTACGTACCCTCAAGGAGTCCGGTGTCCGCAATTTCTATTCAACGACGTTCACCTTAAATATCTCCTCAACGAACAGTTTTACGTCAGGAATATCATGTCCTACAAGTTAAGAAGCCTTCTCACAGAAATTACTACTCGTAATATAATCTAAGCCGACTGCTTATATTAGAACATGCTGAACGCACTTTATCAGTCTCGTACATCGTATACAATTCCAAATTCTCAGTGTGTGTGGGGCAAGTTGACTCGGCAGTGTGTGTGGGGCAAGTTGACTCGGCCGTATAATTAAGTGCTCGTAGTATTATTTCTTATTAATTAACATTAGCATATTATTAAAATAACTTCAGTGTGACCACAGCGGAACGTAGGTAGGTACTACTCCATAACTATGAAGTTGATTCACTTTAGTAAAAATGCATAGTGTAAATTGACGGTACTAGGATACAGAATACTCAGCATAAAGTCACTTACTCTCATTTCAAGTTCAACGCGAGTTTGCGAAAGCGAGTTAGAAACATAGGGGCGTCCCTTCAAACAAATGTTGTAAACTTGAGACGTAAAAGGGGTGGGTGAAGTACGGATCTAATATTACATCCATCTTTACATGATACAAATATTGGTTGGTAAAATATTTATCTTGTTTACGATTGATCATTTAGGAACTACATACGCATACAGCACATGTTGACGACCTCTGTAGCCTAGTTGGTAGTGACCCTGCCGACGAAGCCGGAGGTCCCGGGTTCGAGTCCCTGTAAGGGCATTTATTTGTGTGATGAGCATAAATATTTGTTCCTGAGTCATGGATGTTTTCTATGTATTTAAGTATTTATTTATCTATATAAGTATGTATATCGTCGTCTAGTACCCCATAGTACAGTCGACTACAAAGAGATCGATACAGCCAAAGTTACGAAAATATGTATACACGACTGTATTTGCCTTATTATTAAGGTCGTGTATACATATTTTTGTAACCTTGGCTGTATCGATCTCTTTGTAGTCGACTGTACAAGCTTTGCTTAGTTTGGGACTAGGTCGATTTGTGTAAGATTGTCCCCAAATATTTATATGTCATATTTAGATCAAAATCACAGGAAACACAAATCAGTGAATTGCAGGGCCCTTTTACGGAAAGTTGTACTCGACTTTTTAAATTTTGATAAAATCGGGTTTTTTCTACTCAGAATCAAAAGCACTTTCATTTTTTTGTATGGAAAAGATTAGATAAGATGATTAGCTTACTTTATTTCATAAAATAAATTAACATTATAAATTAACTTAAAGCTAATTTACCTTGTGATCGTCAAATAATGAAAATAATAATAATTGAATGAAATGTCACAGGTACTATACTCAACATTTGAACATTTTAAATTAAATTAACCATGTCAAATATATTATATGTCCATATACTCGCACACAGAATATAATGGATGTTCTAATAAAAAGATTCTCAGCTGACGTTTGAATGTTTCGTCAGATGGTTCAGTTCGTAATTTGGCGGGTAGACGCTCGTAGTACGTTAAAGCTTTTGCTAAATGGCCCAATTATTTCAGGAATGAGTTGTCATAAACTATTTAGCCAACGAAACTCCTCAGAGCCAAGAGGGACAACATATTCTCACGTGTGGTGTAGTTAAAAACAATCTCATTCATTCATTATAATATTCGAGTAGGGTTGCATCAAGATACTAAATAAATATAATACTAAATAAATATGAACTTATTGGATTGGCTTCTACGAAATTTGAGTATTTACAACGAAATAGCTGGCTTAGGCTGCATATTAACTACAGATGTTAAGCCGTGTTTTCATACATATGAGAAGCACTGCTTCAGGGTTAATTTCTACCTGTACGTCTAGCACAACTTGCTGACATGTCGCTTCGCGCGCGACTGAGCGTCTCCTGTCTCACTCGCACCGTGCAAATTAGAAATAGGAAGGTAGATCTTGCTAGACTCGCGTCGCGGCGCGGCGTCAGTTGTGCTAGTCCCGCAGACATGTGTGAAGATGTGTTTTGATGTATGCTTGCGCCTCGCATGCTCGACAGCTACTTGTCAAATATACAAAAAGACAGCCCCGGACATCTCTGGCGGATGCCCCCTTAGAGGGACCTCCCATTCTGAATATTATTCTGATTTCTACTTTTAGCAGCCCTGCCTACCGTGCTCAGGCACCGCGCCGCTACTCCTAATTATTATGATTTAAGCGCGCCCATAATCGTTCATTAACATATGCAGATTTCGACTTATTACGGCCAAACACATGCACACAATTACACAGTCCATGTATACATACAGAGTGCACACATCGTAAGTAATTATATGCCAGCATTTGTACACGCTTATCAATCAATGTTTTAAAATATTATAATTACTCGTATCACACACACAAAGACTATGTTATTAAATTAATTAAATTTATACACAGAGGCGAGTGAAACAGTTTCTGGCGCTCATACGGTAGGCAATTAAAGTTTACGAATATTGTTTTAGCACTGTGTAGGTATATGGAAGCAGATATACTGTGAAGTATATACATCTACATAAATATAATTACATAGTTTATATAAATATGCAGTAACCTAATAATTAAATGTATGCAGATGTATCTTACTGATGAATAATGATTATATTCCCATTTTTGTGGCCCATATCGCTAATTACACGGATTCTTTTACACATATTCACTGCTAAGCTACGTTACGAGTGCTACGTCGTAGCTCGTAGCACTATCCTCCCGGTGTATTACGAAAATTTTAATGACATGATGCTTAATTATTTGTCGTGTAAGATAAAATCCCATTTTATAATTAGTATAATATTTGAGTAGGTACATAGGTCAGTCTGCCTTCAAGTTGTAAATTGAGCCTTGTACGAGTTATTTTTCAATTTGTTCACCACAAACAAGTAAGCTCACATCGGTGTTCGCGGTGCGTACGATGCCTACACGCACGTGTGCGTGTGTTATAATCACTTTATTACTAATATACAATTAACTTTACGGCTCCAAAATTTGAATAAAATATAGTATCGTATAATCTCAGCGCTAAATGATCCATAGATCCTTCTACAGTTCTCAAGGAAAAAGTTTCGCGTCTAGACTCATTTACCGTATTTAAATGAGTTACTTTGTTGCTTACATTATTTTTTTGCTTGTTAAGACATAAAATCGCGCGATGGGTAACTGCTTGCTCATTGCGCATGTGATTATGCTAATGCGGTGCTAAAACTGTCAGGCGTCCGTCTGTGCGACCGCGGCTGCGCCGACGCCGCCGGCCCTTGTACATTATCCTCACGTCATAAATAATTATACAAACAGTAACCAAATTAGTCATATCATAATACTAGGAAGCTATTTATGGCCATTGCGCGGTATAGTAGGTTAAGTACTTATTTACAAGTTATCGCGCTTGGTATAAGGGAGTAAAAGTAATTTGTATTTATCTCCGAGTAGCGGAACGGACATGGTGCTACAAGCCCGGTGGCTCGGTCGGCACGCATCCCGACTGGCATTTAGATAATCGATATTGCGCAGACAGTTACAAATGCAATGCGATGTATGCGTGCGGCACCTTTAATATAATATTCACGTTTATACATGCTAGGATATTTTTCATGTTGTCAGCGGTGTCAGTCCTGGGAATCGCCGGTATTTGTATTTCATGAAATGTGCGCATCGTTGGATGCTAATGGTTCGGTGTGAGTGGCGTCGGCTGATACACAATAGATACACAGCGCTCACCAACACCTAGACTCCGATGAACCAGTAGAAGTGTGACCTCCCATTAAGTATAGCTGTTACGAATGTTGGGTTCAAGATATGCTACGGGACTGTACATGTACTCGTATGATAAGTTGTGAATCGAATAGCTGGTCACAGGTGGCACGAGGATCGGCGCACGCGCACCCCATTAGCAGATTAGCATACGGCGGCGCGGGGGGCGGGGCGGCGGGAAGGACGCAATTAACGGCAATTGCAACGATTACCCAGCCAGCGCACATGCAGATCAAATCAGTGTTAGTCAACAACGGAAATTAAGTAGATCAAACGGTCAGTGATTTATTGTTAACTTGCTGCTACTTGAATAGGTAAATCCGCATCGAAATATTGTACTTATAATATATTCAATGTGCGGTGCACAAAGATAAGGTACCAGAACGAGTGCGCGTAACACGTTGAAATCATATTAGGATGCGAAGGTGCGAACCAAATTGACCATCAGGCATCATTATTCAATAGTCTATTGCTTACACATTTTCAAATAGCTATAGGTACAATCATCCTATATTCCACTGTTTCCATAAATCTTTTTTGGAGAGAAAATGGCCAGTGTCCACTTTTACAAACTTTTATTTGCTGTCGCATCGGAGCCGATGGAAAATTGTTCAAAACGTACAATGCGTACCACGCTCATGTTCCAGCTCTAGTTGAACGGTAAACATAAGTTTGCGCAAAGCGTTTAGGGTAGAGGGGCTCTCGGGACAAGACGGATGGATTTAAAACAACATGACGCGGGAGACACCGGCAAGGCCCGCGGGGGTGAGGAAAGGACAGCGGAGAGGGGTGACGAATGTCCGGCAACTCCGGAAGTCCTCGCGGGCCTAATATCGCTTTACATGCATAAGTTACGCCCGACTGTCCTAACTCTCCCCTGGGATAACACGCCATCAGTTACACTAAACGGTCAGTAAGACAGTTGTATAGACATTCAGAAACCTGCGATCTTGAACTGAATGAAAAAAAATGCAAGTATAATATTTTTTATACCAGTCAGACTCACGAACCGAGGATTCAGTACACATTTGGGGTTTAAGAAATACTTCCTGCATCACAGGAATGGGTAATAAATGTAACTTTGTCGCTGGAAAAGTATTGTCCCCATACATCGACATAGGTTGCGATTACTTTACCAACTTTTTACACACAGCTTTAAGGGATTTCATACCTAAGCATTTGATATTATGTAATTCAATCATGAAACCTCTGTGCATCTTGAAAAAAATAGTCTTGATAGACAGACAACCAACGAAGTGATCCTATGAAAGTTCCTTTTTAGTTAACAAACCCCAAAAAGAAAAGGGAAGACGGTCAAACACCGGCGTCTAATTTAGATACATGAGAAGAAGATGTTTGCAGTGTCAACACGGGCCCCGGCGCGCGGCTGACCCATACTCGGCCCCCTCGCGAATACCAAATGGAATAATGCACTCGTCCATTGGCATCTTATTGTTTCACAGTTCACTGCCGCCTTTCAAAGCTGCTTACATTATTATCAAGAATTACCATGGCAGGATCGTAATAATCATCAGGACTTTTCTTTTATTTTTTATTGTGTAGCTACAGATATTGTTGTAATATGTTTAAGTCACATGAAGTTAATAGAATCACGCCGCGTTTTCTCCGCGACCTTGATCCTGGCAGGTGCGCGCGCGACGTGCAATGATCACCCTGAGTCACTCACCCGCACTAATCCGCAACAACGGGACCGTTAGCTCATTGAAGCGCAAAATATGCAAAGTCTCGAAGCTGCTTAAAGGATTAGGCTTCGAAAACCCTTAAAGGCTTGCCGGCTGTAGTGTCGGAATCGATCGAAATTCGCAGCGGTCGGGGCGGTCGCACGCCAATCAGATGATGGCGATGGAATATGAATTTAAATTGACACACGGCGCGATCGCGCATGCTTGCCGGTGCCCGGTTCGCACGGCGCGTGGGAGCCGTCATCGGCTGCGCGCGCAGGCGTGCGCGTGCGCGCCGCATTTGAATGTATTCTAATATCCGAGCAATACGCCGCTGATTGATTTCTATCGTACGCGGTAACACCTTCGCGGAGATTAAATTTTTGAGTACGCTAATATAGGCCGTATGCGTAGGCTACAACGTCGGGTTTAGCTCGAATGCGCGGGGTGTGTAGGAGGCAGCAGTGGTTCCCGTGCCGCCCCGCGTAATGGCGCGGACACTCACCGTCAGAAGTCGTACGACGCGTACGTGTTCGAATGTCATAATTCCAATATGTGAATCATAAAACTGATAGGTGTAATTTAATCATAACCTCAATATAGTGATGTTCGCTTCAATGTCTTTCTATTTATTTCTGTATAATGCAGAATAAAATTATTGTAAACAAATGCTGGGACACGCACGCAGCCAACTAAAAGAGAAATCAAAATTAATACTACGAAATTCATAATAGTCATAGGGTCATTCTTTTATTACCCGCACCTATAAATAATACGAAAAAAAATGCAAAGTTTCGAGCATTTTCTTTCCTATTAGTACGTCAACTGCCACTGAACAATAGTTTATCTTCGTGTTACATTGTATTGATACCGAAAGCTGAAATAGTTATTAAGGCAGCGCCTGTACCATAAGCAGCGCATTACCATGCGCATGATATCATTAGATCGCGGCACGCACCGGCCGCGGCGCCCAAACTACAGGCCTCGCCGATGAACACCAAAACAGAACAAGGGCAATCAGCCGCACCGCAGCTCGTTACGGCACCCGTTACTTGTTCGATCCAAATTATGTATAACATCACTGTTGTTCGAATAAATTATGCCTCTCTAGAATTATTATATTTCAACTGTACCTACGCAAAAATAATCGGCGGCAGAAGGCAATCGACAAGCATGAATACGATTGTACTTTATTGTACACCATTAACAAAAAGGACTCAAGACAAAAAATCTCAAGAAGCACGCAAGATGTTTCTATTAGAGTTCCAATATATCTAGGTTTCCGAGCATACGTCACGTCACGTCACGAGTACAGCGGTCGCCGGCACCTTAGAATTTTGGGTGAGTGAAAGTGTTAAAGGTGATAATGTATATGTATCGGCGGCGACAGTTAGGGCGGGGGCGCAGGGAGAGGGCGATAGCGGGACCGTAACGTGCTGCAGGTGCCTCTAACGGGACCGGGAAAGGTCAGCTCGCCCTTCAGGGCTGCTAGTTCACCAGTGAAAGACCTTTCATTTGTGCAGATAAGTTTTAAGTAAAATGACTACATAATTGAGACACTAATTCGACTGGGCTAATACCGATCATTCCTATTTACACTGAGAAAACTAACGTAGGTAAGAGTTGATTTACCGTGGTTTAATTTATATTCATTATATTTGTATTTATATATAATGATTATGAATGAAAGTACCTAAATACTTTTTCAGCAGGTCTAGATATAGATAGCGATAAAGCATCAAAAAGACACTTGTCTGCGAATGTTGCCAGCCCTAAACTCTCCCCACGTGAAGTGAAAGGTCTTGCACATGTTGCGCGACACGCGAGTCTCGTAGCAACAAATACCATCCGATATTTGCGGGACACAGGGTTCAGTGCCGGTGCCGCAGATGCGTACCGCTCTGCCGGGGAACATGGCGTGTTTTAAATTTCCCCAAGAACACAACTTATCACACATTACACCTGTATTTAAAGTGCTCCCTAGCTGCCCTCTTTTACGCACTTAAAGATCGCACTAATTGTTGTCGTACGCCTCAATTCGACAATAGTTATTTACGAACAAGTGCCGAAAATAGGAAATTCGCACGTGTATCGTACAACGTTTTACTGTACATATGGCTCTTTAAAGTTTCAACATATGCACGGAAAGTGCTCTTTCCGCACTAGTGCGGGAAAGTAGCACCATATGTACTGTAAACGACCTTGCTTAATTTTTTCAAAGCGTATTTTCTCCCTTTTAAGCGTAAACCTTAAATTGTATTTAATGGCGATATAAAGGTTACTATTAAACGCTTGTGAAATTGAGGACCTAGGATTGCAACATTTTATGAACTCGCCGCGCTCATTTTACTAACACATAATTGTAGGATACCGAACAGTAAAGAGCATTCATATCAACTTTTAATAACTGCGCAGACAGGTAAAGGTAGCAATTAAAACTTAAGAAACCCTTAATTTTTATAGGCCTAGTAGACGTCTATTAAGTTTTATCAAAACATAATTACATTACAAAAGAACGTAAAAATAGTTCTAATTCCTTTTTAACTAAAGGCACTTGGACACCGATTTTGGCAACATTTACTTTTGGATGTATGCTCAAACGGCGTCCAGAGAGTGACCGTCAGCTATTTAAATTGCTGAAACTTTTAAGCTAGAACTTTGACCCGACGGGGAGGAGGGAGGAGGGTCCAGTGTCTAGACGACTCCATCCAATCACGGCCTGCGCTGCATCCACCACATCGTATATGCTATCACATCCAACGAACACGCTATCTCGCCGAGCCCGAGGCATAATTTTATTCATAAGAAATATTATTCTTCTGCAAAAAACAATACCATACTGGTTATAATTAGTTTCGTTATAGGCTTGATGTTTATAACAATCATTATTGTCATAGACATTAAAAATCATTTATGTGGTAATTAAAAACTTGTAGCTCAGTCCCGTTAGGGCCAGGACAGCTAGCTGCGCCGCGACGCTGCCCGGTCCGCTCGCTATTACGCCCGTTGTAAAACCCTGCCTGAACGGAAAACCCTCGCGCATCCGTCAGTCTTTTACGACACGCATTGTCCGTCGTAAAACGGGGGTTGTGCAATTTTCGCATTCCGATTGTTTCCTTGTTTTGTTAATCTCCGTCAATAAATTAGAAAGCCGTTTCTCCTTTTGTCGCGAGTTTTTTGCGGCGCGCTTTCTCCGACACTAATTGCCTCTAGCGGGCATCCCTAATTCGTTAAAAAGTTAAAAAACAATAAGCAATATTGTGAATGTGATCCTGTCCCGCCGCAGTGCCACATCAAATAATAACCGTAAAACGTACCCTGAACCGTGGAGGACCTCGGCATTATGGCATTCGGTGAAAGCCATAAAAAATTAAAACTTAATTACGGACTTACCGTGAATACGCTCGTAAAAATTCAGCGTAGGGTTGAGGCGGGTAGGTGGGAAATTGGTGCACCGAACTACCTCACGCAAGCGTGTTATGTTATGAAACCGGACTCGTCAAAACCCATCAAGAGATTAACATTGGCTTGTCACCGCTTGTGACCAAATTGCATGGGTTTTACTAAACAAGTTCCAAATTAACCAAAAGAGTGTCAGTTAGTGTGGTAATCCTAATTAACATAATTACTGGAATGTGACATTAAGTCGTCGGTAAGAGGTCTCGGCAAGCCGAGATGGTCAACAGCATGAGGTATAGCATCCACCCGCTCCTTACTCCCACAAATCAGATTAAAGCAATAACAATTCAGATCTCACCTGAGGCCATCAGTCGTCATCAAGGGTCGCGGGCACACTGCGCGCGCGCCGCTACCCCCACTCGACCCCATGCCCTAGGTCTAGCCTGCATTATTCACCCCCGATTAGCACAAAAACGAAATGTCAGTGAATGGCGAGTAACGGGACCACGGTAACTGGAGTGTGGGGTCGCGGGACCTTTAGCCCCGCGCCCGCGCAGCTCCCGCGCCCCGCACCCGCTAACTGCGGTAATTAGCGGCCGGCACCCCGACGCTGACTAACGGGTTAGGGCTTCTATATTGAGGGCTATTTTTAGTTTCCAGTCTAAGGTCAGGAGGGGCAGGGTTTTTTCAATGGGCACGTCGAGCTGCTGATTGGGTTTGTTCGCATATTTTTTTTTACTTTCTTCGATGTTTATTCATGCTCTTCACTTTCTTTTTTTTTTTGTTCATAGCAAAACAGTAGATTGGTCTGTTGATTTAATAGTTTTCTTGTAAGCCGACTTTGTTGGTTTTATTCTAAGAATCAATAATTATCGAATAATAACTAGGTAGGTACTTCAACGCCTACAAACTTAACCTTCATGAGTTGGTACCTAAATCTTGTGTCCTACACCAAATCCCCATCAAGACCAAAACTATCTCATGCGAATATTTTATATTTTACCGCTTACATTTTGATAGCTTAGTTTTATGTCCTTTTATAACTGTCACACTCGGTCCGATTCTTGGCTACCAACTACTAGTAGTAGTATTTAAATTTCATTTAGGCATGATGCCTCATGTTCAATTTAATAACGTAGTGCTTAATGGACAGTAAACCATCAAATTATCGTAATAAAGAATAAATTATAAAATATCATTAAAATCATAAAAAGATATGCCCTCAAAAGTTTAGAAAAATATGCATTTTATTATTATCCTAGAGTAGGTACATTTAAAGCTACCAATAGAATCCTTACGCTTTTATAGAAACAAATTTGTATGACAACTATGTACTTAAACGCAGTATTTAGCGACCGAAACAATAATTTACCTGATTTTCCATACAACGATTAGTACAAATGTCAGTTGTGACGTCATACGTGTGTGTCTATCAGTATGAAGCGTTTTGCGCTGCCGCCAGCGAGGTCAATTTTTGTCTCCATTTTTTGGGTATTCATGTTCTTTAATTGTAGTTGCCCCCATACAAACATTTGTTCGTCTCCAAAAACTGGTTCGAATGACATCATAAAAAAGTCTTAGTCATCATCCCTATTGCATTAAGTAGCTAAGTACATGATAAGCATTTTATGTACCTAGTAATTGCGTTCCGATGAACTGCAAATCCACAGATCCTCATTAACGCGCTGATGTTTCACAGTACATTGCTGTATGGTCGCCATTTCTTTAGTACATGGCGACGGAAATATCCAGCTGAAGCCCATGGCAAGTAAGTAGATGTTATCGCTGCTAATTGCAATTGATACTGCGCGACCGGCCATGCGTGGCATGCGTCAATCCGTTACATTGTCTACGCCATTACGTTTTCGCGCAGCTGCAGGATAACAATTTACGCCAGAACTACAAATATTCGATAGTCATAATAAACCGATATCGAAATTTTGCAGTATGCTTTCCCAAAGGTGCGCAATAAATCGTTCCAAAGCGTTCTCTCCATTCGTCCATCGGCATTTCTAAGAACTATAAGAAATCATAAACGCATGCGGTAATCTATGAAGGTGGAATGCTTTGCGTACCATGCTATGCATAAGAAAGCATTTTGTTCTATAAATACATGGCAGAGAAGTCATTATTGCTTGAACTCGACAATAGAAGCCGAACAAAGGATTTGCATACGCACAATTCGGCACTATTTTCGCCGGACATTTTTTGTGCATGCCTGTAGGGTATAGAGACTACGAAGCGGGCAGAGGGGACGGTATCAATCACTGAATGCCACGAAAAGCCGTAAATTACGTGGTTTTGAATAAAACTCACATTATGGAAACGAATGCCGCTAAATAAGGCACAATGGCTGCGTGTTGCAGAAACGAGGACATTTCGCATTTCGCTAAGAGTCTGTCAGGTATTAGAATAAACGCAGTAGACGCGTTTGTCTGTGTGCCGATTATTAGAATAATGTTCTACAAAATTAATTTTGTATGACTAAACGTAGCCGAAGCTACGTAAGCATAGTGACCTGACTTCAACCATAACGATGAAAACTGTGCAATACTAAATATTGGAGGAATATGAGTAACCAGATCAGCAGGTCGAGTAAAGCCGGGCGGTGCGCTAGTACATCTCCATTTCCCTGCGACGCACTTTGCATGAGCTAAACGCATTTTTATGGAAATGGTGCGCTTCGTCGGGCCCCACGCGGAGCAGTGTGAACCACACTCACTGGCATACTTGTTGCTTCCCTCCAAATATGAATACGAGTTTATTGACGTTGGCCTAACCATCCACATAAAAACCTGTGAGCTGTAAAACTCGCAAGACTTTCTTAAAGAAAATAACGAAAACTTGATCTACAAAAAAAAAACTATAGTATTATTGAAGCTGCTCACAATTTTTCACGAGTATCGGCTGGGAAATACGACCTGTAGAGGAAAAAAGCCTGACAAACATAATATGAGCAACGGAGACCTTCGTTCGCTTCGCTCCCTCGTTCAAAAAAACAAAATGTTTCGTTTCAAGAACCTCCTAAGTTGATCAATTCTGATGAAAGTGATGAAGCGTAGTGGTTTAGCTACTATCTCCATTTTCTAAATAATTTACCCAAGGAATGTTCCTGTATGTGATTATGACGTCTACCAAAAAATCTGCCAACGTGTGGTCTGCGGGGGTCAGTGCAATTTTTTTCGGTCAGGTAAGGCTACCTGCGCCCGCGCCGGTAGCGCAGCATGCAGCGATCGTAATCACGCATGGCATGACGCGGCGCCCGCATGCGACTAGCACGTTTCCGTCAATACAGCGTCAATTTTTGTTACGACAAGCCAGGCGGTGCATAGTAGTGATAGGTAGGTACTATTATAATCTTGATGAGACGGTTCCAAGCACAGTAAGACAAAGTCTTGGTTAAGTTGTATTGGCAAATCCATCAGCGTGCTTTCTACAAAACTGTATCGATTGCGGAAACCCAAAAAAGCCTCGATGATAGCTAAAATGCCTGCTGGTCTCCCAGACCGGGCCCCAGGGCAGCTGTGAGCCGTCCACAATTAGTACAAATGTCAGCTATCGTTCTGGAGATGAAACACGCACCCCGCGCATATGTAATTAACTCTTGATCTTAATCGACCGCAAAAAGCCGCGTGGATACTTCATTATGAAAATATTCTAAAAATTAATGTAGTCTATAAAGAGTATTACAATTACCCTAATTGCAGCCTATTTATTCCATCAGGTCGATCTAAATTCATAATTATTAATTCAGTTATGTTCCAAGCATCAATACTGGACGGATTACTACGCGCATAATGCGCGGAGTAGAATCGGCTCGTGACAACCGTTAGGTACCATTCGCTTGTAAACCCCGGCGCTCACAAACACATCTCAGTTCTAATTGAAATATTTAAGATCAATATTATGGCTGATGTAAAAAAGTATTTAGATTTGGTGTTCATTGTCGGCCAGGATGGATGAATGGGTCACGTCGCAGACGCTATTAGTGTAAAGCGCGCATCACGGTGTAACGCGTTTTTGTCGCGCGTCGCGTCACGACACGACGCCGCTTCAGGGCCGCAGAACAACTAGAAAGCACTAATAATATGCCATTAAGTACAAACCCCTTGATTGTTCGACAGCGCGGCTTTCATTGCAATTATACGGAAAGTATAGCAATCAGGCCAATGATATATAGGGCGAGTGCAGTACTGTAATGTACGGGCGGTGATCCTGTCTCCAACGACTATGTCCGACAGGGCCCTTCACCGGTACAGCAGTAGGCCGCACAATACGCGCAGCAATATTATCATTAGCATGGCGTCATTGTGATCCGTCGCACGTTTAGTAATAAATTTGGAAAAGATATAAAAAAATCTTATTCACGTCGGACGCAGACGCAGTCGGCGACAAAAACTAATGGAAATAGAAAGAAATATGCAAGCGAGTGATTGTTCAGCGATCGAGAGATCGAGGTGAGGCAAAAAAATGGCAGATGCACGTGAGCAGGTAGCGGGGCCGGCGCAGGCCGCATGCAAATGCACTAACGTACACCGAGATGAGTAGCTCTAGGAATTAACGCATTCTATACAGTAAGGTGTCCCGTCCCACAAATATCAAGTTTAACCACGCGTTGTAAATTATATCTGATTGTTATCTATATTGCCCACACTAATCATACTTTGATGTAGGTAATGAGAGCAGGGAATGTTATTTTATAATTTATTCAAAAAAAATAGTCTACGAAATTTACATGCGCTATTATGTATTATTGGTGTAACATTCATATCGTAGGTTATTCGAACAACGGAGTTGTCATATCGTCAATAACAGTTTATCGGCTAAGGCATGTGCTAGTGTGCGTGTACGCATAGTATATGCGCAGACGTAGCGAAAGAATCCAAGCCGCTTTCCCGCGCGCATACATTACGCATGCGTAACCTGGCCTCCTGCTGTAACTGTGCACTCTGCGCCCTCTTAGGGCCTAGTCGTGGGTACTCTCACGAGGCTAAGGCATGTAAATCATCATCAATATAGTTACCTAGTCTATGGGTACTTTAGTATGATCAGCAAAAAAAAATAAACTGATTATAGTGATCGCCAAAAACAGTAATTTAGGTATGGAGCCAAGTCAGGCAATTATTGCTTATAAATGAACATATATCAAAAATTAAAATAAAAGCATATAAACTGCATGACACTTTAAAGCCTAATAGGGTCATTGTCAGTCAGTAAAACATAAATCGTCTTTTCAGTGGGCAATAGTTAAGGGCTTCTGTTTATATATAATATGTTTATATCGCATAGAATTATAGAAGAGGCGACGCCGTTTATGCGGATTCAGAGTTCAACCAAAAATTAGGCTTTAAAGCCCTTAACTTTGGCAATGTCCACCGAAAAGACGCGCACCTAAATCTGACAATGACCCAATAGTTGTCACCTATTGTTCACCACTATTGTTATGAATTAAGATTGAAAGTGTCAATTATTGGGTCAGTGCCAAGCACTGGGACGTTTACCTGACAAAATTGCATGCATTTAGTGGAAAAAAGTTTAATTGGCATTGACAACAAAATGAATCGAGCATTTCAAGTGATATTTAGAGCTGGAATATATATTTTTTTTTCAATAAGAATAATGTGCCAGGAGCACAAAAAACTTTGATTGAAAAAAGACTATTTAATACAATTCATGATATCACTTAAATATAGTAAAGTTTAATATAAGTGTGATCGAGCTAATACGTGTATTCAATAGGTTATTCCTCTACAGGTACCTACCCAAGCAGATTTTTACATTAATATTAACGAAATTGTAGTTATAATAGGTACTCTATTTTTATCTAACTATATATTATCTAAGCATGGGCTAGCAGTGGACGTCTTTAGGCTGATATGATGATGACGATGATGATGGCCTAGCACAATACTATTTCAATGCAAGAAACAAATGAACGTGTCAGTGTCAACAACAGGCAGCACTTTAAAAACCCATGTAAACCACGGTATAACAACACAGGTACTCTCTTCCGAGACTCGCGAACCACGTGATTGACACAAGCCTACGTCATCATGCTGTTAAATGCCGTTTGATGACGTAGGCTTGTGTCAGTCGTCATGTGGTTCGCGAGTCTCGGAAGAGAGTACCTGTGTTGTCATACCATGATGTAAACGAAATAGTAGGTACAGTCAAGTGTAAAAATATGGGTGCATAGTTGCTTACAACTTACTCATAAACATACCCCGGGGTTTTGGGTGCGGGAATAACTTGAAAAGAGTAGAGATAAACAGATAGGTTATATTGACAAATAATCATATTGTGCCTAATGAATAAATACCTTCCTGCGAATTGTAAACAAACTACAATTTAATTTTAACTTAAGTAGCAGGGACTTTAGCATTTCTACCAAGCCCTTCGAGATAATAGTAAAAATAATGTTAATTAATTACCTGCCGTCAATTAGTATTTAACACGATTTTCAAAATAAACAATTCATATTTTTTCTACATTTGGAACAGTTAAGCTTCGGCGTCTAGCTGTAAATATCCATTTCAACAAACTAAACGATCTTTCTACGTCGGCAGTCGTAATAGGTGCAAATTTAAATTTTTTGAAGTAGTCAATTGTTGCACGATGATGATATACTACTACACACTATAATCAGTATTTTGTTGAAATATAATATTATAACCATACATTTCCAAATGCATACCTATACACACACACTCACATATTCACACACACACACACACACACACACACACACACACACGCACACACTCGTGCACACTCGCACTTGTCCTCACATACCTCAATATTAGCATTGTAACATAATATAATGATAATTATTATTTAGTATAGCTGTAATTATGTAAGCTTGTGCTTTCTTGCAGTAAGTGAAATTAAAATTAAAACATGAACCTTGTATATTAAGCTCGACAAGCTTGGATAATTACAGCGGTAACAGTTTAATTAGTAATAAGTATTATCTTAAACTTAGATAACATTCAAATGGTTTTGTTATCCACCGAGTGAAGGAAGAGCGGGGCTTTCCGATACAAGCATCTGTATGCTTAATGGAAGGTTCCAACCTTATATCTAGCTAAAAAGATTGTAAAAAACCAAATAAACTTTTTTGAATTTTTGAATTTTGAATTGAATTTTTGATGATGATAGATGTTATCCGCGGCTTCGTAAGCGTAGTTAAATGAAATATTTTCAGATAAATCAATAATTGAACGTATGTTTTTTTTGTATTTTTTTATTCAATTAATTATTCAGTAGGTAAGTATACATTCTGTTATTTAATTCATACCTATTCTTTGGCTTATGTCATTCATTCCCGCACCCAAAACCCCGGGGTATGCTCATAAATATGTCCCATAACTTATGTCAGCGGATTAAGGTTTTGGTACTTATTTATGAGAGGATGTTATCGATACATATTTTTGCACTTGACTGTACATATATCATATAGTATGCAACTATCGTTATTAATGCTAAAAGATGGTTATTGTACCTATAGATAAGTTTTTCAGTAAAGTCAACGGTAACGTTCCAGAGTAGGGAAATGGTGAGTTCTCGCTATGGAATGGAATGTGTACCTATACGCAGTTTTTTGCACGGACGATAAGGTACGGTGTAGTTCCGCGCCACTACACCTTACATTGTCGCTTATAAAGCAATAGTACATTACTACAGAGCCCGGGAAGTACGGAGTTGCCGGCCGAGTACATATAGACGGCCGAGCGTAGCGAGGTCGGATAGTTATGAGACCGGCAACCCTTTTCACGCCGAGGTATGTACAGTGCTTTTCTCAAACATGTAATGAAATAAATTAAAAAACTCCAAGAAATCAAACTTTAATTTTCATGGCTGAACGCCGTGATCCTGTGCCACAAATTGTGGAATGGAAATTAAAAAAAGACCATCTTGCAGGCCTAGGCCTCCAATTTTGTATGAAATGCCATTACGGGTCTCTCGTCTCGCTGCGCCCGAAACGTGACACTTCAAAGTCCATTATGAAGAACACAATGTCAATATTTCATTGCATGTTTGACAAAAATCAATTATTCGACATTTCACTTTTTTTGCATTTATTGATATGTATATGTATGAAAAAAACAAGACATTTTTCAACTATTAAATTTATAGATGTGTGATTAGGTTCTACAATTTAGCTTGGATAAAGAGAGTTCTGAGATACCAGGTCGCAGCGCGTGCACTGGTGGACATCGGTCATGGCGGAGATCTAATCGCCCGATGACTTACAAGTTTCTTTCTGCCCGCTTAAAATTTTATCTCTATTAATATTCATAAGAACTATTTTATAAAAAAAGGTTCTAAGCTTTGACCGTTGTTTATATAATTTCAAATTTCGCTGCGTCTTTTCTACGAAGCGGACGAAGATTTTTTTTGTCGAGCGCACTTATCAAATTATATTTGAGAGCCTTTTAAATAATAGAAAAGGATCAGCTTGTTTACGCTCTTCTATAGAATTAGACGTCGATGCGAAGATAACGAGCCGCGACCGGGGCTGTTATTCTGTACGCGCTCAAGCGCCTCACCCCACCCGTCACGCCTAACGTAACTAGACCCCTACCTACGCCTAGTTACTACGAATCGCGACGTCAAGATATATACAGGGTGATTCAGGAGACATGAGCAGGATCAACCCTACGGATTCAATAGTTTATAAGCTACTCAGTCGTACCAGCATTGGTAAGATTAACGTTAATTTTTTTTTAGTTGTGTAGGGTGACCATGATTTATTGTAAATGAAACTTTCACACAAAATGTAAAAAAAAACTGTGGGCGTTTAATTTAATTACGATGGTAAAAGATCCATTAACATTAACTGTATGTGTAGGGTTGATCCTGCTCACGTCTCCTGAATCACCCTGTATATGTATAGGTATTTGTGGGTGAGCGATGAGGTGAGCTTAAAACAAGTTACAGAATAGCCGGACGGGTCGGTCTGACGGCGCACGAGCGTCAGAATGTTAAATGATCAGATATTAGGCGACGCGACGACTCGCCGCGATTAACGAGATACCTATCTGAAATTGGAAACAGTTCTATTTGACTGAAGCGGTATCGTGAGATGGATCTCTTTGTACCGTAGAAAGCTAAATTATCAACCCGTCACTAATTTCGACCAATCAACCGAATATTGGAACGTAATTTTCTTATTAAATTACTGATTTTATTGTGAACAATCTCTTTTGCGCAATCGTTGACCGCAGCTCCGTGCGCGTCCGAATACCGCTCGGCTTCAATTCATTCGTTGTTCGTTTTATACCAAATACATGTGGGTTATACTAACTGCCCGCGCAGCTCCGACCGCATATTACAAACAACACAAGCGAACCAGCGGAATAATATTTAGAATATGTTCACTCCGAAGGTCCATTCTGTATACCTACTGGTGCAAGATTTTCTATATAATCAGATGCGTAGTTTCGTTATAACCCTTTATAGTATAGATAAGCGTTTCTTTTCTCCATAGATTTAAACTTGCATTACACTTGTCACCGAAAGGCAGCGCCGGGACCCATCGGACGCGCGCGTGCGGAAGGCACGTCACCACGACATGATGTATCGACATCACACTATTTACATGTAAATGTCCCCACCACGGTCAACTAGCTAGTGCAGATTGTCAGGATGTTTAGAATGTACCGACAGATGTGTTGTGAATGAGATGTCGACGGGCTTTGTACGTGTGTCACGGGTGAAAGGGGTACTAGTACAAATTAAAACATAAGGTAAGCAGGGCGGTGAGTGCGAGGGTGTAGCGAAGGGACCGCCCGTGATAAGTTGTTCTAAATGGCGACACGTGTGTTAGCTCTATTGGCAAGTCAAAATAGGCATATTTCAAAGACAAAACAATATTATTTACTCTTCTAAAGCGTTAGAATTGGCAAGATGCAAGATGGTTATAACCCATTATGATTGTAATCTAAGTTCAATGCGTCGGTAACACGTTCGACAATAGAACAGGGTAAGTATGTACTGTATGTCGCTGGCACGCACAACAGTTATATTATTATGTCTTTGTAAAATAAGCATCAACGAGACTACACTATGTGACACACTTTGACAAGCCAGCCTTGTCACGTGAAGTTTCACCGAGCCCGCTCGTGTTGTTTCGTTGTCATCAAAATAGAGTAAAACGCCGAGTTACACGGTTATTAGGGCATTACGGCGATGCGACCGATCGGTTTTTGCCGCGGCATTTGAATAAGAGTCGCGTACAAAGCCCGGCGTGACGCACGCGCAGCCGCGCCGCACCGCGCCGCGCCGCATCGCCCATTCATCGCGTAATTAACGCGTATAAAAACGCGCCTGACGAAAATTAGAAATGCGATCACAAAAACACGTCCGCTGTGAAATGGTATTAATTTAATTGTGCCGCGTTGTCTCCGTGCCGGCTGATTAGCGACGGGAGCCATACTGGTATGAGACATGTTATTTCCTAAAAGCGCTATGAAAATAGCATCCTATGTAGGTACTATTATGCTAATTTACTTTAATTTTATCGCCCGGGATGCTTGTATATCTAAGTGTTATTACGTTAAGGCAACTATCCACATTCAATGATTCATCGCGTCTCGAATAACTTCAAGTCATCGTTTTTTGTCTGTTTCTCGTATCGCGCACCTCGGGTTTTGATTACGATGATGCACAACTTACTCGTAGGTTAGAGTCAAACAAACGTTCACTAACCGAATAGCATGTTGGTTCATGCGATTATCTCATGAACCTGCTGTGCCGGCTTCCACACAATACTCAACTTTATGTCCCTCACTAACTGTTCTAACTTTCAATAAGTTGTTTAGGGCATATAAACGATACTAATCACTCAATTCTGCTAGTTTGACGTCTATGAAAATATTATTCAAAATATTGATAAACATTTTGGATCCTTAGCGGTTTTACTTGGACAAAAAATTGATCACAAGCACGGATTTAAAAGTGCCACTATTGCACTACTAGCCTTACCAGATTTTCTAGTTAGATAAAATCTGTTCAAGGATAAAAAAAAAAGTTTTGCGATTTAGATGACATGGCTACGCACTCAAATGTTTTCCAGAATGATATGATTTAGACACATCGTATTCAAAAACCTGTGCGTGGCGGCCAGCGGTAGCGATCGAAACAGAGCCTAGGAACTCGCGCTGACCGCGAACAGCCACAAAAACATAATTAGATAATGCTCGTGACATCCAAATGAGCCGTAACCGTGTTAATATGGACTTTATTCGCTTACCTTTAAGGTCGAGCACCATTTGTGTGTTGAAGTAGCTGCTGACGTCACCGCGCGCCGACACTGCAACAAAATGTAACTATTAGATTCGATATACAGCATTGGTTTCGTGAACTTAGACAGATCGTATTATTAGGTTTCGAAGTGACTAGTCTAGTTAAGGCTCCAAATATACCTATATAAATATGTCATATAAACATTTTCTTCCCTTTCATACACCGGGAGCTGGACGCAGTTATAAAATCTTATTTCACCTTCTGTCGTCACATCAGCTCGACGGTACCATATTATAGAATTGTCATCCAAATTATACCTTTACCCAAAATTTCAGCTCAATCGGTCACCCGGAAGTGGATCATTAACATACTCTTAAAAAATTGATAGATTTGCTGATTTGCTACACAATTCATGTTTTTGACATTTAGCACATTCAGCGTTAAAGATTTCGTAGCACTACGCTCGTAACCGATAACACGGGGCACACCGTATGAAGAGGAAAGCGCCTACGAGTGGAGCGCCACCTAGCGGGTTCCAGCACTGAAAGTGTTAATTATGGTATAGTACCACACTGCGAAATATAAGCGGTGAAATACCGTGGAGTCACTGGTTAAACCTGCATCAAAATCCGTTGCGTATTTTAAAACATCTAAGCATAACATAGGGACAGACAGCGGGAAGCGACTTTGTTTTATACTATTTAGTGAAGTGAAGACAAAAACAATGAAATACATGTTATCGTTACAATGCCCATCTAGGCAAAACCTTGGAGAGGTTTGTGTATTGGTACTCCTTTTTAATTTAAATCAATGTCACCCTAACGGTAGTTAAATAAATCTATGAAACTAATACCTCCATGAAAAATTCGTTTCATAAACCAACCTCAAGACCCTTGTATTAAGAATAATAAACCGAAAATTCTCACATGCATGACAAGTACGTAGATGTATAAGATTATGGACGAAATATAGGGTGTATCCATTGAATGTATGGTACATTCAATGGATATTAATCTTAACATTATCATTAAAGTTGATGAACTAAACAGTGATGTAATTGCATTGTAATGGATGAGGTCTCACCTCATCCATTAAAATCTGTTTTGGCTGGTTATTAATATTTTTCGACTCCTTATCACGGATTTAAAATCACCGTATAATATTATCTATCATATGCACGCAACTTTGTTGGCGTGAAAATATCATTATAGACTATAATTTAATTTGATGTGATTGAGGTGTAATTTAACCCCTTCAGGGATGACATTTAGAAAACGATGAAATCAGTGTTCTTGTAATTTAACGAAGAGTCTATTGGCTTAGTTACAATTTCCTCACTTAAAAGATGAAGACTTATTTCTCATGCCAATGTTCAATGTACGTTTTTTTAGTGTTCCGTACCAAAATTGGTCCAACGGAACACTTATGCGACCACTCGGAGGCTGTCCGTCTCTCACAGCCAGTTTTCTCGAAGACCGTTTGACATAAGAAGCTGAAATTTGGTATAGATATAGACATTTATGGCCTTATTACATAAATAAAGTCAAAAGGTGTAAATCCCAACAAAGGGGGCAGTTTCAGGGGTAATAAGGAGTTTCGTAATTTTTTTTTGGATTGTTAGGAACGTGTGGGGTATCATTTGAAAGCTCGTAAAATTTTGAGACGGTATACACATTTTGAGTTCTTTTTACGATAGCTCTTCCTAGTGTAAAATATTACCAAAGTTTTACGCTGGTTCTTCAGTATAGCCGTGCGTGGTGACGTACATTGCGCTTCGCAGTCTGATTGAATATTGATATAATGAAAACACAGCATTGTATTTCGTGTTATTTCCTGTTTCCGATTTGTTCCGACCGAAACCGAAAAATACCCGATGTCAAGTAATTAGACAACGCAGGTCTCGTGTTTTCAACAATTACCCACGATCCAGTTAAAGTCTGTCCTTCGATTCGGTGAAGTTGTTGCGGATCCGGGAGTCAATGGCTATGGTCAATGGATGTGGCTAGAGGTGTGTGGTAGTTTAGAGATAGATTGTGAATAGTTTATATTTCCGTATTTCCGAATGAATCCGACGAATAATTTGCATCTAGTAAAAATAAGATTTATTGTTGTCATAATGTATACCAATTCAAATAAAGAACTCCGTACTTTATGAATGTTTGTTTTTAGTGTTCCATACTTAAAGCTGATACATAGACCAAAGGTTAATAAACCAAATAGAGGCGTCATAGTCATCACATTATTTAGTGTTCCCATATTCAGTTTTGTGCAATTTTTTAGTTTGTATAAGTGCGCGTGAGCTTGTGCTAAACTTATTTGGCTTGGTTGAAAACCGGCTTCACTAGGTTTTTCGTAATGCTCTGTCTATCTTTTTTATTGGTGTGAGGTTATCGCTCGCGGATTCGACAAAAAAGTTATTAACACAACACAGTAAAGTAAAGTAAGTAACTAGACCTTACACAACACACAACAATAAGTGGCAGTGGGCATTGGGCACATTGCACGTAGAACCTATGATGGCCATTGGGGTGGAAAGGTTCTCGAGTGGCGACCACGTACCGGAAGGCGCAGCGTGGGTAGACTCCCTACAAGGTGGACCGATGACCTGGCCCCACATCATGGTCGGCCTTATCACGCAATAAGTGACAAGATAAGAGCGTCGTCTCGTTCTATCGATCGGTGTCAGCCAGTGACGGACGCTCTATCTTGTCAAGTTGTCACTTATCGCGCGATAAGTCAGACCATGATACGGGGCCTGGTAAAGGTCGAGGTCGCGGGATTCCGCTGGATGCGGGTGGCGCAGAGCTGGTCATTGTGGCACTCTTTGGGGGAGGCCTATGTCCTGCAGTGAACGTCTTTCGGCTGATATAATGATGACGCATCAATATCGATGAATATTTTGGATTTTATAATCAAACGATCCAGTTGAGAACAAAAAAAAAGAACTCCTATTGAATCTTCTTATATGTGGTTTTGTTTGAGTTACTAAAACACACAAATAATACTATTCTTAATAATGGCTTCAGATTTCAACACTACAAGCAGCTTTTGGTGTTCTATATTTTAACAGTTCTACATATTGTTAACTCTATTTGGTTAAAATCTAGAAACAAAATAGCATCAAAGTACGAGGTTCTTTATTTGATTTAAAATTGGAATACCGAGCTGTCGTGGTGAATTGTATTGTTGCCTTATACCATTCAAGTTTGAGAGCTTGCTGCGAAAATTTTGAACCCGACACCTAAAAAAAGGCGAGGACCTGAAACATTAAAATGAATAGTTTTTCGTATGTACTGGGAAATGAATATATTGAAGACGAATGCGTAACTGCATTTCACAGGATACTTTCAGAAAATTCAAGCTACCGTCCGCGCGTCGTGCTTTTAATGCAGGCTCTGCACTTGATTGAGCCTGTGCCTCGGGGAGAAGACCATTTTACAAGTCATTTTCCGAGAACCTTCCGGGAACCGACCATTTAATGACGTTAAACACTGGACTTGTGTTCACTTTGTAAATGGTGAATAAAAAATATATGATAAATAAATATTAGTGGACAATCTTACACAAATCGACCTAGTCCCATAGTAAGCTCATTAAGGCTTGTGTTATGGGTACTAGAGGACGATATATATAATAGATATAAATACATAGGAAACTTCCATGACTCAGAAACAAATATTCATGCTCATCACACAAATATTTGCCCTTACCGGGATTCGAACCCAGGACTCGTCGCCACTGCGTTTTAGCAATTTCCCAAATTCTTTAGTTATACACGTCGTAGAATTTTTGAGAATCGAAGATATACAAATATATTTTTAGTTGAACTCCATTCAATAAATCAAGCAGTTTAGTTAGTAGTAAATAGTTAGCTTAAAAATCAGGAATGAAAGAATCATTTAAAATAACTGAATGTACGGATCACTAATTGCTGGGTTCCGACTCGCACTTCGCCGATTTTATTTAAATCTAGTGAAGAATTTTGAAGAACGCTGTTATATAATTTTTTGCAAGAAATTAATATCTTTATGAATTGATGTACCTACCATGTGCTCTACTTTGAGCCAAATTGCTGGAGAGTTTCATAAAAATCTGCATTTTTACCCCAACTACAACAAAGCTAAAAGGAAGCGATACTATTTCAGCAGACTTTGTTTTAACTTGTAATATAGATAACAAAAATGGGCACAAACTTTCATGTATATTATTAGTAGAATGAATAACAAAAAACGAAAAACGACTTTCTACTTGCCGCGTGCTTTCTTTACTTATAGCAGGTATATTTCATTTATTTACACTTTCAAATTTAAATATGCTAGCAAATGTTCCAAGTGCCCCAACACAATAAATAAGTAAGGTCGTAGGTCGATGAGTTATTGTTATTGAGTAGGTACATAGGAACACCTAATAGACTATAAGCCCACTCCCAAATACACCTACGTCTCATGACAACATGATAAAATGCATGGCAGCAGGTCGAGAAAGTTCGGCGAAGCAAGAAAAAATCTAAAATTAAAATTAAAATTGGCCGAAAGCTTGAAAATCCTTCACTTCCGGTCAAAATTCGTATGGATATGTATATTTAAGTCATGTGACAACAGTACGAGACCCGTGGCATCTTTTAGCCCTTTAATCGTCGAGAAAGTAATGTCAGTCATGTTGTCATGAGACAGATGTATTGGAAGTGGGCTTACGGTCTATAAGCACCCCACTAACATAGGCAAGATATTGTTCATCGTTACGCGTATTTAAACTAAAAGCCATTACGCAACCTTGGCAAAAAAAACACTCTTCGCTTAAGTGTCAATTGGCACAATATTAATATAAAAACGTTGGCATTTTCCCAATCGGTCGTTGAATGTCCGATCGTGACAGATTTCAGCTATTTAATGAAGGTGCAGTCGAAGTGTGCGGACACAATGGCCTCTCGTCGCGTGGTCCAGCAGCTGCGTCGGCGCCGATGACCGTTGCCCGCGCGTGCGCTGCAAACACAACGATCGCGCCGCGTCCTTTCGCCAATCGCGGGGGCGGACCGACCTTCTGCATTCAAACTTAATAGAATAATCCAAACGGAGACCATAAATTATCCCGCATCGCGGTCATTACGGCCGAACGTGGCGCTTGCACACCCGGGTTCATGCCACAGTAAATAATCAGCTAAAGCAGTATCTCAACTAGTGTTTCTTAAGACCATTTAGACCAGCACTTGCAATCAGTTCCACTCATACATGCGCGACCTGATCTACCTCTGACCACCCCGACTTGCGCCTAAGTGTATTTTTAAGGACGCGTGTATGTGTGAGTGCGTTACATAGGAAGTTTGCACAAATATATTTTACTGCTTTAATCTATATATTATTAACTACTTTGACCATACGCAGTGAGACAGAAGGTAATGAGCGTAGTCTGATTCAACAAACGAGAACTATATCATAGTCATTATATTACGTTAATAAACATGTTTTAATGAGGTTTTTGATTGAGCTTTCCCTGCGGCGTGTACTCGTAGATTCCTGTGAAATATGGTAGTTTACTTAAAGCCTGAGTGCAACAACGTATTGTAGTGGTTTATGAATTTATATCAGGTTTGGTAACGGAGTTTGTATTTCAATGATGTTTATTGAAATGTAGACAGACAGTTCCTTTATAAAGGGTTCATAAATTAGTCGTTTACGAAACACTACCGTAATAGATCTTTAGAAATACGTATAGGTAATCTAAGTTAGGTTAAGCTAATCTAATATTTATAAATAGGGTTGTGAGTTGTGTACTTAACTGCTTCGAGTAATAACGAGCATTCTGATGTTTTTATTCAAAATTGACTGCATAATAATATGTGACAGCATGTCAGTTAGGTATCAGGTGTCAGTGTATCGTTTGTTATAATACTTATAATACTTATAATATGGCTACATGCATCGCTTCGAGAGTTTAGGCCTCGCACATACCGATATGTCATGTTAATGTATTGACATGGTATTGTCAGTGTAGTATAAATATGCATTTGTGTTGTGTGTCAGTGTCATTGGCCATTCAATGTCAAGATAGCCAGAAACCATAATATACCTACTGCTCAGTGACACCACAATACATGTATCTGCAATCTGCCAAATCCAGACAGCATGACTAGCACAATGAATTACCGTAAATTTATGTACCAAATGTACTATTAGATAAAAATAAATGTATGTCAATCTTAACACGACAAAACACGACATTTACCTATGTAAGGATAAGGTTACTTTCATGCTAGGCTGATAGATGGCCTAGATTAAGTTTTATTTCGCGAAATGGCTGTTCTAAATGCAGTCCTGTCAATCTATTCTGTCAAAATATTCTGGTATTAATTCACCTCAACTCTCTTGCAAGACCCTATATACCTAACTACTTAGGTTCAAGTGTCACGGTGTTTGACACTTGCCGCATTTCCTCACAGTGTTGTGTCGCAGGTCGCAAGCACCGACTAAGCAGCCGCGCGGACTCGGAGACATGCACCGACTACCCTCGGACGGTGAAGTATTAAAGGGTCACTTCACCCAAGGGAGGGTTCGGTCAGCGACGTATTGGCGAACTTTTGGGGCCATTATTTAAGCTTTCTACATCGAAATAGACTTAAGTCGGATAGACACAGACAAGCAACCTGCGTAGTAGGTAGCAACGGGGTGACAAGTTATGATTTTATTATTTAGCGGAATTCATGCTGAATGTTAAACTAGTGAACTTCACATTCAGCTAGTCATGGTGGCTCGCAACAGACACAAATACTAAATGCCGAAAAAATACAATTGTTATACTTGGTGATGGGAAACAAAATAGAAATGAGCTTTTTAGGAATATTAACGGGCACTGATCCGTGGAAATGACCGAGACGGAGGAGAATTAGAGCTCCTGGGAGGGCCACTCGAAGTGTGACAGAGTATTATTTATCACAAAAAACTAAATTTGAGAGCGGAGCCGATAACCGTCGTCTCGCAGAAAATACGGAAGCAGCGGTCGATGTCGTTGTTTTGTTCCTGAGAGGCGGACCTCGGCTTATCTTAGACGGCATCGCATTAGACGTAGGGAAATAAACGAGCGGATAGTTTCTATTTAAAGTGGGGTTAGGAGCCCCCCCTCAGTAAATCGCGCGCGTGAAATAGTGCCGGCTAGCGGGCCACGCGCCGTCCCGCGGGACCCGACCTGCTCGCTACTCCATAAATCGTCCCCATTTGGCTAACCCGCGAATCAAAGAAAGGTAATTCACAATGTTTAAATCCAATTTGAGAATAGAAAGACCGAGGGCGTCCCTCCCCCGCTGATGCGCGGCTGGAATGTAAATCGGCGGCAGCAGCGCCGACAAACCGTTTACTGTCGTTGTGTCGCGACATCGCCGATTAGCTATTATGATTCGACAAATACTTGGGCGTCATATAGGTACAAAATGTCGAGTATTTAACAAAATAAATATTACACACAAGAAGTAATAATTGTATCAATTAAGCGACAGGCAGATGAGACGAAACGAACCAAATTTGGCAGTAGGACTATCACGCGAAGCGCGGGCACTTCAATCTCTGATTTCTCTTCGACAAGTGTTTTTGCGAGGCTCTGACGCGTTATCAGTTGCAATAATTTGTGTTAACACGAAATCGCGTGAGTCGCCTAACGATATGCTAATCGGACGAGACTGACGACTCTATTAGAAACATTTTCAGTAAAAACACCTCGGGATTTTCTCGCGATTAGCCGTGCAACAGATCGCTTCGCAGAACTCGAGGTTTCTATTTTGGTGTAACGGATTCTCGAGACGAGAATCAGTTGGTGTCGTTGACCGGCGGTGGTTAATTAGGCGCCCCCGCGCCCCCCGCACTCTTTCACCCCCGCCCCCGCCCTCGGCTCACGCACATGGCTCGTCGCGGACACAAACATTGGCCCACATACGAAAATCGATACGCCGTAACGGGAGCACGTTCAATGTTAACACTTGTCTCGCCTCGACCCGCGTCACAGGACGCTTCTGCACGCCCGAGGGGTAATAACCATGTTGTCTACACGACACTGACTCGAACTAAACCCTGAACAGACAGGCAACGAATTTCAGAAGGATTGCAAATAGAGTATGCGTATGTATTGCGTCGCTGAGTGTGAGAAGGTGACCTTCTGTCTCGGAACCTACTTATCGGTGTATGTTGGCTCTTTTATAAGGGCATCTATTTGAGTTTTTAATTGTTCTAAGATGAAGCACTAGTTTATAAATCCGTGCGAATGTGACTCAGACCGTTGTGTTAGACGTGCCGCTAACAACAATGAACCGAATTAGATGTAATTGGTATGGAGATAGCTTGCAAATCGGTGAAGGATGTAAAATTGTATATACGAGTATGCTGCTACCTTATTATCCCACAAAGATCGTAAGGTATTTTTTATTTAATATATTATTTTCAAATACAAGTTACATGATAAATTACGAATATATACTCGCGAAACTATTTATTAAATATCTACTAAGAGAATGACATTGGAGGTGGAATATTGTATGTAAGTGCGATGAACGATTTTCACGTTGACGAAGACACGGTAAATAGGTACTCTTCGTAATAATCAAACCAGGCTATAAGTACCTAATTTAAAAAGAAAATAAAAAAGACGCCCGTTATTCTGTTTCAAATAAGAGATTCCTATAGTTAAATTGAAATATTAGGCCATTATAGTTAGGTACTGACCGAAAACGTCGAGAACCGCAATCCTATATTTGCAGAGTCGTTCAAAAGTGTGAAGTTTTATTGATTTAATACATATGTAAAAGGTAGTGTTTAAATTTATGAGTTTACTGCCTGAAATATAATATGCTCATTATACTAATAATTAAAATTAGCCTGTGGGCAATAAAATAAATCACGGCGGGAACCAGTATTTTGCCGCGCGACACGTCTAGTCGCGCGACGCGGCTTCACGACTCCCCCGACCAAACTTCATTCTTTTAATAAAGCCCTTATTACGTTATAAATTGACTCCATGAAGTTGAAACGATGATAATTTTTAAAAAATACCTCAAGATGATTGAATAAACAAACAGAAATCATAATTAGGCTCTTAATGTAGTCGACATTAATAACACAGCGGAGAACGAAGCCGGGCCGATGTGTATCGCGGCAAATCTGCATAAGCATGAAATTAATTAGACACGCATAATGAGACATTAAGTGCGCGGTGCGGTGCGCGGTGCGCGCACGCACGCTCTGAGCTGCGTTCACACATCTTGCCAGAAAAGCATAACGCGGCGCAAGCTGCGTGGCAACTGACTAAGTGCTGATTGTAGATTGTAAGTGATCCCCATTTACATTAAAATCACAACGGAAATAACATTGAATTAAACTGATGCACTCTTTTTTATGTTCCGTGTCATAAAATAAAATTATGATATCGTGCCGGATTCGTTAGTAAAGCGCGTGAATTAATATGGAATGTGTAACCTTTCATAGGTATGTACATATTGCAAATGTTTTTTTTTAGTGTACTATGCGTGTCTGCCGTGGACGTAAAATTGCATGACGTTAATTTAAGAACATTTGGTACTAAGTTTACGCCATGGCGGTATACTCTATTTATGTTTAGACTGGGGAAAAAACGCAAATAAAATCTTCAGATAACAACATTTATGAGACCTCATTGTCTCATTACGTCTAGTTGGGCACCTAGTAGTAGTGCAATATTATAGTTACAAATGTTCAATTTAAGGTGTAAAACATATAGTACCTATGAATCTGCGAATCTAAAATGATTACAAACTTTGTAATACAAAGTATGAATAGCGCTAATCATTGAAGTGAAACTCATATCCCAGTCAAATCTTATCAATTAAAAATGAATAATAGTTTGATTGATTAAATCTCTCTCTTTCAATACCTACGTAAAATAACGAAATCGGTGGTTTTCCTTTAGGTATACGACCGGATTAAAAAAAGTCTCATTTATTACCTACACTTAATAGTAATATATACTGGGTGGAACAGATCGATGGACTTTTAAGCAAATGGGATATAGATCAGGTTTAGTGCTTTACTTCTCACCTAGTAACCATATTAATATTTCTAACGGTTACCGAGATACAACTTGTTAAACTTTGGTGAAAAAAACTGTATGTTTCAACCCTATCCAGCAGATTCAATGAAGTCAGCAAGATTCTTGTGACTTGTGACATGTGTCAATTTCAAATGAAAATAATAACTATGTATAGTATTAGGGTTGTCACTAAGATAAAATATTTCGATTTTTATGTTTTTTTTTTCTTTTAAATCCAGCTTAACATTTATAATAGATCGTTTGTACGTCACTTATATAACACTGTCCTTTCAGCTTAGTCCAAGGAAATATTCCTCCCTGTATATATATTTTTAATATAACTATCAATGAAGTTAACTTGTTGCAAATATTTATTTGCCTTGTTAACAAAATATGTGTAATTAAAAAGTTTAGTGATTAATTCCAATAAAACTCACCACGATATTAAATTACCAAACTTAAACAAAAAAAAACAATGCAGGTAAGTTAGGCATAGTAGGAGTTTTATGTAAGTAACTACAATAAATACTAATAAGTATTAATATGTATATTCTTAGTACCCAATAAAAAATATAATTTAGGTTTGTACTGCCACTAAGTTATATCATTGAAGAGATTAGGTATTGCACCTGTTAAAGAGTAAAAATATACCTCAGTGATATTTTTACTTTTGGATATCTAATTATTCACTTCTTCGGAGTATTAACATCCAAGTACTAAACTTTTGCTCAATTGTATTATATTTAGCATATATTATTTATTTTCTCGTTACTTGTAATCTAAATACATAAATAGGTATGCACATACTGTCAATACTAGCCTCTAGGTACATAATGCAATACATTTGCAGGCACTACAACGGCGACTGGTGCTGTCGCGTTAGATCTCAATTACTTACTCAAAATTAAAATAGCATCAATGACTCATCATATAAAGTATACTTTATTTCATTATGTCTTGTACAGGAAAATAAGCGTTATTGAATATTTCATAATCGAATTATTCGTATTCTACAACAATTGACTTAATTTGTAAACGGCAATGTTATTTTGAGTCATACCTGGCTTTAAAGTAACAAATCCCACATGGCCAGAGAGAGAGGTAAAATTTTGTACTCAGCAAGGGCGCTAATAAAGAGAGCCTCAGGTCGCATATTTATCGTCGAAGCCGAACCGTTTTACCGCCCTTGGTAAGTAATGTACTATTTCCTTCACATGTTATTCGTGTTCTTATTCAATATACTATGCATTATTCGGAAGCGACAGCGTTTTTAGAGGTAACCTGATTATCATTTCATTTGCATTTTACAATGTTGCGAACGATGCTGTGAACGTTATAGACTGATTAAAATATCAAGTTAGAATCGACGTGAATTGTGATTTTAAAATATTGGATTGCATTATTCCTCCCATTGTTTTACATTTGTCTGTGTAACTTGCTTGTTCTTTTGTACCGCCTATATCTACCTACATATTCCCGTAAATAAAATAAAGGTGTAATAAATAAAGGTAACATAAAGTGTACCTGCAATACAGACTAAGTATTTTATTGTATTGTATTTTTAATCTACCTATAATATCTTTTTTATGCGTGGTTTTTTATCTCTCGACATTAAATCATTAAAAAACTGCTAATTATAACGCTTACAATTTAATGACTTCCATGTAAATTTAATTTAAAGCTAGACACTTCATAATGTTGCTGGTTTTGTATTTAAATAAAAAAGACATTAATGACGTCACAGTGATATATTTAGTATTATTTAGTGATATATACGGTACTGGGCTTTTGGTCGCGTTTCTGTCATCTAGTTTATTTTCCATGGCGTATACATAAATGATAAAACGAAATCCAAAACCATAATATCCAGAAAGGGTCCTATTCAGATTGGAAGCTTGCTCTAGAAAGAGTCTAGATATTCTACTTCGTGATGGAATTTTCTAAATTGTTTTTAGTTGATATAATAACTAATATTATTATGCATTGAAGGAATATGCGATTCCCAAGTGTATCCAATTTTGAACAGTACATACAGCGGTCAAATAGTCCGTCATTATTAGTCCAGTGTCAGTGTTGCCAATTTAGACTTGTAGAATTGTAGCTTCGTGAAATGGGCCCCAGTTCGTAGAAAAATAACACCAAATGACAATTAGCGCAGGTGGGTTGCGTTGCGTGCGCGCCGTAAAGAGCGCGCCGCTCCCAGGCGCAGCGCGAGCAGCCCGCCGGGCAGCACCCGCGCGTAATAACGCGTAAACAAACATCACACATTGATGACATTATTACACCCAAATTACCGTAATTGATGGAAAACAGCACCGCTATTTCGATTACATTATCATCAGCGTCAATTCAATTGTTATTTTAATGTAATTTAATGTGAATGCGACGATAACGTCATTATAAAGCTATTGTTTGCGAAGCTATACTCTCTATTTATATTCCTTGTCACTTAAATACACTACTTTTCCTTTGATTTCTGTATATAATTTCAACAAAAATACTGGGCACTTGTATTTATGTAAGTTAGGTGGTTGGGTCAGAAGCTTTTGGGGAATTCAAGTTACCGGCAGAGCAATAGAGCGGTAGAGCAATTTACCGGCTCTTCATCATTCTCTTTATTATTCACCGCACAGCGATAAAGTATAAATATTAAAGTAGGTATAACCATTTAATATGTTTTAGATAGTTACCTAAATGTATTTTCGATTGGAATAAATATAATAAATTTAAGTTAATAAATAAAAACAAATGAACTGTCGAGGGTAGTCAGCTCAATTGGGTGCATTTCTACAAGCGTGAAATCTGAATCTGGGTAGCTTTGTTAATTATTTCATATTTAGTCAGCTGCAGAGAAACATGCCCCCCCCTGCATAGAAATTTGGTATGCAGGGGGGGGCATGTACATCCGAAAGAGACGAGTGTTTGAATTATTGTCATCTCCACATAATTGACGTAATTAAATTTCGAGTTCTAATTGAGGTGTTTTCTGAGAGCTTGAACTACGCTTAAAATGTGTTTTTTCTTCGATTAGAGTACCTATAGTGTATAAATATGAAAAAATTATGAACCGCGAAGATACCACAGTTTAAAATTTAATTGGCTGCACTGGATCACAGGAACCGCTTACAATTTTACACATACATTTTATTTGACTGCAGAGATTTTCCGTTAAGTACCTAATTTTGAATGTCTTTATCAAAATGCAACAGTTGTATGACATGGATGAAAACGCTAATCTACATCCATTAATATTTCGTCACACTACTTAAATAGATAATTACTGTCGTACAATAGGGTCCTAGTAATAGGTATCTAAAGCTTTTACGGCATAAGACGGAGCCAATTTTATTATTAAGAGCCCTCCCCTGTCGAAATAGAAAAGCAACACTCCAGTTCACAATAAAAAGGTGAAGTGCATGCGGGGCGTGTCAAAGGAATCATTTTGCACACGAGTTGAGGCGACAAAGAAGTGAGAGAGTTAATATTATTTGCGGAGGGGTGGCTGCCGCCCGGGACCTCGTCTTACGGCGCCCGCGCCACCTGACCCGCGTTACTTCTGATAAAGGATTATGTCCGAACGACTTGTTGACGTTTTTTATGTCCAGATATTTGTTGTCGCACAATATTGATATTGCGCGGGGTCGGAAGGGTTGCCAGAGTTTAATTATGACCCCTGGGGTTGTTAATACACCTTGGAGATTTACGGTTGTTTGTAATAATTTAGTTCTTTCGAGGTCTGGGATAATTAAACCACTTTCTGACACTCAATGCAGGTTAGTAACCGCTTCTATCTATATGGCATAATCGGATATACTGTATTGTTAAATTAATTAATTAAATTGATAACAAATTAGATCGAATTTGAATGAAGAAACAACAACTATCAAAATTATCTTTACTATGTGTTCTTTTGGTTAGGTACAATTATGAAGACACTTTGTATTCAATTTAACAAAAACGAATAGACTCGTCTTCAAGTCTAGCCTCTGATTACGCCATTATTCATGTTTGGCCGAATCTGGCCTTAGTCAACAAAGGTACTTGCTTACTCAATTAATTACTTACATACGAATTTAAACATAATTAAATGGGACCTTTTCGTGACACTAACAGAATATGTTTTTAGATTTAGTTTTATTTTATTTTCTAATTTTCATCATACCTACCTCATCTGTTATATGTCACGAATAAATGTTTTTCTTTCTTTCTTTCTTTCTAAATACTTGGTGTTAATCATAAATACAACACTATTTAAGCATCACGAAGGCCAGTGCAACTTTTTCGCATAATTCATCGGCTCGTTCACATTTCAAAAGCACATACCTGTGAGCATGGTGCCGAGGGTCAGCACGTTTAATGTTGTGTCAGACATTTGATATCGGTTTAAATTTGTATAACGATGGGGTCGGACGAATGACAATAATGGAGCGCGTAAATCTGACCCCAGAGACGCACAACTCGACAGGGGTCGCGAAGAATAGGATCAAAGCCGCTAAAGAATCGCGCTGTCAAAGCGACGGCCGCGCGGGCAGGGGTACACTATTTGTTTATGTCGGGTCTCGGCACGGCGCTGACCAGGCCCGTTGGCGTGCGCGGTTCGGGCTGGCTGTCTCACTGAGAACACTGGGCACTGGGCACACACTACTGACCGTGGTCCCTAGCGCGCGGCGGCGCGGGCGGCCAGGCAGGCAGGTCACGCAGGCGCATGGAGCAGTCGAGCGGCTGGTCGCGCAGAGCCAGCGCGGGCATGGCGCGGCCGCGGCCGCCGGTCGTGGGTCGCGCCGTCTCTCCGGAGCGAGCGTCCGCCCACTAAGCGCGTCGGTGAGACACTGCCGCGCCGACCCGCTTTTTTCCAGAGGTTTTTTTCGCGCGCGGGCGGGGGCGGGGCGGCGCTGGCCAATGGCGCGCCACTCCCCCGCCGCACCGCGCCGCCCCGCGAGAGCCTCTTATTTACGTGCCGTATATTAAAAGGGTTTTCCGCGTGCCGTTATGGATTTTCCTTCGCGAGGAGTTTTACATACGCGTCCGCCCGCCCGCGCCGGCCCGCTCCGCTCCGAACCCGATCCCAGGCTGCGGTAGGTAGCGCATTCCTCGAGATACGTTCTCCTTCAGCAAGAAGTGTCGTAGCAAAAACCGCCCGCCAGAATCAGCGCTGAAGTAAAAAGGCTTCACGATTTTCATTCATGTTTGTTTCGACACAAGAATGGAGTATTTTTGTTTATCGAGCTGTCACTCGATGGAATATCATTTCTTGCGGGTGATTGTTGTAGATAATTGAATATTGTTAAGCTGGAGAATTAGGAGTGTCGGGCGGCGAGCCGTGACGTCACGGCGCGCGGGGTCAATGGCCGCTGCCTCTGAACTTGAACCCCGAATCGCTCACAATTAACATGCTCATTACACATTAACGAATATCCTGGCAATGGATGCAATGGGATAGCGCCGGGGGCCATAGATGACCCTACAATAGATAAGGCTCTATACCTTCATGAGATCATTAGAAGTTAGAACATGTTTCAGGAAAGTATTTGAAGGTATTCTTTTTGATTCAGATGCTTTAACGTACTATGTAAACACTGAGTTTCCCAAGTGATACCCAATAGGATAAGGAAGTGGATCTATAGATCACTCGTCTGTCCGTCGTCGTCACTCGTCAATTAGTTCTTAACGTAGAATCTAATTTCGTAAAAACCTACTAGCGTTATATATTATATCACCTGTCCGTTAAAACAATAATACTTAGTCGAATCCTTTATGGGAAGAATAGCGCCCCTTCACACGGAAATTCTGGGGAATATTATAACGGTTCTAGGAAGCGGTGCGTCTGCTGTTAGTTTTGGCAACGGCACCGCGAGACGGCGGGCCCGGGGATATTTTATTGTAACGGATGAATATACCCTGTATTTATACCGCTCGTCACTTGTTTGTTCGCTGTCACGGAACCCACAATACAAGATTCTAGTGGCAACTCGTCCTAAAAGGAGAATGGATTCGTAGATATGTGGTTTATTTTCAGAGGGTGTTTAACAGAGTAAGTAGCCAGAGTGCCTTCCAATAAAATGTATAAAAAGTATCATCAACTGAATGAATACAATTATAATAACAGGTTGCCTTAATTCGTTCAATTAAATTTAAAAAATATGTACCTATTATAGCTATATGGAATAAATTGGCCTATTTCAGCTTTTATTTAACTTGTCCTTGTCTTCTTATATGTAAGGGACCTTCAAAAAAATTATGATTGGTATTTATCGGTATCCGATTGAGCTGAAATTTGGCAAAGCTCACCTACTTTATATATCTACCTAAGGCATTCCTAGTTTTTTGACAGCTCAATATACCACCACTGAGCTGACCTGATGATGGAAACCCTAGCAACTCCTAAACTGCAAAAGATAAAACCGTCATGTTTGTACTAATTGTAAATCCTCAACGAGTAAGTGCAAAAAAATACAAATTATGTACTTACACTAATTTGTCCCAATTCTTATATTTTTGACAGAAACTTATTTAAAATGCGTAGCAGGTAGGTTACACATTTAATTCAGATGTATCGTGAAATTATCGTGGGTGGTGTTATGGGTTTGTCAATCGTCTGAGGAGTTTTGTGGGTGGCATATTATAGGTACCTATTTCCACAGAGATGAATAAAGGTTTTGTTTGTGAGAGCCAAGTCAGGCATTCTTATAAATCTTTATTAGCTTGCTAAATAAAGTTATGTGACTCGTCAATCACACAATACTACATCATTTTAGTTAGGTATGCAAAAATAAAAATTAATTTATGAGTGCAGGTGGAATAGTATATTGTTGCAGAGGCCGGAAAGTAGCAATTCGTGGATGAGTTGACAATAGAGACGAATCCACGAATTGCCGTTCCCGCCAAGCCAAGGCATATATAATGCGTTTCTGCAAAAATGTGAGGAAATCAAATAATATTTTCAATAATCTTAAAACAACGAGTATGTCAATAGTCTATCAAGTTCCCGCCAAATTCCTTTTTTTTTTTTTTAAGTTACACGACATGACTCGTGGTGCCAGTTTCCATTGGCATAAATAAAAATAAAAAAAACAGAATCGGTCACAATTTGAAATGTTTTATGTAATTAAAATTATTAAAGATTAAACGGGATAGCAATCGAAATGCATTTCAGTTCGTTATGAATTTTATTTCGATAAATATTTTTATTTCTTAATTTAAAATAATTTAATTTCTTAATATTAGAGATGTTTTTAAAAACGTCAATTCGATCAATTTCAAAAGTACGCGTTTTGTCTAGGAACATAAAAAAGAAAACTTCATAGGAGTGCAATTTGTCACAGCAACTTGCAATAGTTGGAAAGAGACAGTCATACACTACTAACAAGTCTAACTATTAGCAAGTTGTTGTGACAAATTGCTAGGTCTTTAAACGTACGAGCACTTGGCTGTTTGTAGAGATTTGTCCTAGTCAAAACTTAATAGGTAAAAAAGTATACAGTAAAGGAATTTCATACACTTTCCCGGCCACTAAAACTGTACAATAATGACTTTTAACTTTTTAAATTTGCGTTCGTCATTGACGAGGAACTTCACGTAGGTACTATTTTTGCTACGTAAGGCAAACATTTCCGAGCATATTGGAGAAAATATATTTTTTTCAAACATGCAATGAAATATTGACGTTGTATTCTTCATAATGGGCTTCGAAGTGTCACGTTTCGGGCGCAGCGAGACGAGAGACCCGTAATGGCATTTCATACAATATTGGAGGCCTAGGCCTGCAAGATGGTCTTTTTTAATTTCCATTCCACAATTTGTGGCGTCATTGCGTGTTTGAGAAAAACACTCTACATACTTCGGCGTGAAAAGGGTTGCCAGCCTAATAACTATCCGACCTCGCTACGCTCGGCCGTCTATATGTACTCGGCCGGCAACCCCTTACTTCCCGGCCTCTGTAGTAATGTACTATTTTGCATAGACTTGATGGAAATTATATTTTACCAACTGCAAATAAAGTTTATATAGTCTCTAGTACATTGTACAACTTAGGTTCACTATCCACATGCAAAATTTCAAAGTCTGCTAGAAGCAGGGATCGGAAACCGGTATTTTTTGTATGGGAACAAAAACGTTATTTTTTCGTTCTTTGTTAATTATTTCATTTCTAATTGGGCAATCTAATAATACGCAGTCGTTAAGTATAAAATAGTTCGAGATATGTGGTTATTTCGAGGTAAGTGCAAAAAACCTGTTCCGATCCCTGGCTAGAAGTACCTTAGAATTTTGAAGATCGGTGAGTCAGTGAGTGCGTTAGTGAGTGAGTCAGTCAGTGACAAAATTGAGGAACTGTGCCTTTCAATAGGTAAATAATTCCTAAACTTCTTAATGTAATCTGGAAATGTATGTAGCTATGTAATGCCCTCTTGGTCACTGAAAATGTAGGTTTCTAGTTTTTTACACAACTAAGTTACAGGGGGCGAAAATGGCCCCAATGGATTTGACAAAACAATGCAAGGCCGTACTTGCTTTTTAGTGCTCTTTTGCTCGCCTTGGCGTTGGCACTTCCGTGCCTTCAGACGTGGACCGTAGGTTAGGTTAAAATACATGGTCGTTCTTCTTTTCTGCCTACAATAGCCTGTCCTTCGTCTTATTACGGCATCTCATTTGAGTATCGATGTTTACGGTTTTATAATGCTCGAATGAACGTCTATGTATATTATTTTATTGATAGATATTATTTAATATTTCACTAGTCTAAGGAAACTTTAATTAGTCCTTGAGTTCGTATGTCGGAAAAATGAAGTATGACCCATATTTGCCGTATTACAATGGAATAAGGTGCAAAAGTGTAAACATCACTTTAAGGTCATCTATACAATTATCTGATTACAGTATCATCAAACTCGTGTCGAAAATATTTGGATAACCTTAGACTATTTTAATAAATCTCGACATTCTATCTACGCGCGTTCCTCTTGGTATCGTATTATCTCGACGAAATAATTCGATATCAATAAATTCTACATACGTTGTACACCTCAACTAACCATAAAATACTTCATTGTGGAGAAAAACTGGTCAACAGATGAGACTTTCCCTAGCTTTTATGTCGACATTGCATTAGTAGGTAGTCTTTAGGTTGGGCATTTCTCACCTGGAGGTCTCCATTCTATCAGCTTGTGGCTTTGCGAGCTCTCTTTGCGGACCACATTCATTTAACAACTCGTCTGATGTCGTCGATGACTTTGCTTCATTCATATAACTATTTATTACTTCTGTTTGGTTATATCTCGCTTGAAAAACCTAGTGAGTAATTATAATTAGCTAACAACGGAAGGATACGTACTGCCCTTTTAAGACAGTGAAGTAGCAACATGAATATTGTATATTTTAAAAACTATCGAACTGGACTGAACTGTTGGTATGTCAACCATTCTAGCTTCGGCGTAGATATACCTAATTACTTCATAGTGTTTCGGTTATACTCATGACATGACAATCTTCCTACCACGGCTATACACAGATTTTTGTTACGTACAGTTATTTATTTATTTATTTATTGACTAATATTATAAAGAGCAAAGATTTGATTGTTTGTTTGTTTGTGTTGAATAGGCTCCAAAACTACTGGACCGATTTGAAAAATTCTTTTACCATTAGAAGCCGACATTATCCTGATGAAAATAGGTTACTTTTAACCACGGGAAAAACCGTGCGAAGCCGGGCCGGGCAGCTAGTTTATTGATAAAAACGTTTATATGACCTTACAGTTTAACAACCAATGCGTCACAAAACTTAGACTAACAATTAAAAATTATGTAAATTATATTGGAACAGTAGAGCACCTAGCATCCATTCCATTCCTAGCCTCACGGAATCTCAAGCACTCACTACACACTGCCGCCCATCGCCACGCAAACAAGTCGCACTCAGGAGCGCATTGAGCTGAGAAATTATAGCAATATATCTAGGTACCTATGCCAAGTCTTGCGAAAAGTATCCTTATTATCTTTACATCTTGTATTGTCTGTTACGTCGTTCGGATGTAACCGTAATATTTAGAACACGCTTCACCCGGCCTGCTGAACACCCTAACAACCGAGAATAAACTATTTAATTCTTCCATCGATTTGTATTGATGAATTAAACGCGTGTCCTTTGTTTACACCGCGCGTGTACCATTGTGACTGTGAGCAGTTGACCCCACTCCAGGTTGGGACCCTTATTGCAAGGGAACAAGGTTCACACTGTTACGCATTATTGAGATGTGGGTCAGAGAGCCATCTGCCGCCCCCGCACCTGGCAGCCTCCCCCCTCCCCCGCCGGCTCACCCCCGCAGCCCCCAGAACACACGGCATGCAGATTTATGTTAGAACCGAATTGCCAAGTCAAAGAACTAAAGAAGCGCGATGTGGCAAATGCGTGGGGTGGGATTGTCCAAGTACAATATATGTGTTTATAACATATTTGTGTTTTTTTATGAAACCTTTAAATGTACGACGATGAATCGTCTTTATATCTGATTTTACTCACAACGTAAGTACTCATACCTATAGGTACCTACAGTAAGGGGTGAATATATTTACGTAAATATCTAAGGATATAAATCTGTTGGAAATGGACTCTATTGTCAATGTCATAAACACGTATACAGATATGTATGTCCTTATTTATGTACGTATATTAAGGTAGGTTGACCCTTGACTAAACAAAACACAAATCCAAACTGACGACGGAAATTATTTATGTCTAGTATGCACTGTACGCATTAACTGCTATGCATATCACCTGTAATTTATTTTAGCATTGACAGCAGTGAAAAAAGAACATATTTTTGGGTCTGCTCCCGTTCTCATGTCTTTGTAACCGAAGGTAAAACTCACGATTCCAAACCGATTTACATAAATTTCTCATTCGATGTTTGCGATACAGACATTTTAGACAAGCCAGTGGGAATTATTCCTTTTAAAACGTTCATTGATCAACGGCCATAAGAGACCAAATAAAGCTGAAAATTCAAAAAAAAAACCCTGTCACTTCCAGTAGTGTTCCTGCGTGTGGGTTATCTGTCAGATGTCACGCTGCGCGGGCGCACGACGGCTCTATCGCGCGCCCGCTGCGCCGTCAGCGCATAATACACTGATACTGATAAGCGGAGCCTGACACCAATCTGCAATTAGCACGTAGACATATATCCATGTGCGAGTATTTCCAACCTGGGGGCTCTAGTTATACTAACTGTGTTGAAATCATCCCGGTTTGTAATCTGATCGGACTTATCATGAAAGATATAGCCAAATGGGGAACAATAAAATAAGAATTCTTGTCACTGGTTGAAATTAATCAAATTGCTACTGCTTGGCTTTAATAGTTGATGATTAGAACTAAGCTGTTATCAATGCCGTGCTAATATTATAACAATTATGACCACTGCATTAAGGATTGCTTATTGTTGTTCATCAAAAATCTTCTACATAATTTGATGGTTAGAAAGAAAGTGTCTTAATACGCGCTCTATTAGTTTTTGCGAATAACTTAAGTCCCTAAGTAATTATCAAAGTCCGAAAATAACTACTATTGTGTTCGTTTGACCGTCACGTGCATAAATGCACGACGTGTGAGTATTTATTTGTGCGAGGCAAGAAACTGGACGACGATTTCGGTGAAAGAGATTAAGTATTCATTAATTTGGTTGGCGAGTAAAAAGTGAGAGATGGAATGGGCCTTCTTCCTTAGCGAGGGTAACTGCTTCATACGAGTGCGGGAGCTGAGCGCCGCGCCGACGGGAATGTGCTCTACCAATATTAGGCTTTACCGGATACTACGAGCCCCGATGTAAAAGTTTTCATCTATTCTGAGCAGTTTTTTAGGTTCCCCCTAAATAAGGAAATAGTATTTTGGATAAAAATTCAATTACACGGTATTGAATTTTTATAGTGTTGTAATAGATCAATTTCTGCACGAAAATATACCACACTAACATATGTGATAGTTGTTTAGTACTGGACGAACTCTTCTGCATCGGGGCTCGTAGTATACTAAGGATTAACTCGTGATAACTCGTAACTCTTTAATAGAATTTGCATTTTGAATAAACTCAAATGTCTAAAGATTGGTATTACTTTTTATTATAACTGCATACTATTATTACTACCAACTACTACCTATAGATACAGAATATTACAAAAAGTTTTTAAAATTTTCACACTTTTCATGTATAATTTGAACCAAATAAAGTAATCTGTCTTGTAATCTTGTCATTTATGCAAATTTATATTGTAATTTTTATCGTGTAATAAATAAATCTAAATCTAAATCCAACTTATATTCGGGATTAAATCCCTTTTGAAATTATAATGATAACGCAACATCACAATAATAAATCGGTTTACTTGCCATTTATTCTATATCAATGTCACGCAAAAGAAACTGATTGCCAGCTGGAGTTGATATACCGTTTGTAAATATGTAATCATGAATCAATGTCTCTAGTAGGTAATGCAACATACGCCTAAGAGCAATAAAACGGGTACAGGTTGTACATACATTTCAAATTAAGATTACCTATTAAAATCAGTTTTTCTTTTCAACGACATGACTGCACTTAAAATTTCAAGTTAAAAATGATTTTGTTTCTTTAGTAATATGTTGATCATTTAAAACAATCTAGGTAGTATCCGTGACTACATATTTGTGGCCAGCCTGCCTGCATATCTTGTGGAAGCGACAGTCACCTGACCACCGACCACAGAGTATAAAAAATATCTTATTTGGATTAGGCTATGTCAAGCCAATGGCCAAATTTACGTTTTTTATTAATTTTGTTTACGGTTTAGCCTAGTGGTCAGTGACCCAAGGAAACTGACGGTCCTGGGTTCGAGTCCCGGTAAGGAAAAATGTTTTCACATCACCTATTCGGATAAGGGCTTTTTCTTCCCTGCTAGGAGGGATCAAAGTGGCACTTTTCTGTTCCAGGACATATTGTTGCCAGAATAAAAAAAAATATCCCAATGAATACATGAAATTATTTACACATAATCGATTACTTATTTTTAATAATCGGTTACTTGCATATATTTTTTGTCTTATAAAATATTACGAAACGTATTAAAATACCACAATATTGGAATGCAGCAGCATGTTTTTACATATGAGGCTATAAATAAATAAACTTTTAGTAAGTGTAAATACATGTGTTTTATTACTGACATATTTTATTATCCTCATAAGTGATGTAAAAGCAGTATGAGTCACACGGGAGCAAAATTATTTCCATCTTGAGCGTGAACACTTGAATCCCTCACTACGCTCAGGATTCCACATTAGAATCCCTCACTACGCTCAGGATTCCACGTTAGAATCCCTCACTACGTTCGGAATTCTATTCTGGAATCCTTCGCTTCATTCGAGATTCAATCTACGCCCTCGCCGTAAATATGGCATTTTGCTCCCTTGTGACACAATCTACTATTGTGTGATGGGCATGCATATTTGTTTATGAGTCATGGATGTTTTTTATGTAATTAAGGATTTTTTCGGAACTTATGGGCGGAATATTTACCGTAAGCTTTTCGGCGAAGGAAAGCATCGTGAGGAAACCAGTCTTATCCCAATAAGGTCTAGTTTTCCCTCTGGGTTGGAAGGTCAGATGGCATTCGCTTTCGTAAAACTAGTGCCTATGCCAAATCTTGAGATTAGATGTAAAGTAGCGTTCCTTAAGGGCGCTACCGGGAGTAACGCTAGGAGGATGATGATGATATTTATTAAATATACCGCCGTCTAGTACTCATAACTCATAACACATGCCTTATTGACATTTATTTAATATTTTTAGTCTACAAGATTGACTTTTAATATTTATTGTTTTACAACCCTCCTTGAAAGCTTCTAACTTGGCATAATGACTGGCCCCTATACCACAAAACTTTACAAGTCTACAATTCGACAAAATTGTACAATTTTCCATAGAAAAAATTGACAATTTTGTCAAATTGTACGCTTGTAAAGTTTTGTGGTATAGGCCCCTGGTGTCTAAGACGACAGCCGGGATCGTTTTACCAAGACTATGGGCGCTTTGATTGTTTCATTATCTGTATGAATAATGCCACTACTACAATTAGTTCACGTTTCTCTAAACAATACCATAAAGAAGCCAGCATAACATATAGGCACGGTACGTATTTACTCCGCTAGTTGCCTGAACTCTTAATTGGATAATGGCGATTCGTTTGGATGCTGATGCCAGCCAATTTGAAGTCAATGGAATGAATTGAATGCGCCCATCTATTTCCATTTTAAACGGGATAAACGCTGCACATCTGTTCTTGCCGACTGGTTTGTTTTATGAAACGAATGGGCTTTCTCGTTCGCTCGCCTAAGCAAGCGGTGTCATCATGCTTATTAGCCGTGTGGAGTACCTATCTACCTATACTACTTTATAATGGTGTAGGTAATCGATTTATTTATGAATTGGAAATAGGATCATAATACTGGTATTAAAATAAAATGAGACCAATCTAAAGAAAGTTAAAACTCTCATAGCCGACAGATCATGGACATTGTTGACAAAATATAATTCCAACCGGTTCGCCAAACATTTTGTTATAGAAATCGGTACAAATTACATTTCCTCAATTTAACTGTTGTTAAATATTAAAAAAAATGTAGGTAGGTACTTGTAGCCGCATCTAAAGTTGTATGTTGTGTGATTTCGCTTTGATCGACTGACATAAGAAGACTTTCTACTCTCAATATCATATTCTATTGAATCAGCTTAAAAACTCACATGCTCAGAAGTTTAAGCCGTGGCAGCATGGCCGCAGTTCCAAAATCAAATAAATTTTAGGGCCATTTATCAGGCAGACTTAAGGACTCCCTTACGTCACCTAGGACCAATTCCACGTACTTCCACCAAATTTATTTCGCAGCTCTGGTCGTGCTCTGGCGCTCAAGATGCGCATATGCTGCATATTTTGACCTGCACCAGCTTCCCAGGACGGTCCGTTCTCACGCAAATCATGACATGGCAAGATCTAGTTTTTGCAGCAGCGGGTCGCGGGTCCCACGCGAAGCAAACCCGTTCGCTCCCGGACGGTTCCGGGCGCTTTTTGCCAGCGGCGATTATCGCGTACGCAGCCAGTACCGTCGGCTTCGGCGCCGAGATTGCTTCTCAGAACACCGAGGTGTTTGATCACCGTGATTAAGATATTGCGCCTGCATACTAGTTATTGCGATCCTGAAGTTCCCATGGTGGCACTTGCTACGTACCTACTGTTTGTGCTTGCACGTTGCTCGGGTACCTACGCATTAGTTTGTAGAAGCTGTGGTGTGCTGTGGGAACCGAAACGAAGAAGATGATAATGTGTGTGCAACCAAAGTTGGGTGTAGATTGAACTGAAAGAGGGTACGCAGCAAACAGTTCACTGTTTATTATTCTCTGTATCAGATGAGCCACTGCACATTAAAATGCCTGTTTTGCGACCATCGAGTTTTATGACTTTTCTGAATTACGCTTGTGACATGACAATCGGTTTATTTAATTATCTGTATTCATGTCCACGATGTTGACGTTTTTAGTTCTCTATGTAAAAGGACAGCGATTTAATTGATCTCAAAGGAATCTACATTTTAAAAACATATTATTCTTAAATGGCCAACATTATGTACTAGGTGGTGAGTACATGTATATTTTACTTCCAAATAGGACTGGTGACTGATTATCACTACAATTTTGCGATAGTAAGTGATTCCAATACGTTAGTTAGGCTTGATATTTATTCAATTTCATTTCGTTTATTCAATGCCACCATGTTGTTTTGAGATTTTAACAAAGATAATACTTAAGTAGGTGGTAGTAAGTAATGGATCCTGCCAGGGCCAGCGAGAACGTGTCTTTAACTTACCAATAACTATGGACAAAAGAGGTAATAGGTAACTTTTTCTTAATAATCAATTTCATTGCGATACCTCTTTTTCCTATTTCCATATTTTATTTGTAATCAGGAGATAATCACTCATGTAACTCATGCATACCATACCGTTTTTTTAAAGATAAGTTTCTTACTTGACGTCAGATATATAATGGCGGATTTAGTACCAAAATCGATCATTTGTATAAATATTGTTTCGTGGCAGCTCTTTCTAACTGAAGCAAAAATATCTAAAGAACTTACCTTAGAAACAGCACTGCAAACCATGGCGCACCTGATGGCGTGCCCCACAACCCCCACATGCACACTCTTGCTCGGACGGAACACGAACTGAGAGAGCTGTCCACACCGCTGCCCACGGGGCACCTCTTCGAGCACGAAGAAGAAGAAGAAGTACTTACTACCGCCGTAGACTGTCAATATTACCTGTGAAGAGAGCATGGTGCCGCGGTGGCCGCTGGTGGCGCTGCGGGCGCGGTGCGCAGGCGGCGGTCAGCAGTCGTCGCAACCGGGCGGCTGGATACTCCAACCAGGGCTTTGCACCCTCATTTCTTCTCTGTAACAATAACAAGTGCTACTGTAGCTCCACTTTTAGAATACCCGTTACAAAGCGTGCACCATAGTTCTCTTTTTATCCTTTACAAACAAAAGGCTCGAAACTCTTTACAAAAAAATGTCTAACATCCTTTGAGAGCCACCTGACGGGCCACGTGGCTATTCAAGGTCCCGATACAAACCGAGACAAGTTTTTGTGACCCCTGAGAGGCGTTAGGGTTACGCTATTGTGAACCCTTTAAGGCACCTGCGCTCGCGCCTCGCACACGACAAGGATCACACTGACAACCTTGATTGATATTGTTTGAAGTTGTTTAACGTTTGACACCCGTTAGCGAGGGGAACTTAGCACCTTAACACCATTTTTACTTATTAATTACTTTTGTGCAAGATGCCACAATGAATGTGCAAGCCTTTCCTTTGTGAACGGCGTGTTTGGGCAGATAGAGCTTAAAATTGATTTCATTTTCAATTGAAAACTCGGTTTCATAAAATTTAATCTGTTTTGAAAACGTCACCAACTGTTAAGTACATAAGTTCATGAAATGTAACTATCTGTCTCAAAAAGTGTCCGCTGGTTCCTATTTCATAAATGGTTGTGTTAGGTGAGGTAATTAATTAAATGTGCCTACTATGATTAGGTGCGTGGATGGAGTGGTTTCGCGTGCGCTAATAGAGTTATTAGCGGAGTAAGCAACCCCTGCGCGGGCGCGGGTTTAGAACAGGTGTTAGAATCTTGGAGCAACAAAGCTTCGAACGCGTATCGGGTTCCGTACCTATAAAATACGATATGCGACACAAAATATGAATCCAAAGTAAACAGAATTGGGCACTTTATTCTACTTGATTTCAAAGTCTTTAAAAACACAGAATATCATAGGATGATAATAGGTTCTCAGTAAACTACGTACTAAAGGACAAGTTCCGAGATTGCCAATAAATTTTGTCCATAAAACTTTCATCCATCATTGATTACAACTGTACAGGTAAGTGGTGTGACAACGTCATAAACAACACTTTATCGATTCGAGTAAGTGAAGACACTTATGACTCTGACTGTACGGGCACGTACCTGTGCCTCTGGACCAGATCCAAGTAACTCAACGTGTTGTAGAAAGCATTAGCCTAGACTGAGCAGTCACTTATCAGTGTTTGACGCAGATTATCGGTTCCTTCAGCATAGGTAAGTACTCTATTTTAGCAATTGCATCACATTTTACAATGTAATCACTAGTTTATTTAAATTAAAAGTACATATTGTTGGCTTTTGAGGAACTCTAACCATTAGTAAGCGTTAGAAAAACCGTCCCCCGTCGGTTTTTTCCATGACAATTAGCGTCTAACACCGTCGCTCGTGCCAGGCTCGTTATCTAACGCCTCCCTGTCAGCCTTCAGCTACATAGCACCCTTCAGATCGGGTCAAAATATAAAGTAGTGTAAAATACATAAGCTTGGGGCGGAGCGGCGGGGCCGGGGCGGGGCGCCACCGTCTCTCTCGGTAATGTATTCACGTTTCCCGAGCTACTCATTTTTTATCGCAGTCGCGCGGCGCATTAGAATTTCCAGGCGAGAAAATCTAACGCACACAGCCATAAATGAAAATGCCGGAGAAAAGTGTACTTTAGCTTTTCGTTGAAAGGGTCTCAATTTGAATGTTAGTAAGAGATTGAAGTGAACGGGCCGGGCGGCGGTGTGGTGTGAGGCTGGGTTTGCGTACATTGTAAATTCGCGCGAGGGGGTTCGGGGCGCGGGCGACGGGGCCAGCTCGATAAGGCCTCCGCTTCCGCGCTGCACCCTCCACGCCCCGCAGCCTCCACCTCCACAATAACACATATTTGCTGTCCTGACATTTGTTTAAAATTGTCGTTACGTTATTGTGACGCTTAAGTCGGACCCTGTCATAAAAGTTCCGAGAAAAGTTATATTGTGATGATTTACGTGTAACAGTGTACAAAACATATCCATACCGACAAGAATAAAAGATACTCGGTCAATGGGATTTTTGGATCCTGAACATCAACATATTTACCAAAATACTTTTAAGCCTTTTCACCTTGCACCCTATAATATTTGTAACAGAGTCGACGACAATACAAATGAATATACTCATGTGTTACTCTCATATTACAGATTGAATGCAACGAATATAAACGTTGTTGAATAACTACTAGAGAAGAAAAAAAAAAGATGGACATACCCATGAGATTTGGTTATGAATTATGATAGACTACATAGCTACCATTTTACATTTATTTTTGCTATTTTTCTTTTTCCATGGTTAGCAGTATCATTATTATCAATGAGTTATCGGTGATTTTTTGCTTCGTTTTGACTGACGTTGTCAACGTCACAGTTTTTCACTTTTCTTTCCGGCTGTCAATGACGTAAAGAGTTTGACAGACACAATGGCGAAGGTCGAGAATTAAACCTATATTTTCGAACTAAATTATTGCAAGTTCATTTTATCAGGTAAATTTTGACACAATTGCTGTTAATTATTTTAAATTCGATGAATAATGAATTCTTAATCAAACTCGTGGTCATCTTAAAATCTATTTGAAAGCAAACTGATCAAACCACGATCAAACGAGAAAGAAATTGTCAGTGTCAGTGGTTACAAGTGGTTATGCCAAAGTCAAAACAATCCACCAGAAAACTGTTATACCTTACTAACTTGCTTAAATCACGGCAAATGTTCTTTTTTAATGTGGAGGTTTTTGTGTTATTGTCAAACAAGCAGTGCTAAAACGGAGCTAGAAATTTAATTTCAAGAGACGGTATGTACCAATCTGCACTTAAAACACGTATTACGTTGTACATTATTTGAAATGTTCTACTCCTGTACCGTTATCTAGCGGCCATTATATATTATATCCAGGCGCTTACTCTAAACTCATAAACGCGTTTAGCTTTAGCGTGCTGTTAAGGTTCATACAATATTATAAATTATTTGCTAAAATTCTAATAAATTATCAAATAGGTGTGTGTGACCTGTGTCATAATATCAAGAATTGCTGAAACATGCTAGATGTTTCAGCAATTCTTGATATTATTTATAAATGTAAACAGATCGGATTTGGTTCGGATCCGGATTCGGTTTGGTTTGGATTGCAAGTTGTGCAAGCAAATTACAAAAAAACAGACCACAAACCAGAGGTGTCATATTTCTAATTTGCTACCAAAGTTTCAGTTAACAATGAAAAGATGAAAGATGATAATGATAACTATAATACTTATCAAGATTTTATTCGTGTTTCATTGTAAAAATTAGTAAACTACTACTACTACGTTCCTTTTAAAATGGTCGAATAAGAAAATATACTGAATTTCTAAATAAATTGTGTGAGTTAGTAAAAGATTTTATAGAAAACTTACCACCTGAAAAGTCCAAAAAAATACTTTAAAATTAGTCGTTCTAAAAGTATTGTATACATCGGCATCGGTTGTGTAACCGCTCTTACCCACAAAACAGTTGCGTAAAACACTATTAAACTTGATTTTGTAACGGTGCGAATTTCAATACACCGAGGTATATAATATTAATCAAAAAGGACCTTCAAACTTATATTCAAACTCATCAATGTTTAAAAAAAAAAAAATGATTTTATTTGCAATAAGTATATAATAATACATGCAAATACCTACATATTAAATTAACACATTATTGGTAATCATTATAATTATTTTTACAGATACATGTTTTGTCTTAATCTAGTGCGTTTGTAAAATATTCCTTAATGGTATTAGAACGGTCTGGTTATGAAAAATTGTTTTAGTTTTCTGTCAAATATTTTGATGTCATTACAATCTTTAATATCAAAATAATCATTATGACTCTTTTACATGAATTTTCATTAAGTAGGTAAGTACTTATACGAGAATCGGAGGCCAACACAGCAGTTAGTGTTATCTCAAAAACAGAACAGGTACAACAAACGAATCGCCTTTGTCAAACGACATGCTCGATAAAAGAACATATCTCTTAAACCGTTGAATTATTGATGATAACATTTAATTCGGTTCCGTTTGCTACGAGTCCATTACTCATTGTAATGCTTTCTAGATTTTTATTTGCAGACCTTCCTCTAAAAGTAAGTACTATAAGTTAGTATAAGTACATTATTATTATACTTGGACACCTAATCCTATATAACTGCACTGCCGGGATCAGCCTCATGTCTAATTGATATTAGTTTTCTGTTTTAAGTAATAGGTTATAGGTGTACGCGGGCTGGGTTTCCGTTTTTGTTTTAAGTAATACGACTATACACTTTATTATTCTAAGTAAGTACCTAATAATACACTGAAACTATAATTGTACATTAAAGTTCAAGTAATTCAAGCGCCCAAAGACAAATGCACAATCCTTATGTATAGACCATATAGATGTTACTAATAAAAAATCATTATAATCTCCGAGATAAAGAATTGGGAAGTTCACCGCTTCAACTGTGATAGTTTTTATCCCGTTGGACAGTCAACGTCAATGGTAATATGTATACATTTTTCGCCTTATTACAACGGAATAAGGTGCAAAAGAGTATACATATTTTTCTTTGAAGTCGACTGGACAAAGTATAAGAGTTATGCGCTCCTCGATTGCTTCGCTCGATTTAGCTTCAGTCACACTCGTAAGTAGTATCGCACCATCTGTGGTTAGGCACACAATCGCCGGCCAGGGGTGGGTTTACAATATAGGTAGGAGGTATACAAGGTTAGTCAGGTTAAACTACTTATTATGGTATAGCTATTAAGCTCACTTACACAGACAGGTAATATTGTTAAAGGGAAATTATTCGTTCAAAGAATCTTGTAATAAACTCATATTTATTGCATAATCTTCTAAAAGTATAGAAACTATAACTTCTCCAATTACTAACATTCTGATGTACTTCAATAAACTATACCTATTGGAGCTGGAGGAGTTAGTCGGGAGCGTTATACCTTCATTTTTAGGGTTCCGTACCCAAAGGGTAAAAACGAGGGTCCGTTACTAAGTCTTCGCTTTCCGTCTGTCTGTCACCAGGCTGTATCTGAAGAACCGCGATAGCTAGACAGTTGAAAATTTCACAGATGATGTATTTCTGTTGCCGCTATAACAACAAATACCTACTAAAAACAAAATAAAATAAATATTTAAGGGGGCCTCCCATACAACAAACCTTTTTTTTTTTTTTTACCGTTTTTATAGATAATGGTACGGAACCCTTCGTGCGCGAGTCCGACTCGCACTTGGCCGGTTTTATTAAATCTTCATATGAATGCTTTGTAATGATTATTCTCTTATAAATCAAAACATAATTTCCTGAAATCATCAACTCGCTCTAGGTACAACCCACATCGATGAGTGTCTAACATGATTGTTATTACATTGTTATAATATTAGCTCCTGTTTCGAGGCAATACCGCAGTAAACGTAGATTCACGGTATGTGCTGTGATTGCAAAAAATAGCGCATGTACTAAAACTACTAAGTGCGAGCAGTGCAGAAATTCACAAAGTCTTAAGAAAGTTCATTTTATATCATTGTCACTGTTAAGTATGTAGGGTCATTTCGCTGGTTACGCGACCACCTTCGGTTAGCGACCACCTGAAGGAGAAGGTTTTTTCTACTGAAGATAACATCAATTCTACACACCCTATTGAGACAATTACTTGTACATGCATTTTTTTGTTGTTTTAGAATAGAAATCTACTAATAAACCGAGAAAATATCCTTTCAGTTCACCAACTCAGCTTAAGTGGTCGCCCACCGGCACATGAAATTAGGTGGTCGCTAACCGGCGAAATGACCCTAGTACCTTCTAAAACTGTACACTTCAAATTATCCCCTTAATAAGCAAGTATCCCTAGTGCATGTGTAGATAGCAGTTTACTCAAGTCACCTGTAGAAAAGCCTGCGTAACGTCGCCGCTATCCCCTTACAATCAATGGCCGAGCCGCCACCAAACTGACATTTAGCTCATTCATGGCGGTGCAGCTTGCATTTCATTCATTACGCGTTGCATACGATTAGGCGCACCTGTCGAGAGGTCAAGGCCGGGCCGACCGATTACCCGCACGAAAAGGTCGACCCGCTCCCCTCGCCCCGCGACCCGCGAATAACGGGACTGCTCGCCTCAGGACTTTCGGTTTAATTCAGTGGCGAATATAGTTTTAGACCGATGTTGTTGATTACATAAATGTATTGTATGTTTCTACTCCTGTTCCGTTATCTGTCATTTATATAGGCTCTAGCTCAAATACAATGACACCAATAATAAGTCGTAGAAAAACTCTATGCTCTATAAACGCACTGTTTAGCGTACTTTTATGGTTCATACATTTTTCATAAAAGCACTGTTTACCTCGATGTCAAATCATCTAACTTTTTTTTAATCGGCCGCTATATTGCAGTGCAACTTCATAAGCAAATTTTTCGAGATAAAAAGTTTTTATTTACTATCAAACATTTATAGAACATAAATTATTTACTAAAATAAAAATAAATGATCATGTTGTGTGTTAATATACATATTTCACCAATTATTGGTATTATTTATAAATAAAAACCGATTCGATTCGGTTCGGATCCGGATTTAGTTTGGTTCGGATGGCAAGTGCAAGGAAATTAGAAACAAAACAGACCATAAACAAGAGGTGTCAATGTGTCATATTTCTAATTTCCCACCAAAGTTCCAATGCAGAATTAAAAGACGAAATATGATAACTATTCGTTATTAATAACTTATTAAGATTTTATTCGTGTTTGTGAAGTGAAGAAAAATGTGTACGTTCCTTTTAAAATGGACGAAGAAGAAAATAACTGCACCGCTGGAGAAATTGCGTGAGTAGTTATAGAACTAACGGAAAACTTACTGCCTGAAAATTCAAATGCTATTTATTTAAAATTTGTCGTAGAAAAAGTATTGTATGCAACGGTGTATAACTTGGTCTTAAAACGCTCGTGGCGTGTTTAAGACCCTACTTATACAACAGTTGCATAAAATACTATTATAAAATGAGTAGGTATAAAGTAACCTGTGTCAAAGTTGGACCACTATCAAATTACCTATTGGATGAATTGTGATAAATTATGAAATAATATTCTTAAAAAAGAAGAGGATAGGTATAATTTCAGATGAAGTAGTTACTATAGTGATACTACTACCTAGTTGTAGTAAATTAAATAATGAATTAGGATCACATTGCAAATATTACACAAATATGAACCTTGACGCTTAAACTAAGTTGGTCATATTCTTAGTATATTACGACGAAAAGTAACTACTTACTGCATACATTAATGTATGTACATTGTACAATTTAAATGTAGCACGATTTGTTCAATTGCTTTACATTTGGACGATAGTGGAAACTACCTTGACCGCATGACCCATCGAAAGTATACCCACCTCTACACCCCTGCCTGTCACTGGCTGACACCGTTCAATAGAACGAGACGGACGCTCTATATTGTCACTTATCGCGTGATAAGGCCGACCATGATACGGGGTCTGGGCGGTGCTAAAAATGCAACAACCTGGCAACCGTACTGTCTTTTCGAAGATCTCACGGTTCTAAATACATTTATTTGCCATAAGATAAATAATAATAATCATCGAAATAATGTTCACTGACATGATCTAAATATAATATAAAAGCTTTAAAAGAATCTTAATGAATAAATAATAAATAAATAAATATTAAGGGACAATCTTACACAAATCGACCTAGTCCCACAGTAAGCTCAGTAAGGCTTGTGTTATGGGTACTAGATGACGATATATATAATAATAGATATAAATACTTAAATACATAGAAAAACTTCCATGACTCACAAACAAATATTCATGCTCGTCACACAAATATTTGCCCTTACCGGGATTTGAACCCAGGACCTTCAGCTTCGTAGGCAGCGTCACTAGTGTCACTACCCACTAGGCTAACCGGTCGTCAGAAATGTGAATAGGTTCATATTTTTACACTTGACCGATATCGGAAATCAAGGAGAACACGGTGTAGGTACAAACTGTTGAGGCTGCTGTAACAAAACGTTAAGTCTTTGGCTGGCAGGTTTATTTACAACGCCTGCACACCTCATAAGAACCATAACTCTTGAGTACTATTTGTTACGAACTATATTGGTGCTAGGAATGAGCAGTAAGGTGAGTCAGGAGGCTGTGAATCCCACAGCTTCACTGCACCTTTTTACGGCCGTGAAATCACACCTCGAGTCTCCACATCCATTTGCCTGTGCTTTTGATAGCGTTGCAGTTATTAACCGGAGGTTAATTACCCCTCACGCGGGGGGATCCGATGCGCCGGCGCGCTTTATGAGCGCGCGAAATATTTGAATTTTATCGTCCTTTCCGTCATTAACTACGCTCGTTAACGCGCAACCCGTGGGAGATGATACTCGCAATATTTAAGAGATATTAAATGTACTCAATCAAAGGAAACGTGTCATTCTTTAACAATAAATAAAGTAAAGACCTCCACGAATCCCAGACGGGAGTTTGTTATGGCTTTAATTATATATATTTTTTTAGAAAAAACCCTCGAGTCCAATCGAGAATGCATTTTTGGTATCCAGAATTCATGCGATGTCTAACTTATAATTCCCAGTAATGTATCTATACTCTATTAATGGTGCGTTGCGTCAGAATGTATTTCATATATGTATAGAGTAGATACATTACTGGGAATTATAAGTTAGACATCGCATGAATTCTGGATACCAAAAATGAATTCTCGATTGGACATATGAATAGCCCAACTATGGAAAAGCGCTTCAAACCTTCAGCCGGCCGCATCTAAATATTAAAAAAATTACCCTGTACGTCACAAGGTTGTCGAAGATGATGAATCCTTATGCTAGCGGCGAGAGAGGACCACATATTTATCTTTAAAAACTGAGTCGCGAGCGACCATAGTCTACGGTACCTAAGCTTTTATCCCACCATCATAGGTAAGTATACCTAGTAATAAAATAATTATTAGATACGTACTCCTATATTTTCACACGGTTTGAAAGACAGATGGTCTGCGGTCTCATCAGAAATGTAAACATTCGGAAAAGGAGCTACCTACCGTGTGTGAACCGTCAGGAAGCATAGAACGTGCGCGCGCGCAGACGTGCGTGTGAACAAGAACGATGCAGCGATGTGCCCCGCTGTGGTCTACCATTGCGTTAATAAAATAATTGACAATCATATCACCGTGACGTGACGTGAGAACGATAGGTTGATACATCTAATAAGATTGCTGAAGAGTCACTTAAATGTTAATGATTATGCTATTGACTATTGTATGTGTTAACTATATCAGAGTACTTATTACGCCCGTAAAAAACGGCGAATATGTAGTCCTAAGTATCTAATCATTAGCACATACGATGTACCTATACTTAGTGATGCTGATGTAGTTTCAAGGTGTTTCTGTGTCATTGTATGCTAGTCAGTTTTAATCTGTACAGACCCCAGTGAAAGATAGATCTGAACAATGTTTTGTGAATTAACTTCACAGTAACATTTTGTAATTTTATTTAAGCACTAGCTTCTGCCCGCGAATCCGTCCGCGTGGAACTCGTTTATATCGTAGCTCCATACAAACTTTCACCCCCCGCTTCATCCCCTTGGGAGATGATTTCCGGGATAAAAACTATCCTATGTCCTTCTCCAGGACTCAAACTATCTCTATACCAAATTTCATCCAAATCGGTTCAGCGGTTTAAGCGTGAAGAGGTAACAGACAGACAGACAGACAGACACACTTTCGCTTTTATAATATTAGTATGGAATAGTATGGAATATGGAATAGTATGGATAGTATGGATTGGGTTCTGCGTACGTGCAATTTTTTTCGACTCTAGGTACGTTTTACACGAACTTTCACCAAAGTTCTTCTCAAACTTTATCTAGAAGTTTTTTATTTAACCGTTGAAATACCTATGTCTAGTGAAAACCGTGTTCTACAATGCTGCCTCTAGAATACTTAGTGCAAGTAAAGAGGTTATTTGAAAAGATTAGCCAAAGTAGGTATCTTAGCCACAATGTGAATCTCAACTACCATCTCTGGAAACTTGATAACACAAGTAGCCCAACACGTGAAGCCCTCAATCAAGTATGAGGCGTGCGTGCGTGTTAGAACGCAAACAACAGAGAACCAGAAAGTCAGAAGTCTGTATCACATTCGTATGGAGATACGACCACAGCGAAGTAGGTACGGTCAGTTCTAAAATTATGTTATACGATTTTGAGTTATATTCGCTGGGGATAAGATGCCAAGTGTGTAGATATTTATAGGAGCGAGTACAGAGGCTTCGGGGAAGGAAGCACCTGCGTATGACGCACGCTTTGTATGGAGATCAGCCCTCATTAATAGTAATGCGGCTAATCTGCTTGTCCATCGGTTCTTTGTATTTGTGTGTCAGTTTTCGATGAAGTGCTGTATTGATTGTTAATGAAACTGAGTGACCATTTCATAACTCATTTCATCGTCCTCAGGCAAAAGGTCTTTGTCGGTAGTCAATAAGGTCATTATTTATTCGAGGTTTCGCTGTGTTGACAGCAAGGTACATAGATACAGATCGCTCACTCTCAAGTCAATCACGTTGTGTTGATCTTTGGGAGCTCAGGCAATATTTGTTACCGCCAGGAACTAACACACTTATTAGGTATGGTATTATGGCTGAGGTATTCTGTTAGGCCGAGTTACTCCTCTAATTGGGCGACTGCTATGAGCGAGATGACATTCCGTTGTCGCCCTCCTTAAAGCTTTTATCTTATTCATAATATGTAGAAGTGAAGTCCTGAACTATCTAAACTACTAAATGTTCAAACGATAAAAAAACACTAATACATGAATCATTTGACACATCTCGCCCTAAATTATTATTTGCGAGAGGACAAAACTCTATACACCGAAAATATGCATTTTGTCGGAGTTGCCTAAACGAACACAAAGGCTCTTTTTCGATTATAGTACGAATTATATATAACTACGTGGAGCTGATCATTAGATCTGAACTGTAGGGATTTCCTTCTTCTAATTATAAATACTGCTATACGTTCACTTCCTACTTAAATGTGTTAAAAGTGGTTATAAACTGTCAAGCGGATATGTAGTTTATATTAATATAATACACTTAGTACTAGGTACATACAGAAGAAGAGAACACATATCAAAAGACTATTGTTATAATTTGCAATAATCGAAGTGGTCAAAAAAGACCGGAAGTAGAGGATTAGTCGATTAAGCGGCACCTTCCGGTGACCGGGGCTCGGGCCGCGCAGGTGTGCCCCTGCGCACTGAACTGTCTTTTACTCTGACATTTATTGTACCTACTAATCTGACAACTGTAAAAATTGTAATTTATGATAATATACTACCAATTTACTTTAAATAATTTTAAAATTGCAAATCCTTTCATAGCTTTAGGTAGAAAGTAGCTTTGTCTTTTTAGTTTCTGAACACAAATCTCCCTTCAAGCTTCGGTAGCAATCAAACAATCTTATCAAAATGCATAAAGATCACCCCTCCATATCCTCAAGTCGTTAGTATTTAATAACTCATACACCATCTATTGTTCCTTAAATAAAATAAAAAAAACATCAAAGATTTACTGATAGATAGGTACATTAAGATCATTAGATTCGTAGTTAAGCTCAAGATAATGGAGCATCGCCCCAATCCACGCTAACTCCTGCGCGCATGCGCGGCACGACCCGCGCAGGTGTACAGCGCGCGCGCCGCATCACAACTATTTACCCTAGTCAAATACACTTCTTTACACATGCGAATTCCAACTTTACCCCAACGAAATAAGAGCTACCGTGTGAGAAGCGTTTCGCAACAAAATATTGATAATATTTATCGCTTGCTTTACATATTTTTTTCTTGATCAGGTGTTGAATAAACTGAGCCGAATGTTGACCGATGTGAATACCAAACGATCGCGCGTCCAGTGATTGCCTCCATTTAGCCGAATTAGGACAATCGCAGCCCTGAATAGATGATTTGTATGCGACACAAGGCCAATACTCGAAATTGAAGCACATGTCGAATAAACTAAGTAGCAGCTTACATTATAATAGTTCCTGTAATTATGAGTTAAAATATAGTTCCAGGAAATGATGCGTGTCAGATACGCTAATATCATATATTATGTGATTTTAGCGTAATGTTTTAAACTTTATAATCCAATATTTTCATATTAGCGCATAATCTCCGTTTAATCGATCGTCGCCCACGTAGCCGTGCGTGCGCGGTGTGACGCGCGATCCTGATCTCTCGAGTATGGTAATATTTCGCGCGCTCGTGCACCCCAGAGCATTTTAATTATATCATATCTGCGCGATCGGCGCACACGCACCGCGCGCTCGTGGGGGAGGGGGAGGGCGGTATCGCGCAGATAAATCACGGGCGGACACGACCGGGCAATATGATCGCCAAAATGATCCTGGCGCGCCCGCGCCGAGGCAACAATGGCAACATTGCCCGGGGCAAGGCTGCAGTGTACTCGTAATAGCGGGGATCCCTTGAATATATCCAGGACGCAATGGTTTCATCGCGTAAAGAACAAAACAAAGGAGAAACTCCTTAGACATACAATTCATGCACTATCTTAGCAAATTTTAAAATCTGATAATACAGAAACTGGGGCAATTTCGTGTTGCATTTACTCATAGATCATTGACCTCGTGATAGTAAAATGCTGTCCTCCACGCTCTAAATATTCTGGGGAGGTGTCACAGTTATTGCTGCGTATGTAGATGAGTGGCTGATGTGACGTGCCGCCGACACGTTCATCTGTTGCGATGACAGATAGCTGCTCACTTTAAGGTTGTCTACATCAAGGAGTATTTTTGTTTAAGTAGAATTTAGGTTACGTTATAAGCACTCCAGGGCTCTGTCTATATCCCACCGGGATCAGGGGTGGCTCACTACATCACTAGAAGTACATGCCTACCGGTCCCAGCGGGTATGTTAGCGCTACGACGGCATGTTCTATTGTAGCGCGTTGCATGCGATAGATAGAGATGGCCACGTTTAGGCTCGTTCGGCATACCTAAACAGGGGATTTGTTACCAGATAACCTTCTGTACGACGTATAGAACAATTATTATTCTGTGCCGGGATAACGATTAGATGAGGAGTTCAAGTTTGAAAACCAAATTCAAACTAAACACTGTCAATAGTAAGGCAGATAGAGTAAATTTATGTACGGTTGAGAACCTTGGGCGGTAGCATTGCTTTTTGAATCGATTACTTTGATGCCATTCGGCCAACTGAAATGATCTCAAGTATATACTCCCTGTTGTTAAGGCTAACCCTACGCCAAAACATTGTCTTGCTCGCTCGTTAATGTTATCTCGACACGCTGTGCTCTTGACTAATCCATGTCTATATAAAACGGGTACAAAACTATTAATTTTTACGATGATTTTGAAGGTCTCCTAAGACGCCGCCGGCCTACTACCTACATAAATATTAATATACTAAAACATTGGCACAAGAGCACATAGGGCCAAACCGTGAAAACTTGAGCGCAGTGAAGAATATATCTGAGGCAGCCCTGCCGGGCGACAGGTAGCTTCCCACGCCCCGTGCCCCGCTCTCGCCGCCGCGGCCCGTGAGAATGAATATTCATCCTCGATGCGATAAGAACCGTACGAAAAGTGTCAAACATTGCGCAACTCCTTGGCCACACTGCTAACCCTAGTAATTGCGCTATCAGACACTGGAATTTTCAATACAATCCAGTCCACAATCTTGCAAAACCTGGGTGCCAATGACTGGTCTTTTTGTGTCAATTAAAAAATGTTTTTAGCAATGTTACCTTTCTCATGCAAATCTAAATAAAAACTCTTTTCGCCGTTCCTCCTTTTGTATTTTTGTTACTTCCCCCGTGGGACGAAAGCCTAATGAGTCAGAATAAGAGCGCGCGATAACACCAATTCCAATTCAATACGTTTAGTGGAATAGGACATACAGAAATCATAACAGATAACAAAAATACGTAGCTATCATAGCAACAACAGGCGGCCTTATACCTAAGTAGCGATCTCCTTCAACATATCTGGATAAGAAATTAAATGTGAAAGTTTCATTAAAATGAAAACAGTAGTACTTAACTACTGTTTTGATTTATTTCTATTACGCTGCCCTAACAGCTTAGCTTCCTCATTTTCTACTGTCTGTGTTCGACAAAAAATTGGCACGAGACTGTATGTCGCAGACAAATATTTCCACAGGCTGAACACCTCTTGAGCATTGAATATGAAATCGTGGCAGCGTGCCAACAGCAAAACATGGAGAGGCCCGGATTGCGATATACGAGTGTGTATTAACGACTACAGACATTTTTTTGATGGGTTTAATTTATATGTTTGGCCTCCAATGGAGCCTCCATTTACTTTTCTGTGATGCTTCTCGGATATGTTCCACAAATAGAGGCTGGACAATCTGGACGTACCTATAATAGTTACACGTTACAATCATGATTATCACGAATCTAAAATTATTTTGACTATATGATAAGATAATGTACAGTCAGTTTTTGAAAATGCCGACGGATATATTTTATTACAATCGTAAGGATCGTCAAGGTCATACCGACTCTTTAACAATTACTTTTCTAAGTACAGTGTAGGTATACATATGTAACAAAAGAGATGCTATTAAACGTATGCTGTAAGTAATACGGGACGTATGAGTTAATTCGAATTGAGAACTGTTGATGTACCCATGTATACCTACTCAAAACAATGTCAAGATTATTGACTGTGTAAAAACTTCAACTGCTAATGAAGCTCAATTTAATTACGTAATGATAGTATTTAATGCCAACAAGCAGGTGCTATTTTCATGTCTCATCATAAACATAAAAGTTTTATAGATTTTTTACGTTTTGTATACCTACCTAAATTTTTAGTTTAAAAATGTACTTACCCAGTTATAACTAAGTAAAATGTCTGCGTATAGCGTAGCCACACAAATTCTGAAATGTCAATAATTGGAGTTGCGTAGCTGTATAATCGCAGAGGGTAACATTTTAACTGCAGTTAGTCTCAAGGCCAAGCTTTCACTGCGGTCATTGTTACGGCGCCGAATGAAGGATATTTTTTAAATTTTTTGTTTGACGAAACAATGAATTACTTACTGCATTGTTCTGGATAACCGTTGTTTTAAACAGTAAGATCATAAAAAGAAATTCTTTATCTCTTTTGTAGCTCAAAGAAAGTGCAATGAAGATACAAAATACGAATGTGCCTAACCGTAAAAAATGAATAGACAAAAACAATATTTTTAGGAGGTACCTACTTTATTATAGCTACGCAGATGTTTTTACAGTGAGTTTGAGCCAGGTGACATGACTAACCTTAATTAAAGATTAGTCCTTTATGACGTCGCAAATATATCGTGGATAGGAATAGCTGGAAGTAATTATAAAACCTCTGCTCACATTCGCTTTCAAGAAGCAATCTACCGCGGCACCGCCCGAAACCAATCAATCTCAGACTTCCATTATGCAAATGTGCTCGAACGGCACACACATGGTCAGGAGGTCAATGTGACTAGACTTATCGGTATCATATTGGTATGTGGTGCTCGCTTCCACGTGTGCTGAGGCTATCATATAAGAACGACTGCGCGAAACACATCTCATACAAATATTTATAATAAATAAATAAATAATAAATATTAGGGGACAATCTTACACAAATCGACCTAGTCCCATAGTAAGCTCAATACGGCTTGTGTTATGGGTACTAGACGACGATATATTTAATAGATAGAAATACTTAAATACAAAGAAAACATCCATGACTCAGAAACAAATATTCATGCTCATCACACAAATATTTGCCCTTACCGGGATTCGAACCCAGGACCTTCAGCTTGGTAGGCAGCGTCACTACCCACTAGACTAACCGGTCGTCAAAGGTACAAAGGTATTTATGATACCAATATGTCGAGCCAGATAGACCTCCTGACCCTGCACCTGTGCCCTTCGATTATCCTCTTCCCTCCCCGCGCCCTCCTGGTCTGCGCCTGCGCTGCATATTCAAATCTCGATCCCTCCGTGATAATGACAGGGCTGTCACTTCAAAAATGTTTATGCGTTAGAATGTTTATTTGACACGGTCCTTGTGGAATGCAAAATCCCAAAAAAGGGTTTTTGGGATAATATGAAGCTCGGATTCATGGACTGTTGGGTTACCGATTTTTGGTAGTAATTCGGGTACTATAGACACAGAACGTGTTAAAAATACATAGGTATTCAAATACGGTACATACGCGTGTACATGTACTTACATGCATAACTCCTTACGGATAAGACTGCCTGTTGTTTACCTTGTACCTTTAAGTTTATATGATCTGTATTAGTTTCTTTATTAGTTATACATATAAAGAGCAATGGTAGGTATAGTATAAACCTATAATATATATTGCCAAAAAATATTTAGATTTTTTGACATAACATATTGGTCACAAGGCTCTAATAATTAGTAAAACGAATTAAACCATAAGTGTTTTGTTGGAGTTCTAATTATACGAATCCTGAATAAATGCTTACAACCTATCGAACAGGATTAGGCGTATGTTGATATGATTAAGAACAAAATTACAGATGAGTAGATAGTATAGAAAGTAGCCTAATTCCCTGCCACACAGAATTTAAGCAGCAGCCCTGCGCATCGCCAGTAAACGTTACACGACGGCGGCGCACGCGCACCGCGTATTACTTTTATTGCCACTAAGTGCAGCTCTACACTGGCGGCCCGGGCGGCCTTGTGGCTGAACATTATAGGTATACCGAATTGCACTGAATAAGCTTAAAGAACTAGATGCTCTTTGAGCTGTAGAACTCGCGAGCCTCCTTTTAACTGAATTGGTAAAATATAACTACAATATATCATTACTAAACCTGCTCACCATATTGCACGAGGATCGGTAGAGAAATGTGACCTGTAGACGAGAATATCAGACTCCGTATCATGGTCGGCCTTATCACGCGATAAGTGACAAGAAAGGAGCGTCGTCCCGTTCTATCGAACGATGTCAGCTAGTGACGGACGCTCTATCCTGTCACTTATCGTGTGATAAGGCCGACCCTGATACGGGGTCTGGAACTCTGGATAGCTATAGACATAAGAAAGATTTTGGCCCAAGCTTCGTTCGCTTGGCCTCGCTCGTTCAATTAGGTTAGCTCAGATTTTATATATCTTAATATGGCAACGGCGGCTTTCATCTCATACAGAACTGTAGAATTTTACATGCAAACAGACTTTAACAAAAGATTTGAATCAACCGAGCCCAATATTGACCTGATTGCCAGGTAACTAACCTATATCTACTCCTATTAACTATATATATTTTGTAGGTAACTTATGCTTAAATTTGCCTTGTAGCACTGGTTTGATCTTGAATTTACCTAGATACTGTCTATGACATCACCGAGTGGTTACTGGCTACTGTAAACTACCCTAGCATGTTTAATTATATGGCGTATGGATGTACCTAAACGTATCATGCAACCATAACTAAAAGGAAAAAAACGATATGTCCTTATTCAGGGTCCGGAGTCGGGCGAGCTATTATTTTTATCACTGAATTAAAATGAATCCATCGTGACATGAAATACTTATGGACGCATTTCTTACACATAATATCACATAGATAAGATACCTAATATAAAAACGCAGAAGTGGGAAAAACATGCAAATGCCAGTGGCCAGTGGCCACAAACAATGTTTACACAAATCTATTTTTTTTTTACTAATTTGATTAATTATACTGTGTCTTTTTACAAAGCCAAAGTCGGCTTTGTTTACATGATGGCGATTATTATAACTTGACGCAACCTTCTATAAATAAAAAATAAAAAGCCTATAATGGTGTTGCCATTAGGTACTTTCTCAGCTGTTTAAATACTTAATAAAAGTCATAATAATAAAAAAAGACCGGGTTGCACTCCGGGAGTGCCGGCAGAAGTGAAAACTCAATAACATTGTAACAGTTTTTCGATCAGGTCACGTGACATCTTACGTTGTCACCCTAAAAATTAATTTGACGCAAATTTATAAACAATTATCAATTACTTACGCGGACGGGCCCGTCGGCCGAAATTCAAACTATTCGAATTTTCTCAATAGCAAAACGGTGAAGGATGCGTTGGTATTATTACAAATTTATTTGCAGAATATGCTATTGCAAAAAGTGTTTAACGGCTTTATACTCTTACGAATAGCGTTCAGTTTTGAATGAAGTCGAATCGGCTAGCAGCAAAAAGTGACCTACACATCTGACGTCACAAAACTCTGTCGCGTATTTAACAATTTTTCCCCATCCCAAAAAGTGCTCAGCGCCGCTAAAGAAGTTTTCACTTCAAAAATACGTGAAATAATACTAAGTGGGTACGACAGTTTTAGTTTGCGTATGTTGCGAGCTGTATGTTAGCCACCATTAGAATACCATCATAACAATGACAGCCTACTAAAATAACTTTATCAACTGTTCGAAATTTTAAGCTTTTGTTGAACTTTAGGACGAATACATGATACGATTTCAAGGTTCAATTCAAACTTCTGGTTGAAGAATAATATTAGCGAATAGATAGCCTGGCGTGTCTCCATACACAACAAAGTAAAAAAACTTTCGGTAATTACAATAACTTCTAACTTGAAAGAGTCCTTCACGCCACCACCTATAAATATAATGGTCTGCGACTTTAGTTGTTAGTAATTATAACACCTTCACGGTATAGTATTAAAAAGAGCAATTAAGTGCAATATTACTGAGTCCCGCTAGCGGCGGCGGCCGCCGGACCACTGCCCTTTACTTTAATTGCAATTTGCAAGTTCATCGAGGTCAATAACCCGGCCATCTATACTTTATATTGAAAAGGTGAAGATAAGTTCGTTTGCCGGTCAGTTTTTTCCAGTTTTTAACTAGGGAAGAAAATGGATACTGATTCTACTTGACGACACTTCATACACTTTCAGTCACTGGTGCCTGCTTGGATCAAATTTTAATAACTAAATATTGGAATATATTTTATTCCTGGTTAGTCGACTCGACAATCAGTCTCAATCCAATATGCCGAGGATATCGCTATTGCAGTACTAATTTATACATATTTATTATCTACCGATATACATTTCGACGAGCATGTTGGTATTATGGTAGTCACTGATATGTTTGGGTAGGTACACAATGCACCTTATCCACTTGTAGTAAGGCGAAAAAAGATAAATATTTTTCTTACATCACTTTGACGTCGAGTATGGTATTTGCAAGTTGTCTACACTTTTGCAATTATTCCATTGTATAAGACGAAAATTTATAAGTACATCTCTTTGGCGACATCTAAATATATCATGTTTAAATGTAATGCGATGATTACAAACTTACCTACTGCACCTTAAATCACGGGATTTTGCTTAATAGTAGTAAAATGCATAGGTATTGTAAAGCGATAAAATAATTGGAGTATACTTTGTACTTTGTACGCATTTTAATGATAAGATTGAGACATTGTACATTGAGAAAGGATGTAAATTCAACATTAGCAAGTATAAGTGTTTCATTATTATACCACTCAATGCTGTTGATTAAGGAATAAGTGAAACACTAAGGCACTTAAGTTTATTTCTTAATGCATCTAAATGTAATTTGTATTCGACTCAGACTTTATGACTATAATTTGCAGATGAGATAGTCAGAGATACTTATTCGTATGTCCATCAGAAAAAAGTTAATTTTACATCTTTATACTGTTTAATCTTCATTAACTTAATGCATTTCAGTGGTTAAGTCTTAAGTTGAAATACATATACCTAAGCCTTCATGAGAAATTATTGCTATCTACAAGTTGAGAAGCGTCCATAGAAGTCCGTACCAGCTTTTCTATTTTAAGAATATCATATTAACCTACAGATTGACGCCAACCGCTGCTATCTGCATTTACATCATGGCGCTCCCACTCTAAGGTTATAAAATGTTGTAAACAGTATATCAGTGTAGCAAGGATAACGCTATGTAAGTAACACATGTGTTACATCACGATGTTGAAGAAAAATGGTAGATGTTATGTAATATTTTATAACGTCAGTGTGGGAGCACCATTAAGTATCTGTGGAAGCGGCGCAGGAAAAACGAACTTCTTCAAAAATAATGTAACTTTATTTAATTCGAATTATAAAAACATCTTTACGGTCTACCTTTTCGTCGTTCCAAATCAATTCACAACATTCGGTCGTTCCTATTCATCATCGAACATACCCGACCATCAAAAAGTACTAATCCTACGTAGGTACAGTCAGCTGCAGGGAAAAATAACCCACCGCTCATGTATATAGGAATAGCACACTCCTTTATTGACGGTACGCAAAGAAGAGTATCACATATCTAAATAAATAAAAATTAACACCGCCCCGTCACAATAAAACATATCTAAGAACTATCTCGATACACGACAGATTAATACTTTCGGAGTTACGATGACACAGACAGATAAAAATACACAGACACACAGATACACGTGTTAAACATAAATATCCAGAGTTATCGTCGAGGGTTAAAAACTTGAGGTGTATAGCTAGTTAAAAATCGGGTTATTTCCCCTCACATCACAGGTCCACAATACAACTATTATGTCATATTTACATTAATGAAAGCTATAATCTGGTCCATCTGCCCTCGGATGCGCGCCCGCATTCGCGGATTGCGCGGGCGCAGCGCGGCGCCGCACCAGGTGCGCGGTAGAGCCTGCGGCTATAGGCTCCCGAGCAGCGGGTACTGTCACCGTATTACACATTTGCTTTAGGAAATTGCTACTTGGAATTCTTTTACGTCACACCTGGCCATAATGCGAGTTTTACCGCACGCTGCGCGTACGGTAAAACTCGCATTGTGGCCAGGTGAAGACGTAAAATTGTGTACTCACCACGGGCGGTAATTCGTAAAGCCCCAGATCACATATTTATGGCCCTCACCTTCGGTTCGGGCCACAAACACCTGCGATCTGGCCCATTCACGAATTCACCGCCCTAATAGGTAGGTAATGTACTATTAAGAAGGTGTACCAGATTATAACCTTGCAAGTGTAAGAAGTTTGGCATTAGGTTGTAATTTTAGACATTCTCTACAAAGACTAAGTGCGCGGATGACCGCTTCAAAGTTTGAAGCGGTCATCCGCGCACTTAGTCTTTGTCTTCTTTGAACTGAATTCAAACCTTAACAAATTACGAATTTATGGCCAAGTGTCTCATCTGTTCGTTTTGCATGGTTTATAAAAATAGTAGTTTTATATTTATGAACTTTTTTCCTGTAGGTGTCGTAAAAGGCTAGTATACAGGATGTGTTTAAAGTGTCTTCTAGTCGATGGGCTAGTAACCTATCACAGCAATATTACATTTTCTCCATCTTGAAACCCTGCAATTGCTGCAAGTGCACTGAAAATTAAATTGCCCAAGCTTTGCTACCCCTGTTGGGAACGCAGGCTTAAATATAAGTATGTGTGCACTTTAATTACCGTGAACTACTAAAAAAATAAGTAAAAAGCATTCGCATCAATTCCACGCACATACCACTACACAACAAAAAGGCAATTAGAAATGTATAACATGCCAGACAACGTAATACTATTTACAAGTAAGTGTAAAACATTTTATCTAACGTCGCAAAAACCCACCCGTCTTCTATAACAAACAAATGGTTCGCGTTAGAAACGGTGCAAAAAGGTGTGACAAAAACGTCGATAATGAGTATATTAGCCGTTAATTGCCGCGGGGGCGATCTCGCCAACTGTCGCAGGCGCACGCGCAACATGCGCCGGACCCGATTGCAACAATATATGCATATTGTAACATTTATAACCACCCTTCGACGATAGTATAAACACATGTCCAAGCAGGCTCTCCGCTGGCAAACTACTGGAGTGAAATTCCCTAAAACAATGATATATTTCGTGATGGCGTCGCAAGATCACCTCACTGGTCAACCCACCTCTCACCTCACCTGTCACCTTGCGCCCCAAGCCTCAGGTATATGAAGGCCGGGCCGGGACGTCCTCGGTATTCTGATTCTCGTCTCCATGTAATCATGGAGGCGATCAGTTGAGAAAAGCTTAACTGGTCTCGGCTGGAAGGAGCTGCCAGAATATGGGGCAATTCTCAATTGACCCTGTCATGGAGTTAAAATACTGAGTTTTTAACTGTGTTATGGATGACCCTTTGGTTTTTCGGTTGGAAACAGATGGGTTCCGAAAACATTCTAATCATTTTATTTATCTGACCGATTATTAATGACTCGGTAACTTTTTTCAAATTTGCGAGCCACGCGTAGTGTAGGGTTCCGTTGTTGCCTGTCGTCTTAGTTACATCCACGTGCGGTGCGGTTGCGTCGGCCGAATTTGTACGAAAATTGGTCATTTCAAGTACACAGTTACACATTACGTTGGTCGACTATTACTCGCTAACTACTTACTAGTTACTACTTATGCCTAAATACTTGTCCGTGATAGTTTTCCTTTTAAATTCATTATACCTATGTACTACTGCCATGAATTTTTACACATCCCCAGTAGTAGCCATTTAGCCAGCAGGGGGTGGGGGACGACGACGACGACACATGACTCGAACAAAAATTTGGGATTTAAAGCCGCAATATGTCGCAAACGTAGTTGAAAAATGGTTTAAAAAACCCATCATATTTGGGGAGGTACGTACAGTCAAGGAATTTAAATACCTACCCATTTCGTTGAAATGTCGTTAGACATTCGCAATGCATTAAGGTCGAAACTTCTATTTCAGTAATAGTATTGAAATGTCAAATTGTCAATACATATTTATTTGTCACTTCACATTACAGATAACCTCTTTGCGAAAAGATATCATTTGCTTTTCTAATTACGAACACGTGTCAGTGTCAATCAAGAAAACTGAAAAATATTTTTCAATTACGTTATTAATTTGAAAAATAAAATACCTGCCGCTAACCGTGAACTATTCAGAGCTAGAAATAGCAGATTTACACCAGGAAGTGGGGATTGAGGAGATAACGCGTTTAAAATTTCAGTTCACCATGGCAACGTAGTTAATCTGGTTGCCTAGTTACTAACATATAACAATGCATGCGATATGTCAAAGGAACGTCGTGCTCTAGCTAGCTCTTATGGTGACAGTTTGCTATACAATATTGAGCCTTAGCTGGGTCGGCAATTAAATTCCTTGACTGTACCTTAAAAAACATTTTTTTCAGGATTTTATTCTACTGTTATGTCGGCGAGATTGGTTTATATACCCATGCCGAATTACAGTTTTCTAGTTGTAAGGGTTAGTGAGCTAAGCCCGCGAAGATGGACGGACGGACATGCCGAAACTACGAGGGACGGCTGAAAAGAAATCTACCTAAGTATGAAACAAAAGACTGTCATGTATGTATTTTTTTTATTTTTCAATATAGTCCCCTGCTAGTGAAATACACTTATTACATTTGTCAAATATTGACATTAACCCATGAAAAAAAAAATCTTTCGGTTTCTCGTCAAAAAAGTCACTAACTGCAGCCTTCATTTCGTCATCGGTCAGAAATCGTCTTCCTCGGAGATCTTTTTTGAGGTGTCTAAATAAAAAATAGTCGCATGGGGCTAGGTCTGGACTGTAAGGTGGATGGTTAACGGCATCGAACCCTAATTCCTTCATGGTAAGCATTGTTGTGCGGGCGGTATGCACAGGTGCATTATCGTGTAAAATCAGGATCCCTTTGCTAAGTTTACCCCTCCTCTTTTCTTTTATCGCGTCTCGTAACTGATGCAGTAAGCTGGAATAATATTCAGCATTCATTGTCCTTTTTTTTGGTAAATAATCTATTAGTAAAATTCCTTCTGTATCCCAAAATACGGTAGCCATAAGTTTGCCTGCCGACGGCCTGACCTTAAACTTCCGAGGAGGCTTCTCATCCTTGCCACTGCAAAGACTCTTGTTTGCTTTCGGGGTCCCACTGTCGAATCCAGGTCTCATCACACGTCACCATTTTAGAAACAATTTCTTCCTCATTACCTCTACTCATTTCCAAAAACTCCTCACAACATTTGACACGTCGGTCCTTGTCAAACGCCGTTAACATTCTGGGGACCCAACGTGCACTCACCTTGGACATATTCAGATGCACATGAATTATCTCATTGACTCTTTCTTTACTGATGCCCACATCTCTAGCAATCTCCCACTGCTTCACTCGTCGGTCTTCTAAAAATATTTTTTTAACTTTGGCTACATTTTCGTTTGTAACGGCAGAAACCGGCCTTCCACTACGAGCGTCATCTTCCAAGCTCTCACGACCGAGTTTAAATTGTTTAGACCAAAACTTTATAGTAAATTCGGAAGGGCACGAACTACCGAACACACACATCATACGTTCTCGGATCTGTGAGGGAGTATTTCCTTCTTTTGTTAGAAATTTAATCACTGCACGATGTTCAATTTTAGCGATATTCATTTTTTCAACCGATATGTCGCAAACATTCGAGAATTGTAGAAAAATGGAACGGAAAAAACAAATGAACGTCAAATAATTCAAAAAAAGAATAACCAAAGAACAAGAATGCATTTCAGCCAGTATCATTTTCGCATATTTTTTTAACCAAGGAGATTACTTTTCAGCCGCCCCTCGTATAAGGGTTACTTGTTGACTACGGAACCCTAAAAAGGAGCTGCTTTTTAGTAGGGGAATTAATGGCAGCAATGCAGCAGTCTGCACTTTTGTCTCAGGCGACGACGCTTGGCACGATTGTTCCTTGGGTCAAACTTACATTACATTACAAAAAAACTCTAAGGTTAGTAATATAGCTGAGACCGGACCTCGGGAAACGGTTCTTTCCCCCCTTCTTTTTGGGTACTAGGACGCTAAATCAGCTTAGTTTGACACAAGGAACAATCGTGCCAAGCTATCGCGAAGCCACTTCTGGTCACTCTCATGGCCGCGAATGAGTACCTATAGCACTCTAGCTTAGGTGTCTGTATAAGCATATATGCAACTATGAACCTACACTAACAGCTTCCGGAATCCTTTATATATCTGACATATGAGCTGCCGCCTTGTGCGTATCAGCTCCATATGAGGTGTGGGGACCTTCGTCCCCGAGAATGTTTTCCACCTCCCTTTACAGACATCCCTTACCACACAACTGATACTGTACCAAATCACACACTATATTGTTCCAGTTATAATTACCCGGGTGAACCCTTGATTGATGACGACATGGCCTGAGGCTGAGACTACTGAACCTGAGACCCTGTTGTTACACTTGTTACTAATCCTCTCACACTATGAACTCCACGACTAAGAACTGTGTTATCGCATGTACGTGACATGTAGGAAAACCTTATTCATATACATACTCGTAATATACCGTCAAGCCTCCCAAATAGAATAAGACCTGTGGACGCACATAAATATTACATCACATCAAGACATCATAAACAATCATCGTCCGAGCTGTGTAAGCCCATGAACACACGTGTTAATGAACCAAATCGTTACAATGTCATAGGATGCATTGAAAGTGATTATGGAAAGAGCTCACCCTGGTTTTCCTCCAAATCTAACACTACAAATCTGCACTTAACTGTTCGTACGCAATATAGCCGTTAGGAACTCTGAATACCAGCCTACCCGTCAACATTGTTATAAAATGATTGTAGGTGTTGCTACATGAAATAAATCGGCTGTTTGAGACATGATTATTAACATCAATGTAAATACTATCGTGAATCATCATGACTATTCACATACTGTCGATGTCGCCTGAGACAAGAGTGCATACTCACTGCCATTAATTCCCCCACTACAACGATAGTATGATTTTAATTATCATTAACGAGAAAGTAACAGTGCTATTTGTCTATTTCCTGATCTTATTGTAAGTAGGATTCTCGTACCTGCTCGTACTTTCCAAAGTGGTTCTTATTAGGTTTTGGTTTGGGACAGCCGGTAAATAAGCGTGTTATATAGAAATATAGCTATTTTTCCATTACACGCAACCCTTCACGGATTTGACAAATTCAAACAGCCATTCTTGTTTTAAGCGGTCCTAACTTACGGGCTCGATAAGTATAAAAATTGTCTTGCTGGGAGCTCTACGCACCGAACTGCGGCGCGGCGGCGCTACCACGAAAATGTAATCTCAAAGTTCGTGTATCTGCATCACTGTCACTTGAGTAATTTAGGTGCGATAGGGACAAAGTTACCCGAATCTCGAATGTAGATTTTCGTGGTTATAAACTCTGACCGTCACCGCAAATAATTAGTCCAACAAAACCACGGGCGCTTCGACTCCTGCGCATCTCCGCGCGCCCTTGAGCACGCGATAACCACGCTGTTTGCATGCCACTAAGATGTTCCATTAAAACACTCAAGAGCAAATAAAACGAGTACATTTTGTATAGAAATTGTATACAAACTGTCCCAGTTACATTGCTTTTATAAGTAAGTATAGGTCAAAATGCCGATATCAACATTCGCAGATTTGTAGTGAATACCTATAGACCAGATAAGTACCTAGTTTATAGCATGACAAAACAAACCTCAATACCGGCAATATCCTGAAATAAGAGGTTTATCATACATAATAGAATGGGGACTCCAAGCAATTCCTATGTGATATCGGAATAGCGAATGTTAATCTTAACCTTGATTCAACCAAGCAAGATTAAGATTTATTCCAAGACTAGCTGTAGGTGTACCTGCGACTTCGTTTGCATGGTAATGTGGTGCGCGTTAACGCATTTCTTCTCTTGGACATAGGACACATGCAGTTCTAATTTAGCCTATCAAATAAAACGTTGAATAAACCTATTTCTATCCTATTCCTATTTACTGACGACCGCTTTAGCCTAGTTGGTAATGACCCTGCCTACGAAGCAAGAGGTCCTGGGTGCAAATCCCGGTAAGGGCATTTATTTGTGTGATGAGCACGAATATTTGTTCCTGAGTCATGGATGTTTTCTATGTATTTAAGTATTTATTTATTAAGTATGTTTATCGTCGTCTAGTACCCATATTACAAGCTTTGCTTAGTTTGGGACTAGGTCGATTTGTGTAAGATTGTCCGCTGATATTTATTTTATTTATTTTTATTTTATTTTAGCTGAAATGCTCTTAAAATTTGTTTGTCTTTATCTGTCACTCTGTTATTTAAATTAGTAACAAAGGGACAAAACTCGTTTTGTTTAACAGAGGTATTTTAAGTTTTATGAATAAGGCGGTAAAAGTTTAGTAGGTATAGATCTTCTTTTCTACATATGTTTAACACTGTTTTATATTATTAATAAATAAAAAACGTGATGACCGAAATGATCTTCATTCACTCCGACTCTCAGGTAAAGATGTGTTTAGGAATTAATAATAGATATCCTTTCGAGTACCCAATACCCATTGACTGGTAAAAAGGTAGGTAACAAAAAATCTTTTTTTAATTAGACAACAGACGGCCAATTTATATTTTCCAAACTATACCTAACCACTAGGTAAGTTCTACAACCATAACGCGAGTCCGAGACCATTTCTTTTCTATTAAAGTAATTATTAAAAATATTAAAGTAATAATATGTCAATTTTTAGGGTTCCGTAGCTAAATGGCAAAAACGGAACCCTTATGGATTCGTCATGCCTGTCTGTGTCCGTCCGTATGTCACAGGCATTTTACTCCAAAACTATAAGGTGTATTTAAATAAAATTTTGAGGATAGGTGTATTTTGTTAGCCGCTACATGGTTTTGTAATTCAATTCCTAAAAAAAAATGTTTAGGGGTGCACTCCATACATCCGACACATTCAGATCGCACTATCACATTCTGCCAAATATTGTGTATGTTCCCGCCATTGCCAACTTAATGAAATTTCTGTTGCAGGCTTCATGGTAAAAGTATTTTCCTGTATGTTGGCCAATTTCTGTCTCTATATTGGCTGAATGACAACTAGAAGGCGCGAAGTACGAAGTTATAATACCGCCTTTATACTGACGCGCTTGATAATTAATGTTTAGAAAAAGCCCGTTCTGTTTAATACATACTGGTTATTGCTGATAAAAATAAATACTGACAAACCAGCACGGCTATCACAAGACGGCGCGCAAGCTATCTCGATTTTTCTCGAACTATCCGTCTCTCTCTTATTAGACAACTTAGAAAGAGACTTATAGTGCGAGAAAAATCGAGAGAGCTCGCGCACCGTCTTGTGATCGCCTTACAGTATCGTGACAAATACTCAGCGTGTAATCTTGCAGAAACTCAAATAGACTTTATGGCTGAACGCGAGACCAGCGCTATGCCATGCCAATAAAAAAAAGGAGGGGAGTCAGACTTTTGACGTTTGACGTTACTTTGTTGAAATTTTTTGATACATTTATTGAAATTACGCCTCAATACAAATTTAGCGCATATAAGTTTCCATATCAGAATTGATTATTGAAGTGAAAACTTCTTTAGCGGCGCTGAGCACTTTTTGGGATGGGGAAAAATTGTTAAATACGCGACAGATTTTTGTGACGTCAGATGTGAAGGTCACAAACTTTTTATATTTTGCTGCTAGCCGATTCGAGTTCATTCAAAACTGAACGCTATTCGTAAGAGTATAAAGCCGTTAAACACTTTTTGCAATAGCATATTCTGCAAATAAATTTGTAATTTTGTTCACGCGTCCTTCACCGTTTTGCTATTGAGCAAATAGTTCGATTTGGACGTTATTCCTAAAGAGATAAAACTTTGAAAAATATTTACCAACGGCAAAAACAAATTGATATTTTGTTTACCGCCGCCGTCCTCTGTTCTTGCAAATTCGAATAGTTCGAATTTGGAGGTTATTCCTAAAGAGATTAAGCTTTGAAAAATATTTGGCAATGGCAAAAACAATTTGGTATTTTGATCGCCGCCGGCGGCGGGCGAGCCGTCCCGTCGCATCCAACGCGCCCGCGTCCCGTCCGCCTAAATAATTGATAATTGTTTATACATTTGCACCAAATTAATTTTTTGGGTGACCTGATCGAAAAACTGTTACAATATTATTGAGTTTTCACTTCTGTCGGCACTCCCGAGAGCAAACCGTTTTTTTTTTTTATATTATATAATTTAATATGCGTAGGTATTGTGAAGGTCTATCAGAACAGCGGATCGAAATTATTACTGTCGGATAGTTATGGCAAAGCCGCCATTTTGACGTCACTGACAGTTGACAGATGGCGGCTACGATTTCAAGCAGAAGAAATGAATCATTTAGGTAATGAGGTCAAATGTTTTCGAAAATTAATTAATCCTCGCAGTCGGACAAAAACTATATTATATTCTTATACGGAAGCCAGAATAATAAAATAATGTACTTGTAAAAAAAGTTTCATGTATTTCCGTTCATAGGAAGCAGAGATCATTCGGGGCAACTCAATGCTTAGTTTGATATTGGCGGATTCTTTTTTTAATTTAGAGATTTATTATAAGTGAGAGATTAGTCCAAACTGTGTTTGTCATTTAATCTCAGATTATTTCTAAGGGCTGGTTGCACTAACTTACGATTACAGTCCGATCAACGTTAAAGCTAGAATTATATTTCAATAGAAACTTGTCAAACTTTCCATACATTAGGGTTTTAACGAACATCGCTTGAGACGGTTTGCTGCAACTCACCCTAAGTATATTTATCAAAGTACTTTACGTACGTTTCTATGAAACAGTCATCCTGCAAAAACACATACATCACGTATATCATATCAGCTATAAGAGCTCTTAATTAGCGTATCCACTCGACCTTGAGCACAATCGCGGAGCGGCGTCCGCTCACAGACTCATTCATAATCCTTCCTAGCGGCGCCTGAGTCAATTGTCGCGACTCGCGGTCTCTTTCAATTCCGACCCCTCCCTCCCACCTCCCTGATAGCCTCTGATGTGCCGACGTCGCTCACGGCTGCAGTTTTTTAACGGTCGCTGAATTAATTTGAATTAGGGGACTTGAGAGCTAAATTAAGATGGTCATCACTATTTAGAGTTTGACTAGATGTTTGAGGTCAGCAATTCTAGGATTAGGAAATTACATTTTAAATTGTAGGTAATATTTCATTGTAGACTTTGAGATGTCTCGTTTAGATTCGTGGTTACATTATCACCAATGCGACTTCCTATATCAGCAAAAAAACTGAAATGCTATCGACCCAAGCGCGTCAAATTAAGTTCGATACAATACCTGCTTAGCAAAGCATTTCTTCCTATAAACCTGGATTCCGTATCTATTGCCACAGATACAGATAGCAACAGAAAGACCGGATTAGATATTTCTGTTGGTAGCTGATGTTAATTCCTCAACCACATGGTTGAACTAGTCCAATACCAGATTTTGACCAATTTAAACGGACATCTGATTAACATGATTGACAAACCTAAACTACTTAATGGCTATGTGAGCTGATAAACTGGCTTTCTTAAAAAAAATGAGGGCCAGCGTGAGGACTACGACTACTGATCGTTCCCTCTCATTAAATTAGTATGAAACGAACTCGCTGTTGTCACCGGTAGCTGTCCCTCTGGTTTAATTGAATGCAAACAAAGCGGGAGCGGCGCGCAGATCTCGGATCGCGCCATTGTATGCTAATGCGCATGCGCGACACGTCCCGCTCATAACCGCCTAACTGCCCATCGCCGATGCGCAGATAATAGCTACTCGGAAGCTGTCACATGAGAGGATCTACACGTGTTCGATGACTTGTTCACTATTTCTGATATGAATATTTGGGGTTTATTGTCATTTATTAATGACGGAGTATCTTTCGGACTTGTTTTCAACTCAACACTCCTTAACACAAACTAAATTTCCAGATTCCATAATCTCCCAGTTTATTTCACTAACTAGCATCTGGCATAGCTTCAGTTGTTTCTCTATTCCAGGGACACGTATAAACTATGAAAAATTGATAACAGCTCGTTACCGATATGTTCGGGCGCGCACGCGCAGCCAGTGCCAATTACAGGCGCGGCCATCTGATAGCGCTAACAAGACGATGCGTATCGCCGCGGACCACCGCGCGAATTCAAATTCCGATAGCAAATACTGCACACCCCCGCGACATAAATCTCTCTAGCGGACATGAAAAATAGACCCTGTCGGTGTACGATAGGGTCTACTTTAGTATGGCGTCCTACGCACAGGCACTTTGCATGATGAAGGTGCTGGCGTGAATTACGCGGGCGAGGTGGCCGTGAGCACCGGACAATGCGCGCGCTGTCGCCGCAAACCCGCACTTCAGCGCTGTCCCGAAGGTACATCAGTAGTTTTCGGGAGGCGCGTGTATGTTGGTGCACCTTAGGGAATATTTCACGCAGATGGCGCGATTGCGCGCGCACCGATAACGCTATCAGCTGACACCGCAGCAGGAAGGACAAACGGACGCCATGAATCAATGCGCAACAATACACCCTTCCGCTTTTGTCTCAACGTTGCATAACAGCGTCGCAAGTGTTTTATGCTTACATTGTTAGAACGGTGTAGAGATCGTTTATTAGGGTCCGGGATGAGTCGGCGCTGCGCAGGCGGCGCCTTTGAATAATTCGCGATGATCCGCTAGATTTATGGCCCCTAACCATAGAGCGGCGACCGGAGACAATTAAATAATTTGCGTACCGCCGGCGCGGGCGCCGCGCGATGATTTGCGGCGACTGATTAATCACCGCTCGAACTATATCGGTTACCATTCTGCAGAAACCCCTAACCTATAATTTGGAAAATAATTTAAAGCAGGGCTTCCCATATAATTTCGCTTTCTTCCCGGTTTACGAATAGGTTAGAAAAAGATAATTTTAGAACCGTTGCCAAGCCGCGTATGAACGTCGTTCTCACATCAATTTGTAATTAGGCACAGTGTTGAGGCGTAAAGTGGGAACAGCCGCAGGCGCAGGCGTAGGGCAAAAACGAAGTAAACGGGCAATTACCGCGGTCGCGACGGCGGCGGAGGCCCGGCAGCTCCCGCGGCCGCGCCGCGCGCCGTCGCCGCCGCCATCACTGACCACTTGTGTGTAAAGCGACCAATTGTATAATTGGCGGACAATCAATTGACCCCCCTCTCCCGTTTTCCGTGAGAACGCGGGAAGCCTCACGACTGTAATCGGATCGACATCACATCGTTGTTAGCGAATTAGGGATGAAGCTCTCACTAATCGCTTCGTCGATGCTTACGTTGATGGCAATTAGTGACACTTAGCGGTATTGGTGTCATGTTTACGTCAACGAAGCTTGGATCGCTGTACGATATTGTAAGGTCGATAATTGGTAAATTAACCAGCTGTCTAATAAAATCCTTCACTAAAACTAAATAAGTTGATGTTAAAAAAACGAATCTATACTAATACTTATTTTATAAATTGGAAGTGTCTTTGAGGTTGTAGCTACGTTTGCATGTAGGAGCTTATATCCGGAACTACTCCGGAATCCGATTTCAACAATTATTTTACCAGTGTATAGAATAGACGTTCATCAAGATGGACATAGGCGATATTTTATCCCGTGGCACAGCCTTCTGGGTTCTCTTAAAGAGCAGACCCTCAGTCTCGCAGGCACCAATAATAATCATGCAATTCCCAATCGTATATTCCTTTTTAATATGTTCTCATCGTTACGCCCCAATTTCTCTAGCTAGTACGGCTTGCTTCCAAAACATTATAAAGCTTTTCTAATCGCTAAACAATCAGTTGTACTCTTCTAAGTAACAGGCCAAATTGAAAGTCGGCAGAAGGTAGCTTTTGTAATGACTGGTTTGAAACGTGGGAATTTTATGTAGAAATGGCTGCGCAGAGTAAGTATTATATAAAGAAGTTTAATTTTGATTTCTATCTTAACTTAAGATTATAACAATTCCAGAGGAGAAATTACTATAGTCAATACATTTGCACAGTTTTAAAGTAAAAAAATACCTAGCCTAACTGTATAGCTTTATCAGCCATTATTCAGAAATATTCTAATTAGAAATTACTTTAGTACCTACCTGTTTTTTGAAAACAATATTATTTTGTATAGGAACTTATATTGGAGAGATTCATAGAGAAACGTAGATTAAAGTGCACTGTGAGATTCCCATCAGAGTGGATCTATGGTCCGCTTAAATCTGATATTTATAATCATCTCGTTCTAAACTACTTGTGCAAATTGCCTAGTTGCTACGCTCACCCTGTGTATCGCTGCCATGTTGTTTAAGGGCATGTTGGCAGAAAATTTTCTCAGACGAATTCGTACCTTTGCAACGTATTTACAATATTCAAATAAGCAAAAAACAGCCGTAAAGTAATATCGCTTTTCCTCAACATATATATGTATCCGCAATATTGAATTAAGTACATTGTACAATTTGTACATTACAGTTTCATGAATTGCCCATAAATAACGAATCCATACTAATATTATAAATGCGAAAGTGTGTCTGTCTGTCTGTCTGTCTGTCTGTCTGTTACCTCTTCACGCTTAAACCGCTGAACCGATTGCGATGAAATTTGGTATCGAGATAGTTTGAGTCCCGGGGAAGGACATAGGATAGTTTTTATCCCCGAATTCATCTCCTAAGGGGGTGAAATGGGGGGTGAAAGTTTGTATGGAGCTGCGCGATATAAACGAGTTCCACGCGGACGGAGTCGCGGGCAGAAGCTAGTTATGAATAATGGAACATACCTACATAATCAACTTTTATCCTGTATCTGGCACGAATGTCCGAAATTTCGATTTTGGCAACAGTCTCTAAAAGGTACGCTAAATTGTATGAAGGCTATACTTTTTTGGTATTTACGTTAAATTTCATTAGTAGGTATAACCCAAACATTAAGAGATCTCGACATCAAATTTAGAATACAATTAGTGTTTAGTATATAAATCAAGAAAAAACTAAAACATTATGCAATCTTGGTCCAGTTTTCTAGTTACACCAACTGCATAAATAATTGCAGTTGCAGAATTTTATTTAGCAAGCAAATAAAGATTAATAACAATGCCTGAGACTTGGCTCTACGAAATATCTCACAACTTTTTGCGGTAGAAGAGTTTCGAGGCTTGGCCTCTTTTTTACATGGATTTTTTTATGGAATTTAATTGTCACTAATACCCCTGCACGTTTTTTTGCGGAATAGCAAGTTAATATTTCTAGAAAGTTATAATGAATTTCCACAAAGTTACGCCTCTGCCATACCAAGACATCAATAACTTAGATTTTTCCTGAACTTGATATTCGGAAGCGAACCCTTAAGATGGGCCATTACGGGCGCGCGGGCGCAGCGCAGGCTGCGCAGGTAATGCTCCGATCGCGATGAGTTACGATTAGAAAATTGGCAAGCGCGCGCGTTCTAATAAATTCGGAGAGTATTCTGATGCGGCGCTGCATTGACGTCCCTGTTTTTGCGCTTGCTTGGTCAAGTCATGTAGAATAACAGGGAGAGGTCAAGATGAGAGACTTAAGTATGTACGAACTGAACTGCCTGATGGTAAGCAGATACCGCAGCTTATGGACGCTTGCGACTCTAGAAGAATCACAGAACGCAACCGACCCATTATTGATTGTTTTGTTGACAGCTCTGCACTCTCAACACAGTGCATTCTCGCGAGCTTTATTTGTATCCATACTATCCATACTTAATATTATAAATGCGAAAGTGTGTCTGTCTGTCTGTCTGTCTGTTACATCTTCACGCTTAAACCGCTGAACCGATTGCAATGAAATTTGGTATGGGGATAGTTTGAGTCCCGAGGAAGGACATAGGATAGTTTTTATCCCCGAAATCATCCCCTAAGGGGGCAAAATGGGAGGGTGAATGTTTGTATGGAGCTGCGATATAAACGAGATCCACGCGGACGGAGTCGCGGGCAGAAGCTAGTATTTTTATAAGTTAAGTAAGTTTTCAAAAACTCAAATGACAAAAAAAAACAACTTAAGTAATTATCGAATTTGCTCACAAAGTTTCACGAGAATCGTTTGTGTAGGGCCAAAGTTAATATTATTTATTCAAAACGAATTCATGGCGAACATTTTTTAAATGTCAAGTTATTACATACAATTTTATAAAAGAAGTAATGTAAGTAATTATTTCTTTTGATTTTACTTATATACTTATCATTTACCTTTAAACCCTTGATAGGGAACAATCTAAATTTCATAGCCAAAATTACCACCTGTTAAGGTCATCTTTTTATATTTTTTTATGGGCCAGTATTTTTAGGTCTACACTTGAATTATGAATAAATTTTAACTTTGCCCGTTAAAGTGTTAAACATGCAAATATACAGTAAATATATACTTAAGTAATGGCATTGACATTTGTCCATTTATCCATATCAGTAATATATTCGTCCAATCTGTAATAAGCTCCATTTTTAAAATTTTGGCTTACAAAGGACTTAAATTCATTTTCAGACATGTCTAAAACATGATCTGGTAACTAGTTGTAGCAGCTTTTTGTAGTAACAGCAGTAGCTTGTTGAGAAATGCCACCTGTAGAGTTGTATAGTAGTTGAGAAATGCAACCTGTAGAGGTGAATAGCTGGACAGCCGCACATCTGCACATATATACGACAATTTTAATCCAAGCTGAAAAGGAGATCTTCGTTCGCTTCGCTCTCGGTTGTTCAATTAATACGTGCAAAAATAAACCGACGCGACGCCTCTAGGATTGTCTATTATTATGGTATCCGACGGAGCAGTATATCCTAGATCTTTGTTTTCTGTGTCAAATGAAAGTCAAGGATAGGATTTCAGATCGTATCGAAGAAATGAAGATGGGCGCGCACCGCCTCCCCCGTCCACGCCCGCAGTTTACCGGCGCGGTGATGGAGCACCAGTTAACCTGGGTAGCTCCGATGAGAGCCCTTATCAAACCGTTATCCTACTATCAACGCCGTCGACGTAGCTTTCGCCCCGATTTCAACTATTAAAACTCTCACAACAAGCCCGCGCTCAACTATAAAGATAAATACATAAACATGGAAAATCATTACTACTTAAACACCACATTTCTATACAGTGTACAAGTAAAACTAAAGATAAGTAAAAAAACGAACATTATACAGCGAGGACAATGTGTGATGCTAAAAAGGGTACTTAGCATAATGTTGCAGTGAGTGAGCGCAGATTTTCAGTCAGACCCTTACAAAAATGAACATAGTTTAACGAATTTCTGAATTTTGATGAGCGGTTTTCATATCTAACTATAAGAGAAATTTAAAAAAAAGCTAGGATACAATAAAATTATATGGCCGATGCTTAAAATAAATAGATTGAATGCTTGCAACGTATTTTTAAATTCAGGTTACTTAGCGTATTATTTAGGAGGAGTTTGCGATGATAGTACATTACTACAGAGGCCGGGAAGTAAGGGGTTGCCGTCCGTGTACATACATAGACGGCCGAGCGTAGCGAGGCCGGATAGTTATGAGGCTGGCAACCCTTTTCACGCCGAGGTATGTATAGTGCTTTTCTCAAACATGCAATGAAACAAATAAAAAAAACTCCAAGAAATCAATCTTAAATTTTCATGTCTGAACGCCGTGATGCTGTGCCTTACATGAAGGAATGGAAATTAAAATAGACTTTCTTGCCGGCCTAGGCCTCCAATTTTGTATGAAATGCCATTACGGATCTCTCGTCTCATTCCACCCGAAACGTGACACTTCGTAGCCCGTTATGAAGAACACAACGTCAATATTTCATTGCATGTTTGAGAAAAATTACATATTTTTTTGATATAATATTAGTCGCAATAATGCTCATTTGATATATTTATTGAGTCATATAACAACACTTAATATATTTACATATGATATTATTATAATTTTCTATAATGATTATTTTTGTAATAATAACTTTAATTATAACATATTTTAAGTCTAATGCATATTTCCTGTAATGAACATATGATATAATGTTAATTTCTTCCAATGTACAGTTAAAATAATCGTATTTGGTAGACTCTAAGGCAGTCGGTGTAGGTACGACGACGAGCGAAGCAAGGAGGAGTGTTAGGTAGAACCGCGACGCTGCAGCGCGCAAGCCGAGCGAGCGAAGCGAGCGTGCCGCGGTAGCGGACGGCAAGCGCCAGAATCGAACACTTTTTTACCGCCTAATACTGATACTTTATAAGTACAATTTGCAAAGCGTAATGTTTGCTATTCTTACTTTACTTTATTGGTGTTACCAAGCTGTTGTAATAAAAACAATGTATTATACTAGGTAAGTACCTATTCAGTACTGTCAAGTGACAGTTTTGTAATAATATTATATGGTTATAACAAATAAGTGTTATATCAGACTATAGTTATACAAAATAAACATAATATACATTTTGAGATTATACCAAACGTTTATTATATACAATGAGTGATTATACTGATTATGTAATTCGAAATTATATCAAATGTTATTATATTGAATGAAATTATATCATTTATTTATCTACCCATCATTACACACCCGCCCTAAGTCTAATGGTGTCGAGACAATTGGGAAGAAGTTGGCGCAATAGTTTGAGCACTGGAGCCGGATATTACAGCCATTTGATATTTGTATCAATCAATTACAGTAGTACAATTACACAAAAATACGGTTATTATCTAAGACATCAGAAATGAGAAGGAAGCATTACACCGGGTACATTATTTACAAAGACGGGTCCAGTCTGGGTGTGTAATGATGGGCTGTAATATCCGGCTCCAGTGCTCAAAGTATTGCGCCAACTTCTTCCCAATTGTCTCGACCCCATTAGACTTAGGGCTACCATTGGATGCCGGGTGGTCGTTGGCAATCAGTGTCGAGTTGTCGCGTCCTGGCTCCACCTGGCTAGACGGATCTTTCTTCTTTCCACTACGAATGAATGTGCATTCGAACTAAAGGTGATCCATAGGCAAAATGTGTCCCTTATGGGCCTTATTGTAACATTATAAGTAGGTATTATTACCAAGGAAATAAAAATACCTTATTAGTTAGTACTCTATGTATGATAAATATGATAATCCTACGTTTGATTGTAATAATAATCGGAATACGCTATTGTTTCTAATTGGAAGGAAGTTTCTTGGTGTTTTTTGGTTATTGTTTCTAATTGGAATTGTTCTTGTAACAATCAATATTTGATTTAAAAAAAAAAGCGGCCAAGTGCTTGTGGGACCACGCACAACGAGGGTTCCGTGCCTATTAAAAAGGTCGTATCGTTACTGAAATCTTATGGCACACTTACCTCCTTTTCTTTAAGGAAGGCAGTTTTTTAGAAATATCTCAAAAACCTTTGAACCGATCTTGTTCAAAACAATTTTCGCTGAAAGAATTTAATAAGCCCTATGAGCCTGGTTTTTTCATATTTTTAAAATACACGGTTTAAAAATTAGAGGGGGGGGGGGCATAATTTTAGTGACTTTCGAGACGATTATCTCCGACTCTATTCACTTTATCAAAAAAATCGCTGAGAAACCTTATATTTATTTTGAACACGTGGGCTTGCAGAGAAAAAAAAATTTTTGACTTTCAGTTTTATGTATGGAGTGCACCCCTAAAACAATTTTTTTTAGTAATTTAGTTACAAAACTATGTAGCGGATAACAAAATACACCTATCCTCAAAATTTTATTGAAATACACCTTATAGTTTTCGAGTAAAATGCCTGTGACATACGGACGGACAGACAGACAGACAGACATGACGAATCTATAAGGGTTCCGTTTTTTGCCATTTGGCTACGGAACCCTAAAAACAGTAACAGACTTTAGCTTACTTTTGCTTTATGAATTTATGATTGAATAAGAAGATTTAGACTTCTCAATGCCTTTGTGGCCTATTTTCTGTACATTTGAGCTATGAAACATTTTACTAAATAAATACTAATTTTTTTTATTGTATTTTACGCGACCAGAGATGATTCTCAACTCCGATGTGACGTTTTCCGTTCCCATGACACTTTGATTACATCATACCCATGACAAGCCAGCCAACCTTTGTTTTCTACATAAACATCACAATCTAGCTATAGTCTGCATCATAAACATGTATATATTCTAGGTGGTTCTAAGACATAATTGACTGATTGATTGATTGATTTGTGACCGCTTTAGCCTAGTTGGTAGTGACCCTGCCTACGAAGCAAGAGGTTCTGGGTTCGAATCCCGGTAAGGGCATTTATTTGTGTGATGAGCACGAATATTTGTTCCTGAGTCATGGATGTTTTCTTTGTATTTATGTATTGTTATCGTCGTTTAGTACCTATAGTACAAGCTTTGCTTAGTTTGGGACTAGGTCGATTTGTGTAAGATTGTCCGCAAATATTTATTTATTTATATTTAGATAAGGTTGAAAAGAGTGGGAATCGGCTTGTACTGTGTCGGAGCGCTCATATATTTTTAGGCAAGCCTATAGTTATATATAGAAATCTTTCATAACTTTTTTGTTCTAGGTTGTCCATCGAATATTATCACGCGCCGCCACTGGTATAGTACATGTTTATTACGTTGACTGTAGGTACACTGTGTTAAACCTTAAATGCATAGTGTTTCCAAATGTCTACAAAGCAATAGACAGCTCACAGATTTAAAAAAAAGGCTTACGTTCTTGAACGCACCTTTATACCAAACATCAAATAGTAGTCTTGGGAAATAATAACTGGCAACACTAAAATCTGCGCACTTTTTTATTTGTTTTTCCTAGATCATACATCCAAATGAACTAAACAAAAACATTTTTTTCTAACAAAAATTAAAAAATCATGCATTTTTAACCCTTAAGTTAAGAAATACGCTAATATTTGAGTCGAATTAGAAAGTACCTGGATCTATACCGTCTTCTCGCGTATGACGGTGGACAGACGTAGGTAATCTCATTAGAAAAATAGAAACTTTATCAGTTGCTCCCCCGCCCGTCCTGTCTGTCGCAAATTAATATTGATCGCGATCGCTTGTGCGGCAGTTTGTGTCTAGTTATCGAGTGCTTTGTATAATTATGTCTTTAACGTGCTCTTATAAGGAACATGCTAGAAGGCTTAGACTAGTTTCAAGAAATAAATGATTTTATTAAATGCGACATGAAAGTATGCGTGTAGGTAAGCAATTACTTTTAGCATTTCGTCTTATTTTCTGGATGGAGCTACGGTAGCCTAGTGGTTCGATGCGGCTGCTAAGCGGCGGTCGTGGGTTCGAATCCCGGCTCGTACCAATGAGTTTTCGGAACTTATGTACGGAATATTTACCTAGCTTTTCGGTCAAGGAAAACATCGCGAGGAAACCGGTCTAATCCCAATAACGTCTAGTTTTCCCTCTGGGTTGGAAGGTCAGATGGCAGTCTCTTTCGTAAAACTAGTGCCTATGCCAAATCTTGGGTTTAGGTGTCAAAGCGGACCCCGGGCTCCTTTAGGGGCACTACCGGGAATAACGCTAGGAGGGTGATGATTTCGTCTTATTTTCGTTATCGACCCAAGTAACGATCTAAGATATTACTGAAATTTATTTTCTTATTCGAATTTCGTGGTATTGTTTTCAAAATATATGTAGATAGATAAATACCACTTAATTAAAAGTTCAGTAGCATTAGTATGAGTTTGCTTGCAGCGAGTCGCATTTACTTTAGCGACTGCGTATTAGTATTAGTATGGAGAATCTATACACCGCCCCTGGCGGTCACTCATAGAACTAAAACAATAATACCATGAGTCACTTATACGTTTACTTTAGTTGCAATCGTTAACTCGATAGTTCGTATAGTTTACTCGATAGACGCGTATACGTATACTATAAATACGCATAATATAGTCAGAACGTGACGGATGTCTTAGCCACACCGATACTACGTTGCAAATGTGTGCGTGTTCTAGACACACACAAAAACACGTACTTAATGCAATTGGTATCTTTTTTTCTCAAAATTTAGCCTTATCTCACAAGCATTTATCGTTTTAATTTCAATAGTATCGTATCGAGAATAGTATCGTAAAGTGTGTTTTCGATAGCCACTCGTGGTAGCCCTATTTTAGGTTTTCTAAAGTGAAAATATACATTTCATGCTATCTACTAGCGACATAATCTAGGACCTAGTAGGTAAGATAAAATAAAAAGTGGATCTATCAAATGTGCGTTAATAGTGCTTTTCACAACGATTTCGAAGACATCAAAAGGAATAGGTAGTTAAATTTAGAACTTTTCATATTTCGTATTAAGAAATAGGTGATCTTCTCGCCTGGTGACTTTTAACGCGAGCCCTCACTACCGTAGGTACCGTACGATTACGAGTACTAATAGGTACCTACGTTGTAGATGTATGGAATACATATAATAATAGACCAAGTATAATAATAGGTATAATAATATAATTTAGAATTGAATTATTGTTATTTCACATGCACATCGAAGTCAACGTGCACATCGTCAGGCCTGAGATAAATTTAAATGCACACGGCAAATTAAATTGTAACATAAAAAGTATTCATAAAACACTGTAGAAAAGGGTTATCAATCTAAATCATTTAAATACGAAGATGATCCGTAAACAGTGCGAGGTGTCAAATGGGGTTATAATGGCGGGTGATCTCCGATTGGCGCCGCTGCGGGACTGCGCTCGCGCCGTGTGACGCGTGACGTTTCGTGACGCGCGTTATTCCGTGACGCGTGACATTTCAATCTGTGCCTGCGCACATTCCACAGCATCTTGGTAAAGCGAATTCATTATTTATGCAATTTTCTCCTCACGTTTACATTAGTGGTTAAGTCTTGATTCAAGGAAATTGTATTAACATCGAATTTTATTCAATAGTAACTTGGATAATCAATTAATTTTCCACGAACGCATAACAACTAAAAACTATCCAGTATATAGAACCTATAAATGTAGGTCTATTCGACACTGAGCACCAAGTTTCCTATCTAGTAATTGACTTAAAAAAAAACGAGACGGTTTAAGAGTCAGCGACTTTAATGAATGAACTCTGAAGTATTAGTAGGTAAGTATACAAAAACCCTGAGCGTCCAGATGGGACATAAAAATAAATCTTAAATTATACAGTATCTAAATACTTAGATATTGTTTAATAATTATTATTATTTGTAAAAAAAACTATATGCGACAGATTCGTGCCGAGTTAAGAATTAAAATTAACCGAGTAAAGAATATTCTCGGGTCTAGTAATAAAAAATGCAAGTGCCCCGCGAATAATGAACCGAAAAGCCGGACCATTAACGACGGAACGATGAGTAATGAATAGTGCGAATTGGCGTAATGCGTGATAATGTGTGCAGGCACAGGTAATCAGCGCGTGGACGCGCCGTCGCGTCGCGCACTGCGGGCTCACCCGGGTGTAGCTTTGGACAAAAACAAGAACATAGGTACCTTTTTTATGAAAAGGCTACAACTTTTCTTGTAATTGATCAGTAATTACTATCGGCTGGGCTGCAGCATTCGGGAGGCTACGGCACATGTTTTCGTCCAATATTCCGCAGTGCCTCAAGACGAGAGTCTTTGACCAGTGTGTGTTGCCAGTGATGACGTATGGCACGGAAACGTGCTCGCTTACTATGGGCCTCATAAGAAGGCTCAAAGTCACCCAAGGGGCAATGGAGAGGGCTATGTTGGGAATTATTCTGCGTGATCGCATCAGAAATGAGGCTATCCGCAGCAGAACCAAGGTAACCGATATAGCCCTCCGAATCGCTAAACTTAAGTGGCAGTGGGCAGAGCAACCGATGGCCGTTGGGGCGGAAAGGTTCTCGAGTGGCGACCACGTACCGGAAGTCGCAGCGTGGGTAGGCCCCCCACAAGGTGAACTGATGACCTGGTAAAGGTCGCGGGAATCCGCTGGATGCGGGTGGCGCAGGACCGCGGTCATTGTGGCACTCTTTGGGGGAGGCCTATGTCCAGCAGTGGACGTCTTTCGGCTGATATGATGATGAATTACTACCTGCAGTGGGTTAGAGATATGCACAAAGTTACTCCTGTAGATTATTTGTAATTGGGCTTTCACTGGGGGCTGCAACACAGTGCAAACTAACACAGTCGCCAGGGCTTTATATTTATGAACAATAAAGATTTTTATTATTATTATTATTATATACATACATATGCAGAGAGAAAGAATATAATGGAAAAATAAAACATCTTCGTCTGTAGCCCCCGACAGGACTCGAACCTGCGATCTCTTTGTCCACTAAGATACGAGGACAGTGACGGAAGTCGCGTATCTTAAAAATATTTAATAAAATAATTTGTTTCGTTAAGAAGTATCCTGGTCGTTTTCAACTTGTTCCTTTTTAAGGGAAAACAGCTTAGCCAAATATTATCGTGATCATTTACCATCATCATCAATAAATGAAAGAAAGAAAGAAAGATACATTTATTCACCAATACACATACATACATCACTTTTATCTAGGCCTTGATCACCAAGCCTCGTCTATTTGGCTATAGTCCCCACGGTGCCGAGTCCCCAAGCCTAGTACGGGTTGAAGTCTAGAAATATATCTTCGAATTTCTATGTATGCATTCCCCCCAAGATGTTTTTCCTCAAATCAATTTAACACTTAACGGGTCATAAAGGGAAGTCTGAATTGTCAAACAAAAAAAAACATTGTTTTATTGCTGTGTCCAGACGAGGTTGCAATGGCACTACCGTGCGCTATGGCACATATAGCCTGACGAATTTGCCACGCGTAGCTAATGCTTCGCGCTCATACGACGTAAAAAAATGCTCGGAGTGAAAAAATATCCACTTTGGAGAAAAAATACACCCATGTCGTATACTATGTGCCTACTTTGTATGTAGATAGTGTTCTATACAACGTGTCCCAAAAATCATCATCAAGACTAAAATGGGTGATAGTTTCCCGTTTGCGGCTTGACATTGGTTTTTGGAACATTCCGTATATACGAGTATGTAAGTAGTTTGTGTGTTGGAGTATAGGTAAGTACTTCATACTGCTACGAATTTTCAGGATCTGTCGGAATAAGTCAAGATCTTAGTTTTCGTATTACTAGGCAGATCTTTAAAATACCCTTTAATCGTGTTATATTTTTTTCGGTTCAAAATCAGAAAAGGTAAATCAAAATCGAAAATATCGTACCTACTTAAGGCGATTCTCCCACTAGCACCGCGTCCCGCCGCGGTGCGCGGAGCGGCGGATTTTACCATCCTATGCAAGAACCTCAATTTATATAGAAAACACGCCTAGTACTTTACACTGCCGAGACGCGGCAATGCGCGTGACTCCGCGTGTAAAAAATCTGCCGCTCCGCGCACCGCGGCGGGACGTGGTGCTAGTGGGAGAACCGCCTAAGAGCAAAATAATATCACATATCCCGAGACAAATTTTTAATAAAATATTAGGTAAATATTAGGTGTAAATGTTAGGTCTTCAACACAAATCGAGCTAGCCCCATAGTACGCCAAATAAAGCGTGTTACTGTCAAATGTTACAAAATCAAACCCCGACTTACGTACGTACTTAAAAAAGCTTATAAGTATATGAAATATCATTTGATATTTTACGGTAGCTTTCTGATGAAGGAAAACATCGAGGAAACCGGTCGAAGCTCAATAACAACTACCTAGTTGGAAGTTCAAATCTTTCGTGAAACTACTGCCTACTCCAAATCTTGGAATTAGGTGCCAAAGCGGACCCTTGGATCCAAACAATCCGTCCGTAAGAAAATATCCAAGACTCGGAAGCAAATATTTTTAGTCATCTCAAAAATATGTGCTTTTACCGGGGTTGGAACTCAGGACCAGCATTGTAAGCTACTTATCCACTGGGCTAACCGAGCGACAATGTCTTTAAATTCAAAATATCTACCAACGACAGCGTTATTTTTGTTGTGATCATTAATATCTTCTTGAGTTTGATATTAAATTGAGGTTGATAATAATATTATCTGTGATGAATTACTTGTACATATAGGTAATTGTATTGTTTATAAACAGTCTGATAACGGGCGCGAGCCCGCGACGGCGGGCGCGGCGGGGGCGCCGGGGGCAATTAGGGAGCGTTTAGGACGCTTATCCGGTTAGTGGGACCTGCCTGTGTACTTAGGGTTGCCTCTATCGCTGTTACCTTTAAAACAAATCCCATAAAAAACATTCCATGTAAAAAAGAGGCCAAGTCTCGAAACTCTTCCACCGTAAAAAGTTGTGAGATATTTCGTAGTACCAATTCTCAAGCATGTTTTTTTATGGAAACGCACTTCTTTTTGTAGGTTATTGTGTTATCAATACATACAAATTATGAATGCAGTCCCATTCTTGCTTTTTAATTTTTTGTCCCATTCACTGCAAATGTAACTTACATTACAAAGTTATTTATGCAGTTGGTGTATCTAGAAAACTGGACTGAAATTGCAATTATTAATTAGTTTTCCCTTGATTTATACACTAAACACTAATTGTATTCTAAATTTGAAGCTTCTATGTCTGTTAGAAGTGCCTTTGATGATCGGTGAGTCAGTCAGTGACAAAATTAAGAAACTTTGACTAAGTAGTTATAATACTTAATAATTCTCTGCTGGTTCAAATTGAATGAAATTTGAAATAGGTATATCGTGTTTATACAATGCGTGCTTAGTTACTGAAAATTCAGGCTTCTAGGCCCATTTTTTTGATATAATAGTGTGAAACGTTACCCGTCTTTCTGACTAAATTCTACTTTGCCATTAGGTTTCATCATCGAAGTCAGGCCTTTAAAACGTTATAAAATGAACCGGAATTATAACGGTATATTCCGTTAGTGTTCGAAAATTACGTTATAACAAAACCAATATTCTCCATAACGATATAAATACCGTAACAGAATGAATAACAGAACGATATATAATAACGTTATAATATCGTTTTAAAATGCGAGCCGCGCGCTACGGCTGCGCCGTTGCCGCTCTGTGCCAATGCCAACATGCCACCACGTGGGCCGTAGCGCGACGTGCGACGTTGCCGTTACGTTGTTCTAGCTTCTAAATCTTATTAATGGTTGTTTACCTCGATCATTTGCAAATTGGTTGTGAATTGTGAATATTTGGTTGGTTGCGACGATAAATGGCGGAATAAAAATGGGACGCAGGAAACGCAACGCTGTCCACAGATTCGTGGACTTGCTCATAAATAAAAAGAAAGAGTGCCAATCTTAATAGCCCCTAGGTATACACTATTACAATATGTAAGAGGGTCAATATGTTAATTGTTATAATAATAAGTACCCAATGTTGATTAAAGCTATTCGATTCTGGGAGCATCGCAGTTCTAACCTAACCTATCCTACATTTCTGGTAACTGTTCAATTCTGTAAGTCTTACTTTAAAAAAAGTCTTGCTCTCTATACAACCTTCAAACCTTTTAAATCTCTTAGGAGATGAATAAAAAAAACGCTGAAATCGTTTTCTAATCATTAAACAAACGGTCCATAACCTAAGTAATAAATCTATTATTTTAAAAATATCTTGCTCTTCGTATAAACTTTGAACCCCCTAGAAATCCTCTTGGGGGATGAATTTCAAAAACATTGAAATATTAGTATTTTTTAGTTTTAAACAAACTGTCTACAATCGTAGTTACACTAATGTTTTACTTTAAAATTGTCTTGACCCTATACGGCCTTCGAATCCCCTTTAAATTAAACACTCTTAGGTGATGAATAAAAAAATCGACTAATCTGTTCTCTCTATTTTAAGACCAAAATTAAAAAAATCTTACTTAAAAAATTACTTTTCCCTCCATATAAACTTTGAAGCCCCATTAACGCATATAGGGGATGAATTAAAAAAAAACTCTTTTATCAGTTTTGTTGTGGTACTTTTCCAAGACGATGAAAGGATTTTTTTTTCTAATAAGTAATCGTACCACAAAGTTGCCCATCTCTAGCTCAAAAAAAATGTTTCTCATCCTAATCTTGCATAAGTATAGGGATGGAATTTTCTAAAACGTTAAAAGTACTAACTGTTTTTCTATTCTAATAAGTAATCTTTCTACAACGTTTCAAATCTCAAGCTCAAAAAAAGTGATTCTCATACAAACCTTTCATCCCTATTTAACCCCCTTAGGGGTGGAATTTTCTAAAACGCTGACAGTCCTTTTTTGTATTGTATTTAGTAATCTGTCTACAAAGTTTGAAGTTTCTAGCTCAAAAAATAAAGTTCCCTCTATACAAACTTTTCACCTCTATTTAACCGCCTTAGGGATGAAATTTTCTAAAACACAGAAAGTACTTTTTTCTATTCTAATAAGTAATCTTTCTACAAAGTTTCAAGTCTATAGTTCAAAAAATAATGTTTCCCCCATACAAACATTGCATCCCTGTCCCCTACTTAACCCCCTTAGGAGTGGAATTTTCTAAAACGCTGCAAGAACTTTTTATGCATCTTAATAAGTAATCTTCCTAGAAAGTTTCAAGTCAATAGTAAAAAAAAAAGTTTCCCTTATACAAACTTTGCACCCCTATTTAACCCCCTTAGGGATGGGATTTCCAAAAATTCCATCTTGTCCCTTCTATTTAGTCCCAGTAGTTTCGGCTGTGCGTTGATGAATTAGTCAGAAACATTTGATGCAGGCATTTAAATTATAAATAATTTACCATCTTATAACAATGCCATTAATATCTGGGGGCACGGCAGTGCCCCCGCCAAGTCGAGCGCGAAGCAAACACTGCCGTACCATCCTTTACTGGAACCATTTCGCCACATTTTCAGGCCCCTATTTGAGAACCTCTGGATAAGACCAGAATGCAGAAATTTTCGTCATCCAGTAAGCTATAATCACATACTTAAAATCCAAAATTTCAAGTCTGTAGGTCATTTAGTTCCGAAGTTAAGCGAAAGCAAAGTTTCGCATTTATGACACTCACTCACTCATGATCATCAAAATAGAACTAGTACTTCCCATAAACTCAGAGAGCTGAAATTTGGTACAGTTAGGGTTTAATGGCCACATAAAGGGAAAACTATAAAAAATTGCTATTTCAACCCAGTTTTCTAGATACACAAACTGTATACATTACTTTGTAATCCTATACAAATATATAGGATTACAAAGTTACATTTGCAGTGAATGGGAAAATTCAAAAGCAAGAATGGGCCTGCATTCATAGTTTGTATGTATGGATAACACATTACCCTACAAAAAGCAGTGAGATTCCATAAAAAACACTCCATGTAAAAAAGAGGCCAAGTCTCGAAACTCTTCCACCGTAAAAAGTTGTGAGATATTTCGTAGAGCCAAGTTTCAGGCATTCTTATTAATCTTTATTTGCTTGCTAAATATAATTTTGTGACTTGGCAATCACACAATACTACATAATTTTAGGTAAGTATGCAAAAATCTATAAATACAGTTAAGTTGTGTGATTGCCACGTTGCAGAATTTTATTTAGCAAGCAAAAACATTCCATGTAAAAAAGAGGCCAAGTCTCGAAACTCTTCCACCGTAAAAAGTTGTGAGATATTTCGTAGAGCCAAGTCTTAGGCATTCTTTAATCTTTATTTGCTTGCTAAATAAAATTCTGTAACTTGGCAATCACACAAATTTCCTGCATTAATGGATTTCTGCATACCTAAAGCTATGTAGTATTGTGTGATTGCCAAGTCACAAAATTTTATTTAGCAAGCAAATAAAGATAAAAGAATGCCGGAGACTTGGCTCTACGAAATATCTCACAACTTTTTACGGTGGAAGAGTTTCGAGACTTGACCTCTTTTTTACATGGCATGTTTTTTATGGGATGATGCATTTCCGATTAATGAGGCACAGAGTAGCTAAAGACAATCTGATTTGAAAATTATTAGTCAGGATATTCGTATCAGGCTACAACCTGCGCCGACAAGCCGAGCAAATCGAAAAATTCTCTATTTTACTATGACGTCGTGCACTCTAACAAACAACCTACGTTACGTAATCACATCGCTTACATTGCACGAGTAGGCTATACTGAATGTGAGAAAGGGGTAGCCTATAACGTTATAACATTATTATATCGGTTAAAAAAGTATCGGTTTTATATTAATTGTTTAGATTTATAACGTTATAATGGATATCGCTATACAGCGCGTCAAATATCGTTTTTGAGTATAGCGGTTTTAGGAATAATAACGTTATAAATGATAGCGCTATACGAAAATAGCGCTATTTAAAGGCCTGATCGAAGTACATCAGGGTTCCATAGCAACAATCGTTCATTGCATCCTGTTGCATATTAATTACGAACTCTGATTTTAATACATCCTGTTTAATATATTGCAACATATGAATCCTTTTTTTAAATATTACTAGTTATTCAAAAGGACGATCCAAATGAAATGATAATTTGTATACCGTTTAATCACATCCACGAAAAGTGACGAAACTGGTTACATAATAGTACCTACATTATTGCAGAAGCCGGAAAATAGCAATTCGTGGATGAGGTGATTTGATGGTTGAAGCGAAGCTAAATCCGACAGTAGATGCGAATCCATTGAATTGCCATTCCTGCCGAGGCAGATATAGTGCTTTTTTTCCAAAAATGCGAGGAAATCAAATAATAATCTTAAAACAGCGAGACCTATCAAGTTCCCATACATAAAAATTTAAACATTTTTACACAATTTAAATTATTAGGGATTAAAAGGGATTGAAATCTAAACGCATTTATTTAAGTTCGTTTTGAATTTTATTTGGAAAATATTTTTATTTCTTCATTTACAACGTCACTTCGAACAAAAACGTCACTTCGATCGCTTACTAAAAAAGTAAGCGTTTTGTCTATGACAATTCAAAAATATTAAATTCGGGAAAATTTTAAGCACACTACAAACGGGTGCAATTTGTAACACCAATGTACTTCAATAGTTGGAAAGAGGCAACCAGTCTAACTATAGTAAGTTGTTGTGACAAATTGCTAGGCCCTCAATTGTACGAGCATTTAGCTGTTTGTAGTGATTTGTCTTAGTCAAAACATATGGTTAAATGGTAAAACACGTATAAAGTAATGGAATTTCATACACTTTCCTGGCCGCTAAACCTGTAGGTACTGCATTAATGACTTTTAACTTTTTATATTTGCGCTCGTCAGTAAGCGAGGAACTTTAAGTAGTATTTTTGGTAACAGTAAGGTGAACATTTCCGAGATAAAATCTTATATCTACCTTGCATTACTAGATTAGCCGTAGAAAATTTGACGGCAATTTAAAAAAAAAACTTACTAGTAGCATCCCTAGCGCCACCCGCATGTCCAGCTCTCCACGCAGTTTAATTTTTGTCATCGGTTAATCGATGCGTGTCTCCTTCTACATTCCAAACATACCAAGTTGAACCTTAACACTTTCAAACAGAGTTTTACGCAGCAGTATTTTCCAAGTTGGTACTTATTTACCCCTTTGGGTGTGAAAAACGAGAGTTAGATAGGGGTGGCACGAGTTTTATTATTTTGGGCATCCGATCGGCAACATGGTGGCTGCGGTAATGGACGGGTGATGGATCGCGGACTCCGTCAATATACCAGGGCATGTATGCTTCAGAGGCAAGGTTATGGGAAGGGATGCATCAAGCAAAATGTCTTCTCAAGTTACAGGGTTGGAGATCGACAATATTTACCTGTAAATCAAGAAAAATAAAGGCATAATTAAAATAAAGTCAGTGTTCACTAAGCGTCTTATTCGTTGGAAGCATAGTTACGCAACTACTACAATTAACCTACCTACATCTTTACATTTAGATTTATTCGGAGACCATCTTACGTAACTTGCATTTTACAATGTACTTAAGGTGAAATGCAAACTTATGGACATTTTGTGCTTTAACCCCACTATATTGAAAAAAATATGCTTCTAACAAACAAATGTAATCAAAACCCATAGCAGCATGTCATTCATAATTTGATTAGCACTGTAAGTAGGTATTATCTGATATGAGAAGCGATTTATCCAGATGATTGCTTCGGCTAATCCTTTTAATAGACCAGGCCACAGGCGCCACTTTTTTTTCAACCCCAACAGCAATCAAATCGAACTCCCAAGTCACACCTTCCGAGAATTTAGCAATGTTATACTTGCTGCTTAACATAATAGGTTGTCCTAAGCGGATTAAAAACGTATTGTTAGGTCACATCTCAATCGCAAATCATCTTAGAGAGCAATTATTTGATTGATAAAAACGGGTTAATTACAGCATTTTCTCAGGAAGGATCATTACTTACCATGTGATGCCTATGGATGTTTATAAGGCGTATCAGTAATGAACAGACAACGTCGCCACATATATTATAACGCGGCGCTTGCCGCACTCGGCCCTCGTAACCTTTACTATCGTTCCATCAGCCTGATCCAATAACGTTCGAATATCCATAAGCCATTTATAAATCGTAAAAAACTAAACGATTAACTTAGTGCTTAGACAAGAAACTGTAGGTAATAATGCACGCAAGCGCTATCTGGGGTTGATTTCATTGCTTTTTTTTTAATTAGATGAGGCGCCTTTAATAAACGTTTTACTAAATCGCCATGAAATTAGACAGGGTTGCTATAAAGCTTAAGTAGCTTTAGAGACCCAAATTAGACACACATGTATTAACACTACTCGAACCGTGAACTGTGCCATATAGTTGCATTGTATTTTGATATGCGTTTTAAGGGGAGTATAGTATAGTGCTATCAAATGTCGGTCTTTATGGCGCTACATGCTCATGAGCCGGCAAAAACCTTATTCTTCAATATTTGGTTATTAATCTGAACATTTGATTTGTTGTTGGACACTAAATATTAATGGTCGTATACATCAACGTTCAAAAAACCTATTTTAGCTAAACTTTCGGTGAAAATTCGTTTGGTCTTTATCTGTCACATTGACGATTGTCTTCCTAAGAAAGGGACAAAACACAGTTTATTAATAAGAGGCATTTTAAGTTTTATGAATAAGGTGTTAAGGGGGTGTATGTTAAAATCATTCTGGAATAGAAACTGTTTTCAACTTAAAAAAATTGACTACATCGAATAGTAAATAGACATTTAATTTGTTTGTGTTTGTAATTTTTATTTGATTTGTCCACAACCCTCAATAACGTCATCCATCTCACTCTCGTATTGTTTATGGCATAAATTTCACAGCTATCGTCAACCCTAATGGAGTGGACCTTCTATACCTTATTAGTACCTACTACGATTCTGAAGCGCTGGTCACCTGTGGTGTCAAAGAGCCGTTTTGAACCTCCTTAAAAAGTGGCCGTGTTTCGAGGCCGAATGCCATAAAATGGTATTGAGAGCCTTGGCCGCCGTAGGGCATTAATGTTCTATATTAACCACTGACAATGTAATCATTGTAGACTGGCTCATGCACTAATAATCTTCATTTGATAAAGAATAACCGCTATATTGCAGTCCGATTAAGCTATCGGGTTTCACTTACCCTAGGTTGATTAGAAAGAGGGCGTGTTATAGACGCTTAAGGAGGAACAGTTTAACATCTAATACAAGAGTGTCTGACACGGGTTCCCGGTTATCGCTGTAAAGAAGACGTTTAATCGGGTAATAGCCGGTGTAATGAGCATCCCTGTAGCGACGCGAGGCGCGGGCGCCGATACCATCGCCCGGGCGGTGATGGCGGATAACATACGCATCATCGACTCATTAGCTGAGCATTTATGTCTTCAACTTATCATCGATATTATAGAGGTCTACTCGGCCGTCTCCGATCGATCACATTTGAATCTGCTTGGTGTGCTGAGGCCGAGTAACGTATAACGAGCGTAGCAGCATATCAAAATGTGGCTGAAATGTGAACTCAAATGTTAGGCCCAAAACGCTAAATAACTTACAAAGATAGATACCGTTAGATTTAAACGTGTTCCTAATCAGTAAATTCAATGGACCTAGCATACTTGACAGCTAGGTGTAAAATATGTGAAAACTTATTCTAAACTAGCTTTTGCCAGCGACTTCGTCTGTGTGGAACTCGTTTATATCGTAACTCCATAAAAACTTTTTCCCCCCTTTTCACCCCCATAGGTACATATTTTGGAATAAAATATTTTTTGGCCTTCCCCGGAATACAAAGTCTCTATACTAAATTTCATGTCAATCGGTTCAGCGGTTTTGAAAAGGTAACGGACAGATAGAGTTACTCTTGCATTTATAATATAAGTATTGATTCTATGTATAATACGAAAAGGGTCATAGTCTGAGTTAAATGATTTTTATTGGCTTACTCCAAAATCCTTTTTTTACAAAAGTAGACTCCGCCGCAAGCTTGGTTCCTGTGACCCACCTGACCATAATGCATTATAGGGTTTTTTCAGTAGGTATTATTTTGCTTATCAAACGGCCGTCAGGTTACCTTTTCTTCTAAACCATAGGGCCATTAACCCTTGGCATGCCTGGTAGGGTCTGACAGACCCGGGCTGTTAAAAATCCGTCGTTATTTTTTGAAATTTTAAATTTACCGCGTCGCGTTTCTGAGTAGCTTCGCGTCATGAACTACCCGACGTTTTGACGCTGCTCCCGCAGTCGGCCGCGAGCACCCTTTCGATTTGGACGTGCGTAAAGTGCTCGCGGGCCTGAGAAACCCGACCAGGCATACGGCGTAACATTTTATCGCTAAGTATATTTACGTTATTTTTCGTATATATTTTATATACATACGAGTATATATTTTATAGATAGTCACAATGATATATCAGTGCCTTAAATAAACCTAAGACTGACGTTGATCTTAGGTATAAGTTTAATTTTTATGTTTTTTGACATGAGAGTCTATTTTTGTTGATGGAAATATCAAATGTTTTTATTTATGTAATAAGTTCTTATGGAGTTTCTTGGATTAAGACTTGTATTTATTTCTAGTAAAAATAATGTACAAAATAACCAAAAACACACAAACCAACAAGTTAAAAAAACAATTCATATGTATTTTTTTTTTTACATTTACGAGTTTGTCAGACCCACCAGGCATACAGTGTGACTTTCGTTCACCAGGCATGCCAAGGGTTATGGGACTCATAATTTACATGTACAAAAAATAAAACTACGTCAACAAATGTTGCATCTTCCAAATAGCGATAAAAAATCGTCTTTTTTACCCCCTTTTACAAATCATTCTTTATCTCTGAAACTACAACCAGAACTACCATATAGGTAGGTATCTATACCCGTGGAACGTAACATATAGTATATGTTCCTAATACATATTATTTTACTCTTTGCTGTATGTATTCTTAAGCATACCTGGCCGCGGCGGTCAATAGTAGACTTGTCATAAGCGGTGAAATTTACTATTGACCGCCACCGCCGGCCGCGCCAGTGTGATTTACGCCTATATTTCCTTTTCTTGTACCTATTTATTCCTTCACTCCTGTATATAAATGACATCCTTGTAGATATTTAAAGCCTTACATAAAATGTTGTCTTTAAAAATATCAAACTTTAACGAATATTACAGGTACTACCGTTTCCTGGCCCTTGTCTTCCAAAATTTTCGATTTATCTGTATTTTCTTTTAATCTCGTTCCTCGTACTTAGGACGAAAGATGGCGCTTTCGTCCTAAGAACGATGCCTTAAAAAAAATCACAAATTCGTGTTACATTGTTCGAATTTGCTGATACATTTATTGAAAATACGAAATTTGCGCATATAAGTTCATATCAGAAACGATTCTTTATTATGCTTTATCATTTGGTATACGTTTTGTGAAGATCTATCGTAGACCGAATCGAAATTATTAATAGGTAAAAGACAAAGCAGTTCCGCCATTTTTACGTCAATGACAGTTGACAGCCATGACGGCGATTTCCTTGAAGAAAACGAAATTAAAAATTCAATCAGGTCAAATGTTTCGAACAATTTATTAACTGTCGAAGTCGGATAAAAACTATCCTAAGCGGAAGCCAGAATAATAATCTACAAATAAATGTTTCATGTTCTCCCGTTCATGGGAAGATGACATCCTTCGTGACAGAACAATGTTTGAAATGATTCTGGCTGATTCTTTTTGAATTCAGAGATTTATTATACGAGCAAGTGTAGATTATCATTCAAACAATATTATTATGCTAACTCTGTGAGCTGTAGAACGCCTTCAATAACTTCTGTGAGCTGTAGATTTTTTTTTAAAGTGAATTGACTAAAATACATTTCTATATACTTAAATAACGGACCTGCTCACAAAATTTCACGAGAATGGGTTGAGAAATGCGACCTGGGGACCGATTTTTGACTTTCGAGCGCTCGACTCTTTCTCTCGAAAACTGTCGAAAATTATGAAATGCTATTTTGAAATAGCGATAGAAAATTTAAAAAAACCGGCCAAGTGCGAGTCGGACTCGCGCACGAAGGGTTCCGTACCATTATATATAATAATAAGTTACAATAGAATTTGTACGAAACTATTACTTCTTGAAGTACATTTTATAAGTTGGTCGACTATTACTCGTAAACGTGTAAAGCCTACTTAGCTGTGATAGTTTTCCTTTTAACTTCGTTATATGTACTACTACCATAAATTTTTTCACATATCCCAAAACAACCATTTAGCTAGCAGGAGGTGGGGACAGTGGAGTCTAACAAAAATTAGCACTTTAAGGCTTAATATTTCACAAACGGATCGTTTAATCGAAAAATTGTTTTCACAAACCCCCAATATTTTTAAAAGACCTATCCAACGACACCCCACACTATGGGGTAGACGACAATAAAAAAAATCATCCCCACTTTACATGTAGGGGAGGTACCCTAAAAAAAATGTTTTTCAAGATTTTATTTTACCACTTTGTCGGCATGACTAATATGTATATTCATGCCAAGTTACAGCTTTCTAGTACCAAGAGCCTCTTGAGCTAAGCTGCGGACGGACGGACGGACGGACGGACGGACGGCCGGACGGACATAGCGAAACTATAAGGGTTCCGTTTTTGCCATTCTGGCTCCGGAACCCTAAAAACGAGTGGTATTGACCACTCGTATTAAATTATATTGGTAGAATTAATTAGTAGTGGTGCCTGCCATTTTGACACTACAAACGTTTTTACTTTTATTTGATTTTCGAGCGTTCGAAAGTCAAAAATCGGTCCCCTGGACTTCTGGACATTCAAACGATTTTTGGCCCAAGTTAAAGCATAGACTTGGTTCGCTTGCTCGCTTGTTCGATTACATTTTGATGGAGACCCCAACAACCACAGAAATATGTACCTACTAGTACACAAAAATACTTCTGAACAAGATGACTGTGGGTATCAATACTAACGATTATAATTAAAATAAGTACTTAGTACTTATTAGATAGGGTATTTTTTTTTCCTTTTCGCCATACGCACGTTCATACCTAGATACATTAACTCGTACCCCAGAGGACATGAAATTAATGCAATTGTATTAGGTCACTTAATGCTTAGCGCAAATGCGTGCCTAAACAAACAATGGGTTACGGATGAATATCTAAATAGTGAAAAGGTGAAACATATCGTAGTCGACTGTACACTAATTTAACACCGTGGCTCTCTTCTCTTATACGAAACAAACGAATTGGGACTAAGGTAATTCGAGTAATTCGACATTGTGCATTCGGGCGCTGTTTGCACTGAGATCGACGCCGGGTCAGCGGCGCTACCACGAACTTCGAAAGTCGAAGTTCGTAATACATGCATCCCTGTTACTCGAGTTAGGGAGTGCGATAGAGATGGAAATACCCGAAAATCGACTTTCGAAGTTCGTGGTAGCGCCGCAGGCCTTCGACTCCGTACAAAAACACGGTTGTTCACGCGCCCTATATGGCCTGCATCGTGTCGCCCGCGAGAACTAACGAGTTCGACTCCTTGACAAATTAACCGTTTTTCTGTGACTGGCTGAGTTTCGTATTAAGAAAAAGACCGGGTTGCACTCCGGGAGTGCCGGCAGAAGTGAAAAATCAATGACACTGTAACAGTTTTTCGATCAGCAGATCTTACGAATTTTCAATCTGTCGAATCTTACGGTCACGTGGCATCTTACGGTCACGTGACATCTTACGGTCACGTGACCTGTGGCGAGTTTGCACAGCGCCGCTAAATTTCACTTCAAAAATGATTTCGCGTTTTACTCGTTTTTGGAAATGTAAAGCGAGAACTAAATGTATTACTTATCGTTTTTTTTTGGTATTAGTAGGCATAACTTACGGGTGGCGCAGGACTGCTCATTGTGGCACTCTTTGGGGGAGCCCAGCAGTGGACGTCTTTCGGCTGATGATGATGAGGTAGGTATAACTTGATTATATTATCACATAAATATATTATACCTACCGACATAAAACGCATATACAATAGGCACTCTTGCATAATAAGTCCTCTTATAAATAAATACCTACTGTCACTTCGTTTTGTGCCATTGAGATGGAATAACAGGGAGGAACGTGGCAACTAGGTACTTAGACCTTGTACCCCTAAAGTTTTAAATACTTACCATTTACAATGGTCTTAAAAAGTATTTAATTTGGGTGGGTTGCACCAAACTGTCTGTAATCGTAAGCGGGGTTCGTTAAAATCTGATTGTATATGTAATCTGAAAGTTTGTCAAGTTTGTATAGAAGGACAGCTGCCGGTGCCATATTTAACGTTGACCCGTCTGTCTGTGATCGTCAGTTGGTGCAAACCGCCCTTAGTTATTGTTAACTATCTACTGAAAAAACAAGTAGGTAACGCTAATATTACTATGGAAAAAAGATTTTCTATAGGTAAATTGATACCTACCACATCAGTACCTTATACCTAATGCAGGGAATGTCGTTTTAAAACAATATATTAATATTTAAAAAATCTACCTACAAGTATAGTAATTATTCATCGTATTATTTTATTAACTAGAGCGTATTTATTATTCACGTACACGTAAAAACGTTGCTATCTAGGTATTATTTACATATACTAAACAGGACTTAATCGCGTATAATTAACTTATTTTATTTACCTCACTGAGGTCTCCCGACGTTTCGGATGTGTTGCAACATCCATGGTCACGGGACAACTGGCTTGAGCGGGTATCAACTTCTTCTGGCGGCGCGGGTTTTCCGAACTACCCGCATTTGGTCTTTATTAACCACTTGTACACTAGGGTTGTCACCCGGCCGACACACAACACTAATAATATCCGGTGATATAATAAGGTGGAATTATTAGATATAGAGTAATTTAAGTTATATTTATATTAGGTATCAACTTGCGATGGTTTAACTCCCTTTGTGTAGGTAGGTACCTACAGTTTTTTTAAAAGGTGCAAATGCACTCTCGATCCTCGATCACACGAGATCTGAGCACATTTTCGAGATTCTTGTTGGCTGGAGATCTCGTCTTGTGAAGTCAGTCGTGATCTCGAATATATCGGTCGAGAGCACAACATCGAGACGAGTCCCTATTTCGGTATTATAGATTCGAGACCTAGAAAGATATTTCAATAGGTACTTAAGGGGCTCCTAGCTCCCAATGACCTTCGTAGATCTGTAAATGTCAGTTTTTCGTGTTTTTTATGGCGTAGGTATATTATTAACATCAACGAGGTTTACCGAAATAGTATCCCATATTTATTTCAAAACTCACAGTTTTCGAGATACTGGCACCAAACTGGCAATTTCAGGCCAAATAACCAGTTTTTTGCACGTAACTTTTGTAAAAATGAGTATAAATTAAAAATCTCTCCCTGGATAAGTAGGTAACAGTGAAATTGACGAATTATCGAGATTCAAGTCTGGTAAACATTAACAGTTACAAAGATGAATTAGGGTTATTTAATAATATTTTTGTTGTTTGCATTATTACTATACAATTTTACTGTCCTTATGTGACAATATATTTTGTTTATGGTTCATGGAGAACATCCACCCTATATACCTAATAGAATTTGATTGTTGATAAGTAGGTATTATTCAAGATCTCGACATTCTGACTGACGAGATCTCAAATCGCTAAATTTCAACCTCAGATTTTTACGCCAGAGGGGTAATCACGTCACGTTCCGTTCCTACCTACCTACTGACAACTCAACTTTCATTTTTCCATACTAAAAGTGACGTTTAGATCTACCTGACACGCGTACAATGCGTTACGTGATCGACCTGCAGATCTCGAATTACCAATCTCGATTCGAATTTGCATTCCCTAGGTGTACTTACATTTATATACCGACCTACCTACTCGTAGGTAGGTATTGTACTTTTTTGACAGTTGCCTTATTTAGTTGTTGTAAATATTTAAGTCGATCACAAAATATTTACTCATTAATGTAGGTAGGTGGGTATAGTGTTATGACATTTGAGAGTATTTTTTATAGCGGGCAGGCTTAGTAACTTTAAGGTTGTTAATTTCTCCTGTCAGTGCCACGACAATAATTCAGTGGTTTGACAATTACTACCTATGAGTTTATAAGTATAAGTAAGTATGTAATTAAATTAAGGACAACGCACACCTTCAAGCTATAAAGAAATAGAGATATATTTTGTATTTAAACGATATTCACTAAGGTGTCTCCCAACCCCCTTAGAGTAGGTACCTATTAGACTACCTTCTAAATATGTTTATATTAATACAAAACACTCTGTAAATACCTAAACTTCAGGGCACTCCAGTGCCTAACTATGAAACGCACCGGATTTGGCGCCAATTTTGAGTTTTTGGATATAAATTAACATTTATTGGAATGCGGTTAGGTCACGGCTGGGATACCTACCTAGGTACATATGTTTGATTTTTTAGGTTTTTATAAGTAGCTAGATGGAGCTTGTGGGTAGATTTGGACTTTTTCAATCCTAGTTTAAAAGTAAAGGGCCTAAGCACTCACAAATTCGTGGGACTAGGGACACACGTGGTTATATGAGATAAGACTGGTGATGTAAGTGATGTATTAACTGATAATTAAACTGCTGTTTACAGCAGCAGTTTGCTTGTTGTTTCTAACCCCTCTAGGGAAAAGTTGAATGGTTTGAGGTTTGAAGGCAGATATTAATTAGGTATAGCTACATTTGTAATTTTTGATTAGCTGCCACATACATGGTTTGTACCGAGGCAAGTAGGTACTTACCTATTGAGCCGTAATGTGATTTTTACATATCTAGACGTTATCTCGGGAGTTGTCATAACGAGTGCAGAACAATAGCTAGGCGCGGCGGTGGATGCGCGTGCGCAGCGATAGGCGCACGGGCGGGGCGGAGGGCGTGGCCGCGCCGCCATTGGCCCGCATGCAAATGCGCCGCCCGCGCAATCACTGCGCCATCGCGCGCACCATTGTTCGCCGCAAAAACGCGCGTTGCGAGCCCGCTCGTTTGTCGGAGCGTGTTCGTGCAAAAACTACGGAATGCGCATAACAAGAAATCAGAGAAAAAATGGCGGCTGCGGTTTTTCACCCGCGATTTATATCCCGCGGGCGACGTCGCGAGCCCTGTCGCCGCGCGCGCAAAAACTAGACCCGCACCCGAGCACCCGCGCACGCTAAATTGCGCCCGCAGTATGCGAACAGTCAATTGGCGACGAGGCCATTACTTTAAAATCACATTTACATTGAATGCGCGAGCGACGTCCGACGACCCGATGCGATGCACAATTAAAATAAGGCAATAAATTAACAGGTATAAGTAGGTAGATAGGTACCTACGCGCGGTGTTATGCGAGAATCTCAATTGATTTCCGAAAAGCACGAACCACGATCGCCACCAACGTAGGTATGTCTACGCACTTACAACTCAACACATCCAGTAAGTAGTTCTGATGCTGAGGCGACGAACCGAACCCAGGCATAAGTAGTTGCTTTATTAGGCACTGACCTGATAGAGGTATAACAATAAAATACGAGTTGCCTTGAACATTTCAAAAAGTCTAATGGGTCTGATTTGGCTTTACAGATGGGTTTTTGAAAATGACTAATTTACACAATCAATTGAAGCAATGGGTCAACAACTATTTCGAGGTTTAATAGACATTAGAAATTCTAATTATCCCTCGCATCGTTCCAATTAGCATCCGAGCAATTAGTCAAGTTGTCTAAGACGTATATGTAAATATAACGTGTTGAGATAAAATCCTGTAGAATCTTGAATTCCCAGTATTGCGCACCTTATGTCTGCACACGAAGGTTTCAATCGGTAGCAGACGAGCAGTCTCATTACAGTCACCTGGTCGCATTAGAGCAGAGTAGCATTCATTACGGGGTAAAAACTGGTCGTGCATGTGAATGAGTGGTCGGCGGCGACCGCCGGCCGACGGGTGACTCGCCCAATTTACAATAAAACGCGCGGAACGTCCGGCGGCGCAAAAACCGCCCGCGCCCGCGCATATGAATGGGAGGGCTTTTTGCGCAGAGCCTTACTCTGTCGCTCACATAATCACTGCAGCAACGGGCACGTCACGATTCGTGATGGTCAGTTGTAATCTATTCTATGAACTGTCAATAGATTTCACTGCCAAAGACAACTAGATTAGGTATTCAATTGACAAATTTTAAACCAAAAATGCTACTTACTTACAAAGTGACCTACAGTTAGGTACATTAAGTTCTAAGCCTCTGGCGTCTGGCGACATCGTCTCTCACAGACTGGCGTGGCCTGCGTTGACGGCCGGGAACATACAAAAAATGCGAAGAGACATTTGTCCGAAAGCATCATTATTCCGAAAATTCAAAATTCCGAACTCCATTTACTAAATATATAGATAAATAGGTTAGGTTAGGTCAGTATATTACCTATATCATGAAAGAACAAAAAAAATCAGTATGGTTTTCGGAATTAGGTATGCAATTTTGAAAAAATGCTTTCGGACAAATGACTGACGAGTTATGTAGTGTACCCGTGGCGGTTAGTTGTATACCTACCTACTATGATAATCCTATCAATGATTCAGACACACGCGGCCTCGATTATCATAGAAGTGTACCTAGAACTACACAGAGGTACACAGTGGTGGCCCTGTGCCAGTCCGTGAGAGGCATTATTAGCAAAAAAATCTCGGGTTGCGATTTGGTTACAGCAGCATTAAGAATGCCATTCGGGACTCGGGTTTATATTTCTCTCTGGGACACCTTATTCCAAAATAAACGGCTAACTAAACTAAACATTTACATAGAAGATGACGGGAAGATGTCATGAAAAGCGTCATTGTAGCTGCCATGCTCTGATTATGTAACCGCGGCGAGTTTTTGCGCGACACAATGTCCGCCGCCCGCGCACCGCGTCGCAGGCGCATGGAAAATGCAACAGATTATCTCAGCGACCACTGGCGCTCATTAAAATAACCGGCGGACTGACGTACCCGGGAATGTGCTGGCACTTGTTCAATGGATAGATAAGAACATGTTGAACAGAGAAAGGTTTTTCCTAGCACATCCGGTGGAAAATTTGCTGTAGGTACCTACACACAGTCAACACGTTTAATTAAATATTTGTTTCGACGTAGACTTTAGAGTAGACCATTACTTAATAGTTATATTATGTACATCCACCTGTTCTTTAACTCCTACTCCTTCCTTAATAGGAAAACAAAACGTAAATATTGACTAAATTACCTACATGTCCAAGAAATCCACGGATTCTATGCGAATTGCGATCCCTCATTCCAATGCAATAGCTAATAATTCTAAATTAAATAAACCCAACATCATAAAAAAAAACACGTTCTTTGAACCAGATTTTACATAACATAACAGTAGAAGTATATTTTAGTTAGAATCAGAGAGATTATTCAGAACAGAAATTCGTGTTAAATAAGTTTAAGAGGGAAGAATAAGCTTTGCAGCTGCTATAGCAGCTCGCGACTGACAATAGGTACAGCTGCTATAGCAGCTCGCGACTGACAATAGGTGCAGCTGCTATAGCAGCTCGCGACTGACAATAGGTACTTTTCTATACATTTCTATTTCGGGAGAAAACGGTTTCCACCAACTAAGTCCAAATCACTTTGATTTTGATGTCGATCGCTTCAGCATAATATATTCTAAGTTTATAGGTTTCGCTTTAATAAAAAAATAAGATTTGAAATCCCTCTAAGTTTGAATTTATTGCAAATTTTTGAAAAAAGAAAAACCTAAAAAGTTAGTCTTTCATTGTGTCAATAACGTATTAAAAAATCAATGAGGTTGGAAAATATTTAGAAGTGGAAAAACATTTCATCTTTTTGTATGGACGAGTAAGTAGTATCCATCCCTTTATGAATACTTCCTATTAATTTTGATATAACACTTATTAGGTACCGTTATCTACAACGTTCCATCAGTTTGCGAGTTTTTTTAATAATTATGCAGGCAACATACCTAGGTATAGGAAAATATAAATCTTTACGGATGTTTTTCTAATTCGAACCAACTGGGCTCAAGATGTAATTCGATCTGATTCTTATAATATTTTAATCGTACCTACCTGACGCAGTAGGTAATCGCAATATCTTCCACATCGACAGGTGCAGTCCAATTGTAATTGTAATTCGGTTTCCATTACATTACACCTAAACGGTCTAATCTTGTGCACGAGCATGAGTTGTGTGCAGATGCCATCGCACGTTAATTGTTTCCTTCTCCGGGCTTATTCTGGTTACCACCCTCCCAATCACAAACACCAAAACACCATTTCCAATCACTATAATTTCTAGTAGGTATCCCAACTATGTAACGACATGATTTACGTAGTTTTAAATTCAAAATAATATGAAAAACTGTTGCAGTGGAAGGCGCGTTGCCCAACGAAAGTTTTCGTTGGGCAACCCGGAACGAAAAAGTTATGAAAGAGTTTAGAGTATGTAGGTATAGTATATACCTAACTATAGGCCTAAGAAATTTCAGGCAAGCCGGTGGATTAGGCTTATGGGCGCTCCGCCACTGGTCTGTTGTAAAATCAAGTAGGTATTGAACGAACATATTTTGTTCCTAATTTTACTTATTTTTAACACCACATATCGGTGGCAAACGTAGCTACGGTAGCGTTGTGGTTCAGGCATGCGGCTGTCAAGCGGCGGTCGTGGGTTCGAATCCTGGCTCGTACCAATGAGTTTTTCTGTACGGAATATATTTACCGTTAGCTTTTCGGTGAAGGAAAACATCGTGAGGAAACCGGTCTAATCCCAATAAGGTCTAGTTTTTCCTCTGGGTTGGAAGGTCAGATGGCAGTCGCTTTCGTAAAACTAGTGCCTTAGCCAAATCTTGGGGTTAGGTGTCAAAGCGGACCCCGAGCTAGCTCCTTTAGGGGCACAACCGGGAGTAACGCTAGGAGGATGATGATCGGTGGCAAACGTGCGTAAGCGGTCACCGTATAGCCTATGGACACTTGCAACTTCATAATGGGTGTCACATGAATACCTATTACCGACCATTTCTTTAACCAGAGAGTTCGAGGGAGAGAATTTCTCTAAAACCGTGCGCGCCGTACGCGACGCTTTAGGTTTCGCTTCATAACCCCATCGACAAGTAGGTATGTAGGTCTGTTTTCCAGGATGGGGCACGGCCTTTCCCGGCAAGTTCTTTTTTAGTAAATTTTGAGTTCCAAGACCCCAGGATGCTGGGCTACTGACTCAAAATTCACTGGGCACCAGACCCTTGTGGCATGGGCACCCGGCTCCCCCTATATACGCTTATAGGAATAGTTGACGACGGGTGTCCCTGTAAATTTGTCCAAAATTTATCCCTGGCACTATTCAAAATAAAAAATAAACACAATTCTTTTTAAATGTTGTTCTGCGCTCATCTAAAGTGAGCTACGGAACGATGTGTTCCTATTGGCAGTAGTCTATGCGCAGAATAAGGGTCGCGGCGCGCTCGTAAGTCAGGAGCGTGCCCCGATAACATCGCGCGCATCCCAGACTCGGAGACTTATGACGGAAGGAGGATCCACCAGCCACGGAAGGCCATATTTTGGGTTACCGTGGAATTTTACAGATGATAAGGGCTTGTAAAATATGTAACGTCTATTCTTAAGTGCTCTTAAAGGTATAAGGGTGTCAGCTTAAAGGTAGTTAGCTACGTACTACAAGTAAGGTACCTACTCAGGGCTGTTATTCGGAACGCGCTAATGTGCCTCACCTCACCTGTCGCGCCTAACAGAACTAGACCTCTGATTACGTTTAGTTACTTACGAAGGGCGGTGTCAAGATATATAATAATTAATAATATATGTGTGAATGGTGAGATGAGGATAAAACAAGTTACGGAATAGCGGAGCAGCACTGCAGAGCTGCTATTGACTGTATTTTGAGTGTAGGTACTGAAATAAAAAAAGTTGTCGTTTTTTAACTCAATTATTATCCCCGTACATCACACACTGCAGAATCAGATTTGTTTGACTAATTACTCTAGATTCAGTTCAGTGTGAGTTTTCTTTCTCAGAAACGAGTAGAGGTACTAAGTTTAAATTAATATCAAACTCAATGAAAAAATTAAACTTCTATGTCAACGCAAACAAAAAATATGGTGACATATGCTGTACGTATAGTTCCCGTTGACTTTGAATAATTATATATATTTGGAAAAAATAAAAAGTCTTACTAAATCCAAAATCTACAAACTTGTCACACCCCAAAAAATATGTTTACATTACAACTTATTTGTAGTTTATAAACCTGGGGGCCTAAATGGTTACCATTTGATCAATTATCGTTGTGGATATAAGACATCCGTCACTCTCGCACTCGCACACTTGTCAGAGAGTAGGTAACAGTAACGAAATGTCAACCATGCTACGCCCGCGACCTCTTAGGTACCTACTAAGTACGGGGACCAAAGTTTTCAAACGGCAATGTTAAGTTAGTCCCTTAATGAAGTGGGATAAATCTGCGAGACTCGATTTCTACCAACTATTTATATACTTACCGACAATTTATACTTAACTCTCCTTGGTCCGACTCGCACTTGACCGGTTTTATTTCAAATATAGCCTGGTTATCATTTCAACTCCGCTGGGTGGTAAATATAATTTGATCTCGGATTTAGGACAATTGGTATGCATCCTCCTCATTTGTAGCATTTATTCAACATCTGTGTTCAAAATATGATAACACCGAAGCAGTTGCACCTGTCGAAATAAGTCGCAGAACAAAATCGTTAAATGATTAATTTAATTTGGAGTAAAAACTCAGAGAGCCAAGTTGTGTTGATGACTGTTGCTCTGAAGCGTAATCCGTATTGGCAGGCGGGTCGTGACCGCGCCGGCGCGTCGTGCGCGGGAGCGATCTGCGCGATACGACGCGCCCTTATTGATTTATGCACCTTGCGCAGCCCGAATTGAACGCCAGCATATTAGAAACTTATACTTACCTCGATACAAGACGTAACAACAATGTAATTTCACGAACGAAGATGATAAAGGAACTGTTTTACTCGAAATTATGTAGGTACTTGACAGTCCCCGGGTATTAGATAGTAGTAAATTATGTAGGTACTTGACAGTCCCCGGGTATTAGATAGTAGTAAATGATGTAGGTACTTGACAGTCCCCGGGTATTAGATAGTAGTAAATTATGTAGGTACTTGACAGTCCCCGGGTATTAGATAGTAGTAAATTATGTAGGTACTTGACAGTCCCCGGGTATTAGATAGTAGTAAATGATGTAGGTACTTGACTAACCCCGGGTATTAGATAGAAGTAAATTATGTAGGTACTTGACAGTCCCCGGGTATTAGATAGTAGTAAATTATGTAGGTACTTGACAGTCCCCGGGTATTAGATAGTAGTAAATGATGTAGGTACTTGACAGTCCCCGGGTATTAGATAGTAGTAAATTATGGTAATGATGTTACCGTTGCAGTGATAAAACAGTAATGTTCATTATAATAATTGGAATGTAGATTTAGCTTGAACTCTTTATATAGTAGGTACCTATTATAATAAATTGTAATATAGTTAATCTCTCATGAAAAAGCTTAATCTGATTATTGTATATTGTATCCCGTAGTAGTTATTATAATAAAGATTTATAGGTATTCAATGTAACTAAACAAACTCGGGCTTTATATGGTAAAAATAACACATGTTTTATGCGTATAAACCGGAAGATCGATTTATGCGGTATGTATTCACGGAAAACGGGAAAAAACCTAATAATTACGGTTTTATATTTATATGCGTCAACTGTGTGATCGGTACTTATAAAACTCCTTTAATATATCGTTTGCCTATTTTACATTATTTTATTTAACTTGCAATGTATGCAACTATGTTTGTTCGGGTGGAATCTTGCAACTCAATTTTGAAGCGGATATCTTCACTTCCACCGATTGAGCTGAAATTTTGGGTTTAAGTACAGTTTGGATGACAATTCAATATTGTACCATCGAGCTGATCTGATGGTGGCCAAAGATAAGAAAGTTTTGAATTTATAGCAATAACTTTACTACATATGTAAATGTTGAGACCAGAAAGGTTCCAATCATAAGTACGATTTTTCATTTCAAGGCACAGTGGACTTCAAAGAGATCGATACGGCCCAAGTTACAATTAGATATGTATACGAGACCTTAATGTTAAGGCAATAGAATCGTTTACTAAACATAAAATTAAATATTCTGCGTATTTAGCAGCCCTTTTAGCTGTCCGCGGATTATCCTCGGTTTACGGGACATTTATATAGTAGACACATGTCCCGTAATACTATCTACCCTGTATAAGACCGACAACTTGAATCAAAGACATCATCCTAGGATGGGCTATGCGAGTGTAAGGGACCAGCACTGGTCTCTAGCTGTCTAACAAACGCACTTAGATAAGATTCTTCTGGAGTAGCAAGCGTTTATAGGGTACGGTGTCTGCTCACCATCAGGCAGGTCTTACGCTTGTTTGCAGCCGTCGTAGTATAAAAAAGGGCGTTGCCTACAGCGAGACGAACTCTACTCCTTCTTGATGGATTGGCTAGACACCTAGCTAGCTAGCGCTAGACCGAGATCGGAGTAAACATTGGGAGGGTGCCTTTGCTCAGCAGTAGATACAAGACAGACAAAGGATTAGAGGAACGATGGCCTGAGTCTAGCCATACGAGGGGCGTCTGAAAAGTTCTAAGCCTAAGATAGAAAAAAACAATTTACAAAAATGAACTCGTGTTTATTTTTCAATATAGTCTCCTCCTAAATCAATGCATTTTTTACATTTTTTATACAGTGCTTTTAGGCCATTAAAAAAATAATCTTTATTTTGCCCTTCAAAATGCTCCTGTACAGCCGCCTTCATCTCTTCGTCACTTCTAAATCGCTTTCCCCTCAACTCTTTCTTCAAATTATTGAATAGAAAATAATCGCTTGGGGCTAGATCTGGGCTGTAGGGTGGGTGGTCAATTTCCTCAAAACCAACTTCCTTCAGAGCACGCCTCGCAACATTAGCGGTGTGAACGGGTGCGTTGTCTTGCAAAAACAAAATGCCTTTCCTTAGTTTACCCCGCCTTTTCTCAACTATGGCTTGTCGCACCTGTCTTATTAGATTTGCATAATAAGTTCCGTTTATCGTAGAGCCTTTTTCTAAATAATCGATTAAAAGAATGCCATCACAGTCCCAAAATACCGTAGCCATTAACTTAGAGGCCGACTTTTGCACTTTAAATTTCTTCGGCGGCCTTTCACCCTTTTCAATCCACTGCATCGACTCAGACTTACACTCCGGATCATACTGTCTGATCCATGTTTCATCAACAGTTACTATTCGGGAACAAACTTCATCTAAATCATCTTCGCACAATTCTAAAAACGCCCGAGAAGTTTCCACACGACGTACTTTATCGAAGGCCGTTAGCATTTTCGTTACCCAACGAGCACTGACTTTACTCATGTACAAATGTTCATGTAAAATTTCTCCGACTCTTTCTTTACTAATACCTAAGACCTCAGCTATTTGCCAAACCTTCATTCTTCTATCTTCTAATACCAGCTTTTTGACTTTTGCTACGTTTTCTTCGGTCACTACCGATATTGGCCGCCCTGAGCGGGGGTCGTCTTCGATCGATTCCCGTCCGAGTTTAAATAAGCGACTCCACTTTTTGACTGTGGCATAAGAAGGCCCGGAATCACCGTAAATAATAGCCATTTCCTCAAAAATACACTGCGGTGATTTATCACTTTTTGTAAGGAATTTAATTACAGCACGGTGCTCAATTTTCGTAATATTCGTTGGTAATTCACACATGATGTACTTTTCCGTTGAATATCTCGAAACAGAATAATAAAAACGTGACATGTTATTTTTTAATAATTTGTTTTTAAATGGCCTTTCTAGTGGCCAGTATCATAAACGCATATATAACCTCGAAATACCTTAGGCTTAGAACTTTTCAGACGCCCCTCGTATATTATTATACAAATACGACATGCACTTTGAATACCTCACGTTTTCCGTGGCATCATCCTCGCATACGATACATATTTTAAATATCTATGCGTAATAAGGTGCGCAAAGCGCTGCGCACACGCACGCTGACGGGCGGGACGCACGAAACCCGAAAGGTCACCATTTTTTCACGACTGCGCAAAATAGTGTCACTATGTAGAGTAAATTACTTCTACCACGACATCGACATATCTCATAGGCATCGCGTGAGGTATCAAAGGCATAATAAATTTTATAATGCCTATTCAACGCAGGTCGTTACGAGTCGCAATTTTTAAAACTTGTTTTTTATGTGTACTATTTTATTGTGACACCTTCGCTACTGAACAAAGAGCCGTATCGCGCTCGTCTATCCGACGGCCATTTCCAACTATTTGACACGTCTAGCCAAATGCTTTTGATCCTTAGCAATAAGGTGCTGTTTTCCTAAGCAAGGGCACACCTGTTCAAATGTCAAGCGCGGACACAGGGCGTTTTTGCGCGCAAGGATCACAGCACTTTCACGTGTTTACCTTCTATTTTTAAACCCTAACTGTTTATTACAATTTTTCTACCTGAGGTCAGTTACATTATAGGAATCGACAATAAGACTGACCGGGGATATTGTACGTTTTTGTAGAAATGACAGTTGAAATACCTATCCGGTGAAGGAAGCATTATTCCGTAACCAGACTGACCTGAATTCCCTATACATTTAATTAGGTAGTTAAGAATTCAACATCGCGTACCTACTGATGAATGTTGTTTTGAGGAGGTAGGTGTATAAGGTATTTATTTACGAAATGTGTAAGAAGATATAAATGACTTCCAGGGAGATCAATGTTCATATTACCGACAAAGAGATAGAAGACGAACTTTGAACTAAATGTGACAATATGCCACGATACATCGACGGTCCCTATTAAAAGAGTCCGATCTGCAAAACAGCTACTTTTTAGGAGAAGCTGTCAAAGTTTTTGGAAAAAAAAAATTGTATGGGGGTAGTTGTTAATTAATGGAATATCGTTATCAAACTTCGAATGTTTGCTTATTAGTAGGTTGTTTATTACTAGCCGTTGAGCATACATACATGTACTTTATCAGCCATTTTTCCAAAAAAATACAAATCCTCAACCTACAAACCATCATTTGTCGCAAGTGCCACATACGACATTTTTGTCTGGAAATTGTATACATAATTATGTCGGATGTGCTAAAAAAAGGTACTCCAAAAAATGTCGTAACTGGCAGAAGTGACATTGTTGCACGGAAACTTTTATGTAACAATTTAATACAGAGAAAATTTACTTGATAACTTAACAGGCTGTAAATTACATAAAATACCCAACAAAAAACACGCTACACTTTTCCGTGTAATAGTAGAATGTGTTATATCCGACACTTTGTACTGTGTGTCCCGTAAAAAATTCGAAACTGTCACAACCGACGTTTTTAAATGTCATCTGTTCTTAGATCCAACATTTTTATCTTGGTTTTTACGAAAAGTATTGAGAAAAACTAAAATCTGTGAATATGGTTTTAAAATTTAGAGTTTTTTACGACCTACGCCGCTGAAAAGCAAAAATCTAAATTTTTGCAGATCCGACTCTTTTAATTGGGATCATGCAAACAAGATTTCATAGCAGCTAAAACTAACTGCAGCGTATTACACCGAACCTTTATAGGGGTATAATTTGTCCGTGCTCACACTAAGCCCACGTGTAATATAGCAAGCAATAAGGCACTATATTTCAAATAGGTGCAACCCTTAGATAATTTGGCAGTGTCCATCCGGCTGTACAAACTCTTTGGCCGTCTTTTAGTACCTGTTATTTGCCTGACCAGAATCGTTGGGGCTGTCCTGCGTGACCGAGGTTTGAACTATGGACTTTCGCTATTTTTTATTAACCTACGTATCAGCCCTGTAGCCGAGCGGTAAGGTACGCGACTTTCAATCTGGAAGTCGTGAGTTCGAACCCCGGATCGTACCACTAGTTTTTTCAGAAACTTAAGTGTATGAAATATCTTTCGATATTTAACAGTGGCTTTTCAGTGAAGGAAAACTTCATGAGGAAACCGTTCTAATCCCAATAAAGTCCTCCAAGTTTTCCCTCTGGGTGGGAAAGTCAGATCTCAGTTGCTTTCGTGAAACTGGTGCCTACGCCAAATCTTCCCAAGATTTGGCATAGGCACTAGTTTCAGGTGCCAGGTGTTTTAAGGTGCCAAAGCTGACCCCGGGGTCCTTTAGGGCACAACCGGGAATATCGCTAGGAGGATGATGATTTCAAATAGGTACTTAACCCGTATTATAACCGGCTTCACTTGATATTAACAAACTGTACCTACTATCCATCAATGCAAACCACATCGTTACTGAATATTAACGTGGGCAATTAAACGTTTATTTTTGTTATGAAATCTGATATTTGGTGAACCGTGAATAGGTATAGGTACCGTAATAATGAGCTCCACGCTAAACGCATGACACCTCGTTGCGCAGTTGGACCGATCGCGCGATTCGTAATCTAATAACGGCTAATCGATGCTAAGTATTCGTGTCGTGCATACACAAACAGCTATTTAACTAGTCAGCCGATGCACTGGTGTTACACATTACTGTGCAAATCTTTTATGGCAACAACAAGGGAATCAGTTAAAGTGCAACTATACTTACTTAAATTCGATCTGAGATTTCTATGAGATATGTAGACTTACACCTCTATTTTCTGGATGAAGCCTCAGTCACCAGTGCCTCTGTATAAGAAAATGGTACTTACTCCTTGGATTTACGCGGTGATGATGAGATATCGTAATATCTACGGAAGTAGGTAGGTAGGTAACCACAATTAAATAATACTAATAAAATGTAATGTAATAATGTAACATTGTAAACAATTAATAAGGCGTGAGCAACTCAGTCTCTCTTACCGAGACCACGCACAAACTTTAATATTAAGATTAAGGTTCAGGTTCATGTAAAATTAACTAATATAAAATTGTAATTTGAAATAAACAGTTTAAATTTAACATTTTTTTTTTTTAATTAGTATGATATAAGCCATAAGGAATGAAACGACGTTCCGGGCAGATCGCTTTAAAACTGTACTTCACTTAATAGGTACAATGTAGTATAGGTTTACTTTAGTAAAACATTTCATGTCTCTTAGTAAGTACAGAAATGTTACATGATCGATTTGCAACTTATTAAGCGTTGTTAGTACTAAAACAATATTGACCGATGTAGCGGCGATTACAACCCTGTAAATGTAAACCAGTAGGTATATAACCAGTTGCGCATGGTACCTGGGTAACGACCAAATCATTGGCCAGCTTAACCAACACAAAAAAATGTGACGGTTTTTTTTTTCAGTTTATATGGGTAACTACCGACTAACAACATTTGCAAGTAATCTACGCTGTTAAACAGTTGCATGATGACTTATTGTAAATTAGATTTTTTCTTGCGAATAAAATAATTACTTACCTAGGTACCTACAGCTTACAACACGATAACACGATTATCAGAGTCGCGCCCCCGCAGCGCGGTGCGCCGGGAATTCGTGTCCGACTATGCAAAGAAAAACAAATGCGTGCATGCGAACCTAACGGTGTCGATATCGATAACATTCGGCGGCAATCTTATACAAAATACAAATTATTTATTGTTTGAATGTGAGTGGTTATAAATTGTCGCGAAGCCACTTCTGGTCACTCTCATGGCCGCGAATGAGTACCTATAGCACTCTAGCTTAGGTATCTGTATTAGCATATATTATGCAACTATGAACCTACACATACAGCTTCCGGAATCCTTTATATATCTGATATATGAGCTGCCGCCTTATGCGTACCAGCTCCAACTGAGATGTGGGGACCTTCGTCCCCGAGAATGTCCTCCACCTCCCCTTACAGACATCCCTTACCACACAACTGATGCTGTACCAATTCACACACTATATTGTTCCAGTTATAATTACCCGGGTGCACCCTTGATTGATGACGACATGGCCTGAGGCTGAGACTACCAAACCTGAGACCCTGTTACACTTGTTACTAATCCTCTCACACTAAAGAACTCCACGACTACGAACTGTGTTATCGCATGTACGTGACATGTAGGAAAACCTTATTCATATACATAATATACCGTCACGCCTCCCAAATAGAATAAGACCTGTGGACGCACATAAATACATCACATCATGAACAATCATCGACCGAGCTGTGTAAGCACATGAACCTACGTGTAAATGAACCAAATCGTTACAATGTCATAGGATGCATTGAAAGTGATTATGGAAAGAGCTCACCGTGGGTTTCCTCCAAATCTAACACTACAAATCTGCACTTAACTGTTCGTACGCAATATAGCCGTTAGGAACTCTGACTACTCGCCTACCCGTCAACATTGTTATAAAAAGATTGTGGGTGTTGCTACATGAAATAAATCGGCTGTTTGAGACATGATTATTAACATCAATGTAAATACTATCGTGAATCATGACTATTCACGACATAAATTGTGGTAGGGTTAGTTATATGGTTACATCACAATCAGCCAATGCACGTCATTGAAGTTATATAATTATTATCTATTGTTCTATTAATATGTTATACTAATGATGATATGTACTCGTATACGTGTAGGTTAACAAATACAATTTTTTACGTCCTCTATCTAGAACCAGGGGCAAACATCCATTACACAAATATATCTGATTTCCACGAAAAATGGATCTTAGGTGGTATACATGGTCCAGACTGGGATTAACGTTCGAATCTCCTGAATTTTTTTTTTAGAATAGGTACATACGTCACCAGACAGCACTATGGCGAGAGGTCTAGGTGTGAAATATTTTTAAGAACATGATTACCTACTACTTATGAGTAATTATGTTTTTTGTATAATATAATAATATGATATAATAATAAATATAAATACCTACCCACTTTAAAGCTAATCATGAATGTCCAGTTAAAAAATAAAATGTTCAAATTCTGTGTGTGTAACTATAACCTTGCCAACCTCGTTGTGGTGTGTCTATAGGGCAAGCAATACGATGTTTAAAAACATTAAAATTAATATTTTGTATGTTACCAACAAACAAAACTTACGAAAATATGAAAATATAAAGCTACAACTTACTTAAGTACTTATTGCAAATTTTTCAAGATTTTTAACGTTAGGTACTAGTCTGCATTATTTTTCAACAAACTTCATACTAACACAGCGATTTTGAAAAGGTTGCTGATTTGACTATCTATCAAAAACCGCATTGTACCTGCTTATATAATTATGAAACATTCTGCTCTTATTCATAAACTTTTATTTGAATGCCGTATTTCATCTACTTATCCTTGTCTATCACTTTGATATTTAATTTATCTATGTATGAAAGTTTTAGTAGAATAATCTTGTTACATTTCATAAATAAGTGTGTTAACACAAAGGAAGAACTTCAGCCGAAGGGAGTCAAGTTCCGGCGTTCCCGCGGTTGGTTACCTGATACCACGAAATTGCGCAACACATCGCAGTAGTACCTAGTGTGTTATTGTAGTTTATTAATGAATATTGATATGTATGTTAGTCTTTAGGGTATTTGTAAGATGCCCTTTCTTGCCTGATTTCAATAAATAATAAATAGCCGTATTGAGATCCAATGAAATACACTAATCGGAGCTGAATAATTCTCGCTCACGAACGACTTGATTGACGGATTTGCAACAAGGAAACCTATCAGTTATCATATTTTGGTTTTCCGGGATATTCGCGTAGGTAGTCACGTAATAAAATACGTTTTAATGGCAGAAGATGGTGACAAACGTATGTGGTTATTAGAGGAATGTTAAGGCGATGAGTCGTTTCTCGTAAACAACGGCCCCTTGTAACACGTTAATGTGTTCCGCGCACGAGATAAAGAACGAATACCTAGGTATCGAAATTTAAAAAGAAATGAAATAAATTATATAATTAAATAATTGAATTTTATTCTGCAAGCAGGCCGCAATTTTACAAGTCAAAATTCTAGCAGCGATATTGTAAAGTTTTATGCATACGACTATGAACGGAAATGAAGTTATTTTTATTAAATTTCGTCGTCCCTTTGGATGCTAACAACGCTTAAAGCGTTGCGTGTTGTCATGCCCACGGTGCCTAGAACACATTTCAAACACATTTCAGTGCGCTGTCAAAGTCACCTTCATTTAGGTTCATATTTACACTCTTATGCATAAATACTTGGTTTATAGATGTCAATTTTGTACGTACGTAAGAATGGCGTCCAAATGGCTAATAATTGTCTGAATTGGCTGACGTAAAAAGGAAAAGTGCCAACTTTAAACTTTTTTCTATTGAGAAAAAATGTACTTTGACTTAAAGATCACACTATACAAAAACATAAACATAAACATAATGTAGTTACGGGGATGCATTGCAGAGTTATGAGTATACATGTATGTAGGAATCTCCAAAATATAATTATTTTTGTTTTCAACACATTTGCTCGTAACGTACCTCTTATTATGTGGCTTTTGGGCTCATAATCCTGGGTATTAAACACGCGTGTATTAAACACATTACGACACTCCTGTGTTATGATTAAATCCCGATTAAGTCACGTTGGCACCTTGCAGCAAGACATGTATGAACACGGCGCATTCTTAATTTACCCGGGTTGTACAGAAATTACAGCTTTTTTTTTTAATTCTCGGCAAATGGATTCTTACTCGACTTAACAAATTAAATCCTTTTTGTTAATTAATTGGCTATTTCTTTTTGGTTATGATATGGACACGTTTAATTTAGTAAAACTATTCACTTTTGATAACGTTTTACATTAATTAATAAAGATAATATTTTAAAACGAAAATATTTAGTTTATTATGTATTGGCTGTTTAGAGATTTCATCTAAGTCTGGCTTAACACATGCGCGCGCACTGCGCAAACGTTACGAAAAAAAAACTGTTGCACGCCATTATAGCAGGGTTTTTTCTTAAATATTTGTAAACATTGTTACCTATCTAATGCGTGTTTAGTTATTATCAAAAATGTTGACTCGTGGTGACTAGAAAATTGATAAATAGAATGAACGCCAATATAAATTCTTGGCGATATACAATATGTGAGTAAAACCTGTTGCCATCATTAAGTAAAGAAAATAGTTTGGCAGGCCTATAAAATTTTCATCTTATGAAAAGGATTTTTTCCTCGCAAAATTTCGATGAAAAACATCGTATGAAACGCGTGAGCTTTGATAATTACATCCTCGGCTCTCTTATCACGCTCACCTGCGGTTCGCGTGAACAATTCCGCCTCTGATGTGATTGTCAACACATCAGAGGCAGACTTCACTTTCACGATTCTCACACATTATTTATACTAAACGGGACTTGATCGCGTATAATTAACTTATTTATTTACCTCACTGAGGTCTCCCGACGTTTCGGATGTGTTACAACAGCCATGGTCACGGGACAACTGGCTTGAGCGGGTATTGTTTGTACTCCTAACTGTCAAAAAGGGCGCCCTATATTTATGGTAGAATCGTTAATAAAAACAACCAGTTACACACATATAGCGTATATTAAAATTAATCTGCCTCGACCTCCTATACATTCTACGTCGACATACCGTTCGCGTGATTCAGGATTCGCACGGACGTTACAGCGACATCTAGGGTGCAATTGGGTAAACTTTACTGTTTGAAGGAGTTTACTGGTATAGACGCAAACAGGTATCGACATCTTCTTGCTGGGCGGATTTTCTGAACTACCCGCATTTGGTCTTTGGGAGACCTCAGTGAGGTAAATAAATAAGTTTTTCTACTCCTGTACCGTTATCTGTCATTTATATAGGCTTTAGCTCAAATACAATGACACAGATAATAAGTCGTCGAAAAACTCTATGCTAAACGCACTGTTTAGCGTACTTTTATGGTTCATACATTTTTCATAAAAGCACTTTACCACGATGTCAAATAATCTAACTTAACAAAATAAAAAGTTTTTATTTACAATCAAACATTTGTAGAATATAAATTATTTACTAAAATAAGTGTATTGTGTGTTATTATACGTATTTTGCCAATTATTGGTCATCATCATCATATCAGCCGAAAGACGTCCACTGCTGGACATAGGCCTCCCCCAAAGAGTGCCAAAGCGACCGGTCCTGCGCTACCCGCATCCAGCGGACTCCCGCAACCTTAACCAGGTCATCAGTCCACCTTGTCGGGGGCCTAACCACGCCGCGCCTTCCGGTACGTGGTCGCCACTCGAGAACCTTTCCGCCCCAATGGCCATCGGTTCTACGTGTTATGTGCCCCGCCCACTGCCACTTAAGTTTAGTGATCCGGAGGGCCACATCGGTTACCTTGGTTCTGCTGCGGACAGCTTCATTTCTGATGCAATCACGCAGAGAAACTCCCAACATGGTCCTCTCCATTGCCCTTTGGGTGAGTTTGAGCCTTCTTATGAGGCCCATAGTAAGCGACCACGTTTCAGTGCCATATGTCATCACTGGCAACACACACTGGTCAAAGACTCTCCTCTTGAGACACTGCGGAATATTGGACGAAAAGATGTGCCGTAGCTTCCCGAACGCTTCCCAGCTGAGTCGGATTCGACGATTGACCTCTTTCTGGAAGTTGGACCTACCTAACTGGATAGTCTGTCCTAGGTATACATAATCGTCTACAACTTCGAGCGTAAAGTGTCCGATTGTAATGGGAGTTGGTACTACATGGGCATTTGACATGATCTTCGTCTTATCCATGTTCATTCTTAGACCAACTCGCTCGGAAGCTTTACTGAGGTCATCGAGCATCGTACTTAAGTCCTCCATGGTCTCAGCCAAGAATACAATATCGTCAACAAACTTACTATGGGCCTCATAAGAGGCCCATAGTAAGCGACCACGTTTCAGTGCCATATGTCATCACTGGCAACACACACTGGTCAAAGACTCTCGTCTTGAGACACTGCGGAATATTGGACGAAAAGATGTGCCGTAGCTTCCCGAACGCTTCCCAGCCGAGTCGGATTCGTCGATTGACCTCTTTCTCGAAGTTGGACCTACCTAACTGGATAGTCTGTCCTAGGTATACATAATCGTCTACAACTTCGAGCGTAAAGTGTCCGATTGTAATGGGAGTTGGTACTACATGGGCATTTGACATGATCTTCATCTTATCCATGTTCATTCTTAGACCAACTCGCACGGAAGCTTTACTGAGGTCATCGAGCATCGTACTTAAGTCCTCCATGGTCTCAGCCAAGACTACTATATCGTCAGTAAACCGACCAATTATTGGTATTATTTATAAATATAAACCGATCCGATTCAGTTCAGATCCGGATTCAGTTTGGTTCGGATTGCAAGTGCAAGGAAATTAGAAACAAAACAGACCATAAACAAGAGGTGTCAATGTGTCATATTTCTAATTTCCCACCAAAGTTCCAGTTCAAAATTAAAAGACGAAATATGATAACTATGCGTTATTCATAACTTGTTAAGATTTTATTCGTGTTTGTGAAGTGAAGAAAAATGTGTACGTTCCTTTTAAATGGACGAAGAAGAAAATAACTGCACCGCTGAAGAAATTGCGTGAGTAGTAATAGAACTAACGGAAAACTTACTGCCTGAAAAGTCAAATGCTATTTATTTAAAATTAGTCGTAGAAAAAGTATTGTATGCAACTGTGTATAACTTGGTCTTAAAACGCTCGTGGCGTCTTTAATTACGATGCTCGCCAAGGCTCGCATCGCAACTCACGACACTCGCGTTTTAAGACCCTACTTATACAACAGTTGCATAAAATACTATAATTATACGCGATTAAGTTTAGTATAAATAATACCTCACTTGTATCACAATGTACTATTATGACACAGTAGCTGACCGTCAAGCTTGCAGTTTTACTTGTTTTAAATCTCATAACTCTGCAATGCATCCCCTTAACTCCAATTCGTATAAATGATGAGCAAATTGGATGCGCCAACACGCAAAAGGCGCTGAAAAGATAATAGAAAGCGTTTACATTATGAAAATTTGAGCCATGCATAAATGCAACAGATTAGCAAATACTTAAAAGTGGATCTATTTCGTATCCGTTTCTTTTTAATCATTGATTGACTTCTAATCGTTTACTTTCACTCGGTTACTTGTTGGCACCTGTAAAATACTTTCCTTAACTTAACAGAATATTGATATGAACCTCATCTTTGTTAACGTGTTGATGTAATAGTTACCTACATAGTTAAGTGACATATTTCCGACCCTGGTTTATGTGCAATGTGTAGGAGAGTCATATACAGATTTAGGTTCGCTACTTTCCTACGAACATTGTCAAAGTTAAAGCTACAAAGCCTTATATACCTATATATTATTATGCGATAAAAACATAATTTAATATTCACGTAAGATCTTAACTAGTGACCACAAGAGACGAATTTTGTTTTAATACACGTGTAGACCCACACGTAAAATTCCATCAATCAATTAAGTTATAAATAGAATTAGACTGCCCAAATTAAGTATGTTATTATTAAGTTCGATCACCTGAACAGATTAGGTAAATCAGGTTTTTATCGAAAAAAATCCTGTAACATATAGGGCATCCCTAGCGCAAAAAAGCTCAATTACTTAGTCGCCCAGTAGTCGACCCCGAGAACTTTCTTCCATGCATATGCAGCGGGGAAAGGGGGCGCGCGCGCCGCGAAATGCTAAAGTTGAATAACACTGCGTGGGACAGCGGGCTAGCGCGGTGAGGTGCCCATTCCTGATACTAGAAATCTGCAACCTATTTGTTATTAAATACACTTTGATATATGGGCGCGATTACTTTTGCTGGATTATATTTATGTTTATGCTTGTACGCTAATTAGACAGGTAACATAAATAGGTATAGGTATGTGATGGGAAAAAATAATCATTTACCTACGTTTCAAAGAATTTAATGAGATTATAATTTATACCCAGGGTTTGACACAATTATTCCAATTGACGACGCTGTGGCTCACATTTATTGCTACGGTGTATTGAGATAGAAAAGTGTCGAGTATTGGGTCAAGCACTAAGTGGGACATTTACCTTAGTAATCTACGTTACGTTGATTGATTTTCTAATATGCATATTGACATGTATGGCAGCTATTAAACGGTTGTTTCGAAGACTTCACGACTGAACGAACATCGACACGTCTAGGTTGTCGCGTAATACTTCGGTGCAACGTTGAGTGGACTCTTCAAAATGTTGTTGACAGCCACAGATATAGATATACACTAGATAACTTAAACACCTCAATCGGTATGAAAACCGACCGTGTCACTTTTTTCTACCTACTTTGACGTCACACGGGCGAATTAGTGATCTGAATTCCCCGTTGTCCGCGGAAAATCTATTCTGCAATAAGGTATTTTCTTAATATTCACGTACAACCGGCTATCACAACAGACGTGCGCGGAATGTAAGTCGGAGTGCCAACTCGGAGTCCGAATTCTGACACGCGATGTACATGCATTTGCGTGATCTATGTATATCTATATCTGTGATGACAGCATTCCAGTTCATGCTAACACGGTTCATGCATAATTATAGGAACGGGAACATGCATAATTATAGTAATAACCTGACAATTTAACTACAACTCGTGCTAATGTAGATACTGACATCATAAACTGCGACGTGTGACGATGACTTTAGAACTTCGCAACGCGAACTGGTAAAGACGTGCTGGAAGTTAAATAAGTTATTAAGTTTAGAACCACAATTTAAAACGATTCAATAGGTATCTAAGTTGCAACTAACCAAAGTTTAAACCTCCAAGTGCCATGCCGCCGAAACGCAGCTAATGGTAGCTGCTTGGAGGGGGAGGCCGGGAGGAGCGGGGAGTAATGATACATTCGCACGGCGAAGTGAGGTGCGAGGTAATAATGAGTTATGTACGTGATCCAATTATTTGGGCGCGCGCTCATTACGGGCTAAGTGTGAAATATGGCCGGCTTTATTACTCGCTGACTTCCACCCCCACCCCCTACTGACCCCCTGGGTCAGTCGCGGGCGGGGCGGCTGCAGTGCTGCAACTGCACTAAATCATAATAATGTAAGGTGCAGAACGGGAGCTATTTTTACGCGACAAAGATGGAGGTCCATAATTTTAGAATAGGTGTTATAGATGTGCCCGGGCTGGAAATAATGCGAGCCATGCGTGCTTTATTAGTTACCTATACCTATGTAAATAATGATAGCTATTCAGGTACGCGTTTTTAATGCTCTTCAGTGTAAAAGTGGGACGAAATGTTCTGGAGCTACCACTTGGATGTTGGTTTTTCCCCGTTTCGAAGCTGGGTACAAAATTTGGTTACATGTATAGTCTACCAAAAGGAACCAAAGGATTTCTTCTAACTTATTATTTTATAGAATGTAAATATAGTTTTGTCGAATACGTTTATTAAATTGTATTTTTTCAGCTCGTTCATTTCCATGGCAGCTATCAACAATGCACTGGCACTTTCTGAGAGCAGCAACACCAAAGTTCACGAGCCTCCGAGAGTTACCTGAAACAGACGATTTTTTTGTTACAAACTATAAAATGGTACTTAGTTACTGACCTATGACCTTAACCGAGGGGAAAATATTAATATCAAAATCAAACCTACAAGTATTTATACTATTTATACATATTCTAGTTTCTACTGTTCATACGTAGTGATGATCGTATCAGAAAATATCAATTGGAATCCAGCTGGGACTTAAATGCGGAGGGTCATGAATTACTTTACAACTTAAGTCCACAATAAGAGTTTTAGTTGATTGTTTTATCTGAAACTAAGTTTAGGTTAGGGCAAATCCTAGTTTCAGCCCTATCTAGTACTCTATACCTGCCAGTTCTTCTACAGTAAATATACTCCAGGCAAAATACGGTTTCGCCAAACATTAATTTATAATAGCCTGGGTTTTTTTTCTCCGTCATAAATACATATTTTAAGATACTCTATTTACGAATCTTACAAACTTTCGACCCGAAAGTAGGTATAAAAAAATACTGTCAAATATACGCCGATTTTATTAATTAAAATTAATAATAGTTGTCTATAATCGTCAACACAACAATATTATTGTCTTTAACCTGTAAACAATGAAATCCGACATTTTTTTTACATGTAAAATCAATATATTAACAAAATGCATGGCTTGGGTGACAGGTGACAGAAGTTGGTAGAAAAAAATTGTAATAAGTAGTACTTTGATTTGATTCTCATAAAAATAATTGATGAACCTATTTTGCTAAAAATCGTATAGATTTTTGTTTAGAATTGCATATAAATACATTTACTCCAATAAACTATCGGTAAATATATTTATAGGACCAAATTGTGTCCAAATTTAATTTAACTATATAGATTATTAAAGTAGTACACGAATCCTACAGAAAAAAGGTTTATGTAAAGCATAATACACATTTGAATAGTCCTGTTTAATTCTACAATTGAACTTGAGCTCTTTCCGCGTGTGTTAACGATCACATTCGCTCGCAACGGCGGCACGCAACGAGTCCTTTTCTGTGACGCGAAGTAGATAGATACCTACATTACCTACGCAGATTATTTGTAATCAATCATTTATATATCGTCTTCGACGATGTACTAGTAGGAGAATGCGACTATTCACGGTGTAATAATGGCGTAAGCGGGAAACGCGCTAACAATTAATGAAATTTATAAACATATTTTAGTGAAAACATGCCAAGAATTTAGTACATTTCTATGTTTGGTGTCTCAATGCTTCATAATTATTTACTGATAAATGTCATCATTATAAAACAGTGACGACAATTTTAACAGGTGATTTCCTACTTAAAGTAGTTAATTTCCCACTTAATCTGCGTAGGTAGTACAAGATCCATCTGCACATCATTGTAGTAACGGAAGTAGGTACTTAATTATTGGAATGGGTAAGAAAGAACACGCTGCTAAAATACTGCTTAGCTGCTATAGCTATACAGAGTGGAAAAACCTATGGGCCCTGAAAGAAAACCACCGTAAATCCATAACATCAGTGGCGTGCACCACGTAAAGGCAGAAAGACACTGCCTGCCCTACTCAAATCTGTGATATTGTTTTACCCAAAGGGTAAAAACGGGACCCTATTACTAAGGCTCCGCTGTCTGTCTGTCTGTCTGTCTGTCCGTCTATTGTAGGTAGTTTGGGCTAATTTGGTTTATTTTTACTAATCATATGTTTAATCTTGGTGAAAATTTAAAGTCAGGCATTAATATATGTACAAAAAAAGGGCATAAATATCTGTGTACGCCTCTACGTCAGTTTTTATCCTTACTCTGGTACAAATATTAATATCCCTGACTGGTAAATTCGATTTTCAGCTACGTTACGCGTGTATCGACTCGATAAAAATGCAATACTTGAGTACCATTTGGTTTTGGTATTCGATGGTTATTCTCGCCAGTTCCCACCAATTTGCTAACACTAGTAACGGCTGTGAATTGTTTCCTATGGAACTGGACTGAGAAAAGTAACCCTAAGTAAAACCATTATTGTCCGCTAATCTAACTTTTTAAATTTGCTTACTAATATTAAAGTGACAAAGGAAAAATTACATACTGCCTACCACCACTAGACTGTTCTGTAAGCAAACTTGTGACATAAAAAAAACGATGGTACTATACCTATGTGCGGTTAAACATAGTGCTCGAACGGCTTGTTTAAATGGCATGTTTAAAAAATAAAAAGGCGGCAAATTACCTATTATTTAATTGATTACCTTGTATTTATTTTTATTTTAATATTTCCTCACATCGTTTGAGAAACGCACTATACAATCCTCGGCCGGAACATGGATTGCTGGACTCGTTGTATCCGGTTTACCCCAATCTCGTCTACTCCAGGCAAAATACGGTTTTGAAAAACATTAATTTAGCGTTTTTTATAATAGCGTTTTTTTTGTTGATTTCATTTGAAAATCTTATTCTAAGATGATTTGGTCAAGAATCCGACAAACTTTCCACTCGGAAGTAATTATGTAGATTTCAATGAAGCATGCATTATCTTTTTTTGTACGATTTATCTTGAATATTATAGAGCAAATGTAAATGAACCAAAATTAAGACAAAACATTTATTAATATTTTTACTGACTTTTTAGAAGAACTTATCATTTTTTCGATGTCTGAAATTTTGTCGGATTTTGTCGCTGGGTAACTATTTAGTTGATAATATATCCGTTATACATAAAAAATAAGCTATTATAAATTATTTCCAAAATTGACATTTTTTCCATACAAGTTGTCAGTTCATTGCCTGGACTAGTCCAGCAATCCCTTACTTCACTGCCTCTGCAGTAATGTACTATTATTCAAAATAACACACGTATAGTCTGGCCAGGGAAAGATGAGCCTATATTGTTTGCATATTTAGCAAGTAACCAAGTAAGAAAATCTCAATGAGAACAACGTTTACGTTTACACATTCCTATATGACTATGACGTAAGAAGTTTCATTATATTTTGCAAAAATGCTTCACAAGACGACGTTTGGGATGAAATGGGTAACTCTGGGTAGGTTGGGTAAACACCATCTCTAGGCAGGGTGTTCTTTAAATAAATCGATACTAAATAATTACAACATTTGGTTTATCAAGTTATTTCTTCCGACCTGACCCTTACTTATACAGTACATATGTAAATATTAAGTAGTAAAAAAGTGTTCGGTTCTGGCGCTTCGCCGGCCGCTGCCACGGCACGCTACGCTCGCTCGGCTCGCGCGATGTAGGGTCGCAAACTCGCAGTTCACCTAAAACTCCTCCTCGCTTTGCTCGTCGTCGTACCTACACCGACCTGCCTTAGTCTCTGTAAAACTACTTTGAATTTCATTCAAAATGAACATTTGACTAAACGTATGAAATGCGGAAAGTAATGCTGGATAAGTCAAAAATTGGCTATGAAACAAAAGTTGTAACAAAGCTCAAAAGACTGTAGTGGTAAAAGTTTTTCGGACAACTGACACATTTGGATAACATCAAATGGTAAATGAAAAAATTAATGAATTGTATATTCGGAGAAGTCATAAAAATACGAAAAGTTTTCGGACAAAAGATATTCGGTCAATAAATTTTAGTGATTGCGATAGTAAATTGTAATTCAAATGTAATTCGGGCTAAAAGTAGGTAAATTAAATTTAAATAGTGTTTAATTCATGATAATGAGAGCGAGAGAATGAGCTGTCTTAAGGGTTTCCCTTCAGGTTCCATAGATTTTTTCACCCTGTATATTATCTAACGTGTAATATTGGGCATAATAAAAATCAAATAATAGGTAAGGGTATAAATCTCTCTAGTTTACTATTTTAACGAATTTTGCTCTATTACAATTACTACACGCCCACAATCTGCTTTGCGCAAAGGTTGACTGGTAGAGAATGCTTACGGCATTAAGTCCGCCTCTTGTACGATAAGTTGTCCTTAGTGCAATAAAGACTAAATATATAAATAAAACTGAACCAAAAAAGAAATTAATGTAAACAAAGCAAGCATCTTCCTCTAGTCTTAAAAAGTCCATCACAAACTACATAATATACACGTGTGCACAATCTTTGAAGTCCCTTTTTCCAACTTCCACTACCTACGTCAAAGTTCAAAGTTAAATTGCATAGGTATCTTCATCCCACGCTCGTCAGTGTCACTCATTGATAAATAAATAAAAATACTTAAATATTTTCATAATTCGTTTCACAACGAGTATATTAAAATTTAACTACTATCAACAACTAGATCTTAGACGCGTTAGATGGTTTCGCGAATCGCTGCGATTCGTGCGGTACCTACCTACCTACCTAGTATGTAGTACCTACGCGGCGAGCGGGCGGCCGGCCAATCACGTTAGCTCTGCGGCTCGCGCGCGGCATTTTTAAACCTATTTTAACAGGTGTTTGTAATAACATTACTTGCAACCGATTTTATAAGGGGATTCGTACATTATTCGATGAAAAATAGCTTATAATGAAAATCCCAAAAGTAACTGATCAATTTGCATTTTTTTAAATAGTTAAACAGCATTTAACCCCTAAAATCCACCCTCCGTTGTTGTTTAGTGTGCGATTCGTTTCTAATGTTTGTGTCCACTACATTCATCAAAGAATGTAGGAACCTACAGCCAATTATTATTTTTGGACACGGAAATATGGTAAATGAATAAAATGTTAGGGATCTACTAAATAGAAATGTAATATTCGGAAACATTTTTTGCCTGATTTATCATCAAACTTATAGAGGAAATATTAATTTATCAAAACAAAGAATAAAAAATGAGTTAATTTTTTTTTCCGATTTTACAGGAATTTATAAATTTTCAATTATTTATTAAAATATCTAAATTACAAATATTTTGTCGGATTTAGTCTCGTCGTTATTAATACAATTATAATTTATCTGTTACGCAGAAAAAAAAAGCTATTATAAATTATTTCCATTTCGCCATACTAGCTGACCCTATTTTGCCTGGAGTATTAATGAAATCACTACATGTAGTTTAATATTAAAATCTATATTAAACCTTTAACTAACTCAGTGTATCATCAGATAGTGTAAATAATTGCAATTAAACAGACAGAGCATTAGTAACCTTTAGCTTTCTTTGTGTCTGGGTTAGGTATTGATAATCCATGCAGCGTGGACTCTAGTAATAAGTTATTAACCGTGCCTGTGTTCTCGAACGTGGTAAACGAATTGGTTGCACGCGCTTGCTCGTGACGTGAGTGAGTGCTTAGAGTGCAAGTGTCTATTTCGTAAGTTACGAGTAGGCACTTATTATAGTAGGCACTACAAGGTTAAATATGCGTGTTTAGAAGCTTAATATGAACTTGCACTGGGTAGGTAGTTTGCAACTAAATTATGAACCTTTTTCCTTAAAAAATTGCAACCATTTTGCAGCAATTTGTCGGTATACGATTGAGCTGCAATTTGACATGCTTATTTGTGTAAATACGGTGACAAAGTGTTTGTAACAGCTCCTATGGCACCACCACCAAGCTGATCTGATGATGAAGACGGAAACCTACACAAGACGAAATTCGTCCTGTTTCTTATTGTCAAGCGCAGAATCTACCTAGTACAGTGCAAATAAACCTTATTTTATAGGCAAATTCAAACCAGGCGTGCCAATCTCAGACGTTGGATTATTTCCTTGTTTTGTAATCCGTGACATGGTCATTGCGTTATCTAATTAATCCCACTATAAGAAGACTTAATTCATTAAGTTTACATCATATGGACTTATAATATGTGTAGTTTGACTTAATATGAAGTTGTTGAAGTGATTGACGCTCAGTTTTCATTGTGATTGCAAAGTAAAATGAAAAGATTTTTCCGTTGTCTCTGAGCTCTGAAAACATTCTCCTTGGTGGTTGCAAGAGGACGCACTGGTTTAAAACCTCATGTCATTACTGACGGTACTGAAACCTGCCACCTCGGTACAAAATGCTTGGTACAAAATTGACTTACCTGCCGGATAACCGCGTATCTTTTCGAACGCACGTTAGCTCTCATATAAACTGTCGTTTTTCTGAAGATGAAAATGACAATTGATATGCCCTTACGCTCGTTTGAAAAGTAACGCAATCAACCTGCAAGTGAGGAAGACGGCGGTTAGGAATCTATTAGTGTCAACAGATGTACGAGCAAGAATAGTATTATATTTTCCTCATACATTCTTAACAGTTTTGCAGATATTTAACGTTAGAGTAAAACCAGGGACTAGTTACGAGGCTGATGGCGGTAATGAATCATACTAGCACCTTCCACCTACACCAACTATCGACACTCAACTTATAACAAACACATGTGCCCCGACGCGGCGATATTTTAAAGATTTCTCGCCGTTTAGAGTGCAGTAACGAGCCCCCCCCTCGACCCCCCACCTCCATCTGAAGGGGTGGAGGGGATGGGGGTGACCAAACTCGAGCACGGCTGGAGTTATTCCATTAATTAAAGAGCGCGTCCCCGCAGGGCCGCCGTTTAATTGTACCTGCTTTGTTGCCGTGTTTCTTATTTGCACTGTATTCATTTTATTAAACTTAGGGCGGATTACACCTTAGCTTACGATTACAGACCGATCATCGTTAAATATGGCGCTGGCAGCTGTCATTCCATAGAAAGTTGACAAACTTTCCATACATTCAGATTTTAACGAACACCACGCTCTTTTTATAATCCCCACTTCATAATTCTTCCTTCATATTTCGGTGCATCAGCAAATATGACTGGCAGGGTCGAACTTGTTTTTAATAGGGGCGTAGACACTAAATAAAATAATCAATAATGTCATATTTTCTCGAGAAAGGATAAAAAATTAAGTCAAATGGAGAAAAAATCAACGCAAAAGGTTAATCACGAAGTTATAAGTGTCCAAAGTTTTAAGAAGGTGTATAGAACATACATACCATACCCTTTTTAGCAAAACGCAACTTATGAAACGATGACGCTGGAAGAATGTGACGTTACAGAAGACGGCAACGTGCCGCGCTGCATCGTGTTCGGCGCCGCGGTCGACGCGGCCTGCCGGCAGCATCCTGTAATGTGACGTCACACACCGTTTGTGTTTTCTCTCTCTAACAAGCAATATTAAAACGGTTGTAGCTTCGTAATTTTTAAGATATCTGAATGGGATATTCGTCAGTAGGCATATTTTTTTGCCTTCTTTCTTTTGGAGTAATAATAATTTTCAAGTCTACACCTGTATTAAATGGGTGACAGTTAGAGTTGACCAGCCGTGTTATATGTGTAGGATGGATAGGATAGGACGTAGGACGGTTTAGGCCTCTTTTTTTGTAATTGGCGTTTTAAGTCTAAGACGGCATTAAGAATAAGTGGCTATATGATAAATTAGTAGCTTAAACAGGGAGGAGGATCTTCACATTGTAGTATGCCTTCATTTACCTGCCAAAACTATTCAAATGAAAGTAATGAATATATACTTGGTCGCCAACCCTACCGCACAAATCGGGCGGCGCCCGCTACCCCCGCCCCCCGCCGCGCGAAACAAAGCAAGCAATAAGCGCAGGGTTGCCACGGAATGCGGATTTATGGAAATACTTCCAAACACTTATGTAGTTTTATTGCTGTTGCAACTCATTTGGTCGCTTTAATGATTCAAAGAAATAGCATTGTATGGACGTTGGGCTAGTTTGTCAACCGGTATTTTTGGGACGTTTGAAATAAGCAGTAGGTATCTAAACAATAGTTATTTGTTATGCAAGGCTGCAAAGTTGTTGCTTGGCGCAAGTGCTTGTATTGAAAGCCAAGCTAGCGAAAGGAAGGGGGGGGGGAGGGGAGGGGGATTGTAAGATTGAACCATGAGCGAAGCGAATGGTTCAAAAGTACAATCCTGAGCATAGCGAGGCTTTCAAGGCACGAGACGCCAAACAACTTTGCTGCCGAGCGAAACACACAACTTTTCACCACCGCGAGGAAAATTGTGAATGTAATGGAAGTAATTTGGACCTTATACTCATTTTCAATAAAGGTTTGTTTACATCTCATCAAGATTTAGCATTTTATAATTATTAAATGTAACATAAACATTTTTGCATCTTTCAATAACTCCACGCTCACCTAACATACTGACACTAAAAAAGTCAAAGTATTGTTGGATACTCACGGGTAAACTAAAATAAGCTAATTTCACTTTTTCCGCTAACTTAGCAGGCATTAAAATTCATATATGTATATCTTCTGCACTAAAATCTATAAATAACCACCATTATTTTGGTTTTACTTTGGCTTTAGAACAAAACAAAATTAAATGTAGGTAATTAGGTACTTATGAGTTTTTTCTTAAATTATCTTTTCAAACGGTGCGTTCCAAATTTGGAAGAAGCGAAATTTTTGAAAAATAAAACTATATTTTATAATTATTTATTCGTAGTTTATCCTTATAAGTCAGTCTAAATATTAATATTTCGTATGTAATTAAGAAATAATAAGTATTATTAATTTAATTTTATCAAAATAATAACAATTAATTATTGGCATAACACCATCAGTTTCTGAACACAGTATAATGACCTCTCATTCCGTATAGAAAAAAATTGGATCTCGCGATTGACCGTCACGTTCCGAATTCAAAAACTCTTTCCACGCTAGCGGATAAAATGGGCTTTTGGGCGCAATTTTGAGCGATAAAGCAAGCCTTTTCGAGCCGGTGAGGTGAAAAATAGATTATTAGGTACATATTTATGTGGGTTTACGTTATCTTCAGTGTACATTAATATTAGGAACGAAGTAGCATAAAATACTGTTTCGAAACAAAATAAAAAAAGTATTTAATTTTTTGTTTTCGGTAGCCTAGTGGTTCAGGCATGCGGCTGTCAAGCGGCGGCCGTGGGTTCGAATCCCGGCTCGTACCAATGAGTTTTTCGGAACTTAAGTACCTACGTAATATTATAGTTAGCTTTACGGTGAAGGAAAACATCGTGAGGAAACCGGTCTAATCCACTAAGGTCTAGTTTTCCCTCTGGGTTGGAAGCTTGGAAGGTCAGATGGCAGTCGTTTTCGTAAAACTGTAGGTACCTATGCCAAATATTGGGATTAGATGTCAAAGCAGACCTCGGGCTCCATTAGAGCACAACCGGGAATAACGCTAGGAGGATGATTTGATTTTATATTTTTATCCAAAAATATTTATTATATCACTGACGGTTATTGCCGTCCCGGCCCGTGTGGTGTGGGTCAGAATTTCACCACCCCCTTTCTTCCCGTGGGTGTCGTAAAAGTCCACTAAGGGAGCAGGGTTGAAGTGTGTTGTGGGCGATGGACTAGCAACCTATCACTGCAATAACACATTTTGTCGATCTTTAATACCGACATTTACGCTAAAAGTGGCGCTGGAACATAAGTTTCATGTGCGTTAACAATAAGTTAGTGTCAATTATGGTAACGTTCCAATGATATTATTATCGCATGACATGCACGTATTGCACATCCAGAAACGTCGTGTTAGTTGTATTGTAGTGCATAGAACTGGAAAATTACATAGTTTAAAAAGCAAATATGACGTCACAGTTTATGAAATAGGAACCCTTTACACTGCATAACTGATTAAATTATGGTATTAAATATCTTGAAAACAGTGAGAGATTAAGTTACTTGTGTCTTGGAAAAGTTAACAATATTTTGAGCTTGACTATGTCCCCGTTTAATTAACTGAATGGAACGGAATTAAATAGATTGATTAATTCCCTTAATTATGTGAAGTGAAGGCGAACATAGAATCTATCGCCACCAGTTATTGATTGCTGTTGGATACGTGCGATAAGCAATAACTTGTGCGGCAACAAACGGTCTCCAGTGCGTGAGAGAAACAGCCAGCTACTACCGTTGACGGCTGCCAATTGTATGACACGGCATTTGTCAGCCATAGAATTAATCTTTTTTAATAAAACCCACTACGTCTACTGAACAACACAATGTGACAGCTTATACGAGGTTATTTAAAAACTTAAAGATAAATGTGTATTTTATTATAGTTTTGCAATTACTTATGCACTAGCGTATACATTAGTATGAAAATGTATTAGATCTTTATTCTAAGAATGTATGGCAGTTGTTAGCCTTTGGAAATGCATTCAGGCCGCGACTTTGAGCCGTCTGTAACACATTAATGAAGCAGTGGCATTGGATTAATCACCGCAATGCCTTGCATATTGTAATGTGCCATATATTATACATCAATTTACAATATAAGCAGCACTTGATTAATGATAGCAAGCAATCATAACATTCATATGTGTTTTTTTTACGTAAAGTATATGCCATACTAATCATAGGTACTATTATAGTTTTGGTCGTCCTCATCATAGAGTTATCCTGGTTTCGTACACTAAAGGAACCCAGCAACTTAATCCTAGAATTGGCTCGGGCAGTGACTCATAAATAGTTCTGGTATTTCGGAGCAACTGATACGTAGGTATTGACATAGAAAACAATGATAAAACTAGCACTCCTTTTCATGCACAAATGATCTGAATACAATTCAAGGAAAATTAAATAGCTAAGTAATGACCTCCGTCACCTGTTTATGATTCCAGACGACACCGAAACTTTCGCCCTCGAAATAACAATAATCAAATTAGAGGCAGCCCTGCCGTGTTCCTGCGCACGCTGTTAGAATAAAACATTATTCATAAATAGGATATTACGGCAGGTGCTCCCCCCTACCCCCCACTCCCGACCGACGCCCCCACTACTGCGCCACTACAATGCAATGTGGGAAAATCATAGGCCATGAAAATATACGGACTTATGTATTTAAAGTTTCTTACATAATGGGGGTAGGATTTGGGGAAGTTGGGATGTAAGGTGCAGGTAAACCTGTTAAGGATTTTCTCGTCTGCATTTATCTCAATATAACGTAAACATATCACAAATGGACGAGAGATAGCAAACTCTTGTATTTGTTTCACTTTTTTCTTAGTGCCTAATCTTGACTTACTTTCGGTCGTCTTCTGTCTAAGTATGTTTAGGAAAGCGATAGGGTTAGGGGTAGGGGATACGTAAGCGAGAGGGTTGATTAAAGAATCACATTTAGGATTCCAATATGATAGCAATGTGCTCCGCGTGTTCATTTCGCCACGCGCGAAGTGACAGAACGAGAGCGCATCAAATTAGAATGGAAATACATGTCTCTGATCGCCACACATATCGCACGAACTGTCTTAATCTGTTTTGTACCTACTGTTTACAGTTTGCATAATGGTTTTACGTCTACATTAGCTCTCGAGATTCTGTAAAACTGAAGGCTGCTCGCATATGATTCAATGTCAATTACGCCACGATTAAATGCCTATTTGTTATTTATTCTCGTAATATAAGGGCCGATTACCCGCTTGCATATGCATAGTGCCGTATAAGGTGTAGGATTTGCATCGCTTTTGCATCACTCACACGCTGTGAATCATGTGCACGGTAAATGCATCGTTTGAAAAGGGTTTCGTTGCTGTATCTTTCTATCTAATATGTATATAATTAATATATTTCAT